>JARQOD010000005.1:210699164-210851820 GCA_033576555.1 Oophaga sylvatica | reverse complement strand
TTCCTACGTTGGTCCTAGACGCCTCGTCACAGCCTGAGAAACTAACTACACCTAAAGATAGAAAGAGGAAAGCTATCTGCCCCGGAGCAGATCCCCAAAGAACATAGAAAGCCCCCAAACATGTAATGGCGGTTAGACAAGAAGAAATACTGACACAGATAGAAAATAGTATGAGCAAACGTTGGGGCCCAAACTTACTAAATAGAAAAGGATAGGAAGGGCACTTACTGCAATCCCAAAAAACCCTGAAAAGCACCAACTCTACTAATTTCAAAAACACCTGAGATCACACGACCTCTACCACCTAAATTAGTTCTCTGGTGTAACCAAAAACAAAACAGCAGCCACTGAAAAAACTGGAAAAAGCAAATGTACAAACATCAGTGGCTAAACAGAACTGAGAGGGCAAAAGCCCCAGAGGGACCCTGAGGGCCCCCACAGAAGTGCAGGACAAAATGCAAAAATCAAGCACAAAAACAAAAAGAAGAAAATGTCTTATCTGTTAACAGGAGATTCAGACACGACACAGCAGGCTACCAAGGAAACAGGAATCAAGGATTGAGACCAGAACAATTGATCACCGGCAACCCTGATGGGAAGGCGACTCCCTTATATAAGACCAGTCAGTAACACCTGATTCCCAATCCTCACAATCTTCACTGGACAGTCCAGTACCGTTTGTAACCACCAGAGGGAGCTTCTGCTCAGAACTCATTTTCAGCCTATTCACAACAGTACCCCCCCCTTGAGGAGGGGTCACCGAACCCTCATTTGAGCAACCAGGTCGGTCAGGATGAGTTCTATGATGCGCACGGATGAGTCTCCTAGCATGGATGTCCGAAGCAAACACCAAGAATTGTCTTCCTGACCATAACCTCTCCATTTAACCAAATACTGGAGTTTCCGTCTAGAAAAACGAGAATTCAATATTTTCTCAACCACATACTCCAGATTGCCCTCAACCAAAACAGGGTCAGGAGGCACAGTAGTAGGAACCACTGGCTCAACAAACCTCTTCAACAAGGACTTGTGGAACACGTTATGGATCTTAAATGTCCCTGGAAGAAGCAAACGAAAAGAAACAAGATTAAGAATCTCCATGATCTTATAAGGTCCAATGAACCTAGGCTTAAATTTAGGAGATGCCACTCTCATAGGAATATTTCTTGAGGACAACCAGACCAAGTCCCCCACTTTAAACCGAGGACCATCAGTCCTATGCCGGTTAGCAAACCACTGGGCCCTCTCCTGAGAGAGGGACAACCTCTCCACTACCTGGTCCCAAATCTGTTGCATACGCTCCACAACAGAGTCAACACCTGGACAGACAGAAGCCTCCGTCTGTCCTGAAGAAAATCGAGGGTGAAACTCAGAATTACAGAAAAATGGAGACATCAAAGTGGCAGAGCTAGCCCTATTATTAAGAGCAAACTCAGCCAAAGGCAAAAAAGAGACCCAGTCATCCTGATCAGCAAACACAAAGCATCTTAGATAAGTCTCCAATGTCTGGTTTGTTCTCTCAGTTTGACCATTGGTCTGAGGATGAAACGCCGAGGAGAAAGACAATTGAACACCAATTTTAGAACAAAAGGTCCTCCAAAATCTGGAAACAAACTGGACTCCTCTGTCAGACACAATGTTCTCAGGAATGCCGTGTAAACGAACCACGTGCTGAAGGAACAAAGGCACCAATTCAGAGGAGGAAGGCAACTTAGGTAATGGCACAAGATGTATCATCTTAGAAAACCTATCGCAAATCACCCAGATGACGGTCATTCTCTGAGAAACAGGGAGGTCGGAAATGAAATCCATAGAGATATGGGTCCATGGTCTCTTGGGCACAGGTAATGGCATCAAAAAACCACTAGAACGAGAGCAAGGCTTGGAGCGAGAGCAAGTCCCGCAGGACTGCACAAACTCCCTGACATCACGAGACAAGGTAGACCACCAAAAGGACTGACTAACCAAGTCTCTGGTACCAAAAATTCCGGGATGACCGGCCAACGTGGAACAATGAATCTCAGACATTACACTCTTTTTCCACTGGTCCGGGACAAACAATTTCCCAACAGGGCAGCGCTCGGGCTTATCCTCCTGACACCCCTCCAGAGCCAGTCTCAAATTGTGCGAGATGGCGGAAAGAACTACACCCTCTTTCAAAATAACAGAAGGATCAGATAACTCAGGAGAGTCCGCCAGGAAACTCCTCGAGAGGGCATCCGCCTTAACATTTTTAGTGCCAGGAAGAAATGAAACCACAAAATTAAAACGTGTGAAAAACAAGGCCCACCTGGCCTGTCTAGGATTAAGTCGCTTGGCAGATTCAAGATAAACTAGGTTCTTATGGTCCGTAAGGACCACCACCTGATGTTTGGCTCCCTCCAGCCAATGTCTCCACTCTTCAAAAGCCCACTTCATGGCTAATAACTCCCGATTACCCACGTCATAATTACGTTCAGTGGGAGAAAATTTTCGAGAGAAAAAGGAACAAGGGTTACTTTTAGAGGTCTCTGGATCTCTTTGGGACAAAACGGCACCTGCCCAATTTCAGAGGCATCAACCTCCACTTGAAATGGCAGAGAAACATCAGGCTGCCGTAAAACAGGAGCAGAAGTGAATCTCTGCTTAAGTTCCTGAAATGCAGACACTGCCTCAGGAGGTCAATTCGCCACATCAGAACACTTCTTGGTCAAATCAGTTAATGGTTTAACAATAACAGAGAAATTACCAATAAATTTACGATAAAAATTGGCAAAACCCAAGAATCTTTGAAGAGCCTTCAATGAAGTAGGTTGGACCCAATCACAGATGGCCTGAACTTTGACCGGGTCCTTTTCAATAACAGATGGGGACAAAATGAATCCCAGAAATGAGATCCTCTGAACGCCAAAAAGACACTTTGATCCCTTCACATACAGAGCATTCTCTCTCAAAATCTGGAACACAGTCCGAACATGTTTTACATGAGAGTCCCAGTCATTGGAAAAAATCAAGATATCATCCAAATAAACAATCAGAAATTTATCCACAAAATCCCTGAAAATGTCATTCATGAAGGACTGGAAGACAGAAGGAGCATTAGTGAGCCCAAAGGGCATCACAAGGTACTCAAAATGCCCTTCAGGGGTATTAAATGCCGTCTTCCATTCATCCCCGTGCTTAATGTGAATAAGGTTATATGCCCCCCTGAGGTCAAGCTTGGTAAACCAAGTAGCGTTTTTCACCCTGGAAACCAGATCAGAGATCAAGGGTAAAGGATATTGATATTTCACAGTAATATTGTTCAAGAGACGATAATCAATACACGGCCTTAATGAACCATCCTTTTTGGCCACAAAGAAAAAACCGGCACCTAAGGGTGAAGAGGATGGTCTGATATGACCCTTCTCCAATGACTCCTTGATATAAGACCGCATAGCGTCATGTTCAGGTACAGACAAGTTAAAAAGGCGACCTTTAGGGAATTTACTACCAGGCACTAATTCAATAGCGCAGTCATAGCTCCTATGGGGAGGCAAGGATGCAGATTTACTTTCGCTAAGCACATCAGAAAAATCAATCAAAAAGTCAGGAACATCCTGAGCCTGGGGGGAGGCAGAAAAAACAGGAGTGTTGGTATTAACACATTGGCAGCCCCAACTGGTAACAGACACAGATTTCCAATCCAAAACAGGATTATGAGACTGTAACCAAGGGAAACCCAGTACGATAATGTCATGCAGATTATACAGAACCAAAAATTTGCAACTCTCCTGATGATCAGGTTCTACCCTCATTATCACCTGAGTAGAGAACTGAGGTTTATTCTCAGCCAAAGGGGTAGAATCGATCCCCAGTAGGGGAATAGACTTCTGTAGGGGTATCAAGGGAAACCCACAACGTTTAGCAAAATCATAATCCATCAGGTTAATAGCTGCTCCAGAATCAACAAAAGCCTGAGCAGAAAATGAGGACAGAGAGCATATCAGGGTAACAGTTAATAAAAACTTAGTCTGAACACTACCCAAGACAACTGAGCGTGCAAAACGTCTTCCCTGCTTAGGGCAGACTGAAATAGCATGAGAGGCATCACCACAGTAGAAACATAACCCATTGCGCTTTCGAAATTCATGACGCTGTGCCCCAGAAACCACTCTATCACACTGCATGGATTCAGAAGCAGGTTCACAAGGCAACATTATTCCACGCATACCTTTCCGCTCACGCAAACGTCTGTCAATTTGAATCGCTAATGACATAGAATCATTGAGACCAGAGGGAACAGGGAATCCCACCATAACATCCTTTACATTATCTGACAGTCCCTTCCGAAAAAGAGCTGCCAAAGCGTCGTCATTCCATTTGGTCAGGACTGCCCACCTACGGAATCTCTGACAGTATAACTCAGCGTCCTCAAGCCCCTGACTTAATGCCAACAAAGTTTTTTCAGCTTGATCAGTGACATTAGGCTCATCGTACAATAACCCTAAAGCCTGAAAAAACGCATCAACATCACTCAAAACAGGATCCCCAGGTGTCAGGGAAAAAGCCCAATCCTGAGGGTCGCCGCGCAGGAGAGAGATGACAATTTGAACCTGCTGCGCTGCGTTCCCTGAGGACTTAGATTTTAAGGCAAAAAACAATTTACAGTTATTTTTGAAATTCAGAAACTTAGCTCGATCCCCTAAAAACAAATCTGGCATGGGAATCCTAGGTTCCACAACAGGCAACCTAGCAAGATAGGTAGCAATACTCCGAACTTCAGTGGCAAGCTGATCCACACGGCCAGACAACTGTGCAAACTCCATTGAGAGAGAAAAAAAATCTTCCTCAGCACCCAGAGATACAGAGGGAAAAAAAAAATGCAACAAAACAGAAAAAAAAAAAATCTCTGACAACTCTGACAACATTTTTTTCTTTCCACAATATTTTTCCCTTCTGTGAGTACCATATAAATTTCAGTTTAGGCCGGTGATACTGTTATGATTTGGTAGCTGAGGAGAGCAGGCAAAAAGGAAATATACCAGAGCAGTTGGAAACTATGAGATTGCAGTACCCTGTCTAACCACCACAACTAGAGGCAGCCGTGGAGCGTTCCTACGTTGGTCCTAGACGCCTCGTCACAGCCTGAGAAACTAACTACACCTAAAGATAGAAAGAGGAAAGCTATCTGCCCCGGAGCAGATCCCCAAAGAACATAGAAAGCCCCCAAACATGTAATGGCGGTTAGACAAGAAGAAATACTGACACAGATAGAAAATAGTATGAGCAAACGTTGGGGCCCAAACTTACTAAATAGAAAAGGATAGGAAGGGCACTTACTGCAATCCCAAAAAACCCTGAAAAGCACCAACTCTACTAATTTCAAAAACACCTGAGATCACACGACCTCTACCACCTAAATTAGTTCTCTGGTGTAACCAAAAACAAAACAGCAGCCACTGAAAAAACTGGAAAAAGCAAATGTACAAACATCAGTGGCTGAACAGAACTGAGAGGGCAAAAGCCCCCAGAGGGACCCTGAAGGCCCCCACAGAAGTGCAGGACAAAATGCAAAAATCAAGCACAAAAACAAAAAGAAGAAAATGTCTTATCTGTTAACAGGAGATTCAGACACGACACAGCAGGCTACCAAGGAAACAGGAATCAAGGATTGAGACCAGAACAATTGATCACCGGCAACCCTGATGGGAAGGCGACTCCTTTATATAAGACCAGTCAGTAACACCTGATTCCCAATCCTCACAATCTTCACTGAACAGTCCAGTACCGTTTGTAACCACCAGAGGGAGCTTCTGCTCAGAACTCATTTTCAGCCTATTCACAACACTGTCCTAAATATTTCTCATGTTCACATCCTATGTTGGTTTTACTAGTAATTATTCCATTTTGCCATGCAATTGTGTATAGAACTTTTTCCTCTGTATCCCTAACTTTGTCATTTGTACAAGGCTTTACCCTCCAACTGTACGCTGAGGATGGCTTAAGAGGGGAGTTTGTGGTATCCCAGTACCCGTTCTCTCACACTTCCTGAGGTAACTCCCAGCTCGGGCTCTCATACTTCCTGAGTTAACGTCCAGTGATGGTCGGTTCAAGCTGCCTAAGGAAGGCAGACAAAGCAGACACTACTGCTCCCAGGACGTTTTGCTTGCCAGTCCATAGTGGGAAACATCTTTCTCCTCATCATCTCCTCAACAAAGGAGTGAAGCCTCATCCAGTCAGGAGAGATAAAGCTGCACATGTGCTCTTCTGCAAGCTGGTTATCCTGTTTGCTTCTTGCTAGGACCAGATCCATGTGCCTGCCACGCCACCGACTTTGTTTAACCAACCCCCAGCAAAAGGGAACGGTAGGCTCAAAACTGAGTACTTCCACACTTTAGTGTGTTTCCACGTAAAGCCAATCTGTAAAGGTCCCTCCATCAGTGTAATATTTCTTGGACTGTGCATAGCACTTCCTCTAATAGCAAGTGAAGAGAACTCTGCTCGAGCCGCCCTGAGAGGCCATAACCTCGCTTGTCTCATGAGGAGAGAACAATTACTTTCATACACACAGTATACTGTGAACTTTGCCTTTAAGAGACTACACCGTTACCTCTTACAGTAAAATTGTTATGTTTACAAGTTCACCTGAGTGTCTGGCTGCTTGAGATTGCAAAACCACAACAGGCGATCCAAAACCTGCACCCAGACATCAGCTCTACAGGAGTGCCCCCGGGGAGTCCTATATCATCCACAAGTGCCACCTCCTGCTATTGACAATTGTTGTGGACACGAGGGAAGTGTTGAGGGGTCCAATGACCGACTTCAGCTACAGTGACATCATTATCTGCTGCCAGTGGGACTACATGTCCCAGCTGGCCCTTCTGCAACATCTGGCCAGTGGCCCATCACAATTTTGTCAGCCTTAAAATGCTTTACCTTCAAAGTTTGTGACCCTTATTGGTGAAAATTTTATTGGAGTTTGGATGCACCAGGACTTCGTGTGAGTTTTTGTGCCATCCTTTTGTTGGATACTATTGGTTCCCTAAAGTCTTAATTCCGACCCTCAAACAAGCTGTTACATTCATAATCAAAGTTTGAATATTATACAGTCCCTGACAGAAGTTATGTCGCTTATCCCTATTATGTAAATCAAAGCTTATAACCTGACGTTAAATTCATCCATTGTTTTATAAATTACTCTTTTGAAAGCTGTTTCAGAAAACTGTTTCTTCACACCTACAATTCCCATTATGCACAAAACCTTTGTCACAGGACTTCTGAAAGACTAAGGAACCATCTTTTGCATGTCTGCTACAGCATAAGGAGTAAAGTCCAAGGACAATTGGAAACTCTGAGGAAAACACTTACAGAAAGCACAGAGCAAAAATTACAACAATACTACAACAAACTACATTTGATTCAAAACAAGGAAAAGAAACTACACAGATTGCGCCTCCATTCCGGACTCTATACAAACAGATACAAAACAAAACCAAAACCTGACAACTCTGACAACCACTCCATTCCAGACACAAAAGCATCTAACTGTGTCATCAATCTCTCAGATTACAAACCCAGCAAAGTGGAGCTTGCCGTGCTTTCTAGAGGACTCTCATTTTGTCCTACTAAGGCCCTGGATAAAACCGAACTCTGCAGTGATATGGAACATTTTTTCAGGAGACTGCGCCTGAGGAAATACTTCAATGATACAGAAGATTCAGATAACACTCGGACTGAAGGAAGAGGGATCCCAATAACCAAGAAGAGGTCAGACTGGACACCTCCACCTGGACGTAACCCTCATTTGGATAAATATATAGACTCATTCAGACATTTGATAAAATCCACCATCATAGCCACCAACAAGAGACAAGCCTCCAACATCAGTGCCCAGGAGAGAAAGGCCATACAGTCTCTGAAAACCAACAAAGAAATCATCATTAAACCTGCTGACAAGGGAGGTGCAATAGTCATGATGAACACATCAGACTATATGAAGGAAGCAAACAGACAACTTACGGACACACGCTACTACAGAAAACTGGAGTCGGACCCTACACAGGACTATTACAAGGAACTAAGCAAGTTGGTATCTTGTCTGTCTGACAAATCCATAAGAGCTGATGACCTGATACCAGAAAGTCCAAGAACAGGGACATTCTACATGCTTCCCAAAATCCACAAAGCCGGAAATCCAGGGAGGCCGATTATTTCATGTGTGGACACCCTTACTGAGCAAGTATCTGGATGGGTAGAGGGTGTTCTTAAACCCCTGGTAAAGGATACACCCAGCTACATTCAGGACACAACTGACCTACTGAATAAACTAGCAGCAATAGGTCCCCTACCAGAAGGAACCATCCTGGCCACCATGGATGTGGAATCTTTGTACTCTAATATCCCACACCAGGATGGATTAAATGCCTGCAAAGTCTTCATGGGAAACACCGGGAATGATGCTGATTCTGTGGTGAAACTCACAAAATTCATCCTCACCCACAATTACTTCGAATTTGACAACAAGATCTATCTTCAGGAGACTGGCACAGCTATGGGAAGTAAAATGGCTCCACAGTATGCAAATCTTTTCATGGCCAAGCTTGAAAGCGAATTTTTGTCCTCCTGCCCCATCAGGCCTCGGGCCTACTACCGCTACATTGATGACATTTTAATCATCTGGACGGAGTCTGAACAACAGCTAAAGACGTTCCATGAACAGTTCAATCAATTTCATCCCACCATCAACTTAACACTTAACTACTCCAGCACTGAAATTAACTTTTTAGACACCACCATTAAGCTAAAGAACAATGAAATAGAGACATCCCTGTATCAGAAGCCAATCGACCGTCCAACATATCTTAAATGGGACAGTTTCCATCCTAAACACATAAAAAACTCTATTGTCTACAGCCAAGCCATCAGATACAACCGTATATGTTCCAACCCCATGGATAGAGATGAACACCTTGGTCGCCTCAGAAAGACTTTTTTGAACCAGAGCTACCATCCAAGAACAATTGAAAACCAAATTACAAGAGCCACCAGAATACCAAGGAATCACCTGCTACATTACAAAGCTAAAGAAGAAAATAACCGGGTGCCTCTAGTGGTCACCTACAATCCAAGTCTGGAGATGCTAAGGGGAGCTGCACGGAAACTACAACCTTTACTACAAAAAGATGCCCGATTACAATCCATATTTCCAGACCCCCCACTACTATGTTTTAGGCAGCCCCCAAATCTAAGAAGCATCATTGTCAGAAGCTCCCTGTCCTCCCCAACAGCTGCAGGAACCTTTCCTTGCAGCAAAAGAAATGCAAGACCTGTACATCTATAATGACCACGGACAGGATAAAGATCCCCAACTCCCATCAGGACTACAAGATACCAGGTACTTTCAGCTGCATCACATCTAATGTGGTGTACCTAATTATATGTACTAAATGTCCAACTGGGGGTCTGTATGTGGGGGAGACCGGGCAAAAACTGAGAACAAGGATGAATTCTCATCGCCACACGATAAGAGAAAAAAGAATGGATTTACCTGTGGCCAAACACTTTTGTATGCCCGGTCATAGCATGACAGATATGGAATTACTTGTATTAAAATCTAACTTCAAATCTGAGAAGGATAGAAAAGTCTGGGAATATAAACTTATGATGACCTTTGACACTCTTAGTGCTGGGATGAATATATCCCAGAGTTTTATGTCGTTCTACAACAATTAAGGAATCTGCCTCCCTGACCTTTTAGGGTCATCACAACACAATACCAGACCCCAATCAGAGGGTAATAAAACCTTCACTCCTTATCTATGAACTAGTCATATTTATGTTAATCCCTCTGCCATAATGACAGTTCTGCTTCATGTCACTTGTCCTACCTATTGCATTTTTCTGTGCTATTTTGTGTATAAATATGTGATTCTTCAGATGTTGTATTAGTCTATGCCTGATGAAGAGACCTGAGTAGTCTCGAAAGCTTGCAATTTGTTACCATCTTTTCAGTTAGCCATTAAAAGGTATCAACCACTGAGGACTCTCAAGTCTGAATATTTTTCTTTTGAAAGCTGAAACCCTCCCAAATTTGGTTTAGGTTAAGAAAATAAATTGGCATCAATGCTGAAATGTTGATCATTTAATGAACATAGAATGGTCAGATTTTGGCAAGACAAAAGTTTTGTCGCCCACAGAAAATAATGATATTCAAACAAATAATTATCTTAAAATACAAATATATGTTGCATAACATTGGTGAATGAAGTTGTGGATTTTCTAACAAACAAACGTTCCTCCTGAGCAGTTGTCTTGCGGGGTCTGCCGGACCTGGGCTTGTCAAACACATCTCCAGGCTCTTCAAATCTTTTTTTATTTCTTTGTACTTGACGCTGAGACACACCAAAGGTGCCAGCCATCTCTGCAGTGGATCTGGTCTTCAGCCTCTTGATAATCAAGGATTTGGTCGCAGGGTGGATTTTTGGCATGTTGTCAGAGCTCAAGTTGCAGTTCAAGTGAAGGTCTGGTGTGCTGGGTTTCTTTTTATACACACCCACTAATTAACCGATCATTTACTGAGCACTGGTGAGGATGTAAACTAGGGTTGGGTGCATTATATGACCAGGTGACAAAACTTTTGTCTTGCCAAAACCTGACCATTCTGTGTTCATTAAATGATCAATATTTCAGCATTGATGCCAATTTATTTTCTTAACCTAAACCAAATTTGGGAGGGTTTCAGCTTTCAAAAGAGTAATTTATAAAACCAATGGATGAATTTAACGTCAGGTTATAAGCTTTGATTTACATAACATGGATAAGCGACATAACTTCTGTCAGGGACTGTAGTATGTTCCATCAGCAGCAGATGTAAATTAATTATAATGTAAGCAATTATTCAGTTTGTGTATCAATTTGTCAAACCATAAAAATGGCCTGTCACAAACTATAATTGTGGTAAAAGTATAAAATTCTGGAAATAATTTACTACATTTCAAATTGGATGTAAAAAAAACAAATGGTAATACTGTGGACAACGCTACTTATGCTGTGAAATAACAGACCAAACAGTAGTTTGCTACTAGAGTCTCTGCCACTCCAGTGCCACCTCTCTGCTGCTCCACGCTGGCACACAGAGTTGCATTTGTGATGTCAAGTCTACACTAAATGACTGCTGCAGCCAGTTGGCTCAGTAGGTGAATACTACTTGGTTTCTTAAATATCAGGCATAATACAGTCATGGCCAAAAGTTTTGAGAATGACACAAATATTAATTTTTACAAAGTCTACTGCTTCACTTTTTCTAATGGCAATTTGCATATACTCCAGAATGTTATAAAGAGTGATCAGCTTAACAGCAATTACTTGCAAAGTCAATATTTGGCTAGAAAATGAACTTTATCCCCCAAAACACATTTCAACATCATTGCAGTCCTGCCTTAAAAGGACCAGCTAACCTCTTTTCAGTGATTGCTCCATTAACACAGGTGTGGGTGTTGATGAGGACATGGCTGGAGATCAATCTGTCATGATTAAGTAAGAATGACACCACTGGACACTTTAAAAGGAGGCTGGCGCTTGGCATCATTGTTTCTCTTCTGTTAACATGGTTATCTCTAAAGAAACACGTGCAGTCATCATTGCAATGCAAAAAAATGGCCTAACAGGGAAGAGTATCGCAGCTAGAAAGATTGCACCTCAGTCAACAATCTATCGCATCATCAAGAACTTCAAGGAGAGAGGTTCCATTGTTGCCAAAAAGGCTCCAGGGCGCCCAAGAAAGACCAGCAAGCGCCAGGACCATCTCTTAAAAGTGTTTCAGCTGCGGGATCAGGCTACCAGCAATGCAGAGCTTGCTTAGGAATGGCAGCAGGCAGGTGTGAGTGCATCTGCACGCACTGTGAGGCGGAGACTCTTGGAGCAAGGCCTGGTCTCAAGGAGGGCAGTAAAAAAGCCACTTCTCTCCAGAAAAAACATCATGGACAGACTGATATTCTGCAAAAGGTACAGGCAGTGGACTGCTGAGGACTGGGGTAAAGTTATTTTCTCTGATGAATCCCCTTTTCGATTGTTTGGGACATCAGGAAAACGCCTCATTCGGAGAAGACAAGGTGAGCGCTACCACCAGTCTTGTCTCATGCCAACTGTTAAGCATCCTGAAACCATTCATGTGTGGGGTTGCTTCTCAGCCAAGGGAATCGGCTCTCACAGTCTTGCCTAAAAACACAGCCATGAATAAAGAATGGTACCAGAATATCCTCCAAGAGCAACTTCTCCCAACCCTCCAAGAGCAGTTTGGCGATCAACAATGCCTTTTCCAGCATGATGGAGCACCTTGCCATAAAGCAAAGGTGATAACTAAATGGCTCAGGGAACAAAACAGAGATTTTGGTCCATGGCCTGGAAACTCCCCAGATCTTAATCCCATTGAGAACTTGTGGTCAATCATCAAGAGAGGGTGGACAAACAAAAACCTAAAAATTCTGACAAAATGAAAGCATTGATTGTGCAAGAATGGATTTGGTCCAGAAGTTGATTGAGAGCATGCCAGGGAGAATTGCAGAGGTCCTGAAGAAGAAGGGTCAACACTGCAAATATTGACTTGCTGCATTAACTCATTCTAACTGTCAATATAAGCTTTTGTTACTCATATGTTTGCAATTATATTTCTGTCTGTGATAAAAACATCTGTCAAACACACACATAAAAACCAGAGGGCAGCAGATCATGTGAAAATATAATATTTGTGTCATTCTCAAAACTTTTGGCCATGACTGTAGAAAGTCTTGGCCTGATTTTTAATGAAACCATGCAACCGCTTTAATGCGAAAGCTCTGAAAAGCAGTTTTCACCAATAAATTTACAGTTGTGTTTTGAAAAAAAAACTCCATAAAAGGCAATTTTTCTTGCTGTTGAGGATTTTATTTGTTTCTACTTGTACAGCTATTGTTACATTGCAGTAATGCAGTTTTAGAAACAGCCCAAACCCTGTCTCCCGGCAGTTTATTATTAACACAAGCAGGACAAAGCGTCATGTAATCAACATAAGGAGAACACAAAAAAAAATATATTTATATATATAATAAAATAATGACTGACCTTTCCTAAAGATTAGTGACTAGCTTTAGGATGTACCTTTAAAAAGGGATTAGGTTCAAAACATTCATTAACCCCTTTAATGCCAGTGGGACTGGCAAGTTGTTGCTGCTCCCCCTGGCACCAATGAGGTTAAAAGGCACCAAAGACAAAATATACATATTTACAAACATACAATAAGAACAAAAGTTACATAATCCTTCGACAGGGTGTCTAAGTTTTTAAACTTACTGTAAACCTTCACTTCCAAATAAAGAAAAAAAAATATAAGAAATAAAAATACAAACAGACTGTTGCGTTTAGACAAAATAACTTTTCACGTACACTGGTGCAATACATTAAAATATCTTGTAAGTGCTCTATCACAATAAAACATATCTCAGATTGGTTTCTGCCCGCAGATACAATCTACATGTTTGCTTTTTTTTTCATAATTTCTTTATAGAGCGTTTTTTAAACCTTTATTTTTTTTCACTCTTCATAATATAGGTATATTTATATATATATATTTAGATATATATATATATATATTTACAACTCTTTCATAAATTCCTTTTCCTTTGGTTAAAACTATAACAAAAGTTAAAGCCCTCTTTTAAAAAGCATACACAATAATTCTTTGTTCTATTTTTTGCCTTATGAGTGCACAATTTGCATACCATAAAATTAAATACTTTGTAAATGTTTCAAGGGTGCAAGAAAGTTAGCAACTAGAAAAATAGCTGATTTAGGTGCCTCCAAATGCTGGTATAATATTGCAGCTTTAGCAAAAAGGTACCTTCTGGTGTCATATTAGCCTTATCTAAAAGGCAAGGTTAGCACTGGCCAAATGACTCAAGAATGCCTTATTGCTTTATAAATAAGGGGATCTATGGTGGGTGAAGTGCTGAACTCTGCCAAGGCAGAATGGAGCAATATATCATTTCCCATTCAAACAAGGATAGTCAGTTAACTCTGCCATGACAGTCTTGTGTTGGACCACCACACGGTGCATTGCTAGGTCCTGTAGCAGCCAACAGATTTACATAGACTTAAGTGTTCCTCACATTAGTATGTCAAACGTCTAGCACTGACACAATTCATTAAGTCCAACTTATTTACGTGGCTAAACTCTGCTCCCTTTGAACCAAACACCCTCCATGTGTAATGTAATTATATTTCTAAAGGGTTTTGCCAACTTTGATGCGGATTACCTATCCTTAGTGTAGGTTATCTGTATGAGATCGACGAGAGTCCACCTATCGGACCAGCTGTTTTCAGAACCAGTATAGGCCAGAATTCACTGAATGGAGCAGAACGCCACCGCTGAACCACACTATGTAGTAGCAGTTTGAGGATACTACGGATTAGTTCCTATTCAAATAGGAGCTGATCTGCAATATCCAGCAGCAGCCACTAAATTAATAGAGTTGCGTAGATCAGCTTGTCAACTGTTTACATACATCCACCGCTGAATCTGAGAACAACTAATAGGTGGGGGTTCCAAGTGTCAGACCACTTAAGATCTGACATTCATTACCGATCCCAAGGTTAGGCCATCAATATTATAGTAGTGAATCACCCCTTTGACCGTAATTAGAGGTGGAAGGTGCTTATTTTAAGTGCTTGTGTTCTGTTGCATCCATAGAATGCCAGATGGCACCCAAGTCTGGAGATAATTCAACTTTGCAACAGTTTGCGGTTTCCCCACTTTGTACTTGGCTTCTTTACAGTCATTAAAACATGGCTGTTGATATTATACTACTAAGCTAGACACTGTTAGCCACCGAAGAAAAAAATAAACTCTTATAAGGTGCTTTCTGTGGGTCATCTTGGCAAGTATTAACAAAAGGAGAATTGAATAATCACAATAATGCCTAAAAGCAGGCATAAGAACCAGGAAATCTCAAGGGACCTATGGATCCTTTGAGTGATGAACTACCTACCAAAGTATGGTGGTGCAAAAACTGGATTCATAAAAAGAAGCTAACTCTGGCTATTATTACTAAGAGGCATTGTGGAGTCACTCCCCCCCCCAAAAAAAAAAAACATACTAGCATAATCACCGATTCTTATATAGCTGGTGCTTCAAAAGCTATACTTCACTCCACATGGGAGTGCCAGTGCATTGTTGGCTGGGTCCACACAGCAAGGTGCAACAGGCTTTGCATGCCCAATTAAACTCTTCATTCAGTCTTTTCCTCAACATTCTGATTCTCTCAGGCTGAGAACTACAACGCTGAAATAATAAAGAGCGCATGGTCACTATGCCACACAGATTTAGAAAAAAATTGTATGTATATTAATATATTTACAATTAAGGGCACACATTTCACATGACCAGGACAAATTAAAAAAAAAAAAAAAAAAAAAATAGACCCGTTTTGTTTTGCCCATATGCGCTTAAAGGTCAAAGAGAGGCACTCCAGTATCACTGGGCAGGACTCAGCAAGATTTTGGGAGATCAGCAGGGAGCTCTGTTTGAGACACACGGTACTGCACTTTTGTGTTGGTAATTGCACATGTTTTTGACGCAGATGAAGTCTTAGTTGGCTCTTGTGACGGAAATGGAGATTGCATTTTTCGCACTAGAAAATAAATAAGATAAAAAAATTAAGATTACATTTTTAGCATGAAATGGCAATTACAGACTATGTAAACATTCCCAGGAATCAATACATATATTAGGACTTAAGTTCAAACATTTACTTTAATATGACACATAAATATACATTTACATGCATCACATATCTGTCCATGTAGAGTGCTGAGGAACTCTTACACGGATTCTGAATCTGAGCCACTAAACAACAAGATTTGGCTGGGTAAGATTTTGTAGAAATCACTATGTAAAAGGGCATGTTGACAAGAAGCAGATAGTTGCAGAAATTTGTGCAACCCAAGACAAAATCTATTTTATACACTGGATTCTGTACTATTACTATAAATCTCCAACATAGTTAGAGACTTTTCTGCAACAAATATACCATGTGTGAATACAGTCAATATCACCTGTTCTGTATGTGCTTGTGAATAATTCAGCTATGCTCTTCAACTAATGCTTAAATACAAATGATTGCTGAAAGAAAATAATGATGTCTTCCACAAGAAACCAACTAGAATAACTGTTCATAAGACATTTTTAGATGATGGACCTACATGATAAGGTTTTTCTCCAGTGTGGATACGTAGATGGCTCTTCAATGTCTGCAAATGTCTAAACCTGGTCCCACAGATCTCACATGGGTATGGTTTTTCGCCGGTGTGTATTAGTACATGGGCACGGAGATGAGCAACCTAAAGATAAAAAAAAATAGAAATTAATTCATTAAGAGCATGAATTCTGAAATAAAGCTGTAAACTCAAAATAAGTGAATATTCTTTTAATCCTATTTGCAAGGTTGTAATACTGGTTATTGCAAATGCATTGGACCAACCGTACATATAATATTTTATGTATGTTTGTGTGATCTACAAATGCCATTTTGAACACCAAGAAATATGAAAGGCAACACTGTCATGGAAAGGACAATGACATTGACTGGTAAAACCAAGAAAAAACTTTATTTTGACATTTACCTGTACAAAGCGGGCGCCACATGTCTCACACTTATACGGCTTTTCTCCGGAGTGAATTCTTGTGTGGGTCTTTAGGTTTGCAGGTCGATTGAACTGTGCACCACAAATACTACAGCGATATGGTTTCTCCCCTAATGATAAAATAAAAAGGTTAAATTCAATAAATGAATTAACTTTTCTGAACAGTAAGTAGGAAAAATGGAAAGGAAGGATATTAGGAATATAAAAAATAGACCAGCTGTGACACAGGTTACAATTCTACCTATACAAAATGAGTGCTAAAGTCTACATTTAGATGGACTAAAGCTGTAGAGCTCATTTAAAGCTTAACTGACATTTTTACATGTGTCAGAAATTCCACTAGTATTAAAATAGGAAACAATCCATTACTCTAACAGAATGTCAATAAACTTTGCAACCCTTGAGTATTTTAACAACTCACCGGTGTGTACGGTCTTGTGGCTGGCAAGGTTTCCTTTGTAGCGGAATGAAGCTTGGCAGCGATCACACTTGTAGGGCTTATCACTGTGCATCTGCAGAGTGTGTCTTTTTAAAGAGCCCTCTTCAGAAAAACGAGAGTCGCATTCATTGCAGAAGAAAGTGCCATTTTCTGTGGAGAAAACAAAGTTCTGTAAGAGATTATAGAAACTAAATTCTATTATTACTAATGTCACCTTATACAACGAAGCCACAGATTAAGGTCCCAAAAGGATAAGATCTGCATGGAGTCAACATGAATTGTTTAATTTGGACACTTCATTTTCCACTAACACTCAAAAATCTTATTTCTGTATACCCATGACTGTGAAACACATACGAAAAAAGTTTGCTGTATTTCAACATCTGTTCCTTTTGTTCTCAGGGGTAGTAAGTCACCTCCAGAGGTGTCAGGCAGCAGCTTACATCCTTCCTCCCATTGAAAACATGTATGCTTGGACAAACTGAGCATTGGGGCACAGGAGGAAAAGCTGTTTGCCAAAGAAGTATTTGAAAAATACTATTCCACAACCACACACATGTAGTATATCGCATTGTAATGTGCAAATGTGTTTAGGAAAATGTCACTGGACACACAAAAATCAGATCAGAGCAAACACTAATGCCAGAAGAAATGTGTACTAGTACATAAATTAGTAACATAATTACACCTTACAAAATGGCAGGGCTGGCTCTTGACGAAGGCTAAGGCCGAAAAGCGCGTTGGGGAGGGCGCGCCCACCCTCCTGGACCCCGACCCCACGATCCCTTTGGAGCCAGCCCCTGCCATTTTGTTTGGGTAATTATATATATTTCAAACTTTTTCACATTTATACTGCCATAGTTAGTACATAGGACTATACCAGATATCTTGATGATGGTGCCACATAAGGGCACTTTGGTAGTACAAATGTGTTTATCATAGTTATTATAATATATATTGGCAGTGGCATATATCTACACGCTATACTATTTTGCTCCTCATGGTTGAGTATGTGTGAGGGGGATGATCTAGGGGGATGGGGCGCCTACTTCATCAATACAGTGTCAATACAGTGTCCCCATTTATAGACTGATGCCTGCACTTATATACACTTGTATGCATATATACAGTACAGACCAAAAGTTTGGACACATCTTCTCATTTAAAGATTCTTCTGTATTTTCATGACTATGAAAATTGTAGAATCACACTGAAGGCATCAAAACTATGAATTAACACATGTGGAATTATACATTACACTTTACAAAAAAGTGTGAAATAACTGAAATTATGTCTTATATTCTAGGTTCTTCAAAGTAGCCCCTTTTGGCTTTGATTACTGCTTTGCACGCAGAACAGGTGAACGGATGGACTCTACATGCCTAGTTCCCACCGTGAAGCATGGAGGAGGTGTGTGATGGTGTGGGGGTGCTTTGCTGGTGACACTGTTGGGGATTTATTCAAAATTGAAGCGGTGAGTGGTCCAGCTCACCTCAAACCATCTCGATTTGGTTCTGGTCTGGTGACTGTGGAGGCCAGGTCATCTGGCGTAGCACCCCAACACTCTCCTTCTTGGTCAAAAAGCCCTTACATAGCCTGGAGGTGTGTTTGGGGTCATTGTCCTGTTGAAAAATAAATGATGGTCCAACTAAACGCAAACCGGATGGAATAGCATGCTGTTGCAAGATGCTGTGGTAGCCATGCTGGTTAAGTATGCCTTAAATTTTGAATAAATCCCCAACAGTGTCACCAGCAAAACACCCCCACATCACACCACCTCCTCCATGCTTCACGGTGGGAACCAGGCATGTAGAGTCCATCCGTTCACCTTTTCTGCGTGCAAAGCAGTAATCGAAGCCAAAGGTGGCTACTTTGAAGAACCTAGAATATAAGACATATTTTCAGTTGTTTCACACTTTTTTGTAAAGTGTAATGTATAATTCCCCATGTGTTAATTCATAGTTTTGATGCCTTCAGTGTGATTCTCCAATTTTCATAGCCATGAAAATACAGAAAAATCATTGAATGAGGTGTGTCCAAACTTTTGGTCTGTACTGTACATGGCCTCATAGCCTACAATGATACTATCATTTGCATATATTTATTATATGTGACTGATATCGGTCCATTTGGTCTATAGGCTGATGCCTACATTCACTTATACCTGCATGCATATATACCAGCTGGGTCTATAGATTGTTGCGTGCATACATATATACTGTATATTGTTGCTACAAAATAACTTCCATTAATACCAATATTTGTGTATGCATTTTATATGTGATTGGTTCTCCATTGATTTATAGGCTGATGCCTACATGTATATACATCTGCATGCATGTATATATATATATATATATATATAATATATATGGCTTTATAGCCTACAATGATACTATCATCTGCATGTTATTGACATCTGCCCACTTGGTCTATGGACTGATGCCTATATTCATCTACACCTGCATGCATTTATACCGTTTGGTTCTATAGATTGTTATTAATGCTGTCCATTTATATTCCTATGCTTTTGTAATTTTGTGCAGTTTTGCTGTTTAAATTGTAATTTGTTCATTTCAGCTTTAAGATTACTTTTATTTTTTGTTTAAATTCGCATTACGCACTTTATACATTGTAGTTTTTACACGGATAGGATATATACATTATTTTTGGAATTTTTCTATTATGTGCACTTTATCTATTCGTTGATGGAAAGCCTCATGTAGTTACATCACAGCATCTCGGTACTTATCAATTTTGCTATCAATACAAAGCATTTCATGATATATAGTTTTATGCATCCGTTCATCTAAATAGCGGTATCTAGGTTTTGCCTTTCCCCTTGTCATTGATATCTTGTATTATATTTGAAATTTTTTTTATAAATTTCTGTGTAATTCATCAATAAAAATTTATATTTGTATTTTTCTACATTTGGCTCTGTTTTCCATATTTTTTGGGGTATTTCAGTGTCCCCATTTGTCTTAACAGCATAATAATTGCCTTTCATATGTTCTGTTCTCTGTTTTCTAATTGTGTGATATATCTGTTTTAATATATGTATATCAATAAAATTGTTACTTATTTATAATTTATGAACTAGTACACGTTTATTTTTTTCTTCTGGCAGTAGTGTTTGCTCCAAAGAAGTATTTGCACCCAGCTAAGGTGTAATGGCACCTTAATTTCTATTGTGAGGAATACGAAAAATTGTTTATGGCTCTGAATAATACGTAAAACCTACAAAAATAACGGCTTGAATGGTCCTTTGTGGAAAAGAACAGAAATGGAAATATTGCAGCAGTCATTGATAGACCAAGACATAGTATCAGTTCTATTTTATTATTAAACTTCCCAAGATATAGGGGGAAAAAAAATACATAAAATGATGATGCTAAAAAATGTGATATAAAAATGTCTAGCAAAGTTTACATAATAAGCATCCTAAATAGAAACGTACCACAGCTTGAGTCTGAAAACTCCGATTGTGTCTCCGCTATCTCTTCTCCAAAGTTAGAACCAGGGGTGTGAGGACACATTTCAGGAGGGGATTGTGAAGAAAACATGCTGAATTTGGTTGTGTGGATGTAAAGAGGCGAATGTCCTTCACTGCTCATAGGTGACCCCTCCATACTCCTGTGAAAACAAAAACAAACAAATCACTCTGTTACCTTATGGTCATAACGAGGGATAAAAAAGATATATACAAAGAAGAGCCAACCAAATGAAACATTTGGGATTCCATTCAACCGTACATGACTAGTGGTAAAAACATTGTGTTACACAGTTTCAGGGCTTACCTATTTACAATGCTGTTCAGTTTGCTAGCTTGGGGGACGGCAGAGTCTTCCGGGCTCCCATTAAGTTTAGCTGAAGTCTGAATGTCCATATTCTCTGACTTAACTGGCTGCTGACATGATGCCTGAGAAGTGTAAAATGGCGGGGACAGGTTGGCCATTTCACTTTGGTTGGCGCACACTTCTTTGTCACTCTGGTTCAAGGAATTCAGCAATTTATACTTTTTCCAGTTACAAGCCTTTGGGTCTGTAGAAGATTTTGACATAGGAGAACTAGAACCTTGTGAAATTCGAGCATTTTTACTGCTGCTGGACTCTGTTGGTGAGTTTGGTTGGCAGTCTGACTTCTGTGGACTTTGAGGGCTGACAAGACCTTTGCGGTTGACAGGAGAGTTTGAAGGTTTAAAGTGTATTATTTCATCTTCCGAAGATGTTCTCTCCTCCTCTTTCCCTTTGTCACAATTATAGAAAGGGCTGCTTCTCACAGACGGACCAGCAGACCGGGAGCCTGCAAGCACATTGTATTGAGAGTCACATCGGGGGTCTTCAAATGCAGCTTCCTTAGGAGAGTAGATGTTGCTGTGGCATACATTGACAGACAAGTCAGTAACCGCTTTCCTGTAATCTCCTAGCACAGTCCTTGAATTTTCTACAGGTAACACACTTTCCTTAAGATATCTATTGGATCTTTGGATGTCAGCCATCTGCACATCTCTTACTTCATCCTCCGGAAACAGAAACCCGTGGACTGGAATGTGACTGTACAGAGGGTATGAAGAGGAGAGCCATTGTACAAGTTGGGTATGTAAGACTTCCATCGCAGATAGCTGTATTACGCAGAGGTAAAGTATTTTCTGATATCTCACAGTTTCTGTAGGCCATAACATCAGGAGGCAACATTGACCTGCCTTGTAGAAAATCATCTCCTCTAGATGTTTTTGCAGAACCCACAATATCTTCACTGAAAAAAAAAATAGAAAAAAAATATTATACTAACAGCATAAAATAAGCTATTAATTATATAAAGCACTGTAAAGGCATGGGAAATAAGCAAGGTACATAATGAAATGCTACCTGGACTTGAGGAACCTCTGGCAGGTGTCAACAACATGCTCCATTTGTAAGTAAAGTGCAGTGCTCATGACCGCCATAATGCTGCTCTCTCTTAAGCTTAGCCGAGATGTGTACATGAAATCCAAAAGGACACGAAAGCCTTCTGCGCTGATTTCTGGATCAAGATTGATGATGTTCATGTTGCATTTCATTTGGTCAGTGAAGATGGTATAGAATAATCCACTGGAAAAAAAATTATATATAAAATCATGTAAGAGTTCAATATACATACATACATTTCTACTTATGAACAATACAAGTATCAGAAAACTAAGCAATCAGTAAAATAATTATACCCCCGCCACAGAGATTACAGAAGAATACCTAAATGCCAATATGTACCTATATGAAATAACTACAGACTGCATTATGCCCAACTGCACTCACCTGCAAGCCATAAGGACTGTCTTGTGAGCACGAAAGTGTTCCCTGTTCACAACGATAATCACATCTGTGAGGATGTCTCGACTTCTAAGACGATTGAGATTCAGGAGGACATCGCTGGCGTGCCGCGTGAACTGGATGCAGCTGTCAGTTGCAGATGTCATTGTGGCCCCTATCCTAAAGGACAGAATACAGAACTTTATTACATGTATAGAACCTAACCTTAGCTGTTAGAGTGCACTCAGACAATAGCTACCCTGAATTACATTACAGAGAAGTTTCAACTTCTACTTTTGGTGGTTTGTGTTATTTATGGATCACTGAATCTTCACCAGTTATGAAAGTGGAGTAACATGCAGGTGCGTAACCAAAAAGTGAATGTACGCACAATTGAAATGAAAAACATATCAGTGCCAAATAATAAATAGCATGCACAGTTAAAGGAAAACACAATAAAAGTGAAAATCACGTAAGTACTTACCCAAAGTTTCAATTTAAAATCCAAACTCCTCTTTGAATACTACAAAAAAAAAAAACACAATAGCAAAAGTGAGTATGCATGTTGGATGAGAACGGTTTATTTCACAAACCATAGGAATGTCAGATATTAGAGGACATTTATATTGACAGTAACTACTAAGCAGCAGCATGTACAATGTGCCTGGACATGGCAGAACTTCCTGCTGCACATCAAAAGGAGACGAGATTGCTTTCCATACAGATGTGTACATCCTTACCAACACTTTGATTAACAACTCAAGATACAAATGTAATATAATATTGCAACATTTGAGGACCTGCAATACTGATCACAACCACTGGGTGGCCTCACAGACAACTATACCATAGACATCTCCAAACAGACTATTGCAAAATCATTAAAAAAAAATGTGGTTGTCATGCATTGTAGATCTTGGGATGCGCAAGTCCAAGAGAAAAAAAGTAAGTAAGGGCAGCACTTGATCGTACGCTAGAATCCAGGATGGGCCACGTCTTAACGGAGCATTCATGTTCATTCCATCCCTACTAGGTTTTTAATTCTATTTCAATACAACATTTCTCATGAAAATGACTTGTGATAATATAGGAAAATTATACTGTGAGCCACTATGGAGACAGGGACCAATACATGGTAAATGTGGATATCAGAGAATTGAAGTAAAGCTATGAAGTATTGTTTATTCCCATACACTAAAGTGTGACTGGCTCATATATTAGTCTAAGTACCTTTCATATCCCCACAAGTAAAAGCAGAAGTTTTAGGATTAGACAGTTGGTCCACAGATAACCCAACAGGTACTGAATTGCTAGGGCTAAAAATACAGAGGTTGATTCCTCTTCCTTTTTCAAGGAACCTTGAAACTAGGCATTTCTCGCACTCGCTAGTTTCTCTACCCTTTTTGTATGTTCCCATCCAAACAGAAAAAGTAGCTTGCAGAACAGACTAAAGAAAACCACTGATTGTTGGATTACATCAAAAGAAAACAAAGTCTCAGTAATTTACAAGTAGCAAAACGTAATCAGTCCATAAAATTCTGCAGCATATTAAAATGTCCAAGCTACACAGAAGTAATAGAAGCCATTACCTTACACAGAGCACGGGAGAGCTGCATGCCTACATAGCTTTGGAAGTGGAATATTAACAGATACCCATCCTGTGTCATCATCACCTGCTGTACATTGTTTTCCTTTACACAGAGGAATAGGGGTGGATATTGTAGCCATATCATACTGGAAAATATTTGACTCAGACTGGGATTACTTCACCAAATGAACTCTACTACAATTTGCTTTCCTGGAAAGCCAGCCCAGGACGCAGCCTTACAACGTGCGCTCCCTTATAGGCTTCACTAACACAAGACACATTTTGGTAGTCAAAA
This sequence comes from Oophaga sylvatica, assembly GCA_033576555.1. Taxonomy (NCBI): domain Eukaryota; kingdom Metazoa; phylum Chordata; class Amphibia; order Anura; family Dendrobatidae; genus Oophaga; species Oophaga sylvatica. The sequence continues at coordinate 210,827,572 of JARQOD010000005.1, read as the reverse complement.
TTAAAAAATGATGCATCAGAGTATCCAAGAAACAAAAGTACAATTACTGTCAGACCGGCCTCTATATAATCTCATTGTAATAACATGTGAAATGGATTTTCCCACAGAACAGAGACGTTTTGCTCTCGGGTACTGGAACTAACTATAAAATTCATGAACATTTGGAACTAAACATAGGAAACCAGCGATCTTCCTAATCTATTGCTAACTGCGGCCTGTTTGCTGTCTGCTTTGCATTAGATTGCCATCGTCTGCCACCAGGTGGCGATAAATAACAGGGTTCTGTCCTTTTGTTGGGTTTTGGCTGCAGGTAGTGAGCAGTTTAGATTAATATGTGACCAAAATGTGACAAATTGTCATTGGCTACAGTCCTTTTTAGTAAATCACCCAGCGCTACACAAAGTACTCCGGATGCTTGGCACCATGATGCAGCTAGGCAATCAAATGAGTAGCAAATACATCAGTAATGTGACTGCAACAAGTGGAAATGGATTCTGGGTTATATTCACTCAAAGGGACAGACAGGCTTTATCTTAGCTTTTGTGAAATGTCCTTAGTCTTTAATACCTTCCCACTGACAATATGATAACTATATAGAAGCCTAAAATGTCGTTCTGTATGACCAGGCGGATGAAGAAGCTGTTAAAAGGCTCAAAGCATAGTCCCCTCCATGACAAACAGACCCAGCAAAGGTGAAGAAGTCCCAGTACCTTGATATAGTCTCATCTGGGAAAGCAAGGGGCATGGCAGCAGTGGTATTGTGCCCGCTCATGGCACAGCCGCTCTACATTTCACATGTTTGCAGAAAGTCGTGGCATGACAAATTATGTCACATCATGCCATTAACTAAATCTGCTGTCAGAAATATACATTATTTGACGATTTCATTACAATCAAGGTAGTCATATGACTAAAAAAAGTTTGGCGGCCCTATACTATGAGAGAAAGGAGAAATTCTGCTGTAATGCTCTAATGATACTCATTCGACTCAGCAAATGTTTCAAGGAAGGGCAACGGTTGGCTTAATCTAAATCTGCCCAATTAAAGAGATGCACTTTTATTCTATTCCTCATAGGAAAAAGGATATGAGGGGCAATGCTCCCAGTTTTGCTTTCCAGCAGAGAATCACTTTCAAGTTCAATGAATTAATTATTTAAAAATACACAAGTCGCCTGGGATTTGTGACTGGCAGTGAGCTCTCCCTGCAATGTTACTCATTCCTTATTTAACCAACAACTTGTAACAGTATCAGAGAAGAGCAACTTCTACGAGGCAACACAAGGGAACACTGCCCAGGGCAAGAACGGGTTATCACTACGAGCTGAGCAGTCATCCTGTATATTGGCAAGTGGAAAAAAATTAAGGAAGCCAAAAAGGTATGTACCAAACAGTAAGTGCACAAGGATGAGTGGCATCTCTGCCCTTCCTCTTGGCATTGTAGGACAAATCATCTAGGGTAACATATGCCCAAATCATTATAGAAGGAAAAGTATTGCTCAACTGACGGGTTTCCTTAGAAATAGAATGCCCTCAATGCCATTACTACAAGGTATAGGGGGCATCTCAGATCCACACCACTTACAGTGAACTATAGCTTCACCAATCTTTTGGTTGCTGTTCGTACCGGCCACAAAAAAGTATTCTAAGGTATAACAATTCAAGCAATTAATAAAAAACCTTTTATGAAATATAGGATTATACATAAATTTGTATACAGCAATTTGGATCTATAATTTGATATAGTAAATAGATTATCTGCGATCAAGTTTAGCTGAGGAAATACTGAATATTAATCATGCCCTTTAAACCATACTTCTTCTACCGAACAGATACAGATGTCACTAATGTGATCTGTGCACCACTAGATGGCACCACTGCCCCTCTTTTCAGATTTTGGCAAGCAGCTTCCATTATGTCCCTAAGAAAAGTTGTTTTTGGATAAACACACACACGTTTGTTCTGATGTTTTGCCCTTTTCTCGCTTAAAAAAAAGAAACATTTTATGGAGTTTTGAATCCTGACTCAACATGTGATTTTTTTTCCACCAAGTCACCCAGGCTCCAGAAGCCTGGCCATGAAATAACAGTGTTGAAGTCTATGGCTTTGGAGAGCTGGCAGGGACCTGGCTTGGAATGGGTTCCTTAGTAGCGGTGCACAGAGACACCTACTTTGTAAAATAACCTGAGCAGTATTAGTGACAGGGCCAACTACATTCCTGCCCTCCCAAACCTGACACCAGCACATAGCCGGGGAACAAGTTTCTATTATGGAACCTATACTTTGTCACTTTTTTGTGGCCGATGCCACCCAACCTGCTGACGCGTGCCAAATCTATGGATCAGGGCTGAATAAGGTCCATGGTAGTCTAATGTTACTAAGTAGCAGGTGTGTTGTACCAGGGCTACATATAGACGGCACACGCTCATACCACAGTGCCACCGTCACCGGTACTCCAGAGCGGCACCCACAGTGCAGGAAAGCCAAGGATGGGCACATAGGTCACAAAACACCAGCAAGAAGAACCAGAAAACCCCAATGTCAAAGTTTCCAGTCTCAAAATAATAAAATTAGGACACTTTATAAAAAAAACTGTGCTAAATTTGTCATTTGTCCGTTTCGAGTAAATAATGAGATATGTTTAGTTCATTTCCTATGGAAAAATCAGACATGAGCCCCGCCAGCATGCCAAGTGACAAACTCAGCTCTGCCACACGGGAAAGGAGACGTTATGGTCACAGACTGTCCCCAACAATCAGAATGCCATCATCTTCCCACAGTGAGCAGCAGACCTGCCATAAGAGGGGCCTCAGCAGTGATGGATGGAGGGCTGGGGGATTACACAGCCTGTCAGCCAGGGCAGAGGAATGTGAAGCCTCCAGTCACCCTCTGTCAGGCCACAGGGGGAAGCATGCATTATTTAACCCCTTGTCTAGGCTTCCCAGTATTGGTATAAAAGGCCATTTGGGCGCTGAGGTGAGTGCGGCTTCCCCTCAGTGTGAGCGCGGAGCCGCCAGCGGCAGCAGCGTGTCTCTAAATTTAGCGCGTCGCCGGGGAATTTTATCAGAGCCATTCGGATTGTGAGCGGCAGGGGGCGCTGCAGCCCCAGACACGGCCCAGACATATGTTATTTACCACTTGTGTGGACGGCGCTGGAGGCTCCAACGTAGACTGTCATTATGTTATCTATCGCCGTGTACTACACAAGGTCCGGTAACCGGCGGGATATACTAATGTACAGCGCCCTCCCGCCAGCCCAATATGTGCAGCGGGCACCTGCACCGGCCCGGCGCCAAAGGGTGCTCCTCTATGGAGTCATGCACAACACTAGGGACTGCGCGCATCTAGAGCCTGAGGTACAGCCATGGGCACAGTCCGCGCCTCGCCTTCTGCCACACACAACCAGGAGAAAGGGGACCCCAAAACTTAAGTGCGGTGGTCTCTATCGCTTACCGACAGGTGAGCAGAGACACCATAGTTTTAGGTGTAGTGGTCCCCGGCGGTCACCTGTCGAGGGTCGGAGACCCCATATTTGTACATAGTGAAGAGTGGACCCCTACACTTGTATGAGTGGCAGTCTCTGCCCGCTACCTATAGAAGATGGGACCCCTAATAAGTGTGAGGGTCCCGGCCGCGACCTCCAGGAATAGCGTGTGGAGCCGCGCCAGCACCACTTCACTGGGCGAAGCTGATTTACGAGGCGCCTGCTGTGCCAAGTTCCCTCATAGTAAACACGGACAGACAGGAGGACGCGCTGCAAACGGAGGAGCGAGTCCTGCACACTGCCCCTATATACAGAGCCCCTATATACACTCCCCCTATATATAGAGCCCCTATATACAGAGCATGACTATATACAGTGCCCTATATACACTGCCCCTATATACAGAGCATGCCTATATACATTGCCCTATATAGAGCCCCTATATACAGAGCATGACTATATACACTCCCCCTATATACACTGTCCTATATACAGAGCCCTATATACAGAGCATGACTATATACAGAGCATGACTATATACAGTGCCCCCTATATACAGAGCCCCTATATATAGAGCATGACTATATACAGTGCCCCTATATACACAGTGCATTACTATATACACTCACCCTATATACAGAGTACATCACTATATGTAACAGTTCTTCTAAATAGCCCTCAATATATAGAGTTCCCTCTATATGCCAAGCATCCCCCTATATACAGTGCCCTCTATATGCCAAGCATCCCCCTATATACAGTGCCACGCTATATATCAAGTATCCCTATATACAGTGCCCCTCTAAATATCAAGTATCCCCCTATATACAGTGCCCCTCAATATGCCAAGTATCCCCCTATATACAGTGCCTCTATATATATTAAGTATCCCCCTATATACAGTGCCCCTCTAAATATCAAGCATCCCCCTATATACAGTGCCCCTCCATATGCCAAGTATCCCCTATATACAGTGCCCCTCAATATGCCAAGTATCCCCTATATACAGTGCCCCTCAATATGCCAAGTATCCCCCTATATACAGTGCCTCTATATATATTAAGTATCCCCTATATACAGTGCCCCTCTAAATATCAAGCATCCCCCTATATACAGTGCCCCTCCATATGCCAAGCATCCCCTATATACAGTGCCCCTCTATATGCCAAGCATCCCCTATATACAGTGCCCCTCTATATGCCAAGCATCCCTATATACAGTGCCCCTCTATATGCCAAGCATCCCCTATATACAGTGCCCCTCTATATGCCAAGCATCCCCTATATACAGTGCCCCTCTATATGCCAAGCATCCCCTATATACAGTGCCACGCTATATATCAAGTATCCCCCTATATACAGTGCCCCTCCATACACCCCGCGCACAGATCGGGCACAGCAGTGAATCCTCGCAGTTGTCGGGCACCATGATGCCAGCCTGCGCCCTCTGTGTCCCGGTGAGGTGCCTCCTGCAGACGGGCAGCCCGCTGACTGCCGCACACACGCAGACATGCCCGCCGTCCTCGGGGCAGACAGCAGGCTGGCACACGCAGACAGGCACACTGATGGCACAGCAGGGACACGGAGAGCAGCTCAGCCTGCGCGCAGCACTGGGGAAAGTCACCAGAAACACAGGAGGAGAGGAGCAGGAGGAGAGGAGCAGAGCAGAGGAGCAGAGCAGAGGAGCAGAGCAGAGGAGCAGAGCAGAGGAGCAGCAGCCCCAGCAACTGGCAAGTAATAAAAAAAGAATGAAAGAGAAGCAATCACCTGGTAGGGCTTTCCTAGAAAATCCTTGCATCACCACTTCTAAGAACCCCAGTTCTAAGAATCAACAGGGCTCAATTCTCGGAATTTGAGCTTCTGATCTTACCATTATATGAAGGCAGGGGAGGACTGCGAGTCTCCCAGCCAGCCCCTTTCATCGTCCTCCTGCCTATCGTCGCCGTCTGCGGGCACTCAGCGTCTTTCCAGGCACTTTGCCCGACCAGAAAAATATGCCTTTTACACAGGTTCATCTTTGTTGAGGGTCTTAATCTGGTATCTGGCATATAGGGTTACCGTACCCCCCCGGGTGACTTGGTTTCGCCCGGCTGAGGCGTCACGTGGTATGTCTTTGGCCGTGACGTCGGCTTTTAACTTGGAAGGCCAGCCCTGCAGTTCTGAGAACTCATTTGCTATTCTGTGACATAAGAGAGGGGTCCGTCCGCCGCCTGTACCGTCTGCACACAGTCCACGCCGGCCACGGAGCGCACGCACACTGCACACTAATAAAGCTTCTCTCACTGCGTCCCGGGCAGGGCAGGGTGGCGGGCCGGGGTGCCCGCTGGACTGGGAGCTGCGCAGCTGGAGCCCTCGTCCGCAGCCTGTTGTGGCCTCAGTAGGGGCTTGTCTCTGCGCTGGAAGGGGTATGGTATGGTGGCATCTGCTGCTCATTCTTCTACCTGATTCATGTTGTGTGTACATTGGTGCCAGGCACAGTGAGAGCATGTTATGGATGCCAGGGGGGGTGTGCATGGGACCTGCGCTTCCAGGGTCTGTTTGGGTGCCTGGGTGGGGCCTGTGTGGCTCCACGGGTGAGGAGAGGGTTAATCCGCTGCACAGTGAGAGTGGCACCCTGACAAGTCACACTGAGCCCTCAACTCTGCCATCAGTAGCCGGAAACTGGATTAGAGCCCTGCTAATCAGATTGGGCATGGGTTTAGGCTGCAGCCTGAGTCTAGAACATGACAGCTCATCGGGGACACAATGGGTCTAACCCTCTAGTAATGCTCGTGTAGCAGAGCTGGAGTGGCCTTGTCTTTGGGCTCCAGGGTCGCCTGTGATGCTATGTGTGCCTGTAGCTGTGACAAGCTCTGCTCTGCTACATATGCATGTATCACCTCCAGAGGGTAACAGATGCCCCCACTGTCTGGTTCTGTCATGTAATCTGCTGTGTTGTTGGGTTGGTATCTCAGATGTAGGATCCCTCCTAACTCCATCTGACAGTAGTGAGGATGCAGAGGGCCCAGCAGCCGGGGTCCTATTCCTCCCCTGTGTCAGTTCTCCATCTGGCACCATCGCATGCCGCTGCTCTCCGTAGTTTTCCATAAGACTGATGCAAAATGTACGGTTAAGGCGAGCAATGCACCACAAAGAGTCAGACTGCAAACCCATCTCTGCTCTACCTACAGCAGGTGCTTCTGTACGTAGCTAAGCCCCTGTGCACACTCAGATATGTGGCGCTGCTGTGTTGATTTTGTGATGTTTTTGGCCTATCTCCTTTTTTTTTTCCAGTGACCTACTTTTTAACAACCAGGCACTATGGGCCCAAGTTGTTAATGGACTGAAATCCAGTGGGTGTTTAGGCATCCTGCAAGTCGGGATATTTCTTCTGCAGCTGAAAAAAAATAAAGCTAGCTAAGTGTCAGAATATTTAACCTTGTCTACGCCAGGTGACCTAATTTATCTAAACCTTGAGGAAGATATGTAAACTATGAAGTAAGAAGGAAGATCCACCCTGTTCTAACTATTGAGCACATTAACACTAACCTGTCAATTATGCGCAGACTTATGCAATTCTGCATGTCTCTTGGTATGGGCTTGGGATGTGCACAGTGATTGTTATGCAATGCCACATGTAACCCTCCGGTATGGGCATGGGCAGACTCAATTTAAGGTCCTAAATAGCTGCCTTTTCTAAAGTTAAAGGGGCTGCACTGGAGGGGTATTTGGGACGGTTGCAGTGTAACCATATGACGGCTCTTTTAGAAGCCACGAGCCTCAGTGTCTGGCTCCATGCTGTCGATCCTATTGCAGCAGATCTAAGCTGTTTCTGATCCTGTCCCCAAGTACAATATAATAGACAAGTACTGGTACTTTTCCATTGAGAATAACTGCTGCCTGGTCCATGCATGAAGACACTTTTGCATTACATTCCAGTCATGGGTTCATTCCCCTGGGTCCTGAGCCATAATAAAGTCTCCATCCAAAATCTGCCTTTACTGCGTTCAATCCGCTCCATTACGAAATACCAGATTGTTATTCCTGGTTAATCAATAACTGAGGTCCCTTACACACAAGTCACCTTACAAGGGGCAAAGTCTGGATGGTAGACCATTTATATAGCTGTCAAACTATAGTGAAGGCCCTATTCATTCACAAAGTTTTGTCTAATAGGAAATGCAAAGCATTGTATTGTTACCAGAAAAGGGAAAGTGGGTATCACAATGTGCACTATTAGAATATCACTTTCAGCTTCACGTTATGTGGTCTGTTTACTATGAGAGTAAAACCAGCTGCATAGACAGACCATATAAGTAGAGGATACAATGTCAAATCATAGCTTAGATTACTACCCCCACATTAAACTTCAGCATTTGTCTTTGTTTTGCCACCAAAATATTATTAGTATTTATTTATTTATTTGTTTATTTATTTATTTTAAAAGTATAGTCAACCTCTTCAGGAAAATCTGATGAGTTAGAAAACTGCCAGCATCATCGTATTACATCACTTCGGTCCTAAAAGTGATGTCATATGAAAGCCATTCATCTCTGTTATGTGTAGCATGATGCACTTTCCCTACAGTAATAATAACTAATTATACTGTTGTTTGCTGCACACTCTCGTCACTTCCCAGTATAATAGTTGAGGTTTCCTTAAAGGATAGCAGCCGAATACATAATATTGTGAATTGCAGCATAAAATACGAATACAGATCTAGCAAAGCTGAGTTTTTTCGTTAACTACTTGGGGCTGCGATTATTTGTCCTTCGTGATAGCTGTTAACTCTACCTGTTGTCTTGCGATAACTGTAGCAGTGATGTCACAATGTGCGATGACAAATTTCATTAAAGACATGGATTTCTAAGAACTGTGTCTAAATGAAATAATTTCAAAGGCTAATTTGATATAGTGCATTTTACTATTGGAAGAAATAGACTAAATATAAGTGTAAATGTAATGCGGATCCAATCAATATAAATATAATATATAGATTTATAACATTACACACCTAGCTGAATCCCCTGGCTTACAAGTGAAATTTACATTCGGCCGTAGCCTTATTATTATTTTTGAAAATAGGCAGATGTGCTATAAATGGGCACAAATACAATGTCATTCCACCTAAAATACTGTTTAACATGTTTTTTTATGTGGACTCTGTCGTGTATTAAAATTATGTTTGCAAGCTGAGGATTACTGGAAAATGTTGCTTAGAGGAAAAAAGTAGGATGACGAATTTTACAGGAGAGCTGCAGCAACTAAAGAGTTAGAGGACAAGTACCGTTAACCCCTAACATCATTCTTTATGTTTGTGCATTCTGTGACTTTACAGAGAACTTTAGACTAAAATAAAAAATAGGCATCAAATATGATTTACTTGCACTTAAATTGTAATAAGGGCTATATCGACGGTAGCCACAATCAGCATCCAAGCTGTAGCGATAATCCTTTTTGGCCACTTTATATCAACAATGTTAGTGCCAGACAGTATCTAGTACAGTCTCATGTTGTAGAAAAAAGCAGAATAAATTAAAGTGTACTATATAGAAATAGTAGTGTCCTGGTGGATCAGTGGTTAAGACTCCTGCTGTACAGCATTTTAGACCTTGATCTGTCTGTGTTTGTGTATTTCCTCCCACAGTATGAAACGTACTGATAATAATCAACAGGCTTCCTAGGAAATTATGTGTGCACGTGTCTGGCTCTGTGCAGACTGAATAAATGCATTCCCTGATCAGAGCAACAGTATATGTTGCAGCCATATAAGTCACCTGTGCATCTACACTCACTGAACATATGTCTGGTCCAGATGGAAGAAAACGTGAAATATGTTAAATGTTATTTACCGGTAATTGATCATTATAGTATGGATAGTAAATGAGTAATCGGTTACAATGTTATATTAATTCTATGACCATTTATATTTAATGAAATGAGGAGAAAAAATGCCCTCTCTTCTAAACATATGCCCTGTGCACTGAATGTCAAAAACTACAATTTCAACATTCATTTTTAATTAAATTTTAAGAAGTAAATAACACGTAGTCACATAAGACCGGGACCAAGTGGTTTATTGAATATGCTTTTTTTCTACAGTATTTTTATGTTTGCTATTTTTTTGTTTGTTTGTCTTGTTTTTAGAATTGGAAATTAAGATCTTTGGTAATAGATCCTCTCTTATTTCATGTCAACTTAAATCCACTTGCTCCTAATTTATCCACCATATCAGCTGGCAACCATTCCTGGCATGTAGTACACTTTGAGTAAGAGAATACCTTCCAATGTTATTCCTGCTGTCCGCACACTCCAGCTTCTCCCTGGCACTTGGTTCAGGTTATACATCCTGGAGAGTACAGTTTATTAATTTTTATACTATTTTATAATGTACTTCCTTTCCTTCTTTCTCAAGGTCACATATTAAATGCTATTCATGGCCCGATGTACAACCGGTTGTAACAGACAGGACAGCGCAGCTCCATACACTGTGTAGTAGCCATTCTCTGGCACTGCAGCTAAGCTCCTATTCACATGAACAGAACAGCAGCCATATATTGTTTACATCCAGCCATCTCAGGAACAACAAACAGCTGACTGCTTGGGTGTCAGACCTCAACCATTCTCGTACTGACGACCCACATTGAGAATAGGTCATTAACATCGTAAGCCTGGAAAACCACCTTAAGTTTTCCAAAGTCGTTCCTGCCATGTCAGTATCACCTGTGTTTGGGCCTTGATGAATTATTGCCAATACTTTCCTGTATAATAAGTCTATAGAATTAAGCATGGTATTCCAATTACAGTCTAACTACAGTTCTATATATTGGAAATACAACATTTCTTTATTATTACTATTGCACTGTTTCATCACAATCATCGAAATGTTACGGTAAAATCTGTATCATGGTGTCAGTGGTGACAGTTACCAATGATGCAACTTTAACTTTTCATTGCAGTGTTTAAGTAGTGCAATTTTTCCTGTAAAATGTGATGGAATCTGCGATGAAGACTCCTCTTTAGTAATCGGCTGTCATAAATTAACATTCCAGTGAAAAGAAATACAGTATATGATTGATAAAGAAGCATAGTGAATGCACGCTGGCCTCCATCGATGGCCTCGATTTTATAGTATACTCTAGTGCTGGGTTGCCGACTTTCCATAAATTATTGGACAAAAGGGAATTTGTCACTTCAGAAAACACTATTACCTGCCGATGTGGGGTCAGACTGCAGGTAAGTAGCGTTACAATGCTCCCTGCCTGGCTCACTAAAAGTGGGGCTTGTGGGTGAAAATACATGTACGGTATTTCCTTCTGGGCCCTGCCAGCTTTCAGTCATGGGTGTGTGCATGGAGTGGCTTCAGTCACTGGTCACTTTACTGTGAGCGGTGACTGGACATAATGTGCGGCACTTTGTTAGTTCAGTCTGCACTACAAAGCTGGCTGTCAATCAAAGTTCCGGGGCGTGATTACAGCCACTACAAACAGTGTTGTGAGCGGTGACTGAAGTCACTGTGTGAATGCTTCTATGACTGAAAGGCGGCAGCTCTCGAGAATAAATATGTTAATTTTTTAATTATCATAGGGCTTCAGGCAATTAAATGTAGCACGAGTTACTATAAAAGGGTCTCGTTTTGTGCATCATACTAACATACTGACTTTCATAGCATCAATAGGCAAAAAGATCAAATTTGGTTGCTTGCAAAAATCGTATAGTCAAATTGCCTGCGTGACTCCAAGGATTTGTGCAGCCCAGGACAATGTAGTCATTAATTGTTAAATTGATAGCTTTGTGAGATACTATTTTTCTATTTTTTGCTGTTTTCCATTTCATTGTTGAATATGGGAAAATTTCAGTAAGCCGCTGCTGATCGAGCTCTCAGGCTAAGTACCTACAATGAGTGTATGGTGCATTTTTGACGCTTCATATTTTCATTGCAAAAAAAGCGCAGTGAATTACAGTTCCAACAAATGGCAGTGAAGCAAAAGGGATTTGTAAAAACCTCATGCCCACTGTGCTTTTTTTTTAATGCAGCGTAAACTGACCTGCAGTGCATATTTTAAATCCTCAATATATCAATTACTCTTGCAGTAAATATGCATTGTGGATTTTCCCCATTGACTTGAATGAGGTGAGGAACATAAAAAGATTTTGAAAGTGCACACACGCGATAAAGACATCAAGCAACAGCTAGCCTACTTGTTGGTTTCTGTGCAGAAACAGAGTGAAACTGAAAAAAATGTAATATAACGAAAATGGAATGAAGATATGTGCAAATATCACTATCCTGACGTAATATCCTGCGCTAGTACAGTGAATACTGTAGATATTCCAAGCTTATGTGATATATTCCCATACCATAGTGTTTTTTTTTGTTCGCATTGCTGACTTGAAGAAACCATGAGTTTATTGGATGAGCTATACTCTTCCCAAAAATTAGACAAGTGAGATCCATCAGACGCATCATAATAAAAGAAAAATAGTCATTGGAAACAGACAATTCCACTTATAATGGCACAAAGCAAATCCAAAACATGTAGTACTGCAAAAAGGAGAACACAGGAGCTATAAGAGTAAATGTAACAGTTTAGTCATACATATAATATAGAATACAAAAAAATACATAAGATTCATAAAGATGGAAAGACAATAAATAAATAACCTCGCAGCACAAGCACAATATCCAGAGTGACTATGTCACCTATAGACGCATACCAAATAATCCACAAATAATAGACATAATGGTCAGGAGTAAGTATGCAAACATATAAGTGTCATAGTAAAAATATACAGGCTCATATCCATAAATAAAAGTGCAAACTGTGCAGACTGCAAGGTTGCCATTGAAGAGAACAGTTCCCAATGTGCATTTCACATGTTCAATACATTGCTTCCTCAGGGGGTCTGATCCATCTGACAAGACCTTAAATATTATCAGCGCCAACCATGTGATCGGGACACCGACCAATGAGATTGAAGTAGGAGATGCATGCGCACCCCGCTGTGCACACCCACCACTCACCATCCAGGCCATGAGAAGCAACAAGGATGAGTCACCATGGCTCCCGAGCATGTGGAGCGTGCAACCGCACATCAATACTCACAGGTTTGCATGATAGTGTATCAAGTGCCAACATATATGAGCCCGTATTTCACCAAATTAAAGTGCTCAATGCTTGAAAGATACTTACTGACTTAAAAAAAGGGGGGAATTTGAAAAATAATTATAAATGTGTACTCAATGTAGGTAAAAAATATAGAGAATAATAAAAATATGAAAATAAGAAAAATCATTTTTCATATTTTTTATTTTCATTATTCTGTGGTATTATAATATTAGGTACATATTAGGTATACATACATACCGTATATACCGAGTATAAGCCGAGATTTTCAGCCCATTTTTTAGGGCTGAAAGTCCCCCTCTCGGCTTATACTCGAGTCATATACAGGGGGGAGGCGGAGTGCAGCTGTTCTATATACTCACCCCTCCGCCGGCGCGGTCTCTGCAGCCCCTACTCTTCTCCCACGGTCTCCGGCGCCAGTGTTCAGCGGTCAGGTGGTACCGCTCATTAAAGTCATGAATATGCGCATATTCATGACTTTAATGAGCGGTACCACCTGACCGCTGAACACTGGCGCCGGAGACCGCGGGAGAAAAGCAGGGCAGAGACTCGCCGGCGGAAGGGTAGAGTATAAGCGATATTTACCTGTCCTGTTCCACCGCTGCTCGCCGCTGTGTCCTCAGGTTCTCTTGCTGCGATGTTTAGGGAGAGGGCGCGATGACGAGGTTACTGCGCACCGCGCCCTCTGCCTGATCATTCACTGCTGGAGCACCCAGAAGACAGCGGCGCTCAGCGGTGGACTGGGTGACAGGTAAATATCGCAGGTGCCGGGGACCTGAGCGAGCCGTGACACCGGCACCTATCCCCCATAGAGCGCCGGTGTCCCTGCCTGCTCAGGACAGTGGCACCTGGCCTCCAGCAACGAGAGGTGAGTATTTCATTTTTTTTTTATGTTTGGCCCAATATATGGAGACCATCATACACTGGAGTATCATATATGGGGCCCATCATACACTGGAGCATCATATATGGAGCATTACATGGGGCCCATCATACACTGGAGCATCATATATGGGGCCCATTATATATTGAGCATTATATGGGGCCAATCATACACTGGAGCATCATATATGGGGCCCATTATATATGGAGCATTATATGGGGCCCATAATATACTAGGGCATCATATATAGGTCCATTATATATGAAGCATTATATGGGGCCCATCATATACTGGAGCATCATATGGGGCCCATTATATATGGAACATCATATAGGGCCCATTATATATGGAACATCATATAGGGCCCATTATATATGGAGCATCATTTGGGGCCTACTATATATGGAGCATCTTATAGGGTCCATTATATATGGAGCATTATATGGGGCTCATTATTCTGTATGGAGCAATATATGGGACTCATTATTCTGCATGGGGCACTATGTGCTGCCCATAATACTGTATGGAGCAATATATGGAGCTCGTTATTCTGTATGGTGCACTATGTGGTGCCCATAATACTGTATGGATGACTATACTGTTTGTCTTTTGAGCTATTGTAGAATTTACATAGATATCACTCATGTAATGTATGAAGTAAGTGAAATCTTTGGCATTGTACTATACCTATATTTCTCTGCCATATCTGTGCGTCATGAATTGTGGTATGTGTTAAAGGGGCCCACTGAGACTCTTTCGCCCGGGCCCACGAAAACCTGGAGCCGACCCTGCCCAAGGGTTTATGGATTTAAGTCTAAGTATCTTAACATTGAGGACACCACTAATTTTGACTAAATCCCCAACTCCATTTGCTGAAATGCAGCCCCAAATTTGTCAAAGTGTACCTACAGTTTCTTGAAAAAGTTTTCATACCCCATGAACTTTTTCACAGTTTGTAACATTACACCCACAAAAAATATTTTATTGGGATTTTATGTACTATACCAACACAAAATAGCAAATATTTGTAAAGTGTAAAGGAAATTATGCATGTTGTTCTAATTATTTAAAAAACATAAATCTGAAAATTGTGATGTGTATTTGTATTCATCCCCCTGTAATCAGATAACCATAAATAAAATGCTGAGTGACCAAATGCCTCTAGACATCACATAATAAGTAAATTTAATCCAACTATGTGTAACTTATTCTCAGTATAACTACAGCTGTTCTTTGAAGGCCTCAGAGGTTTGTTTGAGAACATTAGGCATCAAATAACTTCATGAAAAACCAAGGAACACACCAGACAGGTCAGGGATAAAATGTTGAGAAGAGTAAAGCAGGGTTAAGTTATAAAAAAAAGTAGCCCAAGCTCTGAACATCTCACGGAGCACTGTTATGTCCATTACCCAAAAATAGAAGTATGGCACAATGTCAAACCTACCAAGACATGGACGTCCACTTAAACTTAAATCAGAAGAGAGGAGAACATTAATTAGAAAAACAGCCAAGAGGCACATGGTCTCTCTGGAGGAACTGCAGAGATCCACAGCTCATGTTGGAGAATCTGTCCACTGGACAAATAATAATCATATGCTCTAAAAAACTGGCCTTAATGGAACAATGAACAGAATAAAGCAATTTTTAATAGCAAGACATAAGAAGTCTTGTTTGTTGTTTGCAAATAGCCATATAGGGTATACAGCTAGCATGTGGAAGAAGGTGCTCTGGACAGATAAGACAAAAGTAGAACTTTTTGCGCTAAATGCAAATTGCTATGTGTGGTGGAAAACAAACACTGTACATCACTCTGAAAACACCATCCCCACTGTCAAACATGGTGGCAGCATCATGCTGCAGGGATGCTTTTCTTTAGCAGAAACTGGAAAGCTGGTCAAAGTTGATGGGAAGATGGGTGGAGTTAAATACAAGGCAATCCTGGAAAAAACCTGTTACAGGCTGAAAAAGACATCTAGCAGGAAAACAACCCTAAACATGCTGCCAGAGCTTCAATGGATGGATTAGATCCCAGCAAGTTCATGTGTTTAAATGGCTCAGTAAAAGTCCAGACTTAAATCCCATTGACTTAAATTGAACTTTTAGGCCACCAAGGTAAATGCTATATCTGGCGCCAAACCAACACAACTCATCAACCCAAGAACACCATACCCACAGTGAAGCATGGTGGTGGCAGCATCATACAGTGGGGCTGTTTTTCTGTACCAGGGACAGGGAAAATGGTCTAAGAGGAGAGGAAGATGCATGGTGCAAAATATAAGGATATTCTTGAGCAAAACATGTTTCAATCTGTCAGTGATTTGCGACTGGGACAGAGGTTTACCTTCCAACAAGACAGTGACCCAAAACTTACTGCTAAAGCAACACTAGATTGGTTTAAGGGTAAACGTGCAAATGTTTTGGAGTAGCCTAGTCAAAACCCAGACCTTAAGCCAATTGATAATCTGTGATCAGACTTGAAAATTGCAGTTTAGCAGAGGAAACCATCTAACTTGAGGGAGCTGCAGAAGCTTTTCCTTGAGGAATGGGCAAAAATCCCAGTGGCAAGATGTGGAAAGCTCATAGAGTTTTTTCCAAAGCGACTTGCTGCTACAATTACGGCAAAAGAGGCTCTACAAAATGCTGACTTTAAGAGGGTGAAAAGTTATGCACACTGACGTTTTCAGTTATTTTGTCCTAATTGTTGTTTGCTTCACAATAAAAAGAAAACCAAATGTTCACAGTTGTAGGCATGTTCTTTACATGAACTGATGCAAACCCTCAAAAAAACAGTCATATTCCAGGTTGTGTGGTAGCAAAACACGAAAAATGCAGAGGGATGTGAATCGTTTTGCAAGCCACTGTATCCCGAAAAATTTGCAGCAGTAGTTGCATCTAATGGTTTCGATTTCTGTTTTCTTCATTCACTTTGTATTTAGTTAATTGATAAAAATAAACTATTAGATAGTTAAAAAGTGACAAAAAGTGAACAATAGGGAATCACCTTGGCAATAATCATTGAAGATAGTATGGTATTGCTCACCTGGCTGAGTCAGGCACATCTCCGATGCAGGTATAGATAGATACCAGCAGCTGCAGCTCTGCTGATCTAATTAAAAAATTAATTTAAAGTTGAAATACCTTTATTAATGGTATATAGCACTATAAACAAAAGAGGCGCCCGCACGAATAATAACACATGATTTGTACAAATAGTAAGTAAAATTAAAATATTTAAAATATTAAAGAACACCACGCCAGGTAAAAATGCTAGAAAATTATACATACCGTATATACTCTGTTATAAGCCGAGATTTTCAGCCCATTTTTTAGGGCTGAAAGTCCCCCTCTCGGCTTATACTCGAGTCATATACCGGGGGGTCGGTGGGGGAGGGGGAGCGCAGCTATCCTATATACTCACCCCCTACTGGCGCGGTCTCTGCAGCTCCTGCTCTTCTCCCACGGTCTCCGGCATCTGTGAGACCATGCCAGGAGGGGGTGAGTATAAGCGATAGTCACCTGTCCCCGTTCCACCGCAGCGCACCGCTGTGTCCTCGCGTCCTCTAGCTGTGAATGTTCAGGTCAGAGGGCGCGATGACGTGGTTAGTGCGCACCGTGCCCTCTGCGTGACCATTCACTGCCGGAGGACCCAAAGACAGCGGTGGACCGGGGACAGGTGAATATTGCAGGTGCCAGGGCCTGAGCCAGCGGTGACATCGGCACCTGTCCCCAATAGCGTGCCGGTGTCCCCGCCTGCTCAGGACACCGGCACCTGGCCCTCAGCGACAAGAAGTGAGTATGTCATTTTTTTATTTCATTTGCAGCGGCAGCATAAGGGACCTATACTATCATATGGGGCATAATCTATGGAGCATCTTGTGGGGCATAATACATGGGGCAGCATATGGGGTCACAATACATGGGCAGCATATGGGGCACAATACATGGGGCAGCATATGGGGCACAATCTATGGAGCATCTTGTGGGGCATAATACATGGGCAGCACATGGGGCACAATACATGGGCAGCATATGGGGGCACAATCTATGGAGCATCTTGTGAGGCATAATACATGGGGCAGCATATGGGGCACAATCTATGGAGCATCTTGTGGGGCATAATACATGGGGCAACATATGGGGCACAATACATGGGGCAGCATATGGGGCACAATCTATGGAGCATATTGTGTGGCATAATACATGGGGCAGCATATGGGGCACAATCTATGGAGCATCTTGTAAGGCATAATACATGGGGCAGCATATGGGGCATAATATATGGGTAGCATATGTGGCATAATATATGGGGCCATAATCTATGAAGCAGCATATGGGGCTCCTGATTCAATATGGCTATTCAAAAACATTTAACCTACTTTAATTTTACTTTTATTGGCATCTATTTTTATTTTTGAAATTTACCAGTAGCTGCCTCATTTTCCACCCTAGGCTTATACTCGAGTCGATAAGTTTTCCCATTTTTTTGTGGCAAAATTAGGGGGTCGGCTTATACTCGGGTCGGCTTATACTTGAGTATATACGGTAAGTATAGCCATAGCTTAATCATCACAGTAACATAATTTATCTAAAGCAAGATCACAGAGACCGTCTACCACTTATAGCAGCAAAAGTATCTATAGCAGCATGGGTAAGAGGACCACAAAAGGATTGTACAAAGTGACAAAACAATAATAGTCTAACAAACATATGGGTAGCAAAGTGTCAACCAATTAAAATATGTATATACATAATCATCGTATTTTTAGTGGTAAAGAAAAAAAAAAATACATGAATAGATAAAGACACAATCAAAAAAGTGCTCAGTGGAAAAGGAGGATAAATATAAAGAGTTTGTTATAACTAGAAAATAAGCTTAGCCAAAATAGATTACATGGCAGTGAGCAAAGTATTACAAAAGATATGAAAAGAATAATTGATATGATCGCAATGGACCATGTCAAACAAGTGACTGTGCAGGGGAACTGTAGGGTACAGGGGAAGACAGATTCCTGTGGCTGAAAGGAGTAAACTACCTGGGTATCGGTAGTCTCTGGTGCAGCGCACTTCCTGACGCGCGTTTCGGAACTGGTCCTTACTTTGTAGCTTTTTCTCTACATCTGTCTAAAACTTTGCACAGTACTATATATAGTAAAACAGGATCCACCATTCACGAAATTCATTGTTATAACTCACCTCTTCCCCTTTTCTATACAATTACCTATGCACAGATCACAAAGCATACCTAAATAACTATCCTATACAGTCATGGCCAAAAGTTTTGAGAATGACACAAATATTATATTTTCACATAATCTGCTGCCCTCTGGTTTTTATGTGTGTTTGACAGATGTTTTTATCACAGACAGAAATATAATAATTGCAAACATATGAGTAACAAAAGCTTATATTGACAGTTAGAATGAGTTAATGCAGCAAGTCAATATTTGCAGTGTTGACCCTTCTTCTTCAGGACCTCTGCAATTCTCCCTGGCATGCTCTCAATCAACTTCTGGACCAAATCCTGACTGATAGCAGTCCATTCTTGCACAATCAATGCTTTCATTTTGTCAGAATTTTTAGGTTTTTGTTTGTCCACCCGTCTCTTGATGATTGACCACAAGTTCTCAATGGGATTAAGATCTGGGGAGTTTCCAGGCCATGGACCCAAAATCTCTATGTTTTGTTCCCTGAGCCATTTAGTTATCACCTTTGCTTTAAGGCAAGGTGCTCCATCATGCTGGAGAAGGCATTGTTGATCGCCAAACTGCTCTTGGAGGGTTGGGAGAAGTTGCTCTTGGAAGACATTCTGGTACCATTCTTTATTCATGACTGTGTTTTGAGACCAGGCCTTGCTCTAAGAGTCTCCGCCTCACAGTGCGTGCAGATGCACTCACACCTGCCTGCTGCCATTCCTGAGCAAGCTCTGCACTGCTGGTAGCCCAATCCCGCAGCTGAAACACTTTTAAGAGACGGTCCTGGCGCTTGCTGGTCTTTCTTGGGCGCCCTGAAGCCTTTTTGGCAACAATGGAACCTCTCTCCTTGAAGTTCTTGATGATGCGATAGATTGTTGACTGACATGCAATCTTTCTAGCTGCGATACTCTTCCCTGTTAGGCCATTTTTGTGCATTGCAATGATGACTGCATGTGTTTCTTTAGAGATAACCATGGTTAACAGAAGAGAAACAATGATGCCAAGCACCAGCCTCCTTTTAAAGTGTCCAGTGGTGTCATTCTTACTTAATCATGACAGATTGATCTCCAGCCATGTCCTCATCAACACCCACACCTGTGTTAATGGAGCAATCACTGAAAAGAGGTTAGCTGGTCCTTTTAAGGCAGGGCTGCAATGATGTTGAAATGTGTTTTGGGGGATAAAGTTCATTTTCTAGCCAAATATTGACTTTGCAAGTAATTGCTGTTAAGCTGATCACTCTTTATAACATTCTGGAGTATATGCAAATTGCCATTAGAAAAAGTGAAGCAGTAGACTTTGTAAAAATTAATATTTGTGTCATTCTCAAAACTTTTGGCCATGACTGTAGAGTCAGATCATCTTTCGCTGCTTATGATTCATGTGGCTGCTGTAATCCATTTCTCTAAATGGAATTAGCATCTCAGGCAAGATGCTCTCTCCCCATCACCCTCCTCACAACCATGTGCAGAAAATAGAATTTTAAAAAATCTGCCATAAAAACATAAACGCGGATTAGAAAAAAATAGGTATCGCTATCTGGTTTTAATGAAAATAAATAAATAATTAAATAAAACAATTAAAGAGTTGCAGCTATATATAAGCAATAATTGTGAGAAGTAGATATTGAAGTTCCAATACAACAAGCTCCTTTTAGAACGCTACTTTTAATCACTTGTAGGGTAAATCAAGGTTTTATTTGTTGCTGCAATTAAGGCACAGGGAACGGTAATGTAAAAAAAAAATTAATGACATTTATTTAAAAATCTTGCTTTTCCAAACATACAGTCAAAGGGAGAAACATTAACAGAGTAAATGATTGAAAATCTGCAAAACATATTTCAAAATGGATCAGGGCGCAGAACAATAAAATTGAGTGCATGATGCTTATGAGAAACATCAGTACAATCAGAGACACAAGGACAAATTCAGCCATCCAATGAACAGACTACAGAAACACATGCCAAGGTTACCATGTTGCATATTTCAATGTCTGTACTAATTCCATCTGATCTGCGCTGCTGATCCATATCAGATTGGCTAATCCTTCTAGCCTCACTAACATAAGGTTGTAATTCCCTCTGTAAATCAGCTAATATGTGATGCGTTAATTAAAGTTTTTGGTTTTATTCAAAATAATCAGAACCAGAGAAGATGGTCCAGATAAGGTAACTAAGTGTAGCAATTTATTCACCTTTGGGCCGGTGAAGGTAGTAGTATTATTAGGAGAACATGGTGTTTGGATGTATTATCTGCATTACGTAGCTTTATGGGTCGCGCTGCTTGTTCAATGAGTTCCTCGTCTTGTGTTTCACTTGCTAAAGTACAAAGAGGTTTTCTTATGTGTTCTGTATGAATAATGACTAAATAATAAATTAGTAACTATGAACTCCAATCCAATATGGGCAGTTGATGTGTTCCCTAAGCACTAAATCAGGGACGGGATTACTGGATGGAAGCGTATTTGTAAAAATGTCAATGTGCCATATTAAAATCTTTGTCACTTTAAAAGCTAGTGCCGTAATTCCTAGTGCTATTTTTTTCATTGACATAACCATATTTTTCTGGAAAAAGTTGTAGTTTTGAATAACAGTATTCATTCTACCATTTATTATACTGAAAAATGAGGACGGGGTGGGTGAAATGTTGAAAAAAAGCGCAATTTTAAATTTTTACAGTGTTTTCCGTACAGTAAAATTACCTGGGAAAGTTAATTCAAATACAGCTATCGTTCACTTGTAGTTTTTTCTTCGTATTTTAGTGGTTAAAATGTTCAGAATTTGTTTCCATTTTATGAGTCCCACAACTTTATTTTTGTTCCGATATTTATATATTTTACATTTTTCAAATATTTTGTGATCTTTTTATTTTTTGTTTATTTTTATGTATTTTTTTTTACTTTTCTTAGGGGACTTACATCTGTGATCATTTGATTGCTTATACTATACAGTATATTCCAATACTCGGTATTTCAGTAAACTAAAGAAATGACCATCTCCTATTTACGTACTAATACAACAGGGCCTTCAGTAGGACCCCGTGTGCCGTGATAATACATCAGCACCAATATTAAAAGCAAGGCTTCAAAAAGAGGAATTGAAATGTCCCCCAGAGTTTTGCTGGGTTAATACATCTGACCAAATAATTGGATCACAACTATCGTTATATTAAATAGCAGCAATCATATCCATCTCCTGTCACCACAGTGAGAAGCTAGTGCCAACTGTGTAACACTGCCAGAACCTGCTCCATAATCCATCACCTAACATAGGACGATTATGTCCTACATTGAGAAGGAGTTTACATAATCAGAAGTATTTCACCTTTGTCCTTCAAATAGTATTAAAGGGAACTTGTCACCCCCCGGACGTTTTCAAGTAAAAGAACCGCCTTCAGCAGCACTAAGGCAGCAGTCTGAAGGTGGCTCTTTTTTTTCTGGTCCCCTGCAACGCTGAAATATAGAGTTTTAAAACTAGGTCCCCATACCTTAATTGCGGCCCTGAGGTATGGCCTCTTCCCCTGACTCATCCTTCACCCAGCCGTCCATCAACCCCCTTCAGCGTCACCGCGCCTCCTCCTCAGTTGTTTTTCTTTCAGTTCGGTTCTGTGTGGCGCCTGCGCTGTTGTAACAGTCCTCGGGCATGCGCAGTGCGCGCTGCCCGGGAACTGTCAGAAGACTATTGCGCCTGCGTCTTTCTCTTTCTCCAGATCCCTCCCCGCAGTGTATTATCATGTATTCACACTGCGGGGCTGGCAATCTGGCGCCTGCGCAGTCTACATATTTAGCTGCGCCTGCCCCCAGCCGACGCCGCACAGGTTATGAAAATGAAAGTGGAGGGACTGGGAGAAGAGGGCAGGCGCAGCTAAACATGTAGACTGTTTTTTATTTTAAAAACCTCCTTTTCGGATTTTTTACTATCCCTATGTACTGAATTATGTCTCTATGGTAACAGACGACAAGCAAATTCTGTGCAGTCAGATCTTGCGGTAATACTCCCTTCCACCTTGTTTCCCCTTTATTTGTAATAGTAATCAAGCCATAAGGAAGAGATAGAAGGGATTATGAATATTGCTTTCATTTTTCACTTTGAAACAATAAAAAACTAGTTTGGCAAAATGATCCATTAATTTTGGTAATTAACGGAAGCCTAGCCATACGCTGTTGGGAGAAAATGAACTTTATTCCCCCCCCCGCAGCATTCCAGTTTCAGTCACGAGGTGGCACTGGTGTCTCCATTCTGAGTATACCGAGTGGCAGCTGTAATTTCACCCCCGGCACAGACTGAGTCTGGCTCTGCCGGCGGCGCTGTTATATCTGCCGCTCTGTATTCTCAGATCGGTGACTGAACCAGCGGCCCATATCAGCAGGTTAATAGCTTTTCTTCTGCTGACAGGTTCCCTTTAACATCATAGCAAACTAAGTAAGAGTAATGCCTGAAACCTGCTGTACATCTTATTTTTTATTATTTTTGAGTTCTAGTTATGAAAATTACTTGCATGATATGACTAATA
Organism: Oophaga sylvatica; assembly: GCA_033576555.1. Lineage (NCBI taxonomy): Eukaryota > Metazoa > Chordata > Amphibia > Anura > Dendrobatidae > Oophaga > Oophaga sylvatica. Next base: position 210,804,398 of record JARQOD010000005.1, on the reverse strand, counting down.
ACTTTCTAAGAAGTTTTCAATATTTGCAACAGGTAAAATCTTTCCACATATCAAATTGCAGTCAAGAAATATAAAAAAAAATAATTGCAGACAGCGTTCTACCGCATGCCAAACTTTTTCTTCCTTTCAATTTTATATTAATAAAACTCCTATTCGTGGCCAGTATTTCTACACTTACCTAGCTTCCAGCCATTGTGGTAATAGCTGTCCAGAAGAGCAGTGTGCCACGTCTATAATGTCAGTCTATGAAAGCCATCGACTCTTCATTGTTGAACCCCTGTAAGTTGCATCTGTCTATGACAAAATGTCTTCTATTTATGAACATCTGAGAGATGTTCTTTAAGGGTTATGGCAGTAGATGGTGCATGCATAATCCAAAAACATCCCTATGAACCACAATTTGGACACAGCATCCTACCACCTCGATTCAGCAATACCGAGAGGGCTGAGATGGTAAATTTGCGAGAGCAGGAAATAGCCAATTCCTCTGACACTGCCCCACCCAACTAGCCTATTCAGTATGTTTCCAAAAAAGTGTGCAACCCCTTCCAGTGTGGCCCAGGGACATGTATCAGCCACATCTTAACACTTTACGGATAGTTTTCAAATGTCCCTAGTTTAGTTTATGTAATTCTTTCATTGCTATAGTACTCTCATTTGATCATATTTTTGTACAAAAAAGAACCGTGCAAATCCCCCCTTATTAACATACAGTAGTTGTGCTTCTTGGCTACACAATTTGAGATTCATTTAGTGGTCAGTACGTTGGATAAAGTGTGAATAGAGTTAAATGGGTTAAATGACCACTGGTCACAAAATACAAGTTCGCTTACCAAACCTCCGGATGATATTTGCTAGTACGTCTGTAAAAGTTTTAAGACGCCTCAGAATATTTCAGGTACAAGCAGATAGTGTTAATTTAATAGAAATGTTAATAAAATAATGGGGAAAATTAGGAAATAACTAATTCTCTACAAAGGTGTGAGATATATATAAATATATATACTGTATATACCTATATATATGTACACATATATCTATTTACCTCTCTATATATATTTTTACATATGTACTGAATTATGATGAAGTCAATGTGTACGGGGTATCTCAGAATTTGTTGTGATAACTAGAACTTATAGCAAATAAAACTATGCTAGAAATGGTCTTTGTCATTTGTAATTCCAGATTTCTGTGTGTAGTGAATAACAAAGTTTATAGATGAGGAATGTTAATATAGATTTTTCATACTAGTATTAACTTATTTATATTTTTGCTTACAAAGAACGCATTCCCGGAAAAAAGGAAAAGTAAACAGCTAAACTTAGCAATCCTAGTAAGCAAAAGGTTAACACAGTGAAACTGGGATTGCTAAATTTGTGCATTTGTCAATCTGACACCAGCCTTTGTATTGCATATTAAAAGTTTAGATGTCTAGTCTCCTGCATTATAAAGCTAAGATTATATTCTGGTAGAGGTTAAACTACATCTTCGTTCGTTCATACAGTTTCTTGTAGAACTTTGAAAGCAGCATCGGTCTCCTGGAACCATTCCACTTACATGCTCTGTGTTCAACTATGCATAACAGATTTTGACATTGGTTATTATTTTGTCCCTTTTGCTGGAAAATAGTTGCTTACTTTAAAAATTCTCATCTGATTGCCATAAAAGCTTATGTAGAATTCATGTGTTTCTTTAACATACAATGCTTTTAGCCTATCTATAGTTGCAGTAGTGACACAACCACTGGCACACTCATAGCAGTATCTCAAGTGTTTTATGAAGATAATAACCCCCAGATCAGACATGCAGTGTTAGTAAATAGGATTTCATGTGCAACGTTACCATTCACATTTTTGCACTAGTGAGTGCTAATAATTTTTGGTGGTAAGTCAGCCATACACACTAGATGGCTGTCAGTGAACTATGCTTTAGCCAATCGGTCGGCCGACAATTACCGTATATACTCGAGTATAAGCCGACCCGAGTATAAGTCAACCTCCCTAATTTTGCCACAAAAAAATGGGAAAACGTATCGACTCGAGTATAAGCCTAGAGTGAAAAATGAGGCAGCTACTGGTAAATTTCAAAAATAAAAATAGATACCAATAAAAGTAAAATTAAATTAGGTTAAATGTTTTTGAATAGCTATATTGAATCAGGAGCCCCATATGCTGCTCCATAGATTATGCCCCATATGCTGCTCCACAGATTATGCCCCATATGCTGCCCCATAGATTATGCCTCACAAGATGCTCCATAGATTGTGCCCCATATGCTGCCCCATGTATTATGCCCCACAAGATGCTCCATAGATTGTGCCCATATGCTGCCTCATGTATTATGCCCCACAAGATGCTCCATAGATTGTGCCCCATATGCTGCCCCATGTATTATGCACCACAAGATGCTCCATAGATTATGCCCCCTTATGATAGTATAGGTCCCTTATGCTGCCGCTGCAAATGAAAAAAAAAATGACATACTCATCTCTCATCGCTGGGGGCCAGGTGCCGGTGTCCTGAGCAGGCGGGGACATCGGCGCGCTATTGGGGACAGGTGCCGGTGTCACTGCTGGCTCAGGGCCCCGGAACCTGTAATATTCACCTGTCCCCGGTCCAGCGCTGCGCTCTGCTGTCTTCCGGGTCCTCCGGAAGTGAATGCTCAGGCTGAGGGCGTGGCGTGCACTAACCACGTCATCATGCCCTCTGACCTGAACATTCACAGCTAGAGGACGCGACGACACAGCGGCGCACAGCGGTGGACTGGGGACAGGTGAGTATCGCTTATACTCACCCCCTCCTGGCGCGGTCTCTGCAGCCCCTGCTCTTCTCCCTTGGTCTCCAGCAGCTATGCCTAACTTCAGCGGTCACGTGGTACCACTCATTAAAGTCATGAATATGTGCATATTCATGACTTTAATGAGCGGTACCACATGACTGCTGAACACAGGCGCCGGAGACCATAGGAGAAGCAGGAGGGCTGCAGAGACCGCGCCAGGAGGGGGTGAGTATATAGACAGCTCGCCGCCGACCCCTGGCATTTATGACTCGAGTATAAGCCGAGAGGGGCACTTTCAGCCCTAAGAAATAGGCTGAAAATCTCAGCTTATATCGAGTATATACGGATATCTTGGCTTGCTCTCCCATACACAGGAGTATTTGTTCAGCCAAGTGCTCCTGGGTTCTCTATGAGAGAGCCATCACCAGAGATGTCTGGCAATGGCTTATCTTCAGTTGTCCAGGGTTCTCGCACACAGACTGTTGGCCGAACCTGTTGATATTGGTGGGATCGGCCAACATTAGTCTTCAACTGTTTGTAAGAAATAATGTTTTTTATTTTTTGTTGATGTGAATACTTTTCCGTGCAATTATGACAAGAGTATTCTTAGAGTGATCCCTTATGGCTACCGAAAATTATGATTCGCAGCTTTCAGAGTGAGAGTCTCTCAGCAGATTACTTTGATGATAAAAAAACATTGAGCTAAGGTCTGCCCATTAGGATCTCGTTAGCGATCTCATACGCGCAAGCTAGAGATCGTTTTTAGATCGTTTTAATGGTACTAAGTAGCCTGCTACACTTAGGATCTGTAACGACTCAAAGCGTTAGCGATCTCTTAACGACTTTAACGGTCATGCGATGTAAAAAACGGTCCACGATCGCACACAAAAGTCAGACTCAGCGCTATAGGGTCACCAGGGACGCAACGATCTAAATACGTCAGAACTTAGTGAATCGATAGCGATATCACTGCAGGGCGCGTCGTTGTACATGACACACCTTATGGTCCGAACGAGATCGTAAATAGTGCGTATGTTTAGCGATCTCTTAGCGATCATTTATTGTTGCATTAGCCTTTACTAAAGTGGGAAATTTGTTCAAGAGGTGGGAGGTATGATGCCTTCTAAAGATAAGCTAAGGAAATCGAATTAGCATTTTTTTACAAATGGAGAGGCATTGGGAATGTGTTCTTAGCTATCTGGAGTCCTTCTGGTGAAGGGCTCCATATAATAATATAATTATATTATATAATTAACATAATATGTATATATATATATATATAATTAATATATAAATATATATATATATAATATATATATATTTATTATTGTACACCATTATTTTTTGTTGAAATTCCTGTTTGTTGTTTGCACCTTATTGTATTTAATTCTATTGCATGGTAAAAATGACAACATTGGACCTTGAACAAAATATTTCATACCATATTACTGACCCATGATATTGTAAAGTGAGCCTGTTACTTACAAAATAATTTCAGCCATCTGTTGCCGTGTTAGTGGAAGTGCGGCTACAAATGGAAAAGAAGCTATATTCTCCCTGCAGCCACTCGCTTCCAGTCATGGGCGCAGTGCAGGGAGCTCTACCAGTCATCGCTCACTACACAGTGAACACTCTGTTATCATTCTCAGTACACCTTGACTGACAGCCTGCTCTGTACACACATGCTGCACAAATACTGCAGAGCGGGCTGTCAGTCAAGGTGCAGGAGGGGTAATAACAGGAGCAGGCTAGTGAGCAGTGACTTTCTGGAAGTGAGCGGCTGCAGGGTGAATATAAAGTCATTTTCTTCCTGTAGCTGCACTCCCAGTAATACAACAAAACATGTTTCAAATGTCGTTTACCTGCAGACTGCCACTATATCTCCAGGCAAATAGTATTTTGAAGGTGTCCAGTTCCCTTTTAAGGGGCTTCCCAGTTCTTTAAAATTGATGACTTGTCTCCAGAATTGGCCATCAATATCTGATCAGTGGAGGGCTGAATCTCTGTCTGCACACCTGTCCATCAAATGTTTAATATGGCCGTGTCCCGTCATTGTTTATCAAGCACACCTCTGTACTTTAATATCAGCTGTGCCAGTTACTGCAGACAATCCTATTCACTTGAAGAAGATGAAGCCATAATACCAGGCACAGCAGTTACAGAAAGGGATGTGAATGATGGGGACACAGCGCTAGTAGGAGTGGAGTGGACCCTCACCAACCTAACAATAATAAGAACTGGAGCCCCCTACCACTCAAGTCCCAGATGCATATATTCTGCCTCTCTGTATGATTTTTTTTTTCTTTTATTCAATCTACGGGTAAGTCCCTGTATTTTGAGAACATCAAGGAAAAATCATTTATTTTTAATTTGTAATTAGGCTTGAATTTTGTTTATGCCTTTTGCGTCATGTGATATATAATTACATGTATAAATATATGTTATTATTAAATGTGACAAGCAAGATTTTTTTTGTTGGGGGGTCAATTATATATACACAAAAAATATACATGTATATACAGTACATATATATAAACATGCATATACATTCATATTTTTATCTGTGACAATATGACAAGCAATATTTTTTTTAGGCTGATTTTAGTTTTTTGGGAAAACAGTACAGGATTTATCATCGCAAGTTACTAATAAATTCCATTAACTGAGGCTTTCTTCTTTAAACACAAATCACATCCAATGCCGGCCTGTAATATTCAGTTCAGGTAACGGTCAAGATTAACTGGCTTTTTTTTTAACTGTTTTGATTTTTTTATGTCTACTAAAATTAGTGACTATATAAACTATGAGTACGATTCAGCTTTAATGAATTTTGAACTCCAGAATGGAAAATTATCCATTCTCCAAAACACGATTGTTAATATGTTAAGGTTTTCATGTACCGTAATTCAAATTATGGTTATCGCAAAAAAGAAGTGAAAAGCACATTTTATGCGTTGAAGAAAGCTGAATGTTGAATTATCTTTTTTATCATTATTTTCAGCATTTTATATTACTGAACAGTTTCTCATCTTATATTTGATCTACTTTATTATGAATGTTTATTTATCCAAAATAAAAAAAAATGTCCACAATGAACACAATCTTTATACTTTTATTTGTAATAGAGATTATTTGCTTTTGGCTTCCAATACTCTTTTAGCGGTGGTTATGGTTAACAATTAATGAATCAAACTAAATAGTACATATTGTAATAGATACTGGCCATATTAGTTATCTAAGGATCGGCCTTGATGTAACTCAGCAAGTATTACAGCCTGATCACTGCAGAATAACCAGATATATTTTTACATAACTAATATGATACATTTTCATTTATTGGCAGAGTCATTTGGAATAATCGTCAAAAACTGTCCTCATTGCAGAACAGCTTATTTTTAAAGAATACTTCAGATGTGTTTCTGTTACCGTATTTTAGTCAGTATCTCATATTTAACAGCACATCACTAGCTGCTTTTAGAAAAATAGTCTTTTATTACTGACGACACAAATATCAACTACATTTACGTTAACAGTTATAACATGGGTTAACTAAGTATGATTTTTTACGGGGTGGGCCTACAATGTTGCTTCGGTTTGAAGTTCTCCAAGTGTTTATGTGAGTTTTTCTGGATGCAATTTGTTTTAGATATTGCAAAAATATTCTAGTAGGTACAGAACTAGCAAAGGTTATCTTTGATTCAGATAACACAACACTGAGATATAGCACAAAAAAGTGCCATTCGATGGTTTGTGCAATGTTATTTTAATCCTCTTATTTGACAACTTGATTTGTTGGCAGTCATGGTAACTTTTGCTACATCTGTAAATTGAAATTGAGCCTAATCTGCATATGTCTAATGGGAAAAATAGATTATAAGCCCATTTGGCACAGAGAACAATGTTGAATATGATATGCATACAATACTTCTAATTACGTTTGTGGTATAAAAGTAGCAAGAATAGATCATTGTAAAGGAGTTTTCCCATGCAAGAAAAAAAATAACAATTTTACGCATTTGGCAACCTTTTTTAAAAATATCCGACATTATTGGGCACATTTGAATAATGTTTGTTTTCTTCTCTACGTCTTTGTGTGGGGAATATCTGTTGCTTCAAGGTCATGCTGAAAACTACAGATCCCAGAATTCGGTAGTATCTGTGTAGTCCTGCAGTTATGCATCTATGCTCTACCCCCTAATGCAAGAAACCATGCACCCAAACGAGAATCATTAATGATGTGCTGTATGATCAATGCAATCTATGGCACTGTGATTTTTCTGGCGGTATGATGCAACACTTCCTCTATATGCAACACTTTCTCTACAAGCATCACTTCCTCTACAAGCAACACTTCCTCTACATGTAACACTTATGCTACATACAACACTTCCTGTACATGCCACACTATCTCTACATGCAACACTTCCTCTATATGCAGCACTTCCTCTACATTCATCATACAACACTTCCTCTACATGCAACACTTTCTCTACATGCAACACTTCCTCTACATGTAACACTTCCTGTACATGCAACACTTCCTCTACAAGCAACACTTCCTCTACATCATAACACTTATGCTACATACAACACTTCCTGTACATGCAACACTATCTCTACATGCAACACTATCTCTACATGCAACACGTCCTCTACATGCAACACGTCCTCTACATGCAACACTTCCTCTACATGCAGCACTTCATCTACATGCAGCACTTCCTCTACATTCATCATACAACACTTCCTCTACACGCAACACTTCCTCTAAAAACACAGTGCCGAAGAGAAGCAGATGATTTCTCACAAAATGTAGATCGCTATATTGGTGTCCATGCTGGAGAATGTATTTCTGTCCTAACATCATATAGTATACCTCATGATGTATTTTATAGCAATTATTCTCAAACTGTGAGATTAGCCTCAACAGTGGTGCCTCCCCTTCTAATCACTGGTGAGGTGCTTCTGGATAAATTGGAAACATTTTTAACTATACCATAAACGTCCATTAGAGATGATGAGGTCAAGGCCTATCTGATGAGGCTTCAGTACAGTTGTATAATCTCTGCCTACAGTAACATGATTAAGTATCATATTGGTATTTTATAATACATTGTATGTAGTATTGGTATTATATAATGCATTGTTTGCAGTACTGGTGTTATATAATACAGTTGTTACATTTAATAAATGACAGACATCCAAAATTATTATCTGGGCAAAAAGTAGTTAAGAAAAAACGAACTAAAGTTGTTTGCAACCCGAATTTGATGCTTTCTTTTGGGAGCTGAACGGAAAACCATTCAACAACGTTAATGCCGTGCTAAAGCTGTAAAATCGAAAGCTCTTCACTACACATCAACTGTTTGGAAACGTCTGCACCAGTATTTTATAATTATTTGAATAAAATGAAATTATTTTATATGTCTTGTTTCTTTTCCTTAAATAATATATTTAAAGAATATTTTTATGTCTATGAAATGTTTTGATACGGATGTCTATACCAGAGCCACATGTTGGTTAGTAATACTTTATATTATATGAGTAGGAGACAGCAATTTATGAAAATATCAATTAACTTATTGGCTCAAAATAAAAACACACTGAATACTATTCTTCTATTCATTTCTTAGTTTCTAAATGGCATTATGGTATTTACAGCTGCAATATTGCAACAAAAATAATACATCTAACATCTGTTATAGCAAACAAATACACACAATCATATATATATATATGTACATACACACATATATATATGAACACACATACTGTATATTTATGTACACAAATGTATATAAATATATACACACAAACATACAAAAGCACATATACCATATACATATTTATGTATACACATATATATATATGTAGACACACACAGACAAATATCGCATATATATATATATATATATATATATATATATCATACATATATATACATCACACACATACATTTGTTCAGCTGAAAAAAAATTAGTCACTAGATTAAATATTTGTCAGCTGTTTTTGCTCTGTAAAGGATAATTGGACACTACATGGTTGTGAAGCCCAATTCGGTGATAAGCAGTAAAGGGTTAATGAGCTTACTTTTAAGCCAAAGCCCACAGGAATGCCAAAGGGAATATTATTTAATCAAAAGTGCAAATAAACTCTGCATGATCAGGGTTGTAAAACAGCAAGAGAAATAAAAGGAGAGCTCTGTTATACTCTGAAGATCCATACCCAATGAGCTACTGTAGAGATTTCTAAAACACTTGAAGACTCTTCTTCATCATGGGGGAGAATGGAAGGTGGTGGTGGGTGTGATTGCTTATTGTGTTGTTTTTTTCTTTTTTTATTATGCTAAATACCAACCATTAAACTGTGATATAGAGTAAAATAAAACAAAACCCATTTATTCTGTAATGCTACTACTAAGACTAGACGATGTGGCATGGTCAGAAGGATGTGATGTATACAGCATCGTTTCATTCTGTCTACCAGAAACAAATGAAACAATGACAATTTAGTTTGCATATATCAATTAATAAGTAGTGCCGATAACATAACATATTCAGTTACTCCTCTAAGCATGCAGGTGAGTACCCAGACCCAAAGTGTTATACTCCTCTTCAGCGGCCTACCTTGGGAAGTATCAGCAGGACCACAGCTCACATTTCAGCATTGGAACAGCGCCCATATTTTGATTTGCTTGTATCAAAGGTGAGTGTTTTACAGATACATGCATATAAATTGATGCTATATCTTTTTATATCTACATACCTGTATATGCAAATATACACACATATGTAATATATATATACAGTACAGACCAAAAGTTTGGACACACCTCATTCAACGATTTTTCTGCATTTTCATGACTGTGAAAATTGTAGAATCACACTGAAGGCATCAAAACTATGAAGTAACACATGTGGAATTATACATTACACTTTACAAAAAAGTGTGAAACAACTGAAAATATGTCTTATATTCTAGGTTCTTCAAAGTAGCCACCTTTTGATTTGATTACTGCTTTGCACGCAGAAAAGGTGAACGGATGGACTCTACATGCCTGGTTCCCACCGTGAAGCATGGAGGAGGTGTTGTGATGATGTGTGGGTGCTTTGCTGGTGACACTGTTAGGGATTTATTCAAAATTGAAGGCATACTGAACCAGCATGGCTACCACAGCATCTTGCAGCGGCATGCTATTCCATCCGGTTTGCGTTTAGTTGGACCATCATTTATTTTTCAACAGGACAATGACCCCAAACACACCTCCAGGCTGTGTAAAGGCTATTTGACCAAGAAGGAGAGTGTTGGGGTGCTATGCCAGATGACCTGGCCTCCACAGTCACCAGACCTGAACCCAATCGAGATGGTTATAGGTGAGCTGGACTGCTCACCGCTTCAATTTTGAATAATCCCCAACAGTGTCACCAGCAAAGCACCCCCACACCATCACACCTCCTCCTCCATGCTTCACGGTGGGTACTAGGCATGTAGAGTCCAGCCGTTCACCTTTTCTGCGTGCAAAGCAGTAATCAAAGCAAAAGGTGGCTACTATGAAGAACCTAGAATATAAGACATATTTTCAGTTGTTTCACACTTTTTTGTAAAGTGTAATGTATAATTCCACATGTGATAATTCATAGTTTTGATGCCTTCAGTGTGATTCTACAATTTTTTAGTCATGAAAATACAGAAGAATCTTTGAATGAGGAGGTGAGTCCAAACTTTTGGTCTGTACTGTATATATATATATATATATATATATATATATATATATATATATATATATATATATATATATATATATATATATATATATATATATATACAGGGTGGTCCAAAAGTAGGTGGACAGAAAATAATAACCCTATTACACATACTGTCCATCTACTTTTGGACCACCCTGTGTATAATTTAAAGCCATACCTGGCAATATATATAAAACCACTGAAAAAAAAAGTAAATGCAACAGTTATTTTTGCTCCCATTTTTCATGAGCTGAACCAGGGTGGGCAATTGATTTTCCCGAGGGGCCACATGAGAGACTGACTGTTGCGGAGGGCTGAACCAATAGGCTGAAATAAATTATGCTCAATATTAATATCAATATATTATAATTATTATTTTAATAATTATATTAATATTAATTGTATCACTTAATATTGAGCAGAATTAAGTATGCTTACATCCCCCTATATATCGTTTAAACCCGAGTACAGCCCTTCTGTATATCATATTAGTCCTCCAACAGCCCCTTATATGCGGCATGAGCCCCACACAGCCTTCCCCATATGTGGCATGAGCCCCACACATCCTCCCTATACACAATGCATGAGCCCCACACAGCCTCCCTATATAAACTGCATGCAGTCACACCCATGTGCAGCAGCATGTCACCTCATGTGCAGCAGCATGTCACTCCTATGTGCAGCAACATGTCACCCCGTGTGCAGCAGCATGTCACCCCCATGTGCAGCAGTATGTCACCCCATGTGCAGCAGCATGTCACCCCTATGTGCAGCAGCATGTCACCCCCATGTGCAGCATGACACCTCAATAGCCTCCCCATGCCCACCCAAACATCCCATACACATGAAAAAAACACGACATACTCACCTCGGTCCCATTCCCCGGCACTCTGCCTCCAATGTGCTGACTCTCCGCAGTACACAGCTGACATGCTGAAATGATGTAATCACATCAGCTGTTTCACACTCTGATTGGTGGAGGAAGTGGCCGGAGGCCCCTCCTCCACCAATGCAGTCAACGCAGATGGAGAAAGCGAGCAGGCTGGCACCATGCGGCCCATGGACCTCTGGTTTCCAACCCCTCAGCTGTCTTGGTCCTCGATTATTACACAAGTGTCACTTAGGTTGGCCACAATAAAAGGCAACTCTAAAGTGTGCAGTTTTACAGTATTGGGAAGGTCACAGAAACAGTATCTGGTGCAGCGACCACTTGCCTCACGCAGTGCAACACATCTCCTTCACATAGAGTTGATCAGGTTATTGATTGTGGCCTGTGGAATGTTGGTCCTCTTCAGTGGCTGTGCGAAGTAGCTGCATATTGGCAGGAACTTGAACATGCTGTCAAATACGCCAATTCAGAGTATCCCACACATGCTCAATAGGTGACATGTCCAGTGAGTATACTGGCCATGTAAGAGCTGGGATGTCTTCAGCTTCCAGGAATTGTGTACAGATTCTTGCAACATGGGGCCATGCATTATCATGCTGAAATATGAGGTGATGGTCATGGATGAATGGCACAACAATGGGCCTCAGGATCTCATCACAATATCTCTGTGCATTCAAAATGGCATCAATAAAATGCACCTGTGTTATCAGACCATATGCCTGACCATACCATAACCCCACCACCATCACCATGGGCCAATTGATTCACAATGTTGAAATCACAAAAACACCCACACAACGCCATACACGCAGTCTGGCATTTCCCCTGTACAGTGAAAATTGGCATTAATTCATGAAGAGAATACCAACATAGCAAACACTATCAAATGCAAGCACATGCCCACTCAAGTCGGTTGCGACAACGAACTACAGTCAGGTGGAAACTCCGATGAGGATGACAAGCATGCAGGTGAGCTTCCCTGAGACAGTTTCTTACAGTTTGTGCATACATTTTTTGGTTATGCAAAACTATTGTTGCAGCAGTTGTCCAGGTGGCTGGTCTCAGATGATCTTGGAGGTGAAGATGCTGGATGTTGAGGTCCTGGGCTGGTGTGGTTACTGTGGTTTTCCGTTGTGAGACCGATAAAATATACTTCAAAATTCTCAACCACCTCTGGAGATGGCTTATGGTAGAGAAATGAACATTCAATTGAAGAGCAACAACTCTGGTGGACATTCCTGCAGTCTGCATGTCAACTACACGCTCCCTCAACATCTGTGGCACTGTGCTAAGTAATAACACAGCACATCTTATTGTGGCCAGTCTAAGGCACGCCTGTGAAATAATCACACTGTCCAGTCAGCATCTTTATATACCTCACCTGTCAGGTGGATGGATTATCTCGGCAGAGAAGAAGTGCTCACTAACACAAATTTACACAAATTTGTGAACAATATTTGAGAAAAAGGCCTTTTGTGTATGTAGGAATGGTCTTACGGTAGATCTTTGAGTTCAGCTCATGAAAAATGAGAGCAAAAACAAAAGTGTTGGGTTTATATTTTTGTTCAGAGCATGTGCACATATGTGAATTTAACTGCTAAATGTGCAGCATAAGAAAGACCTTTACGCAGCTCATACCTATGTTTAATATGCCATAAAAGCAAAGATTAATTGTGTTTACATAGCATATAAATGATCATTCATACTTATCAGACATTTTTTATCCACACATTACCGTTAATATTCTTTAAGTGTGTTTACCACCAAATTAATCCCACAGTTTTGTTTTTGTTATTCCTTACCATTGGACAACCCAGCTAGCTCATTAGTCATTCTCTGCACTCTTTGAGCTGTCAAGTTGGAACAGTTTAATTTGCTTTTACTGGAATAAAGCCTGGAACTCAAAAACGCTTGTGGTAGTTTCTCTACTTAAAAATACATGTTCACTTGTGCAGGGTATAAATATTTCCCTTAATCGCTTATTCAAATGACAGAGAATATACTATTTGTGATTTTAATATATTAGAAAAAGTCACATTCTCTGATAAAAGATAGATTAAACTTGTGTTAAGCTGAGCACAGCGTTGGTGAAACAGTACAATAGATAATGAGACACAAGAGAATCCTCTGCTTTGGTCTGAACATATTATGATGAATAAAATCATTGTATTATGGAATGAATTCATAAACTACCTCCTTCTACGTCTGCAGATGTGTAAAAGTGGACAGACAGGATGAGTTAAGCTGTGATATTTTTTGGAAACTGCAATGATTTTGCATGTTTTCACTTTCTATTGTGACCAATAGTCTTCATTTGTTATTTCTTCTACTTATTTTATTCCATCTCTTTCATTTATCATCAGGTAGATGTGAAATCCTCTGACAAAGCTATTTTAAGAACGCCTATAGCAGTGATGAGAGAGCCTTCAGTGACCACCTCTTCATTCACAGTAGCCACAAGACTGGGTCCAATTCAAAATATAGTTGCAAATAGAACCTGATTCTATTTGACATATCCTGTGCATAGGTGTAGTGCAGCACTCACTGCATGTGTTTGGGGAACACTCGCTTGGCTGTGATATTCAGGCACACAGGAACAATCTTTCAAAAAAGGCAAATAGTCTTACATCAGACAGATGAATCCTCAATTTCCATAGTAGTGCTCCGCTCTCTCAGGCCTGTGGGCACACTGGCTGTGCTATGTCCAGCATGCAGGCTCTATAGCCTAAACACAGTCTCTCACTGACCCCAGTCAGCATAACACGGATTCCTGTCCGTTAACTGTTGGTGTCAGCCACACAGGTTCCTGGATGTCTCTTATCCTCAGAGGTCTCCCAAAAATACTTCTCACTGACCCCGGTCAGTATCACTCACAGTTGTCAGACCATCCACTCCGGAGATATCTCACAGACCTCCTTCCTCTGGCTCAGACTAGCCAGCACTCTAGTGTCCAGCCTGGACACAGGGAAATCTATCCCCACTGACAGTCTCCCACATACTCTCCCATGTGCTAAACACACCTCCATTGCATAGTTTGTAACCAGACCCACAGGTGAGGTATGGATCACATGGGCTGGTCACGTGATTGTGACATCACTCCAGGTCCTCCAACTCACAACCACAAGTGTGCAGTGTATGTGTGGTTATTTAGTCCCACCCAGCTCTCCGACTAACCCTGTAAGCCTCCCTTGTAAACTAAACAAAAAACTATAAGTCCCAGAATTACATTACTTGGCTTACAGCGCAGAGGACTTCTGCAACACATACCGGGCATTCACAACAATGCCGGGCACTGTTTTACCATCACAATTACGCCTCCATGCATCTCTTGAGGAGCACATACAGCAACCCCTAGCTGTAAGAGGGGTCACTGCATCACAATAGGCACAAATATTTTAGGATGGGAATGTCAATTTAATATTTCATTGCACCCATTAATACAATTCTACTATACCACAGTGTTTGTAAAGTGACCCAGCCCAAGGGAATCAAACAGCATGACATACCTGTGTTATGAACCCATACCCTTACATTAGCTATTCCTAAACTAATAAGTATAGGAATAACTAATATCAGACATATCATTGGAAAATGCTACCACTTTATGAGCAGTAGGAGTCCAACCTCTGGGATGCTCATCAACCTTGAATTTTAAGGGGCTCCACCCATTAGAGGAAATGGCAACGCTGCTGTGCAGGTACAGGTTTGGTAGTATACACAGGACTTAATCAGTTTTGCTCTCGAGGATCGCTGGTAGTCACAGAGGTCATACCCACACTAATCATGAAGTGATTACATATCCTAGCAATTTGCCGTCACTTCATGGTTAGTCAAAGATGTTTTCTGGCCAAGTGCTGCTTAGTGTGAAATGGGACAAAACCCTTAATAAACACCCATTACATCAAGTTCAACCAAAAGACTCAAGTCCTTCAAGTTCAAGCTTTCTTATTCAATTATACATGATGTTTCCCTAGATCATTTATAATCCACAATGACATTTGTTGTAAGAAAAGCATCTAGTCCTTTATAAAAGTTGTTATGGTGGCTGCCATTACTACCTCTTGTGGTCAGCATTCCACAGTGACTGCTCCAACTGTAAAGAACCCTTTCTTATTTGGTACCAAAATCGCGTTTCTTACACACATTATAAATGCCCCCTGGTCCTTTGTATGGCCTTTGGAAGGAATAAGTCATGTGCCAGTGTTGTATTGTTGTATTGACCACACATGTATTCATACATGTAAACGAGATCGTCTTGAGGCACTGTTTTACTAGGCAAAACAAATCCAATTTTTCTAACTTTTGACTGTAATAGAGACCTTTCATCCTATGCAAAATCTTGCTTTTTAATATCTCTTTTAGAATGTGGAGCCTAAAACAGGATCCCATATTCAAGATGTGGCCTCACAAGTGATTTATTGAGGAATAATAATATATTGGAATCACAGGATTTTATTTCTTTACAAACCCAAAAATCTTGTTTGCCTTTGCTGCTGCTCTCTGACATTGAGTACTGCTGCTTGTAACCAGAATACCCAAGTCCTTCTCCTGTTCTGTAGTCCCAGGTATACCCACATTTAATGTATATGCAGCATTAGGATTACTCCGTCCTAGGTGCATTACTCTACATTAATCTACATTAAACTTCATCTGCAAAGTGTTTACCCAAGCAGCCATCGTATCTGTAGATGAAGAAATTCAGCACAAATTAAGGTGGCAATAGCATACATCAAAAAAAGATTTATTATTATACTCGGAACATTTTAAAATGATGCCTGCATGACAACAATGCCTGACAGGTCACGGCCACTGCATCCCTTCTAAAGCCTCCACAGAAGATCTACAGGAGGATTCTCCAGGCAGATGCCCAGAAATTCCAAGTATTAGGCTAAGTGCACACGTTCAGGAATATTTGCGTTTTTTTCGCGTTTTTTCTGCGGTAAAAACGCGAAAAAAAACGCAAGCATTAAGCATCCTATACATGTTAATTGATTCCGCATGTTTTGGCCACATGTTGCGTTTTTTTCCGCAAAAAAACGCTTCGCGGAAAAAATAGCAACATGTTCATTAATTTTGCGGAATGTAAGCGGTTCATGTGCGGTGGTACCCAGGGTCTGGAGGAGAGGAGACGCTCCTCCAGGCCCTGGGTACCATATCCCTGGTAAAACAATAATTAAAATAATAAATAATGACATTCTCACCTTCCGGCGGCCCCTGCAGCCTTCCCGCGGCCCCCGCAGCCTTCCCGCCTTCAGCGATGCTCCCGGCAACTCCCGGTCCCAAGAGTCCTTTGCGAGATTCACCCAGATGGCATAGTGGTCTCGCGAGATGCTACGCCATCGGTGTGATTTGTCGCAATGCATCCTTGGGACCGGAGTTGCTGGGAGCGTCGCTGAGAGGCGGGAAGGCTGCGGGGGCCGCCGGAAGGTGAGAATATCATTATTTATTATTTTTTTTATTATTTTTACATTAGATCTTTTTACTATTGATGCGACATAGGCGGCATCAATAGTAAAAAGTTGGTCACACGTGTCAAACACTATGTTTATTCGTGTGACCAACCTGTCAATCAGTTTTCCAAGCGATGCTACAGATCGCTAGGAAAACGCTAGCATTCTGCAAGCTAATTACGCTTGCAAAACGCTATTATTCTGGCGGGAATACGCTTACAAGAAACGTGCGTATTTCCCCGCGGGAGAAGTGCGGGATTGCCGCGGAAATTTCCGCGGCAATTCCGCAACGTGTGAACTTAGCCTTATACTTTGCAAACACTTGGGTTGCTAATACTGTATATTTAGTGTATTGCTATCTGTACAAAGAATTGCCGCGTCCAGTGGGTGTGGCCGACTAGAGACCTAGCGACCTCGATCCATGCAAGTGTATGGAGTGAGGTCATGCCTATTGGATGGGCTCTGGCCAGGAATATGTATAACACACATATACCCTCCGGGCCCGGTTCAGGAACCAGCGAATCCTTGCAGCTCACAGTGCATGCACTTGGGGGGGAGATTCATAAGTCTGCAGTCACACAGAGTGACTGCAGACTTATCAATTAGGAAAGGCCAGCCCCTTCAATTATTGCTGCCAGTACAGCAGATAGTGAATCAGTGTATGTATGTATATATATCTATCCATAGATATATCTATCTATAGGTAGATATATCTATAGATAGATAGATATATATGTATATATATATATATATATATACACAAATTTAAAGGGCAGACAGGAACCAGGCATAAGGAAAAAGATCTTTAGACTGGGGAGAACCTCCAACTATGAAGTCACGATCTCATAATGTATGTTACATAGAACAAAGATGGCCCATCACCTCCTAACAGAAGGAAGCAAATGTTTACTAGTGTATATGCACTATAAAGGTAATAGTATATTGAAAATATGGTTACTTGCAATTATGTTTACCAGTTTATGACACTTTGCACTTTGTCCATAGACAGCTCTTAAAAATGCCATGTAGAAACCTATAAAGAATATGATATCGTGGATTTTTGTCACAGTCAACAACATTTCTGCATGTAGCATTTCTTTGATGTAACAATTATTTTCTGCTGTTGAAGTAAATTAATGTTTATTTAAAAGCAGCCACATTGCATAATATTATTGGAAAATTGGCAGCAAATTATTTCCAGAGTAGATGACAATTTCCACTGATACTCAGAACTTTACTGAACTACCCTTCAAGATCCTTATAGATATGTAAAAAAAATCTTTGAAAAAAACAATTCCACATTTGTATTATTCTTTATTGCCTATGTAGCCATCATTTCTCTACTTACAGATGTGCACTGACTTAACTGACATTTTCTGCAACGTATGGTGCAAGTATCTTAACCAAATATGTGAAGGAACAAATGTGGTGTTAGATTAATCTAAAAGAATATTAATATCCAGAGTTTTGGCAATGAACATCTGTTCTGAATAAAAATAAACAGTCAGCGTTTGACCAGACTTCTGGAGCTCTACCTGCCTCCAATACTTCTTCTAAGCACAGAACTGTTTGGAGACTCCCAGCTGTCCTCCACTAGGCCACAAATGAATCTTTGCTAATGGTGTGGCGCTGTCATGACCCTTCTCAGAGTAAACATAAGAAATAATACAACTTAGACTCTCGCACAGGGGGTTTGGTCATGTGTAAGAAACTCAAACATTCTCACATACAGGAACTCGTTAGTCAGTGGCTTCATTAAAAAAAATGTATTAATAAAGCCATATCGTACTACAATAAACAATGCCATAATATTTCACACCTAATCAGTGCTGCCACACTGAACACTAAAAAATACTGCCATGCTGCATAGCTAAACATTACCACGAAAATGCACAAAAGCAATGCCAGGATATTACAGACATAAGCTAAATACTGCCATATTCCATGGTTTAAACATGCCATCACATGGTACACCTAAGAAGTACTAACATGTACACTTAAAGGGGTTGTCCACTATTAGGGCAACCTGTTCTTAAATTAAATGTTCGGCCCAGACGAAATAATGAATCCTATACTCACCTGCCGTGCTGACTCTGTTCCAGCGGTGTCGGCACTCGCGGTCCCGGAGCTGTGATGCGTTGTGCCACGTGATGCCCGGTGCCCAATCAGCGCTGAAGTCACTGTCTCCGCCTTCAGACAAACTGAACATGAAGAGGAAGTCCGTGATGAGCTGAAGCTGACCCTGGCTTTCTTTTCATGCTCAGTTCATACGAAGGTGGAGATAGTGATTCCAGCGCTGTTCGATCACCGGGCATCTTTTGTGTTGTTGTGACACGTGAGTTCCGAGGAGAGCTAGTGCCGCAGGAACGGCATGCGAGGTGAGTATAGGCTTTATTATTTTATCAAGGCTGAATATTTAAATTTTTTTGTAACTGTAAATTTTTATTAGCAATTTACAATTTTTGACAAATAAAGCAAAGGTCCAGACACACAATAACAGTCTAAGGCAAATGAATTCTGGAAAGCTAAAGTCACAATGACAAGGCAATGTAGGACACAAAAGATGAGGAAACTCCTTCATACAATAAAACACTTTTATAGTGAACATAGAGTGAGACAAATCCATCCATATTGAATATTTAATTTTAGAAGGTGTTGTCCTAATAGTGGACAACCCAATTAAATAATAACCCAAAATTATTCCTAAAAGGATGATCAAACTTTTGTCATTCAAATTTGCCCGTTCCACCAAAAATTAAATTTGCGACAAATCTCAGTACTCTGATTTCCTTGGGACTGTGTGTATAGTTTTAGGGGAAGGAGAAAAACCAAACTTTTGTATTGCATGAAAGATGAGAAATGTGTGTAAAGGGAATACATTATAAATTACAATCTACCTGCCATATCTTTCTCTCTCTCTTGATGTAAATGAATATTCATCAACAATATTGCTTTTTTCTGACCCTATGTGGACTGACTTGTGCCCTCTGACCTCTATACCTGCTCTGTAAAAGCATAAAATGCTGCTGCTTGTCCGACCCTCATCTTTTATACTGGCTGTGATAGTGGCCATGATTGACTGCACTGGAGCATGTGATGTGCACGGCATTATGGTGAAGCCCGCTTGGCCGCACCTTTCATTATTATCTCAGACTGTGATTTTTCAGCAATGTACGAAAAGATGCCTGACATTTTTTTTCAGCTGATTTATGCAAATTGAATCGCAAGCTTTTGGAATTCATGGGGACCTGTGAATTTCAGGAAATTCGACTTGAATTTGATAAGTCACGGATTGATCTGATAATTTCCACTAAGCAGTAACAGTAGCCCCAACAATAATGCTATCTTCAGACACAAAGACAAACAAACCCACCCTAAAGATCGCTAACGAGATCGCACCTGCGTCAACATTTATGACGCAGTAGCGATCTCGTTAGCGACTTAGCTGTGTGTGACATGTAGCAGCGATGTGGCCCCTGCTGAGATGTCGCTGATCGCTCATGAACGTTCTGAGCCGTTTTTTGGTCGTTGGTGTCCCGCTGGTGAGCTTGAATCGCTGAGTGTGACACCCTTTATGAACGACTTCACCAGCATCGCAGGTGGGACTAGGTTTTCCCAACGACCACAGAGGTCGTTATACAGATCGCTAATGAGATGTGTTTGGAATCACAGATCGCTAATGAGATGTGTTTGGAATCACAGATCGCTGATGAGATATGTTTGGAATCGCTAACGAGATCGCTACTGCATCAAATGGTGACGCAGTAGCGATCTCGTTAGCGATCTCGCTAGCGATCTCGCTTAGTGTGGCATACCCTTAAGGCTGCTTTCACACATCAGTTGTTTTGTGTCAGGCATAATCCGTCGTATACCTGAAGGGACGGATCCGGCGCTGAAATGAAAAAACTGATGCAACGGATCAGTTTTTTTGCTGGATCCGACCTGAACTTTTGAACCCGGAAAAAGAAGTTTTGCAGCCAGAAAATGCAGGTTCGCATGTCCGGAGATAGTGGAAAATGTAGTAGTAGTAGTAGTTTTAGTTTTCCAGAATCCGGATCAGTCTTTTGACGGATTGCACAAAAGACTGGTCCGGTTCCATAGACTTGTATTATTTCCGGCCGCCTGATGCGCCGCTTCAGGCACTATCAGGCGGGTCCGGAAAAAAGAAAAAACGTTGCAGTGACCGTTTTGTCCGGCCGCCGGAATTTACATTTCAGCTGCAGATGGAAGGAAGAGAGCCACAGTATTCATTACTGATGGGTAGGCGGAGCCCCAGATCAGGATGTTACCTCAGATCAAAAGAGTGCTGACTGGCTGGCCCCTCCAGCTCGGGCTCCTCCTACTCAGCTCCAGTCTAAGATTTGAGGTCCAGAGGATGGTCGCTGCTAATGCAGCTCCTCAGAAGATTTTATTATTTTATATTCGGACAGGAGACTTGGATCACTAGTTGGTCTAGAGGTCTCAGGGGTACCAGCGCTGCTGTACCCCAACCTCTCCCTTGGCGGATCTGTATTTACTCAAAGTCCCTGCAGAATCCTTGCCGGCCCTGGGGGATGAGGGGAGCTTCCCTGGCGGGACGCAAACCACACGTGCGGTCACTGCGTTCTTCGCCCTGGGGGGAAGCATGGGCACAGCGCCAGAAACCCCTGAGGGTCCCTGTGGCGCCTTGGCTGGTGAGTACTCCACACAAATTTTTGATATAATTATGTGTGAGTGCTTTAGCGCCTGAATGAGCAGCGCTATTACTTGTATGTCAGTATGCTTCAGCGCTGCTGTGACAGCGCTACTACATGTATGTCAGTATGCTTCAGCGCTGCTGTGACAGCGCTGTTACAAGTAGATGTGGTGATTTTTTGTCCGCAGGCAGATACCTGCAGGACAGAGAGGGAGCAGGAGCGGGGGAGTTCGCGCTCAATATTCGAGCTGGCGGGGGGCGTGGCCTAAATATTCCCGGTCTTCTGAGCAGGAAGACGCGCGCTATGGCGTTTCTCCTGCGACTCCCTCACTGTGGCGGCCATTACACAGGCTCCTGGGCTCCTCAGACCGCTCCTCTCCTCATAAGACACCACGGCCAGCTGGGTGAGTGCTGATTCCTCACCCCGCAGCGCAGCGATCGCTATCCTGCAGCTGCAGTCTCATCAGAGACATAAAAATTGGCTGGGGCTCACAAATATATATATTGTGGTGAGTTTGCAATATTAACCCCTCTGAGGGTTATTTCTACCAGCTAAATTTTTTGACTGAATACCGCTGGGGTAACCCTGCTTGGTGGAGCGTTAACCCTTCAGCGTTTAAAAAAAAAAAAAAAAAAACCGCATAGTTTTTGCTGGTATTACCGCTTTGACCTGCTCATACAGGTGAGACATGTCTGAACAGAGTTCAGATGCCGCGGATCACGTCCCAGTGCCATTGCGGCAATCAGATACGTAGGCCTCCACGGCGTCTAGCGCTGCGGTCGACAGCGGTGGAAAATTGGACGATATCGCTCGATCGATCAACAACTTGTCTGACCTTTTAGGTCAATATGTGTCTGCTAATTCCTCTCAGAGGAAGCGACGCAGGCCGTTACCGGCCTCTACACGGAGCGAGTCAGATGTATCTGATATTGGGCAGAGTTCCCCTTTAAATTCGGATGGAGAAATATCCGATTCAGATGCGGACGAGCCGCAGGGGCGTTCCTCTATGGCGAAGCGTACGGAGGCATTGATTGAAGCCATGAGAGATATATTACAGTTACCGGAGGAGGTAACTAGTCGTCCTGGTAAATCAGCACGCATGTTCCAGGAGTCCCGTGCTTCGCGTACAACATTGCCAGCTCTGGATGAGCTTAATGGTGTAATAGAGGAGGAACGTCTATGTCCAGATAAGCGTTTTCATGGAACGCATTTCTTTGATACACTTTATCCTTGCTCTGCGGAGTTAAAGGCTAATTGGACTTCTGCTCCTGAAGTGGATGTGTCTTTATCTCAGCTTAGTAAATCCTCACTACTCCCTATTAAGGGAAAAGCGAGCTTACAGGAGCCTTTGGATAGAAAGGCAGAATTGGCGGCAAAAGCAAGCTATGAGGCTGCGGGTCATGGATTTCGAGCAGTGCTAGGATCCATGTGTGCTGCTAGAGCTTCTCTAAGCTGGTTGGCACGTCTGAAGACGGAGTTGCAAAATGAATCTCCGTTATCTGAGATACGGGAAACTTGTGAATGGTTAGAAACGGCAGCCTGTTATATCTTTGATGCCGGTCTGGATACGGCATCTCTGCTGGCCAAAGCGCAAGCTTCAGCGGTCACAGTCAGAAGAGCTTTATGGCTCAGACAGTGGGCCGGGGACGCAGTTTCCAAACAAGGGTTGTTGGCCTTACCTTACAAGGGTGGCCATCTTTTTGGATCTGACCTCACAGAGCTGATTTCCAAGGCTAAGGCGAAGGAATCAGCATTACCACAGCGTAGGGCCATGGCCTCGGTGTCCAGTAAGCCTGGTGTCTATAGTGGTCGGCGGTCCTTTCGGGGCCGAGGACGATCTAGTCACTCCTCGTGGGGATCGGGTCGTCCTTCCTTCTCAGGAAAGAAATCCTCTCAGAAAACTCGTACTCCCTGGAAGCAGAGTTTCCGCCAGGACAAGCGGGAACTTGACAAGAAGCCCGCAAAGTCGGATTGACGCCAGGGGTCCACTCGAGGATTCTCGAGTGGGGGGTCGCCTGCTTCTTTTCAAGGAGACTTGGATGGCTCGCGTTCCAGATTCCTGGGTAACGCGGATAGTGTCGGCAGGCTATTTCATAGAGTTTGCTTCTCGACCCCCAAATGTTTTTTGTCAATCTCACGTTCCGTCGGAACCCGAGCTTGTTGTCGCTCTACAGCGAGAGGTCGAATCTCTGCTACAAAAGGGTGTAGTGATACCGGTTCCGTCAGAGGACCGAGGGAAAGGTTTTTATTCCAACCTTTTTATAGTTCCCAAAAAGGAGAACAAATTTCGCCCGATTCTGGATCTCAAGCGATTAAACCGGCATGTCCATGCCCGGAAATTTCGCATGGAGTCGCTTCGTTCCGTTGTGTCAGCTCTGTCACAGAACGATTTTCTGGTGTCAATCGACATTCGCGACGCCTATTTGCATATTCCCATCGGAAAGGCTCATCAGCGCTTTCTTCGATTTGCCATAGGTCAGAATCATTACCAGTTCGTGGCTCTGCCGTTCGGCTTAGCCTCAGCGCCAAGGGTCTTTACAAAAATTCTGGCGCCCCTCATGGCAATCCTTCGAAGACAGGGGATTACGATTCTCCCTTATCTGGACGATCTTTTGATCATGGCTTCCTCGGAGGAGGAGGCGTTGACGGCTCGGGATTTGTCTCTTCAGTTTCTGAAGGACTTCGGTTGGCTGGTCAATTGGGAGAAGTCGTCCCTGGAACCATCGAGGACAATCCTCTTTTTGGGAATGCATCTCGACACGTTTCGGTCGGTAGTTTCCCTACCACCAGACAAACAGTCATGTCTTCTTCGACATGTACAGATTATGAAATCCTCAATGGCAATGTCCCTACGGAAGTGTATGCGTCTTCTGGGACTGATGGTGGCGTCCATGGAGGCAATTCCTTTTGCCCAGTTCCATTCCAGGACTCTCCAAAGGTTCATCTTGAGTCGATGGAACCAGTCGCAATCGCTGGATTGCAGTGTCACCATTTCTCGCGCGGTGCGGGATTCTCTAGAATGGTGGTTACGTCCAGGGGCATTCTCCCTGGGGAAGTCTTTCCTCCCTCCGAAGTGGTCAGTCATAACCACCGATGCCAGCCTGACGGGCTGGGGGGGTGTTTGGAACAATCTCTGGATTCAGGGGGTATGGTCATCGGAAGAGTCTTTTCTTCCGATCAACATCCTGGAATTGAGGGCGATTTTCCTTTGCCTCCAACATTGGACGGTCCCTTTGAGCGGTCTGCCAGTCCGAGTGCAGACAGACAATGCGACGGCTGTCGCGTATATCAATCACCAAGGTGGGACAAGGAGTTCCAGACTCATGGTAGAGGTGTCCCGAATTCTGATTTGGGCAGAGGCCAGTGTACCAGCCATTTCGGCGATTCACATTCCAGGGGTTCAGAATATTACAGCGGACTTTCTCAGTCGCAGAAGGATGGATCCCGGGGAATGGAACCTTCACCCGGAAGTTTTTGCACTACTGTGCTCTCGCTGGGGAACCCCCCAAGTGGATTTGATGGCATCCAGGTCCAATGCCAAGTTACCGACATTCATGTCCAGGTACAAGGACCCGAAGGCGGTGGCGGTGGATGCTCTAGTGGCTCAGTGGGATCAGTTCGAGCTGATCTATGTATTCCCGCCGATATCCTTACTTCCTCTAGTACTGCGTCGGATCAGACTAGAGAGAATTCCAGCTATTTTGATAGCTCCAGACTGGCCAAGAAGGGTGTGGTTCTCGACAATAATGTCGCTGTTGGCGGCACCTCCTTTTCCACTCCCTCTTCAACGGACTTGTTGACTCAGGGGCCCGTTTGTCATCCGGACTTGATGTCCCTGCGTTTGACGGCGTGGCTCTTGAGACCGAAATCTTGACCCGTAGAGGTTTCTCAGCCGAGGTCATTGCTACCCTTCGTGCTGCAAGATGTCCGGCTACTACTAGGATTTACCACAAAATTTGGGAAACCTTCTTTTCGTGGTGTTTGGGGTCCTCTCGGAACCCGAGAAGATTTTCCATTCCCAACCTGTTGGCTTTTCTGCAGCATGGGCTAGACAAGGGTTTGGCAGTCAGCACTCTGAAAGGTCAGATTTCTGCTCTGTCTTTATTGTTCCGGAGAACCATTGCTTCAAATAGAGACGTGCTCTCCTTTTTCCGAGGTATATCTCGTAAGTTTCCGCCGCGGAAGGCACCCGTGTCTCCTTGGCGGCTCAACCTTGTTTTGGAGGCTCTTCAGCATAAACCTTTTGAGCCTATGGTTTCTGCTAGCCTTTCTTTACTTTCTTGGAAGGTGGCTTTCCTTGTTGCAGTCACTTCCTTGAGGAGAGTTTCTGAGTTGGCAGCTCTTTCTTGTTCGCCTCCTTTTCTGGAGTTTTTTCCGGATCGTGTAGTGCTTCGCACTCGGGGTGATTTTTTGCCTAAAGTGGTGTCACAATTTCATGTTAACCAGGGTATTGTGTTGCCTTCACTCTGTCCGGATCCGAAGAATGCGAAAGAGCGAGATTTACACACATTGGATTTAGTGCGGGCCTTGAAGTTTTATCTATCTATTACTCAAGGTTTTCGTAAGACGGACTCCCTGTTTGTGGTTCCAGCAGGTCGTCGGCGTGGTCAACGAGCTTCCAAGGATTCTATAGCTCGTTGGATCCGGTCAGCTATTTTGGAGGCTTTACCGCCTTCGGGGAGAATCTTGCCCGATTAAGATTCGAGCCCATTCCACGAGAGCTGTGGCCTCATCGTGGGCTTTTCATCAAGGTGCCTCGGCAGTGCAGCTCTGCCGAGCGGCAACTTGGCGCTCTGTCCACACGTTTACAAGGTTTTATAAAGTGGACGTCAGTGCTTCCGCTGATGCAGCCCTCGGACGTAGGGTCCTGCAGGCAGCTGTAGTTTAAAGTTCTGGATGAACTTGTGTTTAGCGCTGGTTGCGCTTTGTTGTTAAGGTTGTTGGGTTTCTGCCTTTTGTTGGTTTTTTCCCACCCTTATTTTTGAACTGCTTTGGGACGTCCCATCAGTAATGAATACTGTGGCTCTCTTCCTTCCATCTGCAGCTGAAACACGGATTTTGGTAAAAACTTACCTGTAAAATCCTTTTCAGCGAAGGAAGGAAGAGAGACACAGCACCCTCCCAAGGCAGAAGTGTGTTGATGTTTTCAGATGCAGCGCGACCCTTATCTGATAGCGATTATCTGGGCTGAGGTCAGCGCGCTAAGGCTCTGTTCCAGCATCGCCAGCTCATCGCAGTAGTCAGGTTCCGTGAGTAGTACCTGGAACTCTGTGGTTTTTGGCTTTCTTTGCATGCATAACCTGTATCCTTGTGTTTTTTCTCTGAAGTTCCTTCAGAAGGGGTTATGTTGCTCCGCTGGTGATCTTGGCTCTTTTCCTAAAAGCTTTGGTACGACTGGAGCTGAGTAGGAGGAGCCCGAGCTGGAGGGGCCAGCCAGTCAGCACTCTTTTGATCTGAGGTAACATCCTGATCTGGGGCTCCGCCTACCCATCAGTAATGAATACTGTGTCTCTCTTCCTTCCTTCGCTGAAAAGGATTTTACAGGTAAGTTTTTACCAAAATCCGTGTTTCCGCCGGATCCAGCCAAAGATGGAGGCAACGCAATGACCTCAGGCGCTAATGAAAGTCAATGCCAAAAAAACGCATCCGGTACCGGATCCGTTTTTTTACAAACAGCCGGATCGCGCCTGACGTAAAAAAACTGATGTGTGAAAGCAGCCTAAGTCACTACATGTAGATACACACACACGCACACTACGTACATGAACGCACAAACCACAATAATAAATAATAACAAACAAGGGGGTAAGCATAAATGCATTTTTTAAATAGCACACTCTTTATATGGATAGGCACACATTCATACTCAAACGTTCTCATTATATGCATTGTCCCACATATGCACACGCTCATTAACTGCGTTTGCGCACACATACATTTACATACTCACTGATATATGGCTGTGTCTGAAGGATAAGTCATTAATCTTGTAGCCTGGATAACTCTTTTAATGATATCCACACAGTGGAATGAAGCTCAAAAAAAAGTATTGTGGTACATTCGAATACAGCTCATAATGAAGACAATGAATA
Organism: Oophaga sylvatica; assembly: GCA_033576555.1. NCBI lineage: Eukaryota > Metazoa > Chordata > Amphibia > Anura > Dendrobatidae > Oophaga > Oophaga sylvatica. Next base: position 210,776,768 of record JARQOD010000005.1, on the reverse strand, counting down.
TTGTATCATCATCAAAATAAAATAAAGCTTGTAAAAGATGATTAATGCTCCTGTGCCATCATCACAGTGCAAATCGGTTACAAGTAGACACATTGTATTGTGACATCACACAGATTGTACAAATAAAGACAAAGGTTACGGTGGTTATTGCCATAAAATGAAAGACGATCAGTATTGTGACATCATGACAATAAGATACAATGTAGGAATGAAGAGAAAAATGATAGTGGGCTCATGACATCATTAAAAATCAAACAGTCTGTGGTCAAAAACAAAGCGTATTGTGACATCATCACGATAGGACACCGCTGAACAATAAATATAATATCTACACAGTGTGGCTCAGTTCACACCTATGTTTTTTTATTCCATTTCTCTGTTCTATTCTAAGACAGTTTCATTGCATGACTGATGTAATCCGCACCAAAAGGACCACATTGGCTGTAATAGGCACTTATTGGTTTTCATTATAATGTGTGTTCAATTACCAGAGCGAGAATTCCAGAATGCCACCTGAGATCACCACAACAAAACACACGCAGGCTTAGAAAACTGTGTAAGATGACGATCCCAGTTAGATATAATGACAGCACTATTGTAACATACCCACAATAGGATGTAGCTGTGCTATTGCAAAGAGAAACGTTATTATGACATCATCACAATAAGGTGGAGTCACATCAGCATATGGCATCTGCAGGAGCGGGAGCCGAGTGTCATGTGCTCAGATCCTCTCACATGACAGAATAGGAGCACAGCTGTGGAGGAGACGGAGAAAGTAATTTCTCCATCTCCTCTACTGCCGGCGTCGGCAGGAATCACATTGCAGTCGGGTGATGTCCCCACATGTATGGATGCGAGTGAGCCGATTCTTACTGCCAATCGATTGTTCTCTCATGCCGAATCGTCATGAGAAAATAATCGCAGATCTGAGCTGCCCCATAGTGTAACACTGGGCCGAGTGCTAATGTTTTATCGCATAGCGTGTTATATGGTAGTGTGACTCTGGCCTAAACCACAGCCTAAGACTATGTTCATATTGAGATTTACCCTCACGTCAGGGCTTACGTCTCACCTGAAACCCTGGAAAACAGAAATTGACTGTAATGATGTAGACGGAGTCACCCTCTGCTCTGTCGGACATCCTATTTGAGGCATGCTTCAACATATGGTCTTTAGCATCTTGAAGCCTGCCTAAAATAGGCGGATACGGTTGAAAATGATCTCCGAGAGAGTACACAGTGACTCTGCCTGCATCATTACAGTCAATGGACCTGTCAGCACATACAACTAAATCCCATTTTCCAGGACATCAGACATAAGCCCCTATGGAGCCACTAACGTGAGGGTAAAAAGTAATATGAACGTAGTTTAGGAATAGAGACAAAAACTATCATGAAATACACTGAATAAAAAACTCATTGTACTGCGACATCAACAAAATAGAACACAGCATATAGAGATGCAGAGCATGGTAGCATCAATTCAATGAAACATAAAATTATCCACTTTATTGCCATCATTAGAGCCAACAAAATAAAGATACACTATATTCTTACACTATACAAAAGAACACAGCAGAGGCTCAAAGACGAACACTTTTGTTACATCTTCAAAGTAAAACGGGGTCTAGGATTAAAGACAATCAAAACTAGGAAAATGTCACAATAGAAATTACAGTATTTTATATGAAAGCTAGACACAATTGTGACATCATCAAAGTAAAACAGCTTATAATCAATAGCAAACATCATTGTAACACCATCACAATAGTTTGCTACAAAGCAAAATAATATACAAAGCCATCCTCACGCATTAACTGTAACGTGCTGTTAAAAGCACTGGAGCATAAGATTCCTTATTCGTCGTGTGCACAATTATTAGGCAATTTGTTATTTTGATGATTAATGTTATTAATGCACAACTACAGTGATGTCAATCTAAAAGGTTAATACACCAGAAATTTTAAAGAAATAAAAGTGAGGCTTTATCTTAGGAGAACATATGTGTGCGTAATTGTTGAGCAACTATTAGTTTGCAGAATTATTATGTAACTAAATGAAAAATTTAATTTTTCCCATCTCAACTGTTTATTTTCAATCTGTTAAGTAAGAATAATAACCAAACAGCTCAAAATATGTAAAAATATATTTCTGACATGTTAAAAAAAACATATCAGTGACCAATATAGCGGCCCTTCTGTTCAATACCAGCCATAATCCTTCCATCCATAGAATCTGTCTGTTTCTTAATTTGTTGACGATCAACTTTTTGCGCAGAACAAACCGGACACTGTTCACAGACCTGGACTGTTTTTCTTTACTGTAAATCTCCCATTTATGAGTGACCCAACAGTTTTCAATAGGGTTTACGTCAGATGATGAAGGGGGCCATGTTATTATTCTTTCATTTTTAAGACCTTTACTGGCAGCAGAACAATGGAAACGTCGATGAAAGTGATGGACTATTGTCCTGCGTACAAATCATGGTTTTCTTGAAAGATGCAGAGTTTTTCCTGTACCACTTCCTGAAGAAAGTGTCTTCTAAAAAAATTTGATAGGTTTGCATGTTGATTTTGAGTCCATATTCAACCCAAAAAGGTCTAACTAGCTCATCTCTAATAATATCAGCCCATAGCAGTACCTGGCTGGCTCGTGAGTTGAAGTGGAGGTCTGTGCCCTTTACTGATCCAATCAAGGGCCCATTATTCTGGTACATCAATAGTCACTCTTATCTCATCACAAGTATTCAAGCAGCTGACAGCACTCGGGATTAGCACGGATGCACGTTCAGGCGTTCAAGGATCCAAATGAACAACAGTCCAACGAAAAAATAGGAACAGCATCCAATCCAGGTGAAGTATAACAAGTCTTTATTCAGCCACCATAAAATACGACGTTTCGGCCATTTTCAGGCCTTTATCAAGTATACAAAAACAGGCAAAATGGTGTCCTTAAATGGTGTGGAGGAGCCAATCACCATCCAGGAACCGCCCATAATACAAATAGACATATATACAGAATATACAACGATAATCAATTTAAAACAGTGATCAAAGCTCAGAATAGTGACATCATAGAAAAATACAGCAGTGTTATAATTGTGCATATAATATGCCATAGATTACTCCATATAAACAATATCACCATTTAGTCTGCCAATCGATGATCTGTTACTGCACACTACCATTCTGGTGCTGCACCAATCATGTACTCACTAGCAGCAGCGTCCTCCATATCCAATCAGTGTCAGTTCAGCAGCGCTTAGTCAGAGCACTTATCCAATAGCCCACAGGATAACAAATCGGGAGGCACACCTAACTCACTCCCCACTGTGTGATAAACAAAGGCACATGTTCAGAAGTCATCATAGCAAACGCCCAGTGGATCATGTGAACACCAGCGTCATCAGACACCCAGTCACATGATCGCAAGCATCATCCGAGGTCTAATCACATGATAGTCCCATCATAAGCCTCTATTCTAAGCTGAAAACACTAAAATAGCGCGCGATCACCGGCATCATCCGACATCTGAAAAAAGAACACGCATGCACAATAAACTCTATCATTATTTATATTACTCCAGCTATGTCATCAGGAAACCTGCAGGTCACATGACCGTCAGTATTGGCATAATGTAAGCAAGAGACCGCACATGCGGATCTATATAGAATGGAAGATTAACAATATAGCAGACACCTAAAGAAATATATATAATATCTACAAAATAAATGATGTCATCAGGAACCATTAAGTCACCACTCCGATCACTCCAGATAATAATCCTACGAAAACAACAAACATAAGTAAAATATATATCTAAAAACAAACACAGAATATAGATGCAAAAATTACCTAGCACAAATATGCAAATTATATTCGATATTCAACCCCTTTGGTTGCAATGTCTCCAAAACGGAGATCCACCGGAGTTCTTTCTGTTTAAGCAACTTAGTCCTGTCGCCACCTCTCCTGAGGGGTGGAACCCGTCAATAAGTCTAAATCTCAGCTGACTGACCAAGTGTCCACATTCTACAAAGTGCTTAGATACCGGCAGTTCCATCATCTTCGTCCTGATAGTACTTTTGTGTTTACTTATCCTAGCCTTAACTTCCATCGTTGTCTCGCCTATATACATGAGTCCACACGGACACACGAGCATATAGATTACAAAGCTAGATGTACAAGAGTACCGTTCCTGGATCCGAAAGCGTTGACCCGTGCGTGAGTGGCCAAAACTGTCACCCTTGATCATATTGCCACAGCATGCACAATTCAAACATGGAAAATTTCCATTTTTTGGAGGGCCCAAAGTTAACTGTCTGGATATTTTGGAGGATCCAATGTCAGATTTGACCAACTTATCTTTCAAATTACGCCCTCGCCTATAAGAAAGCAATGGCTTGTGCGCAAATTCAGCTACTTCCGGTAAACCTCTATGTAATAGACCCCAATGCTTATTCAAGATATTCCCTATTTTACCACTAACAGGGCAATAGGTAGAAACAAAAGGGACTCTTTTAGGGGAAATCTTAATACGTTTGTTTCTCACATCTTCCAATGTTGTCTTCAAGGCTTTCTCCTTGAATTTTCTAAGATCCTTCTCAGGATACCCCCTTCTGATGAACTTCTCACACATCTGATCAAGCCTCCTGTCCAATACAGTCTCGTCCTTTACTATCCTACGTACTCTCAGCATCTGACTCCAAGGCAGAGACTCTATCATTTTCCTTGGATGATTACTATCAAAAACCAGGAGACTATTCCTGTCTGTGTCCTTTATAAACAAATCAGTGCATAACAATCCACTGTGCTTGTACACTAAAGTATCCAAAAATTGAATCTGGTCAAAGGAGTGTGTCATTGTAAACTTCAGCTCGGGAAATATCATGTTAAGATGACTATGGAAAGATACCAGATCATTCATGTTCCCCTCCCAAACACAAAAGATATCATCAATGTAGCGCCACCAGGCTCTGACATGGCGCCAGTGGATGGAATTGTACACATGCTGGTCCTCGAGTACCGCCATGTAGATGTTTGCATAAGTGGGCGCCACATTGGACCCCATGGCGGTACCACGCAACTGCAGGAAAAACTCATCCCCAAAAAGAAAAAAATTCTTCTTGAGGACAAACTCCAACAGTGCCAGGACCAGCTGTGTACCACCTGGGGCCATGTCAGAGCCCGCCAGCGCCACACCAACAGCCTCCAAACCACGTTCATGTTTAATGGAGGTGTACAATGATACAACATCAAACGAAACGAGAATAGTATCCTCTGTGATGTCCAGACCCTCAATCTTACTCAGAAAATGGTTAGTATCCATGATATAAGATTTGGCCTCAATAGCAAAATGACGTAACACTTTATCTAGAAAAATGGATACCTTACCACATAGAGAGCCCCGCCCAGACACAATTGGGCGTCCAGGGGGATCCATCAGATTTTTATGGATTTTAGGCAGGGTGTACAGAATAGGTGTCACTGGAAACTCCACCAAAAGAAAATCAGAGAGTTTTTGGTCTATCAAACCATTAGATAATGCCTCATTGATCAGTATTCTCAATTCACTTTGAAAACAAGGTGTGGGATCTTTAGACAACTTAGCATAAACTGCCGTGTCCAACAATTGACCACAAATCTCAGCCCTATATTTATGGGTATCCATCACCACCAGGGCCCCGCCTTTGTCGGCTGCCCTGATGGTGATAGCTTTGTTACCTGAGAGCCTATCCAACACCTGTCTCTCACTGTGTGTTAAATTCCCTCTTTTGAATGGGCCTACACCCTCACGTTTCAATCTAGCCATGTCCCTTTCAACCAATTGGATATATGATTCCACAAAATTATTTTTAACAGAAGGTTGAAAGTTACTTTTGTTATAAAGACCAAAATCATGTAAAGCAAAACCCCTAGGGGCATCACTAATTGCAGCAATAGGTGTGTCATCACTCTCATTGAAATATACTGCTAATCTTAGCCTTCTAAAAAAGGCAAAAAGGTCACATTCAATGTTAAACCAATCTGGATAGTTGGTAGGGCAAAACGACAGTCCTTTGGATAATACATTATAGTCCACATCAGTAAGTGTGCAAGATGAAATATTTACCACTAAGTTCTTTTGTTCTGTGTGGCTATCTTCTTCCCCTCGTTCCGGGTTCTCATGGACAGATTGCGGGAGGTGCACGGCATCTGATTGTCCACTTCTCTGTCGCCGGTGTTTCTTACCACCTCTCCTTGGCCTCCTTTTGCCACATTGTCCATTTTTCCTTTCCCTAAAAAATGAGAAGAAGAAGGTACACACAAATTGGAATCGTCAGTGGAATCAGACTCTGCCGTGGTAAAACCGAATCTCTTCTGTTCCCTTGTTTGCTGTCTCCTTCTTCTGCGGGGTTGTGCAAAGGAATCTGGTTTCCTATAGATAGTTCTGCGTGCTCCACCCTGCCAAGAAAAAACATGTCCAGTCCTGTAATCTTCAGCATCACGAAACCATTTCGTTTTTTTCGTTTTCTCAATGTCACCACGAAATTTCAGTAGTTTCTCATCCAAGTGTTTCTTGAACGTGTCCCATTCTTGTGCTGTCAACTGCATAGTCAATTGTTTCTCCAAATCATCGATTTTGTTCTTCACCAATACCATTTCTGTGTGGAGAAACTCGATGTTCAAGAGCATTAGATCAAATGAATACTTATTAGTGATCGATTCAAATTTATTACAAAATTGCATATTGTCTGCCAGTAGTGTAGGCCGCAGATGTGGCCTTAGTCCACGAGGTATCCTGTGAACTCTGTGATACTCGCACAGAGTCATGGCATGCAACTCGTGTGAGATATATTTTCTCCTCTCATTTTCATATCTCTTATTCAACATCTCTATGGTAGGTTTATTCAAAAAAGACATATCTATCTGTGTTCTGGCTAGGATTCTTTTAGCATCTTCATCTGTGTATGAAAATATAGCGGCATTGTCCAGTTCACCCACCTCTGGTTCAAGTATCAAAGTCTCCATGACCGGTGCACGTCTGCCAGGATCCACAATCCACAAGTATTCAAGCAGCTGACAGCACTCGGGAGTTAGCACGGATGCACGTTCAGGCGTTCAAGGATCCAAATGAACAACAGTCCAACGAAAAAATAGGAACAGCATCCAATCCAGGTGAAGTATAACAAGTCTTTATTCAGCCACCATAAAATACGACGTTTCGGCCATTTTCAGGCCTTTATCAAGTATACAAAAACAGGCAAAATGGTGTCCTTAAATGGTGTGGAGGAGCCAATCACCATCCAGGAACCGCCCATAATACAAATAGACATATATACAGAATATACAACGATAATCAATTTAAAACAGTGATCAAAGCTCAGAATAGTGACATCATAGAAAAATACAGCAGTGTTATAATTGTGCATATAATATGCCATAGATTACTCCATATAAACAATATCACCATTTAGTCTGCCAATCGATGATCTGTTACTGCACACTCCCATTCTGGTGCTGCACCAATCATGTACTCACTAGCAGCAGCGTCCTCCATATCCAATCAGTGTCAGTTCAGCAGTGCTTAGTCAGAGCACTTATCCAATAACCCACAGGATAACAAATCGGGAGGCACACCTAACTCACTCCCCACTGTGTGATAAACAAAGGCACATGTTCAGAAGTCATCATAGCAAACGCCCAGTGGATCATGTGAACACCAGCGTCATCAGACACCCAGTCACATGACCGCAAGCATCATCCGAGGTCTAATCACATGATAGTCCCATCATAAGCCTCTATTCTAAGCTGAAAACACTAAAATAGCGCGCGATCACCGGCATCATCCGACACCTGAAAAAAGAACACGCATGCACAATAAACTCTATCATTATTTATATTACTCCAGCTATGTCATCAGGAAACCTGCAGGTCACATGACCGTCAGTATTGGCATAATGTAAGCAAGAGACCGCACATGCGGATCTACATAGAATGGAAGATTAACAATATAGCAGACACCTAAAGAAATATATATAATATCTACAAAATAAATGATGTCATCAGGAACCATTAAGTCACCACTCCGATCACTCCAGATAATAATCCTACGAAAACAACAAACATAAGTAAAATATATATCTAAAAACAAACACAGAATATAGATGCAAAAATTACCTAGCACAAATATGCAAATTATATTCGATATTCAACCCCTTTGGTTGCAATGTCTCCAAAACGGAGATCCACCGGAGTTCTTTCTGTTTAAGCAACTTAGTCCTGTCACCACCTCTCCTGAGGGGTGGAACCCCGTCAATAAGTCTAAATCTCAGCTGACTGACCAAGTGTCCACATTCTACAAAGTGCTTAGATACCGGCAGTTCCATCATCTTCGTCCTGATAGTACTTTTGTGTTTACTTATCCTAGCCTTAACTTCCATCGTTGTCTCGCCTATATACATGAGTCCACACGGACACACGAGCATATAGATTACAAAGCTAGATGTACAAGAGTACCGTTCCTGGATCCGAAAGCGTTGACCCGTGCGTGAGTGGCCAAAACTGTCACCCTTGATCATATTGCCACAGCATGCACAATTCAAACATGGAAAATTTCCATTTTTTGGAGGGCCCAAAGTTAACTGTCTGGATATTTTGGAGGATCCAATGTCAGATTTGACCAACTTATCTTTCAAATTACGCCCTCGCCTATAAGAAAGCAATGGCTTGTGCGCAAATTCAGCTACTTCCGGTAAACCTCTATGTAATAGACCCCAATGCTTATTCAAGATATTCCCTATTTTACCACTAACAGGGCAATAGATAGAAACAAAAGGGACTCTTTTAGGGGAAATCTTAATACATTTGTTTCTCACATCTTCCAATGTTGTCTTCAAGGCTTTCTCCTTGAATTTTCTAAGATCCTTCTCAGGATACCCCCTTCTGATGAACTTCTCACACATCTGATCAAGCCTCCTGTCCAATACAGTCTCGTCCTTTACTATCCTACGTACTCTCAGCATCTGACTCCAAGGCAGAGACTATCATTTTCCTTGGATGATTACTATCAAAAACCAGGAGACTATTCCTGTCTGTGTCCTTTATAAACAAATCAGTGCATAACAATCCACTGTGCTTGTACACTAAAGTATCCAAAAATTGAATCTGGTCAAAGGAGTGTGTCATTGTAAACTTCAGCTCGGGAAATATCATGTTAAGATGACTATGGAAAGATACCAGATCATTCATGTTCCCCTCCCAAACACAAAAGATATCATCAATGTAGCGCCACCAGGCTCTGACATGGCGCCAGTGGATGGAATTGTACACATGCTGGTCCTCGAGTACCGCCATGTAGATGTTTGCATAAGTGGGCGCCACATTGGACCCCATGGCGGTACCACGCAACTGCAGGAAAAACTCATCCCCAAAAAGAAAAAAATTCTTCTTGAGGACAAACTCCAACAGTGCCAGGACCAGCTGTGTACCACCTGGGGCCATGTCAGAGCCCGCCAGCGCCACACCAACAGCCTCCAAACCACGTTCATGTTTAATGGAGGTGTACAATGATACAACATCAAACGAAACGAGAATAGTATCCTCTGTGATGTCCAGGACCCTCAATCTTACTCAGAAAATGGTTAGTATCCATGATATAAGATTTGGCCTCAATAGCAAAATGACGTAACACTTTATCTAGTAAAATGGATACCTTACCACATAGAGAGCCCCGCCCAGACACAATTGGGCGTCCAGGGGATCCATCAGATTTTTATGGATTTTAGGCAGGGTGTACAGAATAGGTGTCACTGGAAACTCCACCAAAAGAAAATCAGAGAGTTTTTGGTCTATCAAACCATTAGATAATGCCTCATTGATCAGTATTCTCAATTCACTTTGAAAACAAGGTGTGGGATCTTTAGACAACTTAGCATAAACTGCCGTGTCCAACAATTGACCACAAATCTCAGCCCTATATTTATGGGTATCCATCACCACCAGGGCCCCGCCTTTGTCGGCTGCCCTGATGGTGATAGCTTTGTTACCTGAGAGCCTATTCAACACCTGTCTCTCACTGTGTGTTAAATTCCCTCTTTTGAATGGGCCTACACCCTCACGTTTCAATCTAGCCATGTCCCTTTCAACCAATTGGATATATGATTCCACAAAATTATTTTTAACAGAAGGTTGAAAGTTACTTTTGTTATAAAGACCAAAATCATGTAAAGCAAAACCCCTAGGGGCATCACTAATTGCAGCAATAGGTGTGTCATCACTCTCATTGAAATATACTGCTAATCTTAGCCTTCTAAAAAAGGCAAAAAGGTCACATTCAATGTTAAACCAATCTGGATAGTTGGTAGGGCAAAACGACAGTCCTTTGGATAATACATTATAGTCCACATCAGTAAGTGTGCAAGATGAAATATTTACCACTAAGTTCTTTTGTTCTGTGTGGCTCTCTTCTTCCCCTCGTTCCGGGTTCTCATGGACAGATTGCGGGAGGTGCACGGCATCTGATTGTCCACTTCTCTGTCGCCGGTGTTTCTTACCACCTCCTTGGCCTCCTTTTGCCACATTGTCCATTTTTCCTTTCCCTAAAAAATGAGAAGAAGAAGGTACACACAAATTGGAATCGTCAGTGGAATCAGACTCTGCCGTGGTAAAACCGAATCTCTTCTGTTCCCTTGTTTGCTGTCTCCTTCTTCTGCGGGGTTGTGCAAAGGAATCTGGTTTCCTATAGATAGTTCTGCGTGCTCCACCCTGCCAAGAAAAAACATGTCCAGTCCTGTAATCTTCAGCATCACGAAACCATTTCGTTTTTTTCGTTTTCTCAATGTCACCACGAAATTTCAGTAGTTTCTCATCCAAGTGTTTCTTGAACGTGTCCCATTCTTGTGCTGTCAACTGCATAGTCAATTGTTTCTCCAAATCATCGATTTTGTTCTTCACCAATACCATTTCTGTGTGGAGAAACTCGATGTTCAAGAGCATTAGATCAAATGAATACTTATTAGTGATCGATTCAAATTTATTACAAAATTGCATATTGTCTGCCAGTAGTGTAGGCCGCAGATGTGGCCTTAGTCCACGAGGTATCCTGTGAACTCTGTGATACTCGCACAGAGTCATGGCATGCAACTCGTGTGAGATATATTTTCTCCTCTCATTTTCATATCTCTTATTCAACATCTCTATGGTAGGTTTATTCAAAAAAGACATATCTATCTGTGTTCTGGCTAGGATTCTTTTAGCATCTTCATCTGTGTATGAAAATATAGCGGCATTGTCCAGTTCACCCACCTCTGGTTCAAGTATCAAAGTCTCCATGACCGGTGCACGTCTGCCAGGATCCACAATCCACAAGTATTCAAGCAGCTGACAGCACTCGGGAGTTAGCACGGATGCACGTTCAGGCGTTCAAGGATCCAAATGAACAACAGTCCAACGAAAAAATAGGAACAGCATCCAATCCAGGTGAAGTATAACAAGTCTTTATTCAGCCACCATAAAATACGACGTTTCGGCCATTTTCAGGCCTTTATCAAGTATACAAAAACAGGCAAAATGGTGTCCTTAAATGGTGTGGAGGAGCCAATCACCATCCAGGAACCGCCCATAATACAAATAGACATATATACAGAATATACAACGATAATCAATTTAAAACAGTGATCAAAGCTCAGAATAGTGACATCATAGAAAAATACAGCAGTGTTATAATTGTGCATATAATATGCCATAGATTACTCCATATAAACAATATCACCATTTAGTCTGCCAATCGATGATCTGTTACTGCACACTCCCATTCTGGTGCTGCACCAATCATGTACTCACTAGCAGCAGCGTCCTCCATATCCAATCAGTGTCAGTTCAGCAGTGCTTAGTCAGAGCACTTATCCAATAACCCACAGGATAACAAATCGGGAGGCACACCTAACTCACTCCCCACTGTGTGATAAACAAAGGCACATGTTCAGAAGTCATCATAGCAAACGCCCAGTGGATCATGTGAACACCAGCGTCATCAGACACCCAGTCACATGACCGCAAGCATCATCCGAGGTCTAATCACATGATAGTCCCATCATAAGCCTCTATTCTAAGCTGAAAACACTAAAATAGCGCGCGATCACCGGCATCATCCGACACCTGAAAAAAGAACACGCATGCACAATAAACTCTATCATTATTTATATTACTCCAGCTATGTCATCAGGAAACCTGCAGGTCACATGACCGTCAGTATTGGCATAATGTAAGCAAGAGACCGCACATGCGGATCTACATAGAATGGAAGATTAACAATATAGCAGACACCTAAAGAAATATATATAATATCTACAAAATAAATGATGTCATCAGGAACCATTAAGTCACCACTCCGATCACTCCAGATAATAATCCTACGAAAACAACAAACATAAGTAAAATATATATCTAAAAACAAACACAGAATATAGATGCAAAAATTACCTAGCACAAATATGCAAATTATATTCGATATTCAACCCCTTTGGTTGCAATGTCTCCAAAACGGAGATCCACCGGAGTTCTTTCTGTTTAAGCAACTTAGTCCTGTCACCACCTCTCTGAGGGGTGGAACCCCGTCAATAAGTCTAAATCTCAGCTGACTGACCAAGTGTCCACATTCTACAAAGTGCTTAGATACCGGCAGTTCCATCATCTTCGTCCTGATAGTACTTTTGTGTTTACTTATCCTAGCCTTAACTTCCATCGTTGTCTCGCCTATATACATGAGTCCACACGGACACACGAGCATATGATTACAAAGCTAGATGTACAAGAGTACCGTTCCTGGATCCGAAAGCGTTGACCCGTGCGTGAGTGGCCAAAACTGTCACCCTTGATCATATTGCCACAGCATGCACAATTCAAACATGGAAAATTTCCATTTTTTGGAGGGCCCAAAGTTAACTGTCTGGATATTTTGGAGGATCCAATGTCAGATTTGACCAACTTATCTTTCAAATTACGCCCTCGCCTATAAGAAAGCAATGGCTTGTGCGCAAATTCAGCTACTTCCGGTAAACCTCTATGTAATAGACCCCAATGCTTATTCAAGATATTCCCTATTTTACCACTAACAGGGCAATAGATAGAAACAAAAGGGACTCTTTTAGGGGAAATCTTAATATATTTGTTTCTCACATCTTCCAATGTTGTCTTCAAGGCTTTCTCCTTGAATTTTCTAAGATCCTTCTCAGGATACCCCCTTCTGATGAACTTCTCACACATCTGATCAAGCCTCCTGTCCAATACAGTCTCGTCCTTTACTATCCTACGTACTCTCAGCATCTGACTCCAAGGCAGAGACTCTATCATTTTCCTTGGATGATTACTATCAAAAACCAGGAGACTATTCCTGTCTGTGTCCTTTATAAACAAATCAGTGCATAACAATCCACTGTGCTTGTACACTAAAGTATCCAAAAATTGAATCTGGTCAAAGGAGTGTGTCATTGTAAACTTCAGCTCGGGAAATATCATGTTAAGATGACTATGGAAAGATACCAGATCATTCATGTTCCCCTCCCAAACACAAAAGATATCATCAATGTAGCGCCACCAGGCTCTGACATGGCGCCAGTGGATGGAATTGTACACATGCTGGTCCTCGAGTACCGCCATGTAGATGTTTGCATAAGTGGGGCGCACATTGGACCCATGGCGGTACCACGCAACTGCAGGAAAAACTCATCCCCAAAAAGAAAAAAATTCTTCTTGAGGACAAACTCCAACAGTGCCAGGACCAGCTGTGTACCACCTGGGGCCATGTCAGAGCCCGCCAGCGCCACACCAACAGCCTCCAAACCACGTTCATGTTTAATGGAGGTGTACAATGATACAACATCAAACGAAACGAGAATAGTATCCTCTGTGATGTCCAGGACCCTCAATCTTACTCAGAAAATGGTTAGTATCCATGATATAAGATTTGGCCTCAATAGCAAAATGACGTAACACTTTATCTAGAAAAATGGATACCTTACCACATAGAGAGCCCCGCCCAGACACAATTGGGCGTCCAGGGGGATCCATCAGATTTTTATGGATTTTAGGCAGGGTGTACAGAATAGGTGTCACTGGAAACTCCACCAAAAGAAAATCAGAGAGTTTTTGGTCTATCAAACCATTAGATAATGCCTCATTGATCAGTATTCTCAATTCACTTTGAAAACAAGGTGTGGGATCTTTAGACAACTTAGCATAAACTGCCGTGTCCAACAATTGACCACAAATCTCAGCCCTATATTTATGGGTATCCATCACACCAGGGCCCCGCCTTTGTCGGCTGCCCTGATGGTGATAGCTTTGTTACCTGAGAGCCTATTCAACACCTGTCTCTCACTGTGTGTTAAATTCCTCTTTTGAATGGGCCTACACCCTCACGTTTCAATCTAGCCATGTCCCTTTCAACCAATTGGATATATGATTCCACAAAATTATTTTTAACAGAAGGTTGAAAGTTACTTTTGTTATAAAGACCAAAATCATGTAAAGCAAAACCCCTAGGGGCATCACTAATTGCAGCAATAGGTGTGTCATCACTCTCATTCTAATGATAGAGTTTATTGTGCATGCGTGTTCTTTTTTCAGGTGTCGGATGATGCCGGTGATCGCGCACTATTTTAGTGTTTTCAGCTTAGAATAGAGGCTTATGATGGGACTATCATGTGATTAGACCTCGGATGATGCTTGCGGTCATGTGACTGGGTGTCTGATGACGCTGGTGTTCACATGATCCACTGGGCGTTTGCTATGATGACTTCTGAACATGTGCCTTTGTTTATCACACAGTGGGGAGTGAGTTAGGTGTGCCTCCCGATTTGTTATCCTGTGGGTTATTGGATAAGTGCTCTGACTAAGCACTGCTGAACTGACACTGATTGGATATGGAGGACGCTGCTGCTAGTGAGTACATGATTGGTGCAGCACCAGAATGGGAGTGTGCAGTAACAGATCATCGATTGGCAGACTAAATGGTGATATTGTTTATATGGAGTAATCTATGGCATATTATATGCACAATTATAACACTGCTGTATTTTTCTATGATGTCACTATTCTGAGCTTTGATCACTGTTTTAAATTGATTATCGTTGTATATTCTGTATATATGTCTATTTGTATTATGGGCGGTTCCTGGATGGTGATTGGCTCCTCCACACCATTTAAGGACACCATTTTGCCTGTTTTTGTATACTTGATAAAGGCCTGAAAATGGCCAAAACGTCGTATTTTATGGTGGCTGAATAAAGACTTGTTATACTTCACCTGGATTGGATGCTGTTCCTATTTTTTCGTTGGACTGTTGTTCATTTAGATCCTTGAACGCCTGAACGTGCATCCGTGCTAACTCCCGAGTGCTGTCAGCTGCTTGAATCCTTGTGGATTGTGGATCCTGGCAGACGTGCACCGGTCATGGAGACTTTGATACTTGAACCAGAGGTGGGTGAACTGGACAATGCCGCTATATTTTCATACACAGATGAAGATGCTAAAAGAATCCTAGCCAGAACACAGATAGATATGTCTTTTTTGAATAAACCTACCATAGAGATGTTGAATAAGAGATATGAAAATGAGAGGAGAAAATATATCTCACACGAGTTGCATGCCATGACTCTGTGCGAGTATCACAGAGTTCACAGGATACCTCGTGGACTAAGGCCACATCTGCGGCCTACACTGTTATGTTTCGGTAGCTGAGGAGTGCAGGTAAAAAAGGCAATACACCAGAGCAGTTGGAATCTATGGGATTGCAGTACCCTGACTAACCACCACAACTAGAGGCAGCCGTGGAGCGTTCCTACGTTGGTCCTAGACGCCTCATCACAGCCTGAGAAACTAACTACACCTAAAGATAGAAATAGGAAAGCTATCTGCCCCGGAGCAGAACCCCAAAGATAATAGAAAGCCCCCAAACATGTAATGGCGGTTAGACAAGAGGAAATACAGACACAGGATGAAAACAGTATGAGCAAACGCTGGGGCCCAAACTATCTAAATAGAAAAGGATAGGAAGGGTACTTACTGCAATCCCAGAAAACCCTGAAAAACACACAACTCTACTAATTTCAAAATCACCTGAGATCACACGACCTCTACCACCTAAATTAGCTCTCTGGTGTAACAAAATCAAAACAGCAGCCACTGAAAAAACTGGAAAAGCAAAAGAACAAAACTCAGTGGCTGAATTAAACTGAGAAGGCAGAAGCCCCCGGAGGGGACCAGAAGGCCCCCAAAGAAGTGCAGGACAAAATGCAAAAATATAGCACAAACACAAAAGAAGAAAAAGACTTATCTGGAAGCAGGAGATGCAGACACGACACAGCAGGCTACAAGGGAAACTGGAATGAAGGATTCAGACCAGAACAATGATCACCGGCAACCCTGATGGGAAAATGACTCCCTTATATAAGACCAGTCAGTAACACCTGATTCCCAGTCCTCACAATCTTCACTAGTACCGCTTGTAACCACCAGAGGGAGCCTCTGCTCAGAACTCATCTCAAACCCATTCACAACAGTACCCCCCCCTTGAGGAGGGGTCACCGAACCCTCATTTGAGCAACCAGGTCGGTCAGGATGAGTTCTATGATAAGCACGGATAAGTCTCCTAGCATGGATGTCCGAAGCAAACACCCAAGAATTGTCTTCCTGACCATAACCTCTCCATTTAACCAAATACTGGAGTTTCCGTCTAGAAAAACGAGAATCCAATATTTTCTCAACCACATACTCCAGATTGCCCTCAACCAAAACAGGGTCAGGAGGCACAGCAGCAGGAACCACTGGCTCAACAAACCTCTTCAACAAGGACTTGTGGAACACGGTATGGATCTTAAATGTCCCTGGAAGAAGCAAACGAAAAGAAACAGGATTAATAATCTCCATGATCTTATAAGGTCCAATGAACCTAGGCTTAAATTTAGGAGATGCTACTCTCATAGGAATATTCTTTGAGGACAACCAGACCAAGTCCCCCACTTTAAACCGAGGACCATCAGTCCTATGCCTGTTAGCAAACCGCTGGGCCTTCTCCTGAGAGAGGGACAACCTCTCCACTACCTGGTCCCAAATCTGTTGCATACGCTCCACAACAGAGTCAACCCCTGGACAGACAGAAGCCTCCGTCTGTCCTGAAGAAAATCGAGGGTGAAACCCAGAATTACAGAAAAACGGAGACATCAAAGTGGCAGAGCTAGCGCTATTATTAAGAGCAAACTCAGCCAAAGGCAAAAAAGAGACCCAGTCATCCTGATCAGCAGACACAAAGCATCTAAGATAAGTCTCCAATGTCTGGTTTGTTCTCTCAGTTTGACCATTGGTCTGAGGATGAAATGCCGAGGAGAAAGACAATTGAACACCCAGTTAGAACAAAAAGTCCTCCAAAATCTGGAAACAAACTGGACTCCTCTGTCAGACACAATGTTCTCAGGAATGCCGTGTAAACGAACCACGTGCTGAAGGAACAACGGCACCAATTCAGAGGAGGAAGGCAACTTAGGTAATGGCACAAGATGTATCATTTTGGAAAACCTATCACAAATTACCCAGATGGTGGTCATTCTCTGAGAAACAGGAAGATCGGAAATGAAATCCATAGAGATATGGGTCCATGGTCTCTTGGGCACAGGCAATGGCATCAATAAACCACTAGAGCGAGAGCAAGGCTTGGAGCGAGAGCAAGTCCTGCAGGACTGCACAAATTCCCTGACATCACGAGACAAGGTAGGCCACCAAAAGGACCGACTAACCAAGTCTCTGGTACCAAAAATTCCGGGATGCCCAGCCAATGCGGAACAATGAATCTCAGACATCACCCTCTTTTTCCATTGGTCCGGGACAAACAATTTTCCAACAGGGCAGCGCTCGGGCCTATCCTCCTGACACCCCTCCAGAGCAAGTCTCAAATTGGGCGAGATGGCGGAAAGAACTACACCCTCTTTCAAAATAACAAAAGGATCAGATAACTCAGGAGAGTCCGCAAGGAAACTCCTCGAGAGGGCATCCGCCTTAACATTCTTAGTGCCAGGAAGAAAGGAAACCACAAAATTAAAACGTGTGAAAAACAAGGCCCACCTGGCCTGTCTAGGATTGAGTCGCTTGGCAGATTCCAGATAGACCAGATTCTTATGGTCAGTAAGGACCACCACCTGATGTTTGGCTCCCTCCAGCCAATGTCTCCACTCTTCAAAAGCCCACTTCATGGCCAATAACTCCCGATTACCCACGTCATAATTACGTTCAGTAGGAGAAAATTTTCGAGAGAAAAAGGCACAAGGGTTACTTTTAGAGGTCTCTGGATCTTTTTGGGACAAAACGGCACCTGCCCCAATTTCAGAGGCATCAACCTCCACCTGAAATGGCAGAGAAAACATCAGGCTGCCGTAGAACAGGGGCAGAAGTGAATCTCTGCTTAAGTTCCTGAAATGCAGAGACT
Organism: Oophaga sylvatica; assembly: GCA_033576555.1. Classification (NCBI taxonomy): domain Eukaryota; kingdom Metazoa; phylum Chordata; class Amphibia; order Anura; family Dendrobatidae; genus Oophaga; species Oophaga sylvatica. The sequence goes on along the minus strand of JARQOD010000005.1, from coordinate 210,758,310 downwards.
GCCTCAGGAGGCCAATTCACCACATCAGAACCCTTTCTGGTCAAATCAGTTAATGGTTTAACATAACCGAGAAATTACCAATAAATTTACGATAAAAATTGGCAAAACCCAAAAATCTCTGAAGAGCCTTTAATGAAGTAGGTTGGACCAATCACAGATGGCCTGAACCTTGACCGGGTCCATTTCAATAACAGATGGGGACAAAATGAATCCCAGAAATGAGATCCTCTGTACGCCAAAAAGACACTTTGATCCCTTCACATACAGAGCATTCTCTCTCAAAATCTGGAACACAGTTCGAACATGTTTCACATGAGAGTCCCAGTCATTAGAAAAAATCAAGATATCATCCAAATAAACAATCAGAAATTTGTCCACAAAATCCCTGAAAATTTCATTCATGAAGGACTGGAAGACGGAAGGAGCATTAGTGAGCCCAAAGGGCATCATAGGTACTCAAAATGCCCTTCAGGGGTATTGAATGCCGTCTTCCATTCATCCCCGTGCTTAATGCGAATAAGGTTATACGCCCCCCTGAGGTCAAGCTTGGTAAACCAAGTAGCATTTTTCACCCTGGAAAACAGGTCAGAAATCAAGGGTAACGGGTATTGATATTTCACAGTAATATTGTTCAAGAGACGATAATCAATACACGGCCTTAATGAACCATCTTTTTTGGCCACAAAGAAAAAACCGGCACCTAAGGGTGAAGAGGATGGTCTGATATGACCCTTCTCCAATGATTCCTTGATATAAGACCGCATAGCGTCATGTTCAGGTACAGACAAGTTAAAAAGGTGACCTTTAGGGAATTTACTACCCGGCACTAATTCAATAGCGCAGTCATAGCTCCTATGGGGAGGCAAGGATGCAGATTTACTTTCGCTAAACACATCAGAAAAATCAAACAAAAAGTCAGGAACATCCTGAGCTTGGGGGGAGGCAGAAAAAACAGGAGTGTTGGTATTAACACATTGGCAGCCCCAACTGGCCACAGACACAGACTTCCAATCCAAAACAGGATTATGAGACTGCAACAAGGGAAACCCAGCACGATAATGTCATGCAGATTATATAGAACCAAAAATTTGCAGCACTCCTGGTGATCAGGTTCAACCCTCATTATCACCTGAGTAGAAAACTGGGGTTTATTCTCAGCCAAAGGGGTAGAATCGATCCCCAGTAGGGGAATAGACTTCTGTAGGGGTATCAAGGGAAACCCACAACGTTTAGCAAAATCATAATCCATCAGGTTAATAGCTGCTCCAGAATCAACGAAAGCCTGAGCAGAAAATGAGGACAGAGAGCATATCAGAGTGACAGTTAATAAAAACTTAGTCTGAACACTACCCAAGACAACTGAGCGTGCAAAACGTCTTCCCCGCTTAGGGCAGACTGAAATAGCATGAGAGGCATCACCACAGTAGAAACATAACCCATTGCGCTTTCGAAACTCATGACACTGTGCCCCCGACACCACTCTATCACACTGCATGGTTTCAGGAGCTGGTTCACAAGGCAACACCATACCACGCATACTTCTCCGCTCACGCAAACGTCTGTCAATTTGAATCGCTAATGACATAGAATCATTGAGACCAGAGGGGACTGGGAATCCCACCATAACATCTTTTACATTATCTGACAGACCCTTCCGGAAAAGGGCCGCCAAAGCGTCGTCATTCCATTTGGTCAGGACTGCCCACCTACGGAATCTCTGACAGTATAACTCAGCGTCATCAAGCCCCCGATTTAATGCCAACAAGGCTTTTTCAGCTTGATCAGTGACATTAGGCTCATCGTACAATAACCCCAAAGCCTGAAAAAACGCATCAACATCACTCAAAATAGGATCCCCAGGTATCAGGGAAAAAGCCCAATCCTGAGGATCGCCGCGCAGGAGAGAGATGATAATTTGAACCTGCTGCGCTGCGTTTCCTGAGGACTTAGATTTTAAGGCAAAAAACAATTTACAATTATTTTTGAAATTCTGAAACTTAGCTCGATCCCCTAAAAACAAATCTGGCATGGGGATCCTAGGTTCCACAACAGGCAACCCAGCAAGATAGATAGCAATACTCCGAACCTCAGTGGCAAGCTGATCCACACGGCCAGACAACTGTGCAAACTCCATTGGGAAAAAAGATCCTCCCCAGCACCCAGAGATACAGAGGGAAAAAAAAAAAAAAAATGCAACAAACAGAAAAAATATCTCTGACAACTCTGACAACCTTTTTCTATCACAATATTTTTTCCCTTCTGTGAGTACCATACAATTTTCAATTTTTTGGGCCGGTGATACTGTTATGTTTCGGTAGCTGAGGAGTGCAGGTAAAAAAGGCAATACACCAGAGCAGTTGGAATCTATGGGATTGCAGTACCCTGACTAACCACCACAAACTAGAGGCAGCCGTGGAGCGTTCCTACGTTGGTCCTAGACGCCTCGTCACAGCCTGAGAAACTAACTACACCTAAAGATAGAAATAGGAAAGCTATCTGCCCCGGAGCAGAACCCCAAAGATAATAGAAAGCCCCCAAACATGTAATGGCGGTTAGACAAGAGGAAATACAGACACAGGATGAAAATAGTATGAGCAAACGCTGGGGCCCACACTATCTAAATAGAAAAGGATAGGAAGGGTACTTACTGCAATCCCAGAAAACCCTGAAAAACACCAACTCTACTAATTTCAAAATCACCTGAGATCACACGACCTCTACCACCTAAATTAGCTCTCTGGTGTAACAAAATCAAAACAGCAGCCACTGAAAAAACTGGAAAAAGCAAAAGAACAAAACTCAGTGGCTGAATTAAACTGAGAAGGCAGAAGCCCCCGGAGGGGACCCAGAAGGCCCCCAAAGAAGTGCAGGACAAAATGCAAAAATATAGCACAAACACAAAAGAAGAAAAAGACTTATCTGGAAGCAGGAGATGCAGACACGACACAGCAGGCTACAAGGGAAACTGGAATGAAGGATTCAGACCAGAACAATTGATCACCGGCAACCCTGATGGGAAAATGACTCCCTTATATAAGACCAGTCAGTAACACCTGATTCCCAGTCCTCACAATCTTCACTAGTACCGCTTGTAACCACCAGAGGGAGCCTCTGCTCAGAACTCATCTCAAACCCATTCACAACACTACACTACTGGCAGACAATATGCAATTTTGTAATAAATTTGAATCGATCACTAATAAGTATTCATTTGATCTAATGCTCTTGAACATCGAGTTTCTCCACACAGAAATGGTATTGGTGAAGAACAAAATCGATGATTTGGAGAAACAATTGACTATGCAGTTGACAGCACAAGAATGGGACACGTTCAAGAAACACTTGGATGAGAAACTACTGAAATTTCGTGGTGACATTGAGAAAACGAAAAAAACGAAATGGTTTCGTGATGCTGAAGATTACAGGACTGGACATGTTTTTTCTTGGCAGGGTGGAGCACGCAGAACTATCTATAGGAAACCAGATTCCTTTGCACAACCCCGCAGAAGAAGGAGACAGCAAACAAGGGAACAGAAGAGATTCGGTTTTACCACGGCAGAGTCTGATTCCACTGACGATTCCAATTTGTGTGTACCTTCTTCTTCTAATTTTTTAGGGAAAGGAAAAATGGACAATGTGGCAAAAGGAGGCCAAGGAGAGGTGGTAAGAAACACCGGCGACAGAGAAGTGGACAATCAGATGCCGTGCACCTCCCGCAATCTGTCCATGAGAACCCGGAACGAGGGGAAGAAGAGAGCCACACAGAACAAAAGAACTTAGTGGTAAATATTTCATCTTGCACACTTACTGATGTGGACTATAATGTATTATCCAAAGGACTGTCGTTTTGCCCTACCAACTATCCAGATTGGTTTAACATTGAATGTGACCTTTTTGCCTTTTTTAGAAGGCTAAGATTAGCAGTATATTTCAATGAGAGTGATGACACACCTATTGCTGCAATTAGTGATGCCCCTAGGGGTTTTGCTTTACATGATTTTGGTCTTTATAACAAAAGTAACTTTCAACCTTCTGTTAAAAATAATTTTGTGGAATCATATATCCAATTGGTTGAAAGGGACATGGCTAGATTGAAACGTGAGGGTGTAGGTCCATTCAAAAGAGGGAATTTAACACACAGTGAGAGACAGGTGTTGGATAGGCTCTTAGGTAACAAAGCTATCACCATCAGGGCAGCCGACAAAGGCGGGGCCCTGGTGGTGATGGATACCCATAAATATAGGGCTGAGATTTGTGGTCAATTGTTGGACACGGCAGTTTATGCTAAGTTGTCTAAAGATCCCACACCTTGTTTTCAAAGTGAATTGAGAATACTGATCAATGAGGCATTATCTAATGGTTTGATAGACCAAAAACTCTCTGATTTTCTTTTGGTGGAGTTTCCAGTGACACCTATTCTGTACACCCTGCCTAAAATCCATAAAAATCTGATGGATCCCCCTGGACGCCCAATTGTGTCTGGGCGGGGCTCTCTATGTGGTAAGGTATCCATTTTTCTAGATAAAGTGTTACGTCATTTTGCTATTGAGGCCAAATCTTATATCATGGATACTAACCATTTTCTGAGTAAGATTGAGGGTCTGGACATCACAGAGGATACTATTCTCGTTTCGTTTGATGTTGTATCATTGTACACCTCCATTAAACATGAACGTGGTTTGGAGGCTGTTGGTGTGGCGCTGGCGGGCTCTGACATGGCCCCAGGTGGTACACAGCTGGTCCTGGCACTGTTGGAGTTTGTCCTCAAGAAGAATTTTTTTCTTTTTGGGGATGAGTTTTTCCTGCAGTTGCGTGGTACCGCCATGGGGTCCAATGTGGCGCCCACTTATGCAAACATCTACATGGCGGTACTCGAGGACCAGCATGTGTACAATTCCATCCACTGGCGCCATGTCAGAGCCTGGTGGCGCTACATTGATGATATCTTTTGTGTTTGGGAGGGGAACATGAATGATCTGGTATCTTTCCATAGTCATCTTAACATGATATTTCCCGAGCTGAAGTTTACAATGACACACTCCTTTGACCAGATTCAATTTTTGAATACTTTAGTGTACAAGCACAATGGATTGTTATGCACTGATTTGTTTATAAAGGACACAGACAGGAATAGTCTCCTGGTTTTTGATAGTAATCATCCAAGGAAAATGATAGAGTCTCTGCCTTGGAGTCAGATGCTGAGAGTACGTAGGATAGTAAAGGACGAGACTGTATTGGACAGGAGGCTTGATCAGATGTGTGAGAAGTTCATCAGAAGGGGGTATCCTGAGAAGGATCTTAGAAAATTCAAGGAGAAAGCCTTGAAGACAACATTGGAAGATGTGAGAAACAAACGTATTAAGATTTCCCCTAAAAGAGTCCCTTTTGTTTCTACCTATTGCCCTGTTAGTGGTAAAATAGGGAATATCTTGAATAAGCATTGGGGTCTATTACATAGAGGTTTACCGGAAGTAGCTGAATTTGCGCACAAGCCATTGCTTTCTTATAGGCGAGGGCGTAATTTGAAAGATAAGTTGGTCAAATCTGACATTGGATCCTCCAAAATATCCAGACAGTTAACTTTGGGCCCTCCAAAAAATGGAAATTTTCCATGTTTGAATTGTGCATGCTGTGGCAATATGATCAAGGGTGACAGTTTTGGCCACTCACGCACGGGTCAACGCTTTCGGATCCAGGAACGGTACTCTTGTACATCTAGCTTTGTAATCTATATGCTCGTGTGTCCGTGTGGACTCATGTATATAGGCGAGACAACGATGGAAGTTAAGGCTAGGATAAGTAAACACAAAAGTACTATCAGGACGAAGATGATGGAACTGCCGGTATCTAAGCACTTTGTAGAATGTGGACACTTGGTCAGTCAGCTGAGATTTAGACTTATTGACGGGGTTCCACCCTCAGGAGAGGTGGTGACAGGACTAAGTTGCTTAAACAGAAAGAACTCCGGTGGATCTCCGTTTTGGAGACATTGCAACCAAAGGGGTTGAATATCGAATATAATTTGCATATTTGTGCTAGGTAATTTTTGCATCTATATTCTGTGTTTGTTTTTAGATATATATTTTACTTATGTTTGTTGTTTTCGTAGGATTATTATCTGGAGTGATCGGAGTGGTGACTTAATGGTTCCTGATGACATCATTTATTTTGTAGATATTATATATATTTCTTTAGGTGTCTGCTATATTGTTAATCTTCCATTCTATTAGATCCGCATGTGCGGTCTCTTGCTTACATTATGCCAATACTGACGGTCATGTGACCTGCAGGTTTCCTGATGACATATCTGGAGTAGTATAAATAATGATAGAGTTTATTGTGCATGCGTGTTCTTTTTTCAGATCTCGGATGATGCCGGTGATCGCGCGCTATTTTAGTGTTTTCAGCCTGGAATAGAGGCTTATGATGGGACTATCATGTGATTAGACCTCGGATGATGCTTGCGATCATGTGACTGGGTGTCTGATGACGCTGGTGTTCACATGATCCACTGGGCGTTTGCTATGATGACTTCTGAACATGTGCCTTTGTTTATCACACAGTGGGGAGTGAGTTAGGTGTGCCTCCCGATTTGTTATCCTGTGGCTTATTGGATAAGTGCTCTGACTAAGCACTGCTGAACTGACACTGATTGGATATGGAGGACGCTGCTGCTAGTGAGTACATGATTGGTGCAGCACCAGAATGGGAGTGTGCAGTAACAGATCATCGATTGGCAGACTAAATGGTGATATTGTTTATATGGAGTAATCTATGGCATATTATATGCACAATTATAACACTGCTGTATTTTTCTATGATGTCACTATTCTGAGCTTTGATCACTGTTTTAAATTGATTATCGTTGTATATTCTGTATATATGTCTATTTGTATTATGGGCGGTTCCTGGATGGTGATTGGCTCCTCCACACCATTTAAGGACACCATTTTGCCTGTTTTTGTATACTTGATAAAGGCCTGAAAATGGCCGAAACGTCGTATTTTATGGTGGCTGAATAAAGACTTGTTATACTTCACCTGGATTGGATGCTGTTCCTATTTTTTCGTTGGACTCTTATCTCATCAGTCAATAAAAGCTTGGAAAAATCTTTCTTCAGATATTCCTTGGCCCAGTCTTGAGTTATGTGTCTTATTAAGTGGTTGTCGGGTTTCAGACTCCCTTACCTGAGCATTGAACACCTTATACTTCGGATCACTCCAAGGAGGATCCCTGACGGAGCTGTGATGAAACACGTGTAGGGTCTCTTGGTGGGTGAACTGATCGTACTCATGTATTACTGATCTATTGATCTATTTTTGTATACTCTGTGTAATCCCCTATCTTTATTTATTGCTTATCACTAGTTATTATCAGTTATATTACATATTGGAAGGGGATTTATTACTATTCTGCTACATGAGAAAAACTTGCTAAACTCAAGGTTTCATGGACATGCATACATGTAGTAATGGATTAGCCAACAGATAATTGATGTTACTGCATGGTGACTTGTATTTGGGGCATACATGTACCTGTGAAACTTTTTTATAAACTTTTTTGACTAGCTCACCCACCTTTTTAGTTGCTTGTGACTTCTTTCCAGTGTTTGCTAACATTGTATTGTTTATAGTTTTTAATTTACTTAGTATAAATATTATTATTATTTTTATCAACATTTTGCTGCATTTTGTTCCTGGCACACATCTCTCTCTTTCGGGTTATGTATTTACCCCTGTGCCTTATGGGGACCTATATATAAATAAATAATTTGGGTCAGTTAACCCTTAGTAACAACCAATTGTGTCCTTAATGACAAAGCCAATTTTTACAATTCTGACCACTGTCAATTTATGAGGCTATATTAGCTCTGGAACGCTTCAACGTATCCCACTGATTCTGAGACTGTTTTTTTCGTGACATATTGTACCTCATGCTAGTGGTAGAATTTCTTTGATATGACTTGCGATTATTAATGAAAAAAAGGAAATTTGGCTTAAATGTTGAAAATGTTGCAATTTCCAAATTTTTGTGTCCTTAAATCAGAGAGTTATGTCACACAAAATAGTTAATAAATAACATTTGCTACATGTCTACTTTACATCAGCACAATTTTGGAAACATATTTTTTTTGTTATGAAGTTATAAGGGTTAAAAGTTAACCAGTGATTTCTCATTTTTCCAACGAAATTTACAAAACCATTTTGTTAGGCACCACCTCACATTTGAAGTGAGTTTTGCAGGTCAATATGCCAGAAAATACCCAAAACTGATACCATTCTAAAAACTGCACCCCTTAAGGTACTCAAAACCACATTCAAGAAGTTTATTAACCCTTCAGGTGCTTCACGAAAACTAAAACAATGTGAAAGGAAGAAATGAACATTTTATTTTTTTCACAAAAATGTACTTTAGATCCAAACTTTTTTATTTTCAAAAGGGTATCAGGAGAAAATGGACAGCAAAATTTGTTGTGCAATTTCTCCAGAGTACGTCGATATCCTGTATGTGGGGGAAAGCCACTGTTTGGGTGCATTGGCAGAGCTCAGAAGGGAGGAAGCACCATTGGACTTTTTCAACGCAAAATTGGCTGGAATCAATGGCGGGTGCCATGTCGCGTTTGGAAATCCCTGATGTACCTAAACAGTGTAAACCCCCCCAATTCTAACTCGAACCCTAACACAGCCCTAACCCTGACCCTTATCCCAGCCCTAAACCTATTCCTAACCCTAACCACAACCCTAACCCCAACAACACCATAACCCCAACACCCCAACCATAACCCCAACACAACCGTATCCCCAACAGTCATATCCCCAAAACAACCCTAACCCCAACACAACAGTAACCCCAATAACACAACTGTTATGTTTCGGTAGCTGAGGAGGACAGGAGCAAAAAACCGCCAAAGCAGCAAGACACCAGAGAGGCTGGAACCTAATGGGTTGCAGATCCCTAAACTAACCGCACAATAAGAAGTAGCCGTGGAGCGTACCTACGTTGATCCTAGACGCCTCGGCACAGCCGGAGAGTTAGCTACATCTGAAGATAGAAAGAGGAAAGCTAACTGCCCCGGAGTAAAGCCCCCAAAGAAATAGGAAGCCTCAAAACATGTAATGGCGGTTAGACAAGAGGAAAACACGAACACAGACAGAAAATAGAATGAGCAAATGCTGGGGCCCAAATCTGTCTAGAAAGTAAAGTACAGGAGAGAAATTCTGTCTGCAACCCAGAAAAACCCTAACAAAAATACCAGCACTTCTGATTACAAAAAACCTGAGACCACACGATCTCCACCACCTATATCAGATCTCTGGTGTGACACACAGCTACCCAGCAAATAAAAATATCAATGGAAGAGAGAACAAGTGCAAATACAAAATGAGAACAGAGGGCAGCACAAGCCCCCAAAGGGGACTCGGCTGAAGTCCAAGGCAAGACTGCAAGAAGCAAGGGAAATCCAACCACAGAAAAAAAAACAGAAAGTCACTTATCTGAATGATAGCAGGAAAGCAAGTTGAAATTCCAACAAAGACCTGGAAGCAACAATTGATTACAGGCGTGGATCATGGGAGTTCAGCTCACTTATATCAAGCCAGTCATCTCCACCTGACACCCATTCCTTAATTGGTTCAATACCCTCAGCAACCACCGGAGGGAGCCTCAGCTCCGAAGTCATCTCCAAGACATTCACAACACACAACCATAACCCCAACACCACAGCCATAACCCAACAACACAACCGTAGCCCCAACACCACAACTGTAACCCTAACCCTAGCCCCAACCTGAACCCTAGCCCAACCCTAACCCTAGCTCTAACCCCAACCCTAACTCTAATGGAAAAATGGAACAAAATAAATTTTTTTACTTTATTATTTTTACCTAACTAAGGGGGTGATAAAGGGGGTTTGACTTACCATTTTTGTATTTTGATCACTGAATTAGGGTCTATCACAGTGATCAAAATAAACTAGTAGGAAAAATTGCTGGCCGGCAGATCTCAGCGGATGCACTGCACATGCACCCGCCATTTTCTTCCAGGAACATGACGTGGAGGGCCAGGGACGGAGCCTAAGGGTCCGGGGGAGTGCAAAGATACCGGGGGAGGCTCGGGGGACCCCATTTCTCTCTCCTCTGTTATGCTAGATCATATCAGTAGAGAGAGAAATGAATGGGTGGGAAATTTGACTTGTTTTTGCGATCGCCTTTATTCAGTGATTAACGGCGATCACATGACCGCATATGATGACTTGGTGAGGCTTTCCTACCTTTCTTTACTGCCCTCTAAGTCAACCCAGCCATCGCTGACCAGGCCTACTTTAAAATAAAACATTACATTTAAATTCATTGGATAATATTGGCCTCAGCGGCCAGTTTATTAACAAACATACATAAATACATAATCATATATATAACAATATATATATGCATAAACATCTTCCGAAAAACTGAGGGGAGGGTTCTTGGAGCTAAAAGATCTGGCTTTTTCTGTTAATGAACCAAACAAATTCGACCACCATGTTACCCTCAGCCGAGGGCACCAAACAACCCGTTGAGGGAAGACAAAAACCACCACGAGCCCCAGAGTAAAAACCCCATCCAGAGAACCAAACAACCCGTTGAGGGAAGACAAAAACCACCACGAGCTACCAGGGTAAAAACCCCGTCCAGAGCCCATAACCAAAGCCAGATCACTCCACCTTATTTAAATGCCCGCAATTTACTCCAAAATTCCATCCCTGAATCATACCAACTCCAAGAACCCCACCCCCCGCCAGGCCACTGCGACAATGCTAACAAAAAATCACCTACAAAAACATGGACAAAAGTCCGCGCCCAACCTTCTTGAACAAATTCCCCATAAACAGTGAGCACTTCTAGACACAAGAGAAAAAGGGGTGGGTGGGTGGGTACTTCTCTTCTTCAAAATGTTTTCCAGAATGGCAACATTTTCCCGCACTTTCCCTTATAATTCTCCTAAGAACGCCCCTTTTTTCCGCCCCTATCTCCCCATCCACCAATCACCCCCCTGATTTCAAAACAAAACCCCATACCCGAGAAAACCTTCCCCAGCTCCCAATGGCAGTCATGTGGGGCTTCCATATAGCCTCGGCTTACTGTGTTGTGACCCGCACCACAATTGTGGGTTACCAGAGCAATGGGGTACTCAGAGCCGAGCCCATGGAAGTCTATGGGGTTGTCACAGGTAGCGGTGGCTCGGTCTGTGGCCCTGGCGGTCAGGCGTATGTTGGGGGGTATATTTACAGGGGATAGGTGTATGACATTCGTGACGCCACCTGTAGTTCTCTGATCACTAAGACCAGCGCTGCTGTAGATCTCTGAGGGGGTGGTGTGGCAGCTAGATGTCGGGTCCCCTACAGGTGGGACTGGTCCCTCAAAGTCTATGGAATTAATGATGTCGGGTGCAGGTAAATAAATCAGTCTCACACCATCCAGCGTCTTTCCATACCTTTTACTTGTCAGATGATAAGGCAGGTCCCAGGGAGGCTGGTCGGGTGGAGGATGTGCTTTGAGGTAACGGCAGAGCAGGTTGGGGGCCTCCTTTACTTTCCAATATGATGAGTTCAACCTGCATAGAGCCAAGTTCACTCCAATTTCTCCAAAGCTGTACTGCCCGGTCAGTTTTGTGGTCGGAGTCTTCCTTTGAGAGAGCTGAGTTCCTAATGTTGTCCTGCAGTGACTCAAGGTTCCCACTCTCCCTGACCCCTGTTACGTACCGACACTCCAAGGGCTGCTTTCTGCGACTAAGGTCCAGTAAGACTCTGGTTTTTCTATCTCTACACCCGAAGCTGTAGTGACACTTCGGTCTCCAGTGACCGGAGAATAATGCCGGATAGTTCAATCCTTAAGGCACTTTTAGATTCCCTTCCACTGTGCCTTTCGCCCTGTTCGCGCTTGTAGCATAAGCACTCCACACTTCCAAAGGCTATGCAGGTTAATCCCTTCTTGCTTCTTCCCAGAGCTCGCTAACAGAGGCTCAGTAATCTTCTAGTTCAGGAGCACGTCGACTGAACTCCACTGTCCTTGGGACAGGCGACTGAAAGTTCTGCTGCTGACTCCTCTTTCTTCCTGCACAGACTGCACACTGACTGCTCTGTCCGAAGACAGGAAACAGACTGACTTCTCTCTCTGTCCGAGGACAGGAAACAGACTGACTGAGCTGTATATCACTAGCCTATATAACCTATGGGTGTGTCTAAGTGTGTGATAGAGTGAATGTTTATTGAGCATTAAACTGTTACCTCTCCGCACATTCTCCAGGGTACTGTGTGTGCCTTCACACCAGGGCTACACATTCCCCCATGGTAAAATACAGCACTCCCGGGCTGTGAAATACAAGAAGACATTTTGTTTTTATATTAACAATAAACATTAAACTCTTCCCATCCGGGAGGTAAGAATTTCTTAAACGTTGCATTCAAACATTAGACATAGAAAAATACAAAACATACTTTCCATAAATATATCATATCAACAATATTCTTGTGAAGGACCCGCACCAAACCTTCAACGTGGGTCCTGGGTGGGCTGCAGGACATCTGGCTGCAGACCTCACTCAGTGCCACACCATACGGGTTTTATGTTCAGAGGTAGTTGTGGTTTCATGTAAAACCAATATTGTGCACCGAAGCGCAACTATGTACAAAGATAAGTTCTGGGCTGGCACAGTCCTCAGCCTCTCAGTCCATGGCATAATAAAAGGACACATATATATATTAATGCACAATACTATAACAATACTTTTTACAATATTCACATAATGTAACCTTTTTCTGGGTTAATTTTCATTATTTTACTTGAACTACTGTTGATATCGAATGGGTATTTTCCCTTTCGTGGTTCGCTCTGATCTACGTGGTGTAGCTTCAGGTATATTGGTCTGTAATCTATCTGCTCTGCGTAATGGCAAACTATAGAACTGTCTCAATCTTTCTATGGATCTGGCAAGCGTACTGATGGCTGGGCGGTGTGAGTCAGCTTCACCAGGGGATCCCATAGCATGGGGCGCTGCTTCCGATGATCCTTCTTGAGATTCTATAGGCTGGGGTGTTGCTGGAATAGGTAACTCCTGAACTGGCTCCACTGGCACCATGGGCACAACTGGAGGTAGAACTTCCTCTTGTGGCTGATAAAACTGCAACACTGGAATGATTACAGCATCTCCCAGTCTGGGCCAATCCGCAGGGAAATCTCCCAGATCCGTGTGTATGACCTCTTCTTTTCCTTCTTCTTGATTGATGACAGGGTTCTTTTCACGAAGCTTTAAGGGTTCTGGACACAATTTCAAATGGTCTCTGGACACAGTGGATATTGTTCTTCCTCCGTCCTTACTGATGATACAAACTTTTCTGTTGTCATATTTGGAATCTTGTACGACGTAGGGTTCTTGTTCCCACTGGTTATCCAATTTGTGCATCTTCCTTTTTCTTTTCAATACTACTTCTCCAGGCATCAAAGGCTTGGCAGGAGCATTCCTGTTGTAAATATCTTCCTGTTTCTCCCGTGTCTTGTTGAGACTTTCTTCCACACAGACTTGCACTCGTCTGTACTGCTCTTGCCGATTGATGTCCCAGTTTTCAACGGCGTCGTCTGCTTCCGGTTCTACCACTCCAAGTTCTAAATCCATTGGTAGTCTTCCGGGCCTTGCTCTCATAAGATAGGCTGGAGTGCAGTTAGTGGAACTTACAGGTATATGGTTATACAAGTCAACCAAATCAGGTAGTAAGTCCGGCCACCGATTTCTGTCTTCCAATGGTATAGACTTCAACAAATCAAGGACAATGTGGTTCATTTTCTCGCAAAGGCCGTTGGTTTGAGGATGGTATGGCGTTGTTCTAATTTTCTTGCACCCATACATGTGACAGAATTCCTTGAATAGGTCAGCCTCGAAAGCAGGTCCTTGATCAGTTAATACTTGCTCCGGATACCCATGCGGTCTGCAGAAGCTTGCTTGAAAGGTTCTTGCTGCCGTCACTGCGGTCTGATCCTTTACTGGAACAACCACCAGGAATCTAGAGTAATGGTCCACCATGGTCAGGGCGGATGAATAACCAGATCTACTTGGCGACAATTTAACGTGATCCAAGGCCACAATCTCTAAGGGACGAGTCGTCCGGATAGGCTGCAGGGGTGCCCTCTGACTACCGTAGTCCTTTCTTCTGAGACCACAGGGTCCACAGTTCCGACACCACCTCTCGATGGAGCTGCGCATCCCTACCCAGTAGAACCGGCACCTCAACAGGGTCTCCAGCTTTCTCCAGCCAAAGTGTCCTGCTTGATCGTGGTATGCTTCCAACACCATTGGGATGTCTGCCTTGGGGACCACTATCTGCCAGACCATCTCGTGGGTCCTGGGGTTGACGTATCTCCTGCACAACTTCTCACGGTATAGGAACAACCGGCTTCTCTCGTTCCACAGGAGCTTTGCTGACATAGGTGCATCTTTTTCCAAGGAGGAACCTTCCTGTCTTAACAACTCCTTGATACGGCTGACCACTGGATCGCTGTCCTGAGTCTCCTTCCAGCTGTGATGGGGTAAGGGATTTAACGTTGCACCATACTGCTTTCTGTAGACTCGATGCTCGTGGACTACCCCATTTCGATGGAACGCAGGTAGCTCAATTTCTTCCAGGTCGTCCGATTCTTCTTCCGTGTCAGAGTCATGCGGCATTCGGGACAATGCGTCAGCATTAGCATTCTTTCGGCCTGCCCGGTATTTGATGGTAAACTGGTAATTGGACAACCGAGCCATCCAACGCTGCTCCATGGCGCCCAGCTTGGCGGTTTCCAGGTGCGTTAAGGGGTTGTTATCTGTAAACACAGTGAACTGATTGGAGGCCAGATAATGCTTAAATCTTTCAGTAATGGCCCAGACCAGCGCCAGAAACTCCAGCTTGAAGCTGCTATAATTTTCCGGATTCCTCTCAGTTGGCCTGAGTTTTCTGCTGGCATATGCGATGACTTTTTCTTGGCCATTCTGCTTCTGACTGAGAACTGCTCCCAAACCTTCATTACTGGCGTCGGTGTACAGCAGGAACGGTTGGCTGTAATCAGGATAGGTTAAGATCTCATCACCCGTAAGGATCTCTTTCATCTTTTGGAATGCTTCAGCCTGTTCTTTACCCCAATTAAAGGGAGGGTTTCTGCTCTTTAGGGATTGTCCTACTAGGAGGTCCTGTAAAGGGGCTGCCTTCTTCGTGTAATCTTTCACAAACCTTCTGTAGTAACCCGTGAGTCCCAGGAACTGTCGCACTTCCTTGAGGTTCTTCGGCTCCGGCCACTTCTGGATAGCAGTGACTTTCTCTGGATCCGGCGCTACTCCTTCCGAACTGACGATGTGCCCCAAGTATTGTACTTCTGTTTGAGTAGATGGCATTTTGAGGGTTTCAACTTCATTCCCGTACCTGGACAGGGACTCAAATACTTCTGCCAGGTGCTTCAGATGGTCCTCATATGTCTTGGAGTACACGATGACATCGTCTAGGTATAGCAGCACGGTTTCAAATTGAGATGTCCCAGACAGTTCTCCATCACTCTCTGAAATGTTCCTGGGGCACTGCTGAGCCCAAACGGCATTCTGTCGAACTCACAGAGCCCCATTGGGGTGTGAAAGCCGTTTTTCTCACGATCCTCCTCAGCCACAGCCACTTGCCAGTAACCACTAGTCAGATCGAGGGTAGAAAAGTAGTTAGCCGTTTTCAGAGCAGCTAATGATTCCTCTATACGTGGTAACGGGTATGCATCTTTATGTGTTATGCGGTTCACCTGCCTGTAATCCACACACATTCTCAAGCTACCATCTTTTTTTCTAACCAGGACTAGAGGTGCTGCCCAGGACTACAAACTATCCCTGATTACTCCGGCTTCTTTCATATCTCGCAACATTTCTTTAGCCTTCTGATAATGGGCTGGGGGTATAGGCCTGTACCGCTCCTTGATGGGAGGATGACTGCCTGTAGGGATATGATGTTGGACTCCCTTAATTACCCCAAAATCAAGTGGGTGCTTGCTAAACACTTGGGCATACTCTTGCACCACCCGTAATACCCCTTGCTTCTGGTGAGCGGGAGTGGTGTCCGTCCCAACATGGAGCTGCTGACACCATTCCGCCACCTGGGTTGCTGGGTCATTGTCCTCCGCTATCTGACAGGAGTCTAGGGACTCAGCCGGGAGAATAGAATTATTGTCGACAGCATGTAGTTTAGCAATGGTTGCATAACGGGGTAAGTTTACCTCATCATCTCCCCAATTGAGAAGCCGTACCGGTACTCTTCCATTCACCACTTCCACTACCCCCCTAGCAGTCATAAGTGTAGGTCTATGTTCTGAATGGTGGGGTTCTACTACAGCTTGGTAGTTCTGTCCTCTCAGACCTATGGCTGCCCTGCACCAGATTATCATTTCACTCATTGGGGGTATCACAATGGGATTCGAGTCAGTGACCCGTACATTACCAATTTCGCCGTCTGTAAGCTTCGCTTGCTGCTGACACACCAGGGCCCGGATCTCTCTTTGGATTACTCCCTTCTGCCTTGGTCGGGCAATCTCAGCGAGCTGTTGGAGTAAGAACACAACTTCTCCCAGACAGTTACTGATAATGTTAGTACCCAAAATTATATTCAAACCGTTCTCCTCATTTACAGTCTTTACTACTAGAAGCCCCTGGTCCTTCAATTCCTCTCTGCCCACTTTCACATCCACACATTTGGTCCCGAGTACTTCTACAGGAAGACCATTAGAAGCATACACGGTAAAGTCAGGGCTCGGAGGTTTAAGACTATCTATAGACCAGAACTTCGTATATAGGGCATCAGGTATTAGGGTCACCTGAGACCCAGTGTCTAACAATGCCGGAACTGCAATACCATCTAGAATGATAGACAGGTAGGGTCGTCCACCCACATACCTGCGGTTCCAGTCTAGGGGGCCTGACGGGTCTTCTCCTGGGTGTTGGCCCTCGGACCCAGGTTCTGCCCGTTTAAAGGACACTGTGGAGACATATGACCTTTCCGGTTGCATCGGTAACAGGTGATCTCCCGACGAGGAGGGTGTTGATCAGAGGTCGCTCCTGGGGTGGGCGTTGTCCTCCTCCGAGGGGGCGACGTCTTCCTTCTTCTCCGGTTCATCCACGGGACGTCTTCTGGGCAGTCAGCTAATAAGATCTTCCCTTCTTCCTCTCTCCGCAGCTGCAGGGCACTCATCACAGCAGCCAGATTTTTAGTCAGCTGGCGCACCTCTGAGCGCAGACAGTCCAATTCACTAGGGGGTGTCACCTGCGTTTTTGTTTCTGCCACTAGCGAGGAAAAGGGGGGTGCCGCCGGTTCCAGAGTGACTTCACCCTGGTGTCGTTGAGTTGACACCTCAGGTTTGCCCAGGGGTCGCAGCCCTTTTATTGCCATGTCCT
The DNA here is from genome assembly GCA_033576555.1 of Oophaga sylvatica. Classification (NCBI taxonomy): domain Eukaryota; kingdom Metazoa; phylum Chordata; class Amphibia; order Anura; family Dendrobatidae; genus Oophaga; species Oophaga sylvatica. Next base: position 210,740,883 of record JARQOD010000005.1, on the reverse strand, counting down.
TTAGGGCATCAAAGGTAGCATCCGGATGATCTAAGGACCACCAGTTTACAGTTCTGCGCTCCTCTTGGGATCTCAATCCCTGTATAAATTGCTCTTTCAGCATCTTATTCTCGTCGATAGCATTTAAATTATTAATCTGCTTAAGGGCTCTCAGGGCTCCTTGTAGTCGGCAAGCGTAGTCCCTGATGTTGTCACCTGGCTGCTGTGAACAGTGGTAGAAGGCCATCCGGAGATCCGTTTCTGTGCGGTCTTCAAATATGGCATGTAACTTAAGGAGGATCGCAGGTACCGACTCCTGATCAACGGTATCCCAAGTCTCCACTTCCCTCTCAGCAGCGCCAGTTAGCTGCCCTATCAGCACAGCAGCTTTTTGTCTCTCAGGCATGGAGTACATTTCTAGGATGCTGCATAACTTCCGCTTGAAGCCTGCTAAAGTGCCTGGCTCACCGCTGTACTGGGGAAGCCATTTCGCCCCAGGCATATATGGGAGCGTTAGTGGCATGATCGGGACTACCGGACTGGGTGCGGGGCCTGCGCCCCCATCTAGCGCTACAATGCCAGGCGGTGCGGGATCGGGGCCTCCGGCTGGGGCCGCACTGTCGGCCGGTTGTTGTGACATCTTAGCGCCCCCTTGGTTAAACGGAGCCTACCGGTTTCAGAAGCTGCTATTTCACAGGCACAGCAGTGGGAACAGGACCTTCGTCGCAGGCGCTCTGATGTCAGAGCGTCCACTTCCTGCCGCAGGACCTGCCGCTGAGTCAGAGCCGGGGGCGTGTCCAAGACTTTGCGCGCTCTTTCAGGTACACCCTCCTTCTTCTCCAGCGCCTTAGGGCGCGAATATGGCGGCAAATATGGCGGTATTTGGCGCCAAACAACAGCAACAGTCTTTTTCACTAAAACACTCCACAAGCACACAGGGCTCGCTATTTTGCGAGTTTCGGATCCTGTTCGTGACGCCAAGTTTTTGTTGTGACCCGCACCACAATTGTGGGTTACCAGAGCAATGGGGTACTCAGAGCCGAGCCCATGGAAGTCTATGGGGTTGTCACAGGTAGCGGTGGCTCGGTCTGTGGCCCTGGCGGTCAGGCGTATGTTGGGGGGTATATTTACAGGGGATAGGTGTATGACATTCGTGACGCCACCTGTAGTTCTCTGATCACTAAGACCAGCGCTGCTGTAGATCTCTGAGGGGGTGGTGTGGCAGCTAGATGTCGGGTCCCCTACAGGTGGGACTGGTCCCTCAAAGTCTATGGAATTAATGATGTCGGGTGCAGGTAAATAAATCAGTCTCACACCATCCAGCGTCTTTCCATACCTTTTACTTGTCAGATGATAAGGCAGGTCCCAGGGAGGCTGGTCGGGTGGAGGATGTGCTTTGAGGTAACGGCAGAGCAGGTTGGGGGCCTCCTTTACTTTCCAATATGATGAGTTCAACCTGCATAGAGCCAAGTTCACTCCAATTTCTCCAAAGCTGTACTGCCCGGTCAGTTTTGTGGTCGGAGTCTTCCTTTGAGAGAGCTGAGTTCCTAATGTTGTCCTGCAGTGACTCAAGGTTCCCACTCTCCCTGACCCCTGTTACGTACCGACACTCCAAGGGCTGCTTTCTGCGACCTAAGGTCCAGTAAGACTCTGGTTTTTCTATCTCTACACCCGAAGCTGTAGTGACACTTCGGTCTCCAGTGACCGGAGAATAATGCCGGATAGTTCAATCCTTAAGGCACTTTTAGATTCCCTTCCACTGTGCCTTTCGCCCTGTTCGCGCTTGTAGCATAAGCACTCCACACTTCCAAAGGCTATGCAGGTTAATCCCTTCTTGCTTCTTCCCAGAGCTCGCTAACAGAGGCTCAGTAATCTTCTAGTTCAGGAGCACGTCGACTGAACTCCACTGTCCTTGGGACAGGCGACTGAAGGTTCTGCTGCTGACTCCTCTTTCTTCCTGCACAGACTGCACACTGACTGCTCTGTCCGAAGACAGGAAACAGACTGACTTCTCTCTCTGTCCGAGGACAGGAAACAGACTGACTGAGCTGTATATCACTAGCCTATATAACCTATGGGTGTGTCTAAGTGTGTGATAGAGTGAATGTTTATTGAGCATTAAACTGTTACCTCTCCGCACATTCTCCAGGGTACTGTGTGTGCCTTCACACCAGGGCTACACAACTGCAGCCCCTTCTAGACTGGGGACGGTAAAAATCAACCCGAATCATCTTCTCCAGGGTCTCAGCTACCACCAGTAGCTAAGACCCTGGAGATTTTCCGACGCTGGGGGCGCTATACCCTTATTTTTCAGCGCCGTTAAAAAGCCCTTAACTGCTGCCGAATATGACACCACTAGAGGTCTATGGGTTCCTTATCGTGTCACATTTGATTCTTCTCAAAACTTTGGCAGTTAATATGCGTCTTTTTTTCGCAACAAATTTTTTGCCACCCTGTTAACTTTTTGAAACAAAACTTTTGATGGTTGTTATCACGTCCCAATATCTTAGCAATTTCAAGAGTGTTGCATCCATCTGTAAGACTTCAACAATTTTTACTTTTCAGAATTGGTTAAATCTTTTTTTGACCCTTTTTGCCTGAGGAAAACAAGCTGCCACACCATGAAAAATAAAAATAAAGATTATTATATAGGGTGCTGATATCCTTAGACTACAACCGTCCCCCATTACACAATTACACATCAGCTGAAGTGCTTTATTCAATAATATTCACATTTATATAGATTGGGGATGGAAAATCTGCATAAAAATGATGATATGGTCAAAATACTCACTCGCCTAATTGTGCACACAGCGTATAAATGGGAACTGTAGCTACAGCTATATCAAAGAACTACACGGAGAAATAGATCTGCAGTGCTAACTACTCGGTTCACAGAACCACTTGTTTAAAACGCTCATGTCATTGTTCCCCTGATATGCTGAGTGGTATAATGTATTTTGTAGGATCCTCCCTGTGCAAAATCCTATTGGGTTACTTCATTTTCAAAATAATTAAAAGTTAGGGTTTATTTCTTTGCACAGTTCTATATACACTGACAACTAGTGCAGCAAGTTATATCATTTTTCCTTAGCAAATTGGTGGGTAGGAAATATTTCCCCATTACCTACTGGACTGGTAATTTTTTCCTTTTGGTAATAATTGCATTATAACACAGTCTAGGAATGAAGACACCCTTGTACCATTATCACAATAGTAACATGTTATGAATGATGGCAAATAATCATTTTTATGACATCACTATAGAACATAAGCAAAATCAAAGAAATGAGCCGGAAGACATGTTGATATAAGTGCAGTGTGTCGGTGCACATTCACACTGCGTCCACTTACAGACTAGGATAAAGCAATATAAGAAAAATACCCTGCAGTACGTAAATGGTAAAAGTAATAGTACATGTAAATAACTTAGGGTACTTAGTTGATAATATTATCAAAAGAATGTAAAAGCCATCCTACCGCGACAAGGTGTAGTCTATGTTATTTACATGTACTATTGCTATTTATTTACTTACTGCATGGTGGTTGCCAATTTTGTTTTTAGCCCAGGTACCATAGAACAGAATAAAGCATGGGAAAAAAGCAAACTTTTTTTTTACATCATCCTAATATGGCCTACGAACATTATACAAACATTATTGTCATGTCATGATAATAGAATACAGCCTAGAAAGAGAGACACACCTGTTGTGATAGAGTAAATGGGTCTGAGGGCTTACCCATCTATTTCAAACATGTGCTTGTCCACTTTTTGTCGCACTAGCGGGACATGACTTCAATAAGGTCTAGTAAATATTTTGGAAATAATCTTCGTAGATCCTATAGGCAAAGTCACCTTGAAATGAGGCTAACTTATGAGGGACTTTCTTGATCACTACTTTAAATGTTAAACTAAGTGGTATAAAAAATGGCTAAAAAAAATAAAAACTACTTTCATTAATATCCGGTGGGGAACATCACATGACCGCTGCAGTCTCTCTTCTTTTATCCAAGAAGAGAGATGCTTATTACCGTTCAGACAAAATGTAAAGGCTGCAGTGCTTAGAAGATGCCCCTGCCGGACTGGCAGAAGAACAAGTACCAAGTGAGCAGAAGTAGGGCAAGTTTGGAAGGTGAATATAAGGTTTTTAATTCTTACTCCACCCTGGGCCCATTTAGTTTAAATTTGAAGGTAATGGACAACTCCTTTAACGCTATGTTAAAGTGCCATCATGACACTCCGATATTGATAAGAGGGGTCAGCTCCCCCTTTATTTTCTACATCTACGAAAAGCTGGCATAAGTGCTGTACAGAGATAATCCCGCTGTGTCTAAAACATGGAGAGATGGATTTGGTGGCAATGCTGGAAGCCGTTCAAATGTTTCTATACTAATGATATACGACAATATCAAGTCACAGGTAACCCTGTGATAAAACCCCTTGTAGTTTTATTGTAAATACAACACCCAGTGCAGGGGAATAATGAATATATAGTGTCACATCTTTAGTGACAACTTGTAGTGTTGGGTCCCGATTTTCAGTGCAGACATTTCTGTACCAGTATTTCTATGAGTATGCATGAGATTTTTTGTCATTCTACTTATTAGTACCATAGCAATGTTTTATTGGCTCGTTGATTGTAACAAAGTGCAATATCCTACCAACCTCCAAACTGCATCCTACCAACCTGCATAGTAGATGAAAACAATACTGTATATAGTTAAAAAAACAAGACTCTTAATGTGAAGTGATGTCATGTAACAGGGTCACTAGAAAGCCCTTAGAAAGACTGGAGGACACAAAATAGGCTTTGAAGTTACTTCTAACATAAATATCACTTGCTGAGTAAGGTTGGTGTAAAAGTAAAAGATGACAGAATTTTCAATCCTAAAATAAATTTTCAGAGCCGCTCATAATCCCCAATAAAATGATTACTTTTCTCTGAAATGAGGGGCTAATTCTTAAAACAAAATACGTTTTGTAAGCATGTGTAGCCAAATTTGTTACAAACTTGTTCTTAGTAATTGTAGGTTAGTAAGCCAGGGCACTAGTACCAGTCTACCATATCACGCAATGCATCCTTGTTGAAATTTTAATTTGCATGTTTCTACGCATTGATAATTTCTAATGAATTATTCAATAATGTACTGGTATGTTTTGCTTTTTTTTTTTAAAGATTCATTCAATGCATATTTTAATCTCTGGAAGCGGTATTAACAGCACTCCGGCATGGGTGGCGAGTTATGCACCCATCAGTCACCCCGCGATATGATCGCAGGGTGAAAATGGGTTGCGTTGACAGCTGGGGGGTCTGTTGAAGATCTATGTCCTTTCCAACACAAAGCTCTATTGAAACCCAAAACCCAAGAAAAAAACAAAATAACCCTTCAACAATTGCATGCATAAATAATAAGTGAATAGTAAAGGTACATTTAAATAACATAGGGTACTTAGAGCTCTTTTGATCAGAAAAGCATAAAACCCATCCTACCACGTCACGGTGTACCCAACGGGTCAGTCCTAATCTGTGTAGTATTAAGACCTTACCATGTGTCATACGACATCAATGTAAATAAGGGCAGAACAGGAAGAGCCCTGAATAAGACGCCCATCCGTGTGAATAGTTAGATCAGAAAAGGGGCAATATCCCGTGTCTGTGCAGAGTTCAAAATATTTTGACAAAACGAAAACCTGAGCCAGACTATAAACTGTTGTATATGCAATTTGTAAGAGCAAGTTCACACTGTGGCCATTTCAGAGAATAAACCCAATAAAAAACAAAATGAGCATAGACCCTACAACAAGTAAATAGTAATGGTACATGTAAATAACATAGGGTACTTAGCGCTCTTTTAATCAAAAGAGCATAAAAGCCATCCCATCGCATCACGGTGGACCCAACGAGCTTCAAAGGAGACCATGAGTTTTACTATATTCAGCAGTATAACAGAAGCGATTGGATGATCACAGGCTCAAGTCTCCTTAGAGGATTAACAAATACAATAAAAAGTAAAACAACATTTTTTAAACAATGTAAACTAGTTTAACTAACAATTTGAATCACCCCACTTTCTTACCAGTCTCCACCTCCCCCACTAAAATTAAGGATATTAAAAGAATTTAAATAAATATACACATTTGGTATCGACACATCCAAAAAAGTCCGATATATCAAAATATGAAATTAATCATACTAATATAAAAGCATCAGAAACATAAAAAAATGAAAAACACAAAAATTGTGATTTTTGTTTTTGTTTTGGTCAGTGCAGTGCTGCAAAAAATGCTGTAGGAAGTGACCAAACTGTCATGTCTATGGCAAAATGGTATCAATAAAAATGTTGGTAAGCCCCGCAAAGAATTAACCCTCATACAGCTCTAATGAATGAAAAATGGAAACATTATGGATCTTAAAAATGGCGACTCAATTAGAATTTTTTTTTACAAATTTCTGATTTTTTTCACCAATAAAATAATTTAAAAAATGGGCAGGTTTGGTATATTAGGCCACATACAGATGTCAGTGTTAGGCCGGGGTCACACAAGCGTATGGCATGTGATGCGAGAGCATCGGATGTGATATGCTAATGACCCTCGGCCCCTGCTCTGCTGCGTGCGGGAGCCGAGTGTCCTGCTACTGTGCTCCGAGCCTCTCGCACAGAGCGGATCGGAGCACTGCTGCGAAGGAGGCAGAAAAATTAATTTCTCCTTCTCCTTCATTGTCGGCGTATATCGCACAGCACTTGGATGATATCCGAGTGATGTGCACTGTGTCAGTCAAACCCATAGACTTATATGGGTGCGAGTGCGCCAAGACTCGACCGAGTGTCGGTGACAATTGCAGCATGCTGCGATTTCACTAGCATGTAGAATACGGCTGAGAAAAAAAAATGGTGATGGGAGTTTCCCCATAGATTAATACTTGTCCGAGTTCTATGCAATGTTTTATCGCATAGCACTCATCTGTATTCATCGCTAGTGTGACTCCGGCCTTAGATGCAAGGTTCTCACCTTCTTTTTCACTAATAGAACACGTACACATAGTAATCTATGGTGCTGTTCACATGTCCCTGTCTTTCATGAACCGTGCACCTTATCATCGCTGTGGCCGTCACTCAATAAGGGACTCGGGAGGGAAGTATGAGTCAAGCAGCACTTGTTTAATGTGTGTCTCTGTCCGTAAAGATTTCCCCCACCCTATCAAAACGCTGAATGAGAGTAGATTTTACCTGGACTTGTATTTGGAACACACTGTCAGTAAAAACAGACACACGGACTATATACTAATGACACTCTGATATAAAACACTGATGTAAAAAACTGATGACACACCAATCCAAAACACTGATGACACACCAATCCAAAACACTGATGACACACCAATCCAAAACACTGATGACACACTGATCCAAAACACTGATCCAAAACACTGATGACACACTGATCCAAAACACTGATGACACACCAATCCAAAACACTGATGACACACCAATCCAAAACACTGATGGCACACTGATCCAAAACACTGATGACACACCAATCCAAAACACTGATGACACACTGATCCAAAACACTGATGACACACCAATCCAAAACACTGATGACACACCAATCCAAAACACTGATGGCACACTGATCCAAAACACTGATGACACACCAATCCAAAACACTGATGACACACTGATCCAAAACACTGATGACACACCAATCCAAAACACTGATGACACACTGATCCAAAACACTGATGGCACACTGATCCAAAACACTGATGGCACACTGATCCAAAACACTGATGACACACCGATCCAAAACACTGATGACACACTGATCCAAAACACTGATGGCACACTGATCCAAAACACTGATGACACACTGATCCAAAACACTGATGGCACACTGATCCAAAACATGATGACACACGATCCAAAACACTGATGACACATTGATCCAAAACACTGATGGCACACTGATCCAAAACACTGATGACACACTGATCCAAAACACTGATGACACACCAATCCAAAACACTGATGACACATTCATCCAAAACACTGATGACACACTGATCCAAAACACTGATGACACACTGGTCCAAAACACTAATGGTACCCTGATCCAAAACACTGATGAGACAATGATCCAAAACACTGATGACACACTGATCCAAAACACTGGTGGTACCTTGATCCAAAACACTGATGAGACAATGATTCAAAACACTGATGACACACCGATCCAAAACACTGATGACACACTGATCCAAAACACTGATGACACACTGATCCAAAACACTGATGACACACTGATCCAAAACACTGATGACACATTCATCCAAAACACTGATGGTACCCTGATCTAAAACACTGATGACACACTGATCCAAAACACTGATGACACATTCATCCAAAACACTGATGGTACCCTGATCTAAAACACTGATGACACATTCATCCAAAACACTGATGACACACTGATCCAAAACACTGATGACACATTCATCCAAAACACTGATGGTACCCTGATCTAAAACACTGATGACACATTCATCCAAAACACTGATGACACACTGATCCAAAACACTGATGACACACCGATCCAAAACACTGATGACACACTGATCCAAAACACTGATGACACATTCATCCAAAACACTGATGGTACCCTGATCTAAAACACTGATGACACACTGATCAAACACTGATGACACATTCATCCAAAACACTGATGGTACCCTGATCTAAAACACTGATGACACATTCATCCAAAACACTGATGACACACTGATCCAAACACTGAAGACACATTGATCCAAAACACTGATGAGTAGGGATGAGCTTTCCGATATTGCAATATCGGAAATCGGCCCGATATTTGCTATATCGGAATTCTGATTTCCGATTCCGATATTTTTTTCACATCGGAAATCCCATAATCCTTCAGCCTCTGAGCGCTCCGTGGAGCCAATCAGGAGCTGAAGAATTGCTGACAACATTGTGTAACTCCCCTAAGCTTGGTAGGAGGCATCCAAACTTGCTAGCTAGGGACTGTGCTGCGACTGGCTGGCTGGATGGTGTGATCAGGCAGTATAAAAGGCTGCATCTGCCATTTTAGCCTCACTCTACTGTGAAAGCAGATATGGATAGGTTGCTGTTGGAGATAGGCAGAGATCTTGAATCTAATAGTGAAATTGTCATTCTGAATCCATCAGTAGAGATGAAGGCAGGGAGTAAGGGACATCCCCGTGGCGGCCGCGGAAGAGGTGCATCAGCAGCTAGACATGGTGCACAACCAGAGCAAGCAGCAGGCCCAAGTCACTCAGCACCTACTTTCACCTGGTAGCAGTCATTTATGCTCAGCTTGTTAGGAGCGCAGGGCCATAGGCTGATAAGAGAGGATCAAGTAGAGACCGTTGTTGGTTGGATGGCAGCTGAGGCATCCACCTCAATGAGCGCAGCATCCTCCCAGGACCTCTCCACCACATGGGGTCAGGCCACTGAAGAGCAGCACCCATCTGCTTCTTCACCGCCCACTAAATTGCCCTAAATTCCGATACGATTTCGGGCAATATCGCTCATCCCTACTGATGAGACAATGATCCAAAACACTGATGACACACTGATCCAAACACTGAAGACACATTGATCCAAAACACTGATGAGACAATGATCCAAAACACTGATGACAACGGTACAATTTTATCACATACATATTGAAACATGGACGTGTGAATGAGGCCTTATACTGAGGTGAAGTACGATGGCGTAATTCAAATGTATAACTCGTTCTGCAAAAAAATAAGCATTCAAAAATATATGTGGATGGAAAGATAAGATATGGCTTTTGGAATAAGAGGAGGAAAAAACAAAAATGTAAAAATGGAAATTGGCCATGTTGAGAATTGATTAAATGCTTATTTATTATATACTGTATAAATAAAAGTTTTAAAATCTATGGAGAAAAATACCACAAAAAGCACCATGCCTGGATCCGCAAACCACGCTACTATGCTTCTTGCCATTGCCTAGAGCTCTATTTACTTATCTTTGCTGCTGTGAAAAATGAAAACTGCTTTGTGATTTGTTCCCTTGAGCAAGAAGGCCAGTAGTAGATATTAGGCTGGGATCACACATGCGAGGAATACGGCCGAGTCTCGCATGTTAATACCCAACGCTGCTGCCGGCCTTGGGAGCGGAGCGTGAGGCTCTATGTATTGCTATGCGGCAGCACGCTCCACTCCCGAGGCCAGCAGCAGTGTCGGGTATTAACATGCGAGACTCGGTCATATTCCTCGCATGTGTGATCCCAGCCTTAGGCCCAATGTAGGAAGGGGTGTTTATCAATGCCATGACATAAAAAGCAATTATCTGGCTGCGGTGTTTTGCTTTTTTTAAAATGTGCCCCAATAAAGTGAAGCAAAAAAGCACTGCATGTGCATCATAAGAAACATACATGAGTATAATGAAGACCTAATTTTTTGGTTTTAGATGTAATGATCCTGAGTGAGTCATATAATTCTTTGTTTGTTGTGAATACACGTACTTGTTTATGGAGCTTTTCTCATTCTAATAACTGGGTCATCTTAAAACTATATTTAAAGTGAACTTGACAGCTGATACATGCTGCCCAGTCCACGGGCAGCATGTATAAGGCAATGACTGTATGATCTCAGCCAGGTATGTTGACTGTGAAACGCTGCAGCGTTTTAGAGAAAAACATGCTTTAAAAAAGAAGCTGCCGGGGACACAGCCCGTGCTGTAAACTTGTCGGACAGGCTGCCCCAGGCAGGTTCTCCCCTACGCAGGCCTAGATTGACAGATCTCGGGCTATATAGAAGCCTGTCAATCCAGGGCAGCAGGTGGGGAGAATCTGCAAGATGCACACCTGTTCAACTAGTCTATGGGCTGGCTCGGTCCCCAGAAGCTTCTGTTTTGCTTGTTTAAATGCCACAGTGTTTTAGAGTCAGACACACCTGGCTTGGTGTAATGCCAGCACCTCTGTATCCCATTCCCCGGCAGAGGCGCTTACGTTCTCACCACCACATCCCGTCCCCTCCGTCTTCTCCTTCTGCTGTTTCTGCACTTTCCTTGGCATCTCTGCTCTCAGCCTACATCCCCCAGCAGAGTAACAACTCTGCGATCCTGCGGCTGCGCACTGAAGATTCGCGGGCACAGTGCTTAGGGTGCATGCGCGCACTGTCCCAAAGTGTCCCCAGCCGCATCGGAACTACGCCGACCAACATATTGGAACAAGTTATCGGTATTCCAATATGGTGGCCGGGATTCAAATTCCCCGCCTCGCCGGCTGAGCCAATGAGCGTTGCCACGCAGGATTTGAATCCCCCGCCAAGCCATGTGGCACCGCTCATTGGCTGAGCGCCCCTGGCCTCAACCAATGAGTGGCACGGGATTCAAATCCCCCGCCGTAGCCACGCGGCTCCGCTCATTGGCTGAGCCACCCTCCGGCTGAGGCTTGGCGGGGGATTCAAATCCCCCGCCAAAGCCGCGCAGCTCCGCTCATTGGCTGCTCCTGTTAGCACCACTAAGGATACACAGATGTTCATTTCATCACAGTCCCGATGCAATAGCATTGGGCCTATTTCTAGTATACTATATTTATCAAAGTGATCCAATAGAGGGACTTGGTGCTACTGACAACCAATGTTGAAGTCAGTAAGATAGAAGATAGGGTGGCACTCTGGAATTCCTTAAAAATGTTCTTTATTTTCATCATTAAAACACTGATGCAGGGGAGCCGATCCTCATCAGGAATACGGCCATTTCGGGTCCGACAGACGCTTCAACGGGTCCAGGTACCTGAAAATAAAGAAGATTTTTTAAGGAATTCCAGAATGCCACTCTTTCTTCTATCTTCCTGACTTCAACAAGACATGCCTCTCAAGGTGGTGCACCTGATAATCCTGGTACTTGCAAGCTGCAAATCATTCCACAAGGCTGTCACAAGGTACGCAAGACTGAATGGTGCCGGCTGTTTGCTCTTTGACTTGGATCAATACTGACAACCAATAACTGAGCAGCTTTTTATTTATTTAATTTATATTCTTTAATTCCAGTAAATGCCGAGTCCTGATTAGTTGCTATACGTCACAATGTTAGGATTACTTTTAGATCTGCTCACTCTGGTTTCAGTTATATATGTACGGTTGGCACAGTGCTGACTCAGTAATATACCAGAAATTAGCTGCAACTGATGGACTTCATTGACTTAAAACAGGGCCTGTTGATGTCTAACAAGGTATCACTGGATTTAAATGGAATCAGTCATCAGATTCAATGGGCCTAAACTGTAAGGAACATGAATCAGACACTGGCTGCGAGATTGCAGCCAGGTAAGTTGTACTGTGAAACACTACAAAGCAAAAGCGGTTATGCACCCCAGTCTCTTTCAGTGACAGGTCTCTCACTATATCTTCACACAGACATAAACATACACCTGCCATTCATGTACGCAGGGAGAAGCCGCCAAGGACTTGTCATTTGAGACATATCATCCCCAGGCGGCATTTTAATGTACATTTTCTCTGAAATGCGGCTGCAGAGAAAAAAGCTTCATCCTACTGGTGTCCTTTCTAAGTTGGAAGATCATTACATACAATTGCAGTGCTACCTTCGTTACATATTTTTTGTTTGAACATATCACTCCTTGTAACACCAGAAACAGCTAATTCAATGCAAATATCTATAAATTCAACACTTTTGTGGGTCGAAACCGCCCTGATAAAAATTAGCTTATTGGTTGATACGGTTGTTACATAACTGCTAAGAGAAAAAAATGTAGGTTCTCCAGCTCAATAGTGATGAGCGATCGTGCTAGGGTGTTATCCGAGCATTTATATCATGTTTGAGTCCCCGTGGCTGCATGGTTTGCGGCTTTTAGACATCCTCAGTACATGTGATAATTACCTGTTTGTTATGGAATCCCCACATGTGTTATGGCTGTCTAACAGCCTCAAATCATGCAGCTGCAGGGACTCGAACATGATATACAAGCATAACACCCGAGCATGCTTGGATAAGGCTAGTTTCACACTAGCGTTTCACTGACCTGCGTCGGTCTGCGCACGGCCGCCGCTAAGCTCCACCCAGGCCGCGCCTCCTCCCGGACGCTCCACCTATGGGCGCATGACGCTGCATGCGACCTGCGTACCCTATCTTTAGCATTGGGCATGCAGGCATGCGTTTGCCGGCGCATGTGTCCTTTTGACGGTGCGCCGATTGCACCAAAATGCAACACGGTGCATTTGGCGCAGGTCGGCGCACCATCAAAAGGACGCATGCGCCTGCAAATGCATACCTGCACACGACCTGCGTACCCAATGCTAAAGATAGGGTGCGCAGGTCGCATGCAGCGTCATGCGCCCATAGGCGGAGCAGCCATGAGGATGCGCGGCCGAGGGCAGAGCTTAGCGGCAGCAGTGCGCAGACTGACGCTGGTCAGTGAAACGCTAGTGTGAAACTCGCCTAAGACTTATCCGAGCATGTTCACTCATCACTAGTCCTCAGGTAAGTAAAACTTGAAGTTTATTTTACAAAAGCATTAACACCAGCAATGATAGAACATGTCAGACCAGACTACAGAGAAAAGAAGCCACAACCGATTACTTTCAGCATAGAGCCTTAATCATGACCATGATCATAGTATGCAATCATACTGCATTTTTTTCATTAGCATTCTACCCGTGGGCACTCACTTAAAGCTCCAAATAATGGATATCTACATTACATTTTATAAAAATAAAATAATATGGCACTCCACAATGTAAATTTTGCAGGCCTTCCTCATCCATGATTTACATTACTAATAGCAGCTGCCCTGGTTGGGAAGTTTTTACATATGAAAGTGGAATGGATCATGACACACCTGTTCCTGGAAATCTTCCCTAGATGCAATAAATGTGCTGCCGGCAATGATCTACAAATATGACTATAATAAATAAAAGGGAATTATAAATGTATCATCACAGGAGAAGATCTGCATAGATGCATTCATTCTTATATCAGCCCAACACATATGTATTGTATGTGCAGAAATATGGATAGTGCATATGTTGTATTATTCTGTACTTTTCTGCACTAATCGGCAGGTAGCAACAATGTGCGCACCATTAAAAGTACTGTGTACTTTGCTGGCAGAGGGGTACAGCAGGTAAACACAGCTTACGAGGACTATGATCACATCTGAACACATTTTACCCAAGATAAAAACAAAAGGTGTAAACACTGAGAGTTCAGTAACCTTGTAATTACACTGCTTTACCTTCCTTGAACTCAGAGGCTTAAAGAGGGTTGTCCTGCGTATGAAAAAAAAAATTTCCTTTTACTTAATTGAATGTAATTGGAGCAAAAAAATTTTTTGCAATCGGTTTCATTAAAAACTTTTCACCTGTTTTCCTTCTATAGCCTCTGTGTGGCACCATCTAATTCCTGGAGGCAGACTGAGTGAAGTGAGAATCTGTCAGCTTGCTATGATTGGCCTGACAAGGAGTTTATAACTCTTTTTTCTTTCTTTTTCTGAGCTGATCACAGATCAGATCAAAGTTAAATGTGCAAATGAAAAGGCCTGTAAAAGCTAAATGGTGCAAAATGTGCAATGAAACCCAATTGTAAAAATGATTTTCAGCCCCAAATACATTCATTGAAAAATTAAAATTGTCCCCAAAAACTGACAGCCTCATTAAATTTGTTCCTGAATGGAGGTCTAAGGGGTAAGGTTTCTCCTTGTGGAGAGTGACATACCACCTCTGGCTTGTCAAGGTAAGGAGGCTTATTCGCCGTGCAATGCTCTCTGGGAAATTTAATATGCAAACTGCCTCTTCAGAGAAAAAGAGGACTTCAACTCTATAGCGCCACCTGTTGGAAGTATCGCTACTTCCAACAGGTGGCGCTATAGAGTTGAAGTCCTCTTTTTCTCTGAAGAGACAATTTGCATATTGCTGAATGGAGTGACAGAGCTCCGTTTTCACTATAGATGTAGGTTCCTGGAGTGAGATCCTCATCTACATTCATCCTATGGCTAGGCCACAAATGTACAAGGTGTAAATACCCCTTTAGGTAAAAAAAAAATAATTCTGTATTGTATTTATTAAGAAAAAAAGCTCCCATAACTATTTTTTCTTTCTTCCTACAACACATGCTGGCATATAACTAGCGAAATCACCTCTATGGAGTGAGGACTCCAAAAAACAACTCACCAACTTACAGCGTCCTGTATCCCGATCTGTATGACTGACTTGGGGATGTGGAGAGATATTGGGTGAACTGCAGTCACAGATGGATAAATGTATCACTGACTCAGATGCTCAAGTACTCTGTGAGTTAAATGAAAATCCCTTGTCAGAACACCTTTTGGTGCCAGAAATGGATTTAGTGTATTTGCATACGCCGAACAGGATTACACAAGTTCATGAATAGTGTAAAACGAATACAGTTCATAAAAGTACAGACATGGAAGGCTGTATCTTATTTTGTGTGTTTGTGTATTGTGTCATGCCATGATTAGCACTGTGCAGAATAAACAGATACATTTTTACAAGGAATCAGAATAAACATATAAACAATCCATTCTTTCAATTTCTGGCTTTAAGGGGTGAAATGTAAAGCTACTTACCGAAAACGTCTTCAGAAGCACCAACATCTTCAGTAAGAGAGTCAGTCCATTGCGTCATGGCAGTGGTTCCTCAGCAGCAGAATTTTATCAGCACAGTTTTCCAGTCTGGGTTACACCATTAGCTCTTTCTCTGTCATGATAAAGCAATGATTTTACATACTGATTTGTAAACTGATTTTCTATACCCAGGGTTAATGCAGTTCCAGGAAGTTTAAGCTCAGCCATTATGTAGAATGAAGATGCGGCAGAGAACAGGCAAGTCAAGTAAGTGCTTAGTTCAGTAGGAGAAGTCTAACAAACCTGAATTAATCATGTATTATTTGCCGTACGTTGAGTCACATAGAAATAGAAATGTAGATTACTTCTATCAATCCGATGTTTTGCCACACATAAGCGTCACCCATTAGTAATGCCTTGGGAGACTGGTATAAAGGGCGGCACCGCTTCATAGTTGTGGATCCTTTCCAAGGTATTTAATCGTTCTGCTGGCAAGCAACCGTCTTCTCTTCCCAGGAAGCACTGTCTCTGAAAAGCAAACTTGTGCACTTGTCTAAGATCTGAATGAGAAAAAAATGAGACCACCTGCCCTGTCAGCTGTAGAGATGCCACCCTAATATAACATAATTATATATTATGACAGAAATTGATTGATAAATAGAACAATGGTGTGCACTCAAGTCAAAGGAGTGGGGTGCAGGTGAAATGGACCAATAAGGTACCAACGTAAATAGAGGATATAATTCACCGCACACTCAAAGTTTTGGATATGCAAAAAACGTAATTTTATTACAGGATCATCAAAATTTCATAGAAAAATAGTGCCAAGATTCAGGGAAATATGTACAAATAGAGCTACCCAACGTTTCGATCCTCCCTGATCTTAATCATGGGGTACTATAAGAAAAGAAAAAAACATCATGAGATGACTAGACAAATTATATACAGAAGCCAATATATACAAATGAAGACAATTAAAAAACTGTTTATATAAGAATATAGTACAATTCCAGATAAGAAGCAGATCCATAGTGCAACATAGTTCCATCACAATAGAATTAATATGTTACTAAAGACAAATTGCATTAAGGTATGCACAAAAATGTATAGAGACCAGATCTTTGTTACCTTGTAGGTTGTAGCAATAGAGAAATGGCACTGAGGGATTGATGACATATGTGTTAGGGTTCGAGTTCCCGCTGCTGCACAAGGGAAATCTCAAACCAGTACCACTGCGGTCCCCCATTCATCTCCGGCCACAGTGGAGCCTGCTCAGTAGAGACATCGGTCCCAGCGTCTTGCCCATTCCAATACTTTGCAGAGACTTGCTGCTGCCTCTCCTGGATCTGCTATTATAGCCAGTGCTGGAGCAGACGTCTTTGGGATGAAGTCCTGCGTTTTCCCCTTCTGAGCATGCCCAGGGTAAGATCTCTCATTGGAGATCAGGGGTCACATGTTCAGGTACTGCAGCAGCTCCTATTGGTCCACCAGGAAGGTCCTGAAACTACATGTGTTTTGGAACAGTTTCTCATTGGTCCTTGTTTCTGGCAGGTCCTGTAGCTGTTACTATAAAAGGGTGGCATGGCTGGGCCGCCTTGCGCTAATATCAACCGCTATATGCTTTGCGCCAGTGTGGTCATGCGTGTGTGTGGTTAGGGTGGCTGAAATACGCCATTACAATACCGACTTAATCGGTGAGGAGCTTGGTATGCTAGCTGGTCAGGGTCGGTGTCCTAGATGCCCTAGATTACCGGCATAACCGGTGAGGAGTTTGATTGCCGTATTCAGACGCCATAGATTGCGGGTGACTCCCACGAGGACATTAGCGCATGATCACGTTCTATGTTCGCTTAGCAGCCAACTGTGTACCTGGGTGCCTGATAGGACACAGAAGTTTGTCTCTGCTGCTCTGTGACGTAACAGGGTTCGCTTTCAATGCTAGACAGCGCCCTAGCGTGTTTATTTTGCGACTCAGTTGTGTTTAGTGAGTTCTCACACATCGCCATATAGCGCTGCGGCACTCCTTCTAGCGGCTCTGTGGAATAAACACATATTGCCACAGCGCGTTACGGCATTTATTTTGGCAACTCTGCGGGATAACAGAGTTCGCTTCTTGTGCCATTTTACTAGCAGCAGGCTCCGCCTGCACGGTGGACCCCGGGCTGCGAACGCACCTCTCTACATCATATATTTGGTGCGTTCCGTAGACCCTAACATAATATTAGCGCCAGGGTCTGGCTAGTAAAATGGCGGATGACCAGCGTCTACTGCAGTACATCCAGCAGCTGGAGGGTAGGTTGGCTGCTCTTGAGCGCACAACCTCAGCTGTGGATGTTACCGCAGTCACTGTTCAGGCTGCTAGCGTGGCTGCAGCCAGTTTGTCCTCTGCCACCTCTGCCCCTACATTATCCCACCTCCGCTTCCTGACAAGTTGGCCGGTGACAGCAAGCAATGTTGGGGATTCGTGAGTCAGTGCTCTATACAGCTCGAGCTTCTGGCTGCACGTTTCCCCTCGGATCGGGCACAAGTGGGTTTTGTACTGTCTCTACTCTCAGGCAGAGCGTTGGAGTGGGCAACGCCGCTGTGGGAGCGCGACGATCGTGTGGTGCGGAGTGCTCCTCGTTTCCTGGAGGCTCTTAAAGAGGTCTTTTTAGGACCTCAGGTCACCCACGATACGGCGCTACAACTGCTGGCATTGGCACAGGGTTCGTCTTTGGTCAGTCAGTTTTCCGTCCAGTTTCGGACTCTGGCCTCAGAGCTAGACTGGTCGGATAAAGTTCTCATTCCAGTCTACTGGCGAGGACTAGCTGAACATGTTAAAGACTCTTTGGCTACCAGGGAGATTCCTGCCACACTGGAGAAGCTTATCTCCATATCTACCCGCATCGACCTCCGTTTTCACGAGCGGAGGTTGGAGCGGGCCCAGTGTAGGCAGAGGATTCGGTTGGCTCCCACCTTTTCCAAACCTCTCGAATCCCCCGATCTGGCGTCCGAACCCCAAAAGGCCACAGAGGTTCCTCGTGCAGGACCTAAGTCTCGAGCCGTCCGAGTATCTGTGGTCTGTAACCTTTGTCAGCAGACAGGACACTATGCCAATAAATGTCAACAGCAATCGGGAAGCGATCGCGTCTTGTGGCCCTGGGAGGAGGTTCACTAGAGACAGCGGCATTTCATCCAAGATGACATTTAAAGGGACAGTCACTGTAGACTCTTCCACACTTACAGTCGAGCTTTGTGTGGACTCAGGAGCAGAGGGGAATTTCATGTCATCCACCTTTGCTCGTCGCCACGCAATACATTGGTAGCGCTCGACAAACCAGTGACTGTCCGGGTAGTGAATGGGTTGACATTGCCCTCGCCAATTACACATCAGACTGTCTGTCTTACTTTGTGTGTACCCCCTTCCCATCTGGAAATTATTTCCCTTCTCGTCCTTCCCGAGGGAATAGACAAAATCCTACTGGGAGTACCCTGGCTCCGTTCCCACTCCCCTCATATTGAGTGGACCTCCGGTGGATACTTGGTTGGAGTAGTCATGTAAGGACAGATGTGTCAGGGAGTGCATTCAGGTTACCTGTGTGAATGGTTTGAGATGAGTTCTGAGCAGAGGCTCCTCTGTGGTTACAAGCGTACTAGTAGATTGGAATCAGGTGTTACTGATTGTCTTATTTAAGGGAATCATTTCCATCAGGGTTGCGGTGATCAATTGTTCTGGTCTGAATCTTCTTTCAGTTTCCTTGTAGCTGCTGTGTCGGTCTGCATCTCTGCTGTCAGATAAGACAATTCTATTTTGTGTTTTATATTTTTGCATTTGTCCTGCATTCTGTGGGGCTCTGGTCCCTCCGGGGCTTTTGCCTCTCAGTTAGTCCAGCACTGTGTTTGTACTTTTGCTTTTGCAGTTTTCAGTGTGCTGTTTGTTAACCAGAGACTAATTAGTGTAGAGGTCGTGTGATCTCAGTGATTTAAATAGTATGTTGTGTTTTTCAGGTTTTGGATTGCAGTAAGTACCTTCCTGTCCTTTTCTATTTGATAGTTTGGGCCCCAGCGTTTGCTCATAATTTTCTGTGTCAGATTTCCTCTTGTCTAACCGCCATACTGTTGGGGCTTTCTATTATCTTTGGGTTCTGCTCGGCAGATAGCTTTCCTATTTCTATCTTTAGGTAGTTAGTTCTAGCTGTGACGAGGCGTCTAGACCATCGAGGAACGCTCCACGCTGCCTCTAGTTTGGTGGTTAGTCAGGGTACTGCATTCATAATTCCAACTGCTCTGGTGTATTTCTTTTTACCTGCACTCCTCAGCTACCGTAACACAACAGTACACTACAGAGATACCGCAGATCTTTTCCTCTTCCATGCTATCATCATATGCAACGTGTTCTCTAAAGCTGCAGAGACTCTGCCGCCCATCGTCCTACGACTGTCCATTACTCTGCCTGAGCAGAACTCTCGGGGAGGTCTATCCTCTCTCTTCTGAGACGGGGCTATGTCTCAATTATCAGGAATGGGCAAGAGGGTTCATTAGGAAGTAGGTGTCACCAGCAGGAGCGGGGTTCTTCTTCGTGCAGAAGAAGAGTGGAGAATTACGTCCGTGTATAGATTACAGAGGTCTTAACGCCATCACCGTTAAGAATAAGTACCCGTTGCCCCTGACCTCTGAGCTCTTTGATAGGCTCCGGGGAGCAAGGGTATTTACTAAATTAGATCTGCGTGGTGCTTATAACCTGATTCGCATCGGTGAGGGGGACGAATGGAAGAAGGCTTTTAATACCATAGATGGGCATTATGAATACCTGATGATGCCCTTCGGGCTCTGTAATGCCCCAGCCATTTTCCAAGACTTTGTCAATGACATCTTCTGGGATATGCTTTCCACCTCTGTAGTAGTCTATCTGGATGATATTCTCATCTTTTCTCCAGATATTGACTCTCACCGGAGGGATGTCTGCAAAGTCTTCGACCTGTTACGGGCGAACTCCCTCTATGCAAAGTTGGAGAAATGCATGTTTGAGCAGGAGTCTTTACTTTCCTGGGCTATATCATCTCCACCCAGGGATTGGCTATGGATCCTGCCAAACTACAGGCTGTGATGGATTGGCAAGAACCCCATTCTCTTAAAGCGGTGCAGCGCTTTATGGGGTTCATTAATTACTATCGCCAATTCATTCAACACCTCTACACTTTGGTAGCTCCCTTGGTAGCCCTCACCAAGAAGGGAGCCAATCCCAAATTGTGGTCAGAGGAGGTCTCCAAGGCCTTTACTTCAATTAAGTTCCATTTTGCTAGCGCTCCCATCTTACATCGCCCCGAGATTGATAAGCCTTTTTTATTGGAGGTTGATGCCTCGTCCGTTGATGCTGGAGCAGTCCTTTTTCAAAAGGATGCTCAAGGTCGGAAACATCCTTGTTTCTTCTTTTCCAAGACCTTCACACCAGCGGAGAGGAATTATTCCATTGGGGATAGGGAGTTGCTAGCCATGAAGTTGGCCTTTTCTGAGTGGAGGCATCTCCTGGAGGGGGCTCGCTTTCCCTTTCAAGTTTTCACTGACCACAAAAATTTGGTCTATTTACAGACCACCCAGCGGCTAAATTCTCGTCAGGCCAGATGGTCCCTTTTCTTCTCCTGGTTTCATTTCACCCTCCATTTCCTCTCCGGTGAGAAGAATATTCGGGCCGATGCTCTTTCTCGCTCTGTGGTGTCCTCTGAGGAGGTGGAGGAGGAGCCTCGGTTGATTGTCCCCACAGAGAGCCTAAGAACTGTTGCCCCGGTTTCGCTTGAGTCTGTGCCTCCGGGCAAGACTTTTGTGCCCACCAATTTGCCACCGGAGGTACTCTCTTGGGACATTCATCCAGGGTGGCTGGACATTTTGGGGCAAAAAGGACATCAGAGTTGCTGGCGAGGACATACTGGTGGCCACATATGGTCCGTGACTCAGGGAATAAGTTCAGGCGTGCGTCTCCTGCGCCAAGAATAAGTCCCCTCGACAACAGCCAGCTGGGCTACTTTTCCTTTTACCGGTGGCAGACAGGCCTTGGGAGATGGTCGGGATGGATTTTGTGGTGGGCTTACCCAAGTCTCGGGGCTGCACCATCATCTGGGTGATAACCGACCACTTCTCCAAAATGGTGCACTTAGTGCCGTTACCACGGTTACCGTCTGCACGGGCCTTGGCAGCATTATTCATTAGGCATATTTTCCGCCTACACGGTATGCCAGACAAAATTGTCAGTGATTGAGGTCCCCAGTTTGCGTCTCAGTTCTTTATAGAGCTGTGTCGTTTACTCAGCATTGAGTTGAATTTCTCTCTGCATACCATCCCGAGACGAATAGGTTGGTAGAGAGGGCCAACCAGACCTTGGTCACATACTTGCGACATTTTGTCTCTGCCAGGCAGGATGACTGGGCATCCTTGCTACCGTGGGCTGAGTTTGCTCTAAATAATGCTGTGGCTGACTCCACCGGACAGACCCCATTCCTCCTGAACTACGATCAGCATCCGCGGGTACCAGTGCCCATGCCCTTGTCTTCCGCCGATTCCAGGGTGGCAGACTGGGCTGTGGAGGCACGGGACATTTGGGACCGCACCCAGGATGCCATTCAGGCCTCTAAAGAGAGGATGAGGTCTTCGGCCGATGCCCATCGGCGCCCCGCTCCTACATTTGCTCCGGGTGACCTAGTGTGGCTTTCTGCCCGAAACATCAGGCTACGTGTTCACGAGTCCACCAAGTTGGCACCTCGCTTTTTGGGCCCCTTTAAAGTTCTTGAGCAGGTGAACCCGGTGGTTTACCGCCTAGCCCTTCCGCCTCGCCTTGGTATCACCGACACCTTTCATGTGTCCCTCCTGAAACCCGTGGCCATTTCCCGGTTTTCCGAGTCATCTGCCGGGACGTCGGGTTCATCTACCGACGATCATGAGGTGAACACCATTGTTGGGTGCAAGGTGGTACGAGGCAAAAAATTTTATTTGGTGGATTGGAGGGGTTATGGGCCTGAGGATAGGTCCTGGAAGCCTGCCGAGCATGTTCACGCTCCGCAGCCTTTGAGCGCAGCGAGGCCCAAAGAAGGGGGGGCCCTAGGAGGGGGTTAATGTTAGGGTTCGAGTTCCCGCTGCTGCACAAGGGGAGTCTCAAACCAGTCCCGCTGCGGTCCCCCATTCATATCCGGCCACAGTGGAGCCTGCTCAGCAGAGACGTCAGTCCCAGCGTCTTGCCCATTCCAATACTGTGCAGAGACTTGCTGCTTCCTCTCCTGGATCTGCTATTATAGCCAGTGCTGGAGCAGACGTCTTTGGGAAGAAGTCCTTCGTTTTCCCCTTCTGAGCATGCCCAGGGTAAGATCTCTCATTGGAGATCAGGGGTCACATATTCAGGTACTGCATCAGCTCCTATTGGTCCGCCAGGAAGGTCCTGAAACTACATGTGTTTTGGAACAGTTTCTCATTGGTCCTTGTTTCTGGCAGGTCCTGTAGCTGTTACTATAAAAGGGTGGCATGGCTGGGCCGCCATGCGCTAATATCAACCGTTATATGCTTTGCGCCAGTGTGGTCATGCGTGTGTGTGGTTAGGGCGGCTGAAATACGCCATTACAATACCGACTTAATCGGTGAGGAGCTTGGTATGCTAGCTGGTCAGGGTCGGTGTCCTAGATGCCCTAGATTACCGGCATAACCGGTGAGGAGTTTGATTGCCGTATTCAGGGCATGGCGTTCAGATGCCCCCATATGATGCTCCAGTATTTGATGGGCCCCATGGATGATGCTGCAGTGTATGATGTGCCAATATAATGCTCCATATATAATGGGCCCCATTTATAATGCCCAAGTGTATAATGGGCCCCGTAAATGCTGCTCCAGTAACATAGTAACATAGTAACATAGTTATGAAGGTTGAAGGAAGACTTTAAGTCCATCTAGTTAAACCCCTATCCTAACCTGCCCTAACATGTTGATCCAGAGGAAGGCAAAAAAAAACCCAAGTGGCAAACAGTAAGCTTCACATTGGGGAAAAAAATTCCTTCCCGACTCCACATACGGCAATCAGACTAGCTCCCTGGATCAACGCAGTATCTAGGAAACTAGTGAATATAGCCTGTAATATTATACTTTTCAAGAAAGGCATCCAGTCCCTTCTTAAATTTTAGTAAGGAATCACTCATTACAACATTAGACGGCAGAGAGTTCCATAGTCTCACTGCTCTTACAGTAAAGAATCTGCGTCTGTGATTATGACTAAACCCTCTTTCCTCCAGACGTAGAGGATGCCCCCTTGTCCCCGTCGCAGGTCTAAGAGTAAAAAGATCATTAGAAAGGTCTTTGTACTGTCCCCTCATATATTTATACATTGTAATAAGATCACCCCTAAGCCTTCGTTTTTCCAAACAAAATAACCCCAAGTGTAATAACCTGTCTTGGTATTGCAGACCCCCAGTTCTCTAATAACCTTGGTCGCTCTTCTCTGCACCCGCTCCAGTTCAGCTATCTCTTTCTTATACACCGGAGACCAGAACTGCACACAGTATTCTAAGTGTGGTCGCACCAGTGACTTGTATAGAGGTAAAATTATGTTCTCCTCATGAGCATCTATGCCTCTTTTAATGCATCCCATTATTTTATGTGCCTTGGCAGCAGCTGCCTGACATTGGCCTCAAAATGTGAGTTTGTCGTCCATCCATACACCCAGGTCTTTTTCAGTGACAGTTTTGCCCAGTGTTTTACAATTAAGCACATAATTATACATCTTGTTTGTTCTACCCAAGTGCATGACCTTACATTTATCCCATTAAAGCTCATTTGCCATTTATTAGCCCAAGCTTCTAGTTTACATAAATCCTCCTGTAATATAAAATTGTCCTCCTCTGTATTTATTACCCTGCAAAGTTTAGTGTCATCTGCAAATATTGAAATACTACTCTGTATGCCCCCTACAAGGTCATTAATAAATATGTTAAAGAGAAGCGGCCCCAATACTGACCCCTGTGGTACCCCACTGCTAACCGTGACCCAGTCCGAGTGTGCTCCATTAATAACCACCCTTTGTTTTCTATCCATGAGCCAGTTCTTAACCCACTTACACATATTTTCCTCTATCCCCATTGTTCTCATTTTATGTATCAACCTTTTGTGTGGCACTGTATCAAAAGCTTTTGAGAAGTCCATGAACACCACGTCCACTGCATTCCCTTGGTCCAGTCCTGAACTTACCCCTTCATAAAAGCTTATCAGATTAGTCTGACAAGAACGGTCCCTCGTAAACCCATGCTGATACTGTGTCATTGAGGTTATTCAGCCTCAGATACTCCAATATAGTATCCTTTAAAAAACCCTCCAGGATTTTACCCACAGTAGATGTTAAGCTCACTGACCTATAATTTCCAGGTTCAGTTTTTCCCCCCTTTTTGAATATTGGCACCACATTTGCTATACGCCAGTCCTGTGGTACAGACCCCGTTATTATGGAATCTTTAAAGATTAAAAATAATGGTCTATCTATGACTGTACTTAATTCCTGCAGTACTCAGTGTCTGATGTCCCCCATTTAGAATGCTCCAGTAAACGATGGGCCCCATGGATGATGCTCCAGTGTATGATGGGCCAATATAATGCTCCATATATAATGTGTCCCATTTAGAATGCTCCAGTATATGATGGGCCCCATGGATGATGCTCCAGTGTGTGATGCTCAAGTGTATGATGGGCCCCATATATCATTCTCCAGTGTATAATGCTCCCCATATATTGCTCCAAACATTAAAAAAAATGAAATACCTCTCCTCGCTGGGCACTTCTCTACCCTGGACTCCTCAGCGTCGCCATCATCCAGCTCTCTGAACTTGGACTGTTTAGGCAGAGGGCGTACAGACGTGACGTCATCACGCTCTCTGACCTGAATGTCACTGTCAGGAAATGCGGAAGACGTCACAGCGGTGGAGCAGGGAGAGGTAAGTATTGCAAGTGCTGTGGCCCTGAGCAAGGAGGGGGGGCCCACTCGTATGTCTGATGGTGAGTGGGCCCCCCCACCATCAGAGACACTTTTGCGCACTATGAGGGGCCGTGTTCCAGTGCCGTAGCCCACCAGTCGGCCCCCTCCCACCTGCTCAGGGAACCGGCAATTGCCCAGGTGCGCCAGGTGCTGACGACGGCCCTGGGGGCGGGGACAGCCCAGTTAGAGAGGTGGAAAAACTGTCATATGTTGAGGTGTAGGCTGGACGTTCAGCATCTGCAAATGGAGAATTGGAGAAGTCGGAGGAAGAGGAGGACAAAACGAGCCATTTTTCTGGCAACCTATGTGTCATCAGGGGAAGGTGGTACAAAATCCTTTGAAACCCAGGCATGGTTCTTTTTAATGAAGGTGATATCATCAACATTTTGAGTCCACAGCCAAGTCTTTCTTTCTGTCAGAATTGATCCAGCAGCACTGAAGACTCTTTCTGATAGCACACTTCCAGCAGGGCAAGCGAACTCCTGTAAGGCATATTGTGCCAATTCCGGCCAGGTGTCCAGTTTAGAGGCCCAGTAGTCAAAGGGGAATGAACTGTGAGGGAGAACATCAATAGGGAGGAGAGGTAATTTTGAACCATAGTTGACAACTGCTGTCTCCTGTCTGTTGCAATCGATTCAGTATTAACAGTCGTGTGAGCTGTACTCGAGAAATCAGTCCACAACATGGTCATGAAACCCCTGTCTCCAATGCCACTTCAGCTTTCCTTTTCGCCCAGTACGGCTCGTGGTAGAACCTGCACCGCTGCTGTCTGCGGGAATGCCTCTAACAAACGGTTTACCAGAGTTGCTTGTTTGTTCGCCAATATTAGATCTAGGTTCTCCTGTGGCATGATGTTCTGTAATTTGCTTTTATAGCGTGGATCGAGGATGCTGGCCAACCAGTAGTCATCATCCTTCATAATTTTGGCAATGCGGGGGGTCCCTTTTTAGGATCCGCAAGACATAATCACACATGTGGGCCAATGTTCCAGATGTCAATGATGCACTGCCAGTGGTGGGTGGAGGAGCACTTTCTGCCAAATCCACATCCCTCCATTCACGCACAAACCCTGTACCTGACCTAGGCAAGCCAACGTTTTCTCTTGCCCCTGAGAAGCATCCTCCTCCCCAAAATAATCATCCCCTCCTCCCTCCTCTTCTTCCCCCACCTCGTCCAGGACAGTTCCCTGAGCAGACCATGGCTGTCTGTCATCAAGGCTTCCTTCCTCCTCCTCCGCTGCAGACGCCTGATCTTTAATGTGCGTCAAAGTTTGCATGAGCAGACGCATAAGTGGGATGCTCATGCTTATGATGGAGTCATCTGCGCTTACCAGCTGTGTGCATTCCTCAGAACACTGAAGGACTTTACAGAGGTCTTTCAGCTTTGACCACTGCACACCCGACAACTCGATGTCTGCCCTCAAACTGCCTGCCCGTGTATCCTCCCACGAATGCATTACAGCCTGCCTCTGTTCGTACAGCCCCTCAACCATGTGCATGGTGGAGTTCCACCTTGTGGCAACGTCTATGATTAGGCGGTGCTTGGGGAGGTGGAGCGATTGCTGCAGCCTCTGCATATGACTGGAGTCTACGGGCGAACGACGGATGTGCGAGCACAGTCTTCGCACCTTATGTAGCAGGGCTGTTAACTCCGGATAATTATTTAGGAAGCACTGCACCACCAGGTTCAAGGTGTGAGCCAGGCAAGGTATGTGTCTGAGTTTTGCCAGGGCTATGGCCGCCACAAAATTACAGCCGTTATCACTAACTACCTTGCCTGGCTCAAGATGTAGAGTGCCCAGCATGACTCAGTTTCTCCCTGCAAGTAGTTGGCCAGTACCTCTGCGGTGTGTCTGTTGTTGCCCAAAGACATCATCCTTAAAACAGCCTGCTGATGCTTACCACTAGCTGTTCGATAGTGGGACACCTCGTGTGCAGCACTGGCAGCTGCGGATGGAGTGCTCGTGCCACTGCGCTCTTTCGACGCGCTTTCGCTTCTGGAGGAGGAGGAGGAGCGTCGAATGCCTACAGCCAACTGTTGCCTGTACCGTGGGCTAGGCATCACTGTCCCACCGCCGCTGTCCCCTGTGGACTCTGCTTCCACCAAATTAATCCAGTGCGCAGTGATAGACACATAACGGCCCTGGTCATGCCTACTGGCCCATGCATCTGTTGTGAGGTGCACCTTTCCACTCACTGATTGTTTGAGTGCATGTACTATGCGGTCTTTCACATGCAAGTGGAGAGCAGGTATGGCTTTTCTAGAAAAGAAGTGTCGACTGGTAGGTCATAGCGTGGGACAGCGTAGGCCATGAGCTCTCGGAACGCTACGCTTTCAACCAAACGGAAGGGCATCATCTCTAATTAGATCAGTTTGGCAATGTAGGCGTTCAAATCCAGTGTACACGGATGAGGATGAGTACTTTCTTGTCCTACTCAGAGTGTCTGCTAGGGTGAGCTGGACTTGAGAGCTGCATATGGGGGAACTAGCGGTGGACATGACGGACTGAGAGGGGGTTGGTGATGGTGATGGTGGTGTGGTGGGTGATGGCCTAGATTCAGTCTTTCGTTGCAAAACCTTGTGATTCCCTGACTGCTTTGGCCTTGCGGCGACACCTCAACATTTCTTTCTGGTGGTGTGCTAACCGGTGGGCTTACAGTGGGGGAAGCGATGTAGCGTTGCTGGCTACCTTCAGTCGGAGCAGGTGCACATGTGCTACCTGAGGTTTTGTAGTCCGTCCACGCTTTGCAAGTGCATGGTGTTTAAATGTCTAAGCATGCAACTGGTATTCAAATTTCTAAGATTTTTCCCTTGGCTAAAGGTCCTTCCGCACTTCTTACTGATAACCTTTGCCTCATCAATAGGATTTTGGTCAAAAAAGTGCCACACTGCACTCTTCCTACTATGGTACAACTTTTCAGGGCTTGCACGCTGTGCTAATTTGACCCTCTGGCCAAGCTGTCCTGCAACTCTTTTGGTTGTTTTAACACATTTGTGGACTGCTATGGGCCTGCCAGCTGCGATGTCGATACCTGCTGAAGATCCTCCTGTTCTGAGCTATTGCAGGTGGCACCCTCTTCCCTGAATGGATGCCAATCCGGGTCAACAACTGGGTCATCCATCACCTCCTCCTCAATTTCATGTGCACCTACCTCTGTGTCACCGTGTAAGGTAATAGAGTATGCGGGAAGGGGCACCTGAGTTTCATCAGGGTCAGATTCTGGCTCAGTAGACTGCGAGGGCAATGTATTGCTGTGGGTAGATGTACCAGCAGAATCATATAGCAGTGGCTGTGCATCAGTGCACTCCATGTCATATTCCTCTTGGACTGGGGAATTCAGGATTTCACTTGATAACCCAAGCATGGTATGTGAAAAGAGCTCCATGGAGTAATCAGAAGTGTGGCCTACCACATCCTTCATTTTGGTGTGGGTGAAGGACACAAGGAAAGGTGTTGTTCCTGACACAGACGCTCTCTCAGTATGGATTTGACCATAATACAGAAGGCAGAAAAACGGTACTGTATCAGAAGATACCAGCTGTATACGGTTTTGGGGAAATTGAAATCTCTGTATGTATATTTCCGGATTTACTCACAGACGCTTTCTCAGTATGGATTTGATCGTAATACAGAAGGCAGAAAAAAGGTACTGTATCAGAAGATACCAGCTGTATACGGTTTTGGGGAAAATTGAAATCTCCGTATATATTTCCGGAGTCACACACAGATAGTCAGCATGTATTTGTCCGTGATACCAGCCGGTACACGGTAGTGTGTGAGGAGCGTACAGCTCTATACGGTGTGTGAAAAAATGAAAGCTCGGTAACTGTGCAGAAAAAAAGAATAAAAGTATTTGTGCTGTGTAAAAAGCAGTCTGCACACACACAGCAATACAGCTAGCAGGCAGCCTATTAGCCACTCTGCTGCTGCACAAAAGAAATTCCTCCCTTGTCACTGGCAGGCAGCTTAATAACCAGCGCTGCTGCACACAACAAAATCCTCTCCTGTCACTGCACAATCGATATCAGCACAAGCACAGAATAATTTTTTTTTTCCTGCCTAACTCTCTACTAAGAAACAGCGGCAGCAACCTCTCCCTACGCTAAGATCGGCAGAAGTAAAATGGCGCTCGGCGCTCAGGGCTATTATAGCCACTGTGATGCCACTCAATGCAAACCAATCACTGCAATGCCATTCCCTAAGATGGTGGTGGCCGCTGCCCATGTCATCGCATTGCCCACAGTGTGCGTCCTTGCTCATTGGCTGAGAAAGGCGCCTGCAAGCATTCTGGGAAAACCGACTTTGGCGCTTGGGTCGACGACCGCATGGTCGACCTCACGCTATGGCCGGGTTTCGCTCGGCCGAGCGAAACCCGACTTTGGCGAAAGTCGGTGACTTATGAATCTGACCGACCTGTTTCGCTCAACTCTAGTTATTACGTTTTGATCTTTCAAAGGTCAACTGATGGGACCATATTGGCGCCTTTGTCAGATGAGGTATATTGCAGCACCCATTGTCATGCCAAATAATTAATTCAGAATAAGAGTGATTGGATCATTGGCATTGAAGGTGTTAATGGAAACATTTCTGGGTCAAGTACTTAGTGTCCCACGCTTTATCCACCTCATCCTCAAACCCCTGCTTCACAACTTGGTTGGAAGCAGCTGAGAGTGCCATAAACACTGCCTTGGTAGATGTGCAGACACTAAGGCTGGGTTTACAAAGTGTTTTCTCTTACATTCAGTGGCCCCACTGGGTCTTCCGTCCAAGCTCCCCATAAAACTGCATTTGGGCGTTTACGCCGACAGGACCATTGACTGTAATCTTTGTGTTGTTATAAAGTCCAGAATCATGAGAAGCATAAAAATTTGAAATACCTGCTTTTTCCCCAGTTAAAATTAAATAATAAAATAAAAACAAATACATTTTGTATCACCATGTCTGCAATAGTCCATCTACCAAAAAATTAAGATATTTAACCTAACTTAAACATGAGATAGAAATCGAAATACCAGAATTGCCATTTTTTATTGGCACACTTCCCCCCAAAAATACAAATAAAAGTGATAAAAACATTGTATGAGCTTCCAAATTTTATTAATAAAAATGGCAGTTCATCTTGCAAAAAACAAGCCCTCACATAGCTCCACTGAGAGAAAAATAACAATTACTGCTCTCAAAAAACGGTGGCGCAAAGAAATTTGTAAAAAAAAATGGTGTCATTCAAAACCAAAACTCATCCCACAAAAACAAGTCCTTGTCGTGGGAAAAATAAAAAAAAATTATGAAACTTGGAAGAAAGGAGAAAAAAAACAATAAAAGGGCAAAAGCTAAAATTAGCCACGCTGAGAAGCGGTTAGATTAATAGACACCAGGACCCCGAAATATAGACCCCAAAGCTATCGAGATCTGTTTAGCTTATTTTTCAGTAGAACTGTAGCCTTGATGCCTTAGGATCATCATTTATTCAACATATTGTAGTAAGCAACATTGTATAAGGCAGTTCTTTTGTGCGAAAAGTGCATGAGAATTTTTCTGCTTTGTCCTAAATTCTATAATGTTTGGTTACACTTACACTTGTATGGCGTGACATCGTGCTCGCTAGACAGCTTGTGCCTGGGAGTATGTATATCGCATACATCACCGCTGTTCCTGGCTCAAAAAACGGCGAATCTGTGTGTGCACTGGGGGAATTCAAAAGTCTGCATTAACGCGGAGTGACTGCAGACTTATTTTAGACCAGACAACCTCTTTAAATGAATTGCCCAGGACTTCTATAAGGCAACTGATTTCTTTGTCAGTGTGAAATTGTAAAAATTGCATCATTTTGTGTGGCTGAAAAATTCCTTCAATGCAGGTGATGCAGATGGCGCAGTTGCAAAAATTTCAGCAGCAAATGTTTAGATACAGGTTAGATATAGGTTGCCAGATAATATCTTATAGGGGTGGTCCAGTACTTTTAGATTTTTCTTACCTGGCCTCAGCATACATCATCAATATCAGATATGTGGAGATCCAACGACCTTGCATCCCACCGATCGGCTATTATCAACTCCGGTTGGATGTAGTGTATGGAGCTGGAACAGCTCTGTTCCGCACACTTTGTAGTGGTTATGCTAAACTTCACCAAATAGTGTATGAAGGCATGTTGTTCCTGCTCTGTACGCTGTATGCAAACAGCCAAAGTGGGAGCTACAATGATCACCGGGGGTGTCCAGGTTTTGGATTTGTAAACCATATTGATTACCTCTCTTGAAGCTTCCCATATACATTAGAAGTCAAACAATCCTTTGGCAGACAGCTACCTCTACCCCTACATAATAATAGGGACACTCATCTCAGCCAAGCGGTGCTAGGTTCTCTTTGAAATTTGCTGCCAGACTCCTGTAGACCAGAACAGCAGTGAAGGTGCAGCGCTGGAACTTAGGGGGGGTGTAACAATATGTGCACACAACATCTTTTTAAGGTGGGTTCACTCTGAAACCAGCCAAAAAAGCACTAAGAAAAACACTCCAAAGAATGAATATATGCATTTCAATGTAAAAACAACCTTGTGTGCCTGTGCTCAGACTTTTGAGCATCTTTTAACTGCTCAAAATTTCAAATAGACGCCTATAAGGGAAGTGTTTTTCTTCATGCGTTTTTCACTCTGAAAAAGCTCTATTCTTACAATACAAGTCAATCAGAAGGTCCACTATGGTTGTATGTACACCTGCGGATCACCCGCGGAGACTGATATGCGGTGCATCTTTCAGGACATATCAATTTCTCTCACAGAGACGCTAGTCTCCACAACAGAAATGTCACCAAGAGAATGTATTGACTGTAGTAAATCTGTATGGTTCAGTTACCACATGCGGATTTACCTGCGTTCAATAGAAGGCAGTGCTTTGGACTCGGCGAAAATACGCTGCGTCCAACTCTCTGCTACTTCCTGATCGTGGGAACGTAGCCTAACAGCTATCATTGTAATTTTATAGGCACAAAACCCTATGGGAAAATAATATTTTAAGCCGGACACCCCTTTAATAAAACTCGTTTACACATTTTGGTTGCTTAAAGTAAATTATAGAAAAATTGAGAAAAATGAATGCAGTTTATTTTTTTCCGATACTAGTGGATATAGACAGCTTAGATTTTGTTCTTATAGCATCTTACATTGCCATAAATACTTATGAAATGTTGAGAAGCTACATTTTTTTAAAATGACTTAATTTAAAACAAAAAAAAAAGAATTAATGTACAAGTTACCTGACTGCAACCAGTATAGAATCTAACTGAACATTGCACTTCACTACAGGTTAGCAAGAGGACAAATAAAAAGTATTTAATGAGCGAGCCCTGGGCCAGACTGTGCGCTCAGCTCTGCACATCTACACACATTCTCTGGCTGCTACAATTCTCTCGATGAATCCCTGTGGTTCCCAGGGCAAACATCTTAATGATATGCTATTTTCTCCATTTATCTTTCAGAAATTATAACCTAAAACTAGGAATTTTACAAATGCAAAAAAAAAAATTAAATAAAACAATCTGCACTTAATGTTATACTATATAACCTACATAGTTTGAAGGAAACACAAAGGGACTGATTCATTATTGCTTTTGCCTCTTTTCTGTCTAGCTTTCTGCCTGTTTTTTGTTTGCACCATATTTATCTTTTCATTTGCTCTCTTTTTAAAGTCACTTTTTATGTGCTCGTCTGAATCTTTCTAATTTCACCATTGTGGTGGGGTTTTAGCTTTACAGATGTTTTCGCTGATTTCTCAATTGGGACTTTGCCAAACGTGTCTATATTTTTTGTAGAAAAATTTACTGCATTCCTTGGGGTTATTGTATATATGCTAGAATTCAATCTTTCACTTAACCCTGATTTTTTGCGACATTTTGGCAAAAATTTACTTAAAAGTCGCAAAAAAAAGGTTCAAGACAAAAATAAAGTCAATTTCATGAACTGTGTGCACAAGTTTGAAAAATTTAGTGCAAAAAGACGGCTACAAATTCTACAAGTTAAAAAAGAAAAGGGACTTGAAAAATGAGAATAATGAATCAGGGGCTATAATTCTTAAGACAAGGGCAATCTTTTTGACCCCAGTGCTGACCTCTGACCAGGAGTTGAGTGTACTTTTTCTCTACCCTGACTGCTAAAAGGAAAAAGAAACTCAATTAATATCACTTCATGGTTAAAGAAAATCTTTTAACTCAAAGTCTAGTGTATAGTTATCAAGAACAAACAAGTTTATTTCCGAGAAAGAGAAGCCCTAAATACCTAACTGTAATATAATACAAAAATAACATTTATAAGATAATCTAAACTCTATAAAAGTGATCTTAGTGTGTAGAAATGATATCAGACAGATCAGAGTTTTGTTATAAAATAGTTTGGTCTAAAACATCTATACTGGAACTTTTAGTTTGTAAGTACCAAAAACAAGACCAGATCAATATTGGAGTAAGCCAGTGGACAAAACATTGGGTGGCGACTTATCTCCTTTATTTTAGAGATTGCAACCTTCCATCCCTTATAGAAAATCAGGCTAAATGCCATTTACATGGGCCGATTTATGTCCATAAATATTATACAAGTCAATCAGCAATCATTTAATTACCTTTTCACATAGGTCAATGAAAACTAGACGGGGACAGAACATTAATTAATAAGATCATTCTGTGCTCTTATAGCATGCTTGTCTTTTGCAGTGTAAGTCCTGCTTACACAGGGTGATTTCCTGCCGACAACAATGATTTTCATGTTGACATAAACAATCCCATTCGCCAATGAACCAGCATTTTGCTCTTTAGTTGGCTGATAGGAGGCATGTGTGCCAAGGCCAATGATTGAGAACCAAGGTCAATGATTCTCATGGATCCTGGATTGCTAAATTTTAGGTCATGTAATTGGTCTTTAACAAGGGCCAAGATGGAACTGTTGTGTTTAGCTCCTCCTCCTCTGAATGAATGAATAAATGAATGAATGGCCAAGCCAAGCAAAGACTACTTTAATTGATAAGTTCCATTGTTAGAATTAGTGAATGAGGATATGGTAAAGAACATTTACGATCAATATAATCTGGTCACATGTTATTAGCTCATCTGGTGAGGTGGATTCGCTAAATCGTAGGTCATGCTGAGCAGTACGGACCTGATTTGTTGATACAAAGGAGCAGAAAAACAGGACGTTACATGGAACAATGAAAATACCAATAGAGCTGAATATACAGGATGGAAGGTGGATCAACAAAACTAGAAGTACTAGATACAACAGAGCCAAATATGTGGACAACACACAGAAATAACAGAGTTGAGTAAGAAATCAGACATCTTGTTGCAAGAAAATTGATGGTCCGGTGTTGTGAATGGGTTTGAGATGAGTTCTGAGCAGAGGCTCCCTCTGGTGGTTACAAGCGGTACTAGTGAGGATTGGGAATCAGGTGTTACTGATTGGTCTTATTTAAGGGAATCATTTTCCCATCAGGGTTGCCGGTGATCAATTGTTCTGGTCTGAATCCTTCTTTCCAGTTTCCCTTGTAGCCTGCTGTGTCGTGTCTGCATCTCCTGCTATCAGATAAGACAATTTCTTATTGTGTGTTTTTGCTATATTTTTGCATTTTGTCCTGCACTTCTGTGGGGGCCTTCTGGGTCCCCTCCGGGGGCTTTTGCCCTCTCAGTTTGGTCCAGCCACTGTGTTTTGTACTTTTGCTTTTTGCAGTTTTTTTCAGTGGCTGCTGTTTTTGTTACACCAGAGAACTAATTTAGGTGGTAGAGGTCGTGTGATCTCAGGTGATTTTGAAATTAGTAAGTTGGTGTTTTTCAGGGTTTTCTGGGATTGCAGTAAGTACCCTTCCTATCCTTTTCTATTTAGTTAGTTTGGGCCCCAGCGTTTGCTCATACTATTTTCTTTCTGTGTCAGTATTTCCTCTTGTCTAACCGCCATTACATGTTTGGGGGCTTTCTATTATCTTTGGGGTTCTGCTCCGGGGCAGATAGCTTTCCTGTTTCTGTCTTTAGGTGTAGTTAGTTTCTCAGGCTGTGACGAGGCGTCTAGGACCATCGTAGGAACGCTCCACGGCTGCCTCTAGTTGCGGTGGTTAGTCAGGGTACTGCAATCTCATAGATTCCAACTGCTCTGGTGTATTTCCTTTTTTACCTGCACTCCTCAGCTACCGTAACATAACAGTATCACCGGCCATAAAAATTGTATGGTACTCACAGAAGGGAAAAAATATTTTGAAGGAAGAAAAGTTGTCAGAGATATTTTTCTGTTTGTTGCATTTTTTTTTTTTCCCTCTGTATCTCTGGGTGCTGGGGAGGATCTTTTCTCCCAATGGAGTTTGCACAGTTGTCTGGCCGTGTGGATCAGCTTGCCACTGAGGTTCAGAGTATTGCTGCATATCTTGCTAGGTTGCCTGTTGTGGAACCTAGGATTCCCATGCCAGATTTGTTTTCAGGGGATCGAGCTAAGTTTCAGAATTTCAAAAATAATTGTAAATTGTTTTTTTGCCTTAAAATCTAAGTCCTCAGGAAACGCAGCGCAGCAGGTTCAAATTATCATCTCTCTCCTGCGCGGCGATCCTCAGGATTGGGCTTTTTCCCTCACACCTGGGGATCCTGTTTTGAGTGATGTTGATGCATTTTTCAGGCTTTGGGGTTATTGTACGATGAGCCTAATGTCACTGATCAAGCTGAAAAAGCCTTGTTGGCATTAAATCAGGGGCTTGATGACGCTGAGTTATACTGTCAGAGATTCCGTAGGTGGGCAGTCCTGACCAAATGGAATGACGACGCTTTGGCGGCCCTTTTCCGGAAGGGTCTGTCGGATAATGTAAAGGATGTTATGGTGGGATTCCCTGTCCCCTCTGGTCTCAATGATTCTATGTCATTAGCGATTCAAATTGACAGACGTTTGCGTGAGCGGAGAAGTATGCGTGGAGTGGTGTTGCCTTGTGAGCCAGCTGCTGAGCCCATGCAGTGTGATGGAGTGGTGTCTGGGGCACAGCGTCATGAGTTTCGAAAGCGCAATGGGTTATGTTTCTACTGTGGTGATGCCTCTCATGCTATTTCAGTCTGCCCTAAGCGGGGAAGACGTTTTGCACGCTCAGTTGTCTTGGGTAGTGTTCAGACTAAGTTTTTATTAACTGTCACTCTGATATGCTCTCTGTCCTCATTTTCTGCTCAGGCTTTCGTTGATTCTGGAGCAGCTATTAACCTGATGGATTATGATTTTGCTAAACGTTGTGGATTTCCCTTGATACCCCTACAGAAGTCTATTCCCCTACTGGGGATCGATTCTACCCCTTTGGCTGAGAATAAACCCCAGTTTTCTACTCAGGTGATAATGAGGGTTGAACCTGATCACCAGGAGTGCTGCAAATTTTTGGTTCTATATAATCTGCATGACATTATCGTGCTGGGTTTCCCTTGGTTACAGTCTCATAATCCTGTTTTGGATTGGAAATCTGTGTCTGTAACCAGTTGGGGCTGCCAATGTGTTAATACCAACACTCCTGTTTTTTCTGCCTCCCCCCAGGCTGAGGATGTTCCTGACTTTTTGTTTGATTTTTCTGATGTGTTTAGCGAAAGTAAATCTGCATCCTTACCTCCCCATAGGAGCTATGACTGCGCTATTGAATTAGTGCCAGGTAGTAAATTCCCTAAGGGTCGCCTTTTTAACTTGTCTGTACCTGAACATGACGCTATGCGGTCTTATATCAAGGAATCATTGGAGAAGGGTCATATCAGACCATCCTCTTCACCCTTAGGTGCCGGTTTTTTCTTTGTGGCCAAAAAAGATGGTTCATTAAGGCCGTGTATTGATTATCGTCTCTTGAACAATATTACTGTGAAATATCAATACCCGTTACCCTTGATTTCTGACCTGTTTTCCAGGGTGAAAAACGCTACTTGGTTTACCAAGCTTGACCTCAGGGGGGCGTATAACCTTATTCGCATTAAGCACGGGGATGAATGGAAGACGGCATTTAACACCCCTGAAGGGCATTTTGAGTACCTTGTGATGCCCTTTGGGCTCACTAATGCTCCTTCCGTCTTCCAGTCCTTCATGAATGACATTTTCAGGGATTTTGTGGACAAGTTTCTGATTGTTTATTTGGATGATATCTTGATTTTTTCTAATGACTGGGACTCTCATGTGAAACATGTTCGAACTGTATTCCAGATTTTGAGAGAGAATGCTCTGTATGTGAAGGATCAAAGTGTCTTTTTGGCGTACAGAAGATCTCATTTCTGGGATTCATTTTGTCCCCATCTGTTATTGAAATGGACCCGGTCAAGGTTCAGGCCATCTGTGATTGGGTCCAACCTACTTCATTAAAGGCTCTTCAGAGATTTTTGGGTTTTGCCAATTTTTATCGTAAATTTATTGGTAATTTCTCTGTTATTGTTAAACCATTAACTGATTTGACCAGAAAGGGTTCTGATGTGGTGAATTGGCCTCCTGAGGCAGTCTCTGCGTTTCAGGAACTTAAGCAGAGATTCACTTCTGCTCCTGTTCTACGGCAGCCTGATGTTTCTCTGCCATTTCAGGTGGAGGTTGATGCCTCTGAAATTGGGGCAGGTGCCGTTTTGTCCCAAAAAGATCCAGAGACCTCTAAAAGTAACCCTTGTGCCTTTTTCTCTCGAAAATTTTCTCCTACTGAACGTAATTATGACGTGGGTAATCGGGAGTTATTGGCCATGAAGTGGGCTTTGAAGAGTGGAGACATTGGCTGGAGGGAGCCAAACATCAGGTGGTGGTCCTTACGGACCATAAGAATCTGGTCTTTGGAATCTGCCAAGCGACTCAATCCTAGACGGGGCCAGGTGGGCCTTGTTTTTAACGTTTTAATTTTGTGGTTTCCTTTCTTCCTGGCACTAAGAATGTTAAGGCGGATCCCCTTTCTCGAGGAGTTTTCCTTGCGGACTCTCCTGAGCTATTGATCCCTCTGTTATTTTGAAGGAGGGTGTAGTTCTTTCCGCCATCTCGCCTAATTTGAGATTGCTCTGGAGGGGGGGTCAGGAGGATAGGCCCGAGCGCTCCCCTGTTGGAAAATTGTTTGTCCCGAACCAATGGAAAAAGAGTGTGATGTCTGAGATTCATTGTTCCGCATTGGCTGGGCATCCCGGAATTTTTGGTACCAGAGACTTGGTTAGTCGGTCCTTTTGGTGGCCTACCTTGTCTCGCGATGTCAGGGAATTTGTGCAGTCCTGCGGGACTTGCTCTCGCTCCAAGCCTTGCTCTCGCTCTAGTGGTTTGTTGATGCCATTGCCTGTGCCCAAAGACCATGGACCCATATCTCTATGGATTTCATTTCCAAATCTTCCTGTTTCTCAGAGAATGACCGCCATCTGGGTAATTTGTGATAGGTTTCCAAAATGATACATCTTGTGCCATTCCCCTAAGTTGCCTTCCTCCTGAATTGGTGCCGTTGTTCCTTCAGCACGTGGTTCGTTTACACGGCATTCCTGAGAACATTGTGTCTGACAGAGGAGTCCAGTTTGTTTCCAGATTTTGGAGGACTTTTTGTTCTAAACTGGGTGTTCAATTGTCTTTCTCCTCAGCGTTTCATTCCTCAGACCAATGGTCAAACTGAGAGAACAAACCAGACATTGGAGACTATCTAAGATGCTTTGTGTCTGCTGATCAGGATGACTGGGTCTCTTTTTTGCCTTTGGCTGAGTTTGCTCTTAATAATAGGGCTAGCTCTGCACTTTGATGTCTCCGTTTTTCTGTAATTCTGGGTTTCACCCTCGATTTTCTTCAGGACAGACGGAGGCTCTGTCTGTCCAGGTGTTGACTTGTTGTTGAGCGTATGCAGCAGATTTGGGACCAGGTAGTGGAGAGGTTGTCCCTCTCTCAGGAGAAGGCCCAGCGGTTTGCTAACCGGCATAGGACTTATGGTCCTGGGTTTTTAAAGTGGGGGACTTGGTCTGGTTGTCCTCAAAGAATATTCCCTATGAGAGTAGCATCTCCTAAATTTAGCCTAGGTTCATTGGACCTTATAAGATCATGGAGATTATTAATCCTGTTTCTTTTCGTTTGCTTCTTCCAGGGACATTTAAGATCCATAACGTGTTCCACAAGTCCTTGTTGAAGAGGTTTGTTGAGCCAGTGGTTCCTGCTGCTGTGCCTCCTGACCCTGTTTTGGTTTTGAGGGCAATCGGAGTATGTGGTTGAGAAAATATTGGATTCTCGTTTTTCTAGACGAAGACTCCAGTATTTGGTTAAATGGAGAGGTTATGGTCAGGAAGATAATTCTTGGGTGTTTGCTTCGGACATCCATGCTAGGAGACTTATCCGTGCGTATCATAGAACTCATCCTGACCGACCTGGTTGCTCAAATGAGGGTTCGGTGACCCTCCTCAAGGGGGGGTACTGTTGTGAATGGGTTTGAGATGAGTTCTGGGGCAGAGGCTCCCTCTGGTGGTTACAAGCGGTACTAGTGAGGATTGGGAATCAGTGTTACTGATTGGTCCTTATTTAAGGGAATCATTTTCCCATCGGGTTGCCGGTGATCAATTGTTCTGGTCTGAATCCTTCTTTCCAGTTTCCCTTGTAGCCTGCTGTGTCGTGTCTGCATCTCCTGCTATCAGATAAGACAATTTCTTATTGTGTGTTTTTGCTATATTTTTGCATTTTGTCCTGCACTTCTGTGGGGCCTTCTGGGTCCCCTCCGGGGGCTTTTGCCTCTCAGTTTGGTCCAGCCACTGTGTTTTGTACTTTTGCTTTTTGCAGTTTTTTCAGTGGCTGCTGTTTTTGTTACACAGAGAACTAATTAGGTGGTAGAGGTCGTGTGATCTCAGGTGATTTTGAAATTAGTAAGTTGGGGTTTTTTAGGGTTTTCTGGGATTGCAGTAAGTACCCTTCTTCCTTTTCTATTTAGTTAGTTTGGGCCCCAGCGTTTGCTCTACTATTTTCTTTCTGTGGGCAGTATTTCCTCTTGTCTAACCGCCATTACATGTTTGGGGGCTTTCTATTATCTTTGGGGTTCTGCTCCGGGGGAGATAGCTTTCCTGTTTCTGTCTTTAGGTGTAGTTAGTTTCTCAGGCTGTGACGAGGTGTCTAGGACCATCGTAGAACGCTCCACGGCTGCCTCTAGTTGCGGTGGTTTGTCCAGGGTTACTGCAATCTCATAGATTCCAACTGCTCTGGTGTATTTCCTTTTTTACCTGCACTCCTCAGCTACCGTAACATAACAGTCCGGACAGCACTTTGAAAAACTGAGATGGGTAGGCTGGCAGATACTTTGATACAGGAGAGTTGAGGGTGAGGATGGCGCTTTGGATACAAAGATCAGTAAGTGGCAGGGACCTTCATAAAGTAAGGTTGAGCGTCTGAATAGCCATCAGAAATGCATAAACAAGGAAGAGGGTGCACTTTAATATATATGACACCCTCCTCCTTTTGTACTAATATTATGTTATAGCATTGCTTATCTTGGGTCCTTTGACTTTTTCGTTTATAAGTTATCAGCTTCAATGCTTAGGTTTTAGTTACTCATATTCTTTATGGTTTAGCTCAACCATCTAGGAATGTGGTGTCATTGTTCACCTAGTTGTGTTATTTTATGTCTGATTCTGTATGGCCTATTAATTGTTTTTAATCATTGTCAATAATAAAAATATTTTGTATTTTTTTTTATATTTGCACATTTTTGCTTAGGTATTTATTAATTTCAATGTACATATAAGCTTTATCTTTTTAAAATTTGAATACTAATGTAGGTTAGATACTGTACTTTGATAAGTCAAAAAGTGTGTTCAGCACTAAAAACTGCAGAGCTGAGTGGGGTAGTAGTGTAAGCATGCTGGATAGCACTCAGGAGCAGCTGCACACATCTGTAGCACAGCCAAATGGTCAGTATGGCTTGACTCGTGGAAATCACAAAGTAGCAGCATGCACTATTAGCAGAATACTCAGGCGGCCTGCAGCCTCCTGGACCAGCCTTTGAAGGCCTCAGACAATGATAAAGAGGCTCATGAAAGATTATCATGGTCACCTGACATGGACTTGCACAGAGGAAGCTGGCCGTAGGGAAAATAGAATGAATGAATCCTGGCGCTGAAGACATGTAATCCCTATCTACTGTATACTGAAAAATGGAAACATCAATATATTTGATAAATTAAGTGGGATTTAAAGATTTTA
>JARQOD010000005.1:210635336-210699064 GCA_033576555.1 Oophaga sylvatica | reverse complement strand
TGAAACTGTTAATCGATTCTGCCTGAACCCTGAGCTTGCACTAAGGTCTTGAAGTCGCTCCGTTTGAACCAGCTCCAATATCTGTAATGGCCGTAATCCTGTTCCTGCCCTACCAGCTAGTCCGTACCTTCATCCCAGTCCCCTTGGGGTCAGCTGCTACAGTTCGGGGTCTGTCCTGGAGTGGTACCTGGCAACCACCTGCAGCTCAAATCTAACCACACTATTAGGGGCTCGCCCCTCCAGATTTTCTCCGGTCTGTGGCGCAGTGGGTGCACTCCCACAAGCATGACACCATACAAACAGTGTTTTATCAGCAGGAGATTAACACTGCCAGACTACAACTCACATCATGAGCAGTCAGGCTAATCTGTGTAACCTTACCTTCCCCGCTGATTAGCAAGGAAGCTGCCAGTCTGGGGTGTGGGTGAGGTTGTACACAGAGCAGAAAGTTAGCTCTCCTACAGCTACATCAGACAAAACAGGTATTCTATGTAAACTACAGCAAGCAGCCCAGTAAGTGATACATCCCTGGAATCAGGCTCTCTTGCCCTATGTTATGTTGCTACCAGATTTTATAGCAATAACTTGCTGACAGATTCCCTTAAAAATAAACAGTATGTCTTGTGTCCTCCTGATTGATTTGATGATTACTTCCAGACTAATGTTTTTTCTCACTAAAATAGGTTACACAATTCCCTTATATGAGGGTGCATTTTAAAAGTTAATATAACATCCTCATCACGTCTAAGAGATCTATTTAGTAATAATCTGAATTATTGTATCTGGTGACAGATCAGCTTTAAGTTCATCAACTTCTCTGTAAATATGAAAGCTGCATTGTGTTTGGCTGTTGTGGGCAACATAACATGGGCAGTTTTACTCTTGGTCGGTTTTAATAAACAGAGCGCAATGCCTCCGTGAGGTCAAAAACATAGATTTTGACTCTTCGGCCGGAGTCACACACGACGACAAAAAATCGGACCGTTTTAGTCGGTCGATTATCGCACCAAAATGTCATGAACAGTCATCCGTCTGGCATCCGATTTTCCTGGAAAGATGCGATTTAGTCGCATCTGACCATAGTTGTAACATCCGATTTACATCCGACTTGCGAGATTTTCTCGCAGGCTTGCAAAACCGACATATAATGGATCCAAATGAATAGTATTTAAATCACAAAAGAAAGAATAGATATATACACATAGAACACATATATATATTGTAAGGATTAGGGCTCGCTTGAATGCGACCGGAGGTAAGCAGGAGGGTGACTTCACTTGATTCTTCAAGCAAGTTTATTCAACTTCATAAACTTGCTTACAACAGAAAACCAAAACAGCCTTCCCTGGCACAAAGTAACAAAAAACGGCATATATACAGTCCTGGTACTCTAGCAGAGTAGTCTCCTCAGAGCACACACACTGGAGGTTACCACACCTCCAGCCACTCACACCTGTGGTCAGCAGCAGGCTCATTTATATACACGAGACATTCAGTCTAACACAGAGCACTTGACCTGTCCTGTGCTCTGTGACATCATCACAGGTCCTTTTACCACAAACAAAGGTATAGTGAAGTTTTACTATCACTACATACCTCCCCCCTCTGCCTAAAGCCGTGGGCTTGGCACATTTCATTCACCGACTAGAAACTCCTTTCAGTCGTCTCCACAATTAACCGGTCCGTCACAGTTTGGCTTAAGTCACTGAGTCCTGAGCTAATTGAGGTGTCACTGCCTCTACCTCTATTTCAGGCCATCTAGGTCCTGTCTTAGATTCACTTTGATGATTTTCACTCTGAAACGAACCTCTGCGCCTCTCTATACTGTGGGTTGAAGGTGACTGCCTTTTTCCCCTCAACTTCTGCAGCTGTCTGTTGGTCTGCTCCCTCTCAAGTTTTATCTGCTCTATTCTTTCTTGGCATACTTCCAAGAGCCTCTGGATCTTCCCAAGGCTTTCCACCAACCCCCTCCGGCTTGGAGGTTTTCTTGTTGGCTCCCGACGTCTCTGCTTCTCGTGGAGGTATTGTAGTGGCATATCTCTTATGTCCGCCTCCCGCTTCACCGTGACTTTTCGGGTGTGGCCATCTGGGTAGCGGCTCCCTTGCTGGCTTTCTTCTGCCGTCGAGGCCCCTTCTTTAGTCAGCCTCTGCAGTTCACTCTCCTCCCGTACGCTCGGACCGGGAGAGCGCAACCGTTCGATTTCCTGGTCTGTCGTGGATTTCCTGAGCTGAGCG
This sequence comes from Oophaga sylvatica, assembly GCA_033576555.1. Lineage (NCBI taxonomy): Eukaryota > Metazoa > Chordata > Amphibia > Anura > Dendrobatidae > Oophaga > Oophaga sylvatica. Next base: position 210,696,829 of record JARQOD010000005.1, on the reverse strand, counting down.
TTAGCTTCCTTCTCTATCTGGAATTTTCGGAGAATTTTCTCTTGCTCCTCTGCCCAGCAGCGGTGCTCATCTTCTCTCCGTAGAAGTTCCTGCTGATGCTTCTCCTGGGTCTCTCCGAGCATCTCCATATCTTTCACAAGGACTTGGTTTGCCGTCTGGCATGCTGATAGTTGACCTTGGACTTTAGAGACTTCTTTCTCCAGGTCCTTCACTCGTTGCTCAATCCCTTGTCTCCGTATCCTTTCTCGCATGACTGTCTCTTTAAGCAGCTCTATCTCATCGTCTTGCTCTCTTTTGTCTCGTACATGTGGCACCATCATTTCCCCTTTATTTCTCTTCTTAGAGCGTATAGGCTGTCTGGCCTTTCCGCAGCCCCTGCGGGGAGGAGAAGATCTGCCACTTATACTCAATTCCACGTTGCTGCACTCGCTTTCACTTGCGGTTAAGTTACAGTCTGCATAGGAGTCTTTCCCACTCCCCCTGTCGTCTTGGAACGGCAAGTCCCCACTTAACCAGGGGTCGGCCCCTATTCCTGGGGCTACCCAGTTTTCTGCGGACCTATATTTGGTCACCCCAAAGTCCTCACTTTGGTCTGAGCCACCCTTTTTTACGGCTACCAGGCACTGGGTATCTTTGACTCTAGGGGTGGCTACCTCTGTTTTACCCACCACACTATCAGTAACCACTACAGCCTCCTGCAGAGGTGGGCCTCTCTTAGGGTCATTCTGGTTCCCTTCTGAGCAATTAGCCAGTGCTTCGTCCCACACTTCCCAAAACCGTTTACAATCCTGGCCTATTATTATAGGATATGGTAAGTCTGGGACTACAGGGACATCCTGGGTAGAAATAATAGTGTCCGTCTCAACGATTACCCTGGTTACCTGATACTCCCTAGTGACCCCATGAACACAAGGGACTTCCATCTTCCTTCCGGGAATCAAATAGACAGGGAGTGTGTCGCTCAGCAGAGTCCCCTGGCTTCCTGAGTCTAGAAGTCCACTCACACACTCTCCATTCACTATCAGAGAACAGTTCAGTGCCCCCCGGTCAGATGTAAAGTCAGTACACCATTCGCGACATACACTGTTCAAACCCTGAACCCGGCAACAGTTCCTCGGCTCATCCGCCGCCACCTCTCTTCTCCTTATTGGCTCAAATTGAGACTCCGCCCCTTCTGAGTGTGGCAGTAGTTTGTTAGGGTTTACTGGTTCCCCATTCTCGCTAGGGACCTCAGAACCCTTTCTCCACAGATCCCAAAACAGACAGAAATCTCGGCCTATAATTATAGGACGCACCAAGTCCCGAACGACGCCGACTTCATGGGACTGAGTGCCATGCGTCGTTTCAATGTCCACTCTGGCCATAGGGTAGTCCTTTACATCACCATGTATGCATTGAACACCAACCTTTTTCCCTGGTAGCATGTTGAGAGGAAAAGTGGCCCTAATCAGGGTCACTAAGCTCCCAGAGTCTAGCAGCGCCGTTACTGCTTCACCGTTCACCTTCACGGGACATACTTGAGGACCCTGATTGGGAAACGGGTTTCCACTGCAGGCTGGATATGCATACCATGAAATACGGTGTCCTATGCTGCAGTCCATCTGCTCAGTGGTCTGCGGACACCGGGCAGCTATATGTCCTGGCTCGCGGCACCTCCAACAAATAATATCACCCGCAGTGACCTTGGGCACCACCTCCCCCCGCCATTTTGACCTTGGGCTCCCCACCCCTTTTTGGGACTCTGCCCCCTGTTGGGGCCGCCAGTACGGAATAGGCTGCTTCCCCAAGGCACCTTCCATTCCCTGGTACCTCTCAACCAGTCTGACCAGTTCATCAGCATTCCGGGGATCACCCTGGGCAACCCAAGTCTGTAGGGGCTTAGGCAGGGAGTGCACAAACCGATCCATGACAACTCTTTCTACCATCTGTGCCGGCGTAGCGGACTCTGGCTGTAGCCATTTCTGGACCAGGTGCAGTAAGTCAAACATTTGGGAGCGAGGTGGTTTGTCCCGGTGATAAGCCCAGCGGTGCACCCTCTGTGCCCTGATAGTCATTGTTACCCCCATACATGCGAGGATCTCAACTTTTAGCTTAGGATATTCCTGAGTGTCCTGCACAGTCAAATCGTAATACGCCTTCTGGGGTTCACCTGTCAGGTATGGGGCCAATATCTCTGCCCACTGCTCTGGGGGAAGTCTTTCCCTCTCAGCAACCCTCTCAAATACAGACAGGAAGGCTTCCACATCATCCCCGGGGGTCATTTTTTGTAATGTGCGTCTTACCGCCTTTCTGACGTGGTTGTCATTAGCCAGACCTGGGGTTGGGGCGCTCGTCCTGCCCTGGATGGCGGTTGTCAAAAGCTGCATCTGCTGCCGATGCTCCTGCTGGCTCTGCTGCATCTGCTGCTGGTGCTCCTGCTGCATCTGCTGCATCTGTTCCTGCTGGCTCTGCCGCATCTGCTGTTGGTGCTCCTGCTGGCTCCGCTGCATCTGTTGCAAGAACAACCTGTTGGCCTCTTGCTGCTGTACTTGCGCCTGAACCAGGTGCTTCAGCAGGTCCTCCATTTTCTCCTGCAATGCTGGCTGGGTTGCTATGGCCTTTACCCACGACATGCAGCACCCACTTCTCTGCTGGGACCGCTGCTCGCACGTCTCCACCAATTGTAAGGATTAGGGCTCGCTTGAGTGCGACCGGAGGTAAGCAGGAGGGCGACTTCACTTGATTCTTCAAGCAAGTTTATTCAACTTCATAAACTTGCTTACAACAGAAAACCAAAACAGCCTTCCCTGGCACAAAGTAACAAAAAACGGCATATATACAGTCCTGGTACTCTAGCAGAGTAGTCTCCTCAGAGCACACACACTGGAGGTTACCACACCTCCAGCCACTCACACCTGTGGTCAGCAGCAGGCTCATTTATATACACGAGACATTCAGTCTAACACAGAGCACATGACCTGTCATGTGCTCTGTGACATCATCACAGGTCCTTTTACCACAAACAAAGGTATAGTGAAGTTTTACTATCACTACAATATATACATGTCATTTTGACATATATATATATATATATATACATATATTTATAGTTCATACACTTCTACATACTGTAATAGCCGCTAATTCAATTGCCAACTTTTGTGAAACTACAGACCCGACATGAAATGACACATGGTTTACATACAGTTAACCATGTCATTTCATGTAGTTTGATATATGGTTTTAACTTACAATTACATGAGTGTATGTGTGCAAAATTGCAGACATGTAGGAGTTAAAGGTGTAAATTCGTTGAAAAAAATGCGTGGGCTCCCGCCGTATTTTCTCCACCAGACAGACAAAGCAAGCGTGTGGGGGCAAATAATAATAGGCCAGGGAAGGTGCATTTATTTTGTGCCCCCCCCTGCCTACTAACAACTGCCCCCAGACACCCCAGAAAAGGCAAATCTATAATTAGATTAGCCCTTTCTGGCACTTTGCCCATCTATTCCCATTGCCCTGTAGCGGTGGCGAATGGGTTAATAAGGGGTTAAAGCCACCTTGCAATTGAAAGGTGACTTTAAACCAGGTTAATAATTGAGAGCTGTCAATTAGACAACTATCAATTATTAATCCTATTGTATGAAAGAAAAATCAAACACACACACTTTAATAAAAAATCATTTTAATGAAATAAGCAAACAGTTTTTGACCATCTTTTATTTTCCTGCAAAAAACATTTCCTGTAATAAAAATAAAATAAAAAAGCAAAATGATTCTCACCTATTCGATGCACAGTCAGGTCCCACGCTGTAATCCATCAGAAAGGGTTAACAGGTTACAGCTACCAGGCAGCTAATGCTGCCTGCTGAGCTGTTACCCCCTGAATGAATCAGTTCCTCTCCCGGCGAAAGGAGAGGAAGTGATTAATGTGTGAAGCTTAATTGATTTCTTCCCACTTTCACTTCAGGTCAGGTCAACCTGACCTAATAATGAAAAAAGGCTTAAGCACTCAACTTAAAAGGTTTATTAGTAGTATCTCCAAACGTTTCGGTCAGAAAAGACCTTCATCAGTGACTACTGTAATCATAATATAAACGCATAAGAATATGTACAAACAAAATAAGAAACATTGCGATAAATAAAGTATATACAAAAAAGTGAGACACGGGTCACAGGACGGACAATAGAAAAAACGGTGGGTCAGCTCTGAGTATACCAAGACAGTCAAAATAGTATCCAAGAAGAATGAATGGGTAATAGTGCCATACCTTATTTTTATATAGAAGATTGTCTCCTAAAAAGGGGAGAGGTGCGTGCCCCAAGGAAAGTGTGCTGCCTGGATAAGAGTATAACATGGTGAGCATATTATGCCACAGCTGTGAGTCTAATGTGACTAATCAAGTAGTACTTACTTAAAGACAAACGTAGCTTATAAGAATGCTGAGGAGATTGAAGAAAATGAGCAAATTTGAGTAAATAAGGAATATCTTGTGCTCCTAAACAAATGGTATCCGGTCAATATATATATATATATATATTACCTCAGTAGAAATATCCAGTGACTAAGCTTGCGGTATCCACCGCTATGTAGACTGGAGCTGTCATTAGCAAAAAACAAAATCAGGGGCATAAAAAATCAGGGGCATAAACACCATTGTAGGTAACAGTTATCAAAAGAAATCCCTTGTAGTGTCAAAACCGCTATATTACCTCTGCCAGGACGCTGTCTGAGCCTGCTGATTTGATTTCCATGAGTATGTGGGGCGGAAGTGAGGTAATGGCTCAGAGGGTTCCTTTATATGGAGCAGAGGTGGGACTAAGAGCACTGCTGTCAGTCAAGAAGCACAACCAGGAAGTGACTGAGCAGAGATGGGCATCAATTGCAAGGTGACTTTAACCCATTATTAACCCATTCACCACCGCTACAGGGCAATGGGAATAGACGGGCAAAGTGCCAGAAAGGGCGAATCTAATTATAGATTTGCCTTTTCTGGGGTGTCTGGGGGCAGATGTTAGTAGCCAGGGGGGGCACAAAATGAATGCACCCTCCCTGGGCTATTATTATTTGCCCCCACTCGCTTGCTTTGTCTGTCTAGTGGAGAAAATACAGCGGGAGCCCACACATTTTTTTCAACAAATTTACACCTTTAATTAACCCCTACATTGTGAAATTTCACACACATACACTCATGTAATTGTTAGTGAAAACCATATATCAAAATACTTGAAATGACATGGTTAACTGTATGTAAACAATGTGTCATTTCATGTCAGATTCTGGAACTTCACCAAAGCCGGCAACTGAATTAGCGGCTATTACAGTATGTAGAAGTGTATGAACTATAAATATACAGTCATGGCCAAAAGTTTTGAGAATGACACAAATATTAATTTTTACAAAGTCTACTGCTTCAGTTTTTCTAATGGCAATTTGGATATACTCCAGAATGTTATAAAGAGTGATCAGCTTAACAGCAATTACTTGCAAAGTCAATATTTGGCTAGAAAATGAACTTTATCCCCCAAAACACATTTCAACATCTGTAATGTATGTAGTACAGTTCATATAGCGTCTTGTGCTTGGGTGCGATGAAAATACATGAGACACAGGTTTGATATAGAAAGTCTTGTTTTACTTCATACAAGTTGGCAAAAATAGTCACACAGTTTGCAGACACAGAAGCAGGAGACACAGCAGGCCAGAGTAATCTAAGCTCAGCAATAACTCTCCACAACAGGTTCAGGATCTTCTTCTCTGTTACCGTAAGTCCATGCAAACGTGGGTCTTTCAAAGAGCAGGGTTCAGAGTCCACAAGTGCTTCAGAGTTCCTCAGTAGGAATAGCTGGAGTACAAGGTCCAAGGCTTTAGGAGTCAGGTCACAGGTTCACTGCAGGCTAGATTCTGAAGCACTGATTGCTCAGCTGTGGCTGCTTAAGAAGCAAAAGGAGAGAATCAGGGCGGGAACATGCAAGCTGGAAACTCCATTTTGACTGAGGGCAAGATAGCTGCAGCAAGACAGAAAGTAAAATGGCTGACGAACAAACTGAGTTTCAGGAACATGTACACAGAACCTTACATTACTCCCCCCTTAGGGACAACCTCCGGATGACCTCAGGCCAGGCTTGTGTGGGTACCTCTGATGAAACTGACGGAGCAAGCGAGGAGCATTAACGTTATTGACTGGTTCCCATGAGTTGTCCTCCACTGGGTAGCCCTGCCATTTAATCAAATATTGTAACTGATTTCTGTATAACCTGGAATCTAGAATCCTTTCCACCACAAATTCTTCCTGACCATCGACTAGCACTGGGTCAGGGCAAGGAGAAGAACGTCCAGGAAACGTATTGGGTGTCGCAGCCTTTAGTAGGGATACATGAAAGACAGGGTGAATTCTCATAGTTCTGGGCAGTTGAAGACGACAAGCAACGGCACTTATAATTTTACTGATTTTATAGGGTCCAATGTACTTATGTCCCAACTTAGACGATGGAATCCTTAACTTAAGATTTCTGGTTGACAGCCAGACCAAGTCTCCTACCTTGAAAGCTGGTGCAGGTTTACGAAATTTATCTGCTGCTTTCTTGTACCTTTCCTGAGCTGATTCCAGATTCTCCTTTAGAAGATCCATATTCTTCTGTAAAGACGTGATTCTTTCAGCCACTGCTGGTAAAGGCGTTTCTATGGGAAATCGTGGTAGAATGTTAGGATGATAACCTAGATTAGATTAGAGTAAAAAGGAGACTGCTTAGTGGAGGCACTCTGAGAGTTGTTATACGAGAACTCAGCTAATGGAAGTAGATCCACCCAATCATCCTGTAGGTGGCAGATAAAGCAGCGGAGATACTGCTCCAGGGTTTGATTGGTTCGTTCGGTCTGTCCATTAGTCTGGGGATGAAAAGCAGAAGAAAGGTTTACTTTAATGTCCAATGCTGCACAGAAATTTTGCCAAAACCTAGAAGTGAATTGCACCCCTCGATCCGAAATAACCTCATCCGGTACTCCATGTAAGCGAAACACATCTTTAATCATCAAATCTGATGTCTGTTTTGCAGTGGGTAAGCCGACACAAGGGATAAAATGAGCTGCCTTTGTTAGACGGTCAACCACCACTAGAATGGTGTTCTTCCCTTGAGAGGTTGGTAACTCCACAATGAAGTCCATAGAAATGGATCCCCACGGGCGGGACGGGGTGGGAAGAGGCTGTAACAGACCAGTTGGTGAGGAGCGAGGTGTTTTGCATCTTGCACAGACTTCACATGAAGTGACATAGTTTAAAACATCCTTCCTGCAAGTGGGCCACCAAAAGAAACGAGAGAGAAATTCCTGTGTCTTTAGAATTCCTCTATGCCCAGCTATCTTGGAATCGTGAATGAGTTGCAATACTCTCAATCTGACTGTTTCAGGAATATACAGGCGTTGTCCCTGAATCCACACACCATTCTTAAAGACAAGACTTACGTCCTTTGGGGGTTGTGCCAAAAAGGAATCCGCATGGTATGCTTCCTTGATGTCCTTAAGTAGGTCTTGATTATGAATTACTCCTAGGAATCTAGAGTCAGGAAGAATAGTCTTAGGAGGAGTAATTGGACGTGTCTCTGCTGAGTAAATCCTAGAGAGTGCATCAGCCTTTCCATTGCGCGATCCTGGTCTATAAGAAATGATAAAATTAAATTGGTTTAAGAAAAGATTCCAGCGAGCCTGGCGAGGAGTCAGGCACTTAGCCGACCTGATAAACTCAAGGTTACGATGATCTGTCAGGACGACTATTTGCTGTGCAGCTCCCTGAAGAAGGTGTCTCCATTCTTTGAAGGCGGCAATAATGGCCAACAACTCTCTATTGCCCACATCGTAGTTCCTCTCAGCCGAAGACAACTGCTGGGAAAAGAAGGCACAGGGATGCAAGACATTCTTCTCACCTGTTCTCTGAGAGAGTATAGCTCCAACGACACAGTCTGAAGCATCCACCTCTATTATGAAGGCAAGCTCGGGGTTGGGATGTACTAGGATAGGTGCAGTGGTAAATTTATCTTTTAGACGGGAAAATGCTTCCTGGGCTTGGGGAGTCCAGGAGAACCTAGACTCTTTCCGGGTAAGTTGGGTGATAGGTGACACTACCTCAGAGAAATTTCTAATGAAACGTCTATAGAAGTTGGCAAACCCGATGAAGCGCTGTACCTCCTTCACATTTCTAGGACTTGGCCAATCCTTGATGGCTTGGGTTTTGCTTCCATCCATACTAATTCCTTGTGTAGACAGTACATACCCCAGAAATTGAATTTCGGTCCTATGGAATTCACACTTTTCAAGTTTGATGTAAAGATGATTTTGTCTTAGACGTTCCAAGACCATTCTCACATGTCCATGATGTTCCTCTGTGGAGTTAGAAAAAATTAGAATATCATCCAAATAAATTACCACGAATGTATCTAGGAGATCCCTGAAGATGTCATTCACCAAGTGTTGGAAAGTGGCTGGGGCGGTACTCAGACCAAAAGGCATAACTAGATATTCAAAGTGTCCATAGCGTGACCTGAATGCAGTCTTCCATTCATCCCCAGGTCTAATACGGACTAAGTTATAGGCCCCACGAAGATCTAGTTTAGAGAAAATTTTGGCATGTCGCACTCTCTCCAATAACTCAGGGATTAAAGGCAATGGATAACGGTTTCTAATAGTAACCTTATTGAGTTCCCTATAGTCTACGCATGGTCTCAGAGATCCATCTTTCTTCTTTACAAAGAAGATGGGTGCACCTGCAGGAGATGAAGAGGGGCGTATGAAGCCCTTGGCTAGATTTTCGTCTATGTAATCCTTTAAAGCCTTTAGCTCGGGCCCCGCCAGGGGGTAGATCTTACCAAAAGGTATCTCTGCTCCAGGCAATAATTCAATTGGACAATCATATGGACGGTGAGGAGGAAGCTGGTCAGCGTTCTTCTTGTCACATAAATCCACATAGTCCTGGTATACAGCTGGTAGTTCAGGGACTGACATGGTTCCTTTAGGAACAGAGCAAGCTGAAACTTTTGGACTCATCTGTTTCTCTGGAAAGTGTAATTCCTTGGTCTCCAAGTTAATGGTAGGATTCTGAGCCTGCAGCCATGGTAGCCCTAGAATAATGGGAAAGTGGGGAGAAGAGATAAGCATAAAGGACAGTTTCTCTTGATGATCTTTACCCATAAGAACCCTCAAAGGCTCTGTTTCCTGATCCACTGGTCCAGAGGTCAGCAGGGAGCCATCCACAGTTTCCATCTGTACTGGAGTAGCCTTCTTCACTGAACGTATCCCTGTTTCAGAGCAAAGGAGACATCCATAAAATTTCCACTTGCCCCTGAGTCGATCATAGCAGAGCTAGACACCCAAGCTGAGTCAACCCAGAGTTTGATGGAAAGAAAGCAATGAGAATTGTTTTTCTTACAACTCAGCTGGGACACCGCTGAGGAAACTTGAAAAATGGCAGCGTTTACACAGTCAACGTCCTCAGAGGTAACGGAGTTTAAGTCCGAGAAATCAAGATCTGTTGCTGCAGATCTCTCTGGAGCCTGAGGCTCAGACCTGACAGATCCCCTCTCGCAACACTCACAATGAATGAGTGCTGCAGTAGTCTTACGAGAACGGCTGGGGCAGTTTATAATGAAGTGCCCTGACTTACCACAATAGAAACATAGATTTTCCTTAAAACGATGTTCCTTGCGTGCATCACTAACCCGTCGTTGTAAAGAGTCTACCTGCATGGGTTCAGGTTCAGGTTCCCGTGTAATCCTACTCAAAGGTTCCTTAGCTGGAGAGGAAGGTAGGAAAAGGTTAGTGCGATTGCTTTCAAACCATCTCTCTTGCCTGCGTTCAGTCAGACGAGTATCAATACGGATGCAGTAGTTAATAAAGTCACCTAACGCAGTGGGAGGGTCGGCACGAGCAAGTTCATCCTTAATCAGTGGAGATAACCCCTTTCGAAAAATAGATTTTTTGGCGGAACTGTCCCAGGTGGTATCAAGGGCCCATCTCCTGAAATCCAAGGCATATTCAGCTACCGAGTGCTTACCTTGGCGCAAAGCTAGCATGGCTGCTTCAGCTGTTGCACCTCGATTGGGGTCATCAAACACCTGCCCCATGGCTGAAATAAAAGCATCAAGGTGATTCAAACAATCATCCTCAGTCTCAATCAGAGGGTTTGCCCACATCAAAGCCTTGTTGGTAAGCAACATAATTATAGTAAGCACCTTAGATCGTTCAGTGGGAAATTGTGAAGCATGTGCAGAAAAAAAAAGATTGCATTGATTAATAAATCCCCTGAATTTCTCACGTTCACCGCCAAAACGAAAAGGGGGCAACTTGGGAATCCCAGAATCGGGGCTACGGCAGGAGCCTGGACTCGCTCTTCTAGAACCTCAATCCTGGCTCGCAAATCCTGGGCAGTCTGTCCAAACACTTGCAAATTGTGATTAGTGAGGTCCTGTAGGCTTGAAAAACGGGTCTTTATATTCTGCAAATCTGCAAGGATATTATCAGTCACTTCGCAAAGTTCCTTTATGCGGGCCTCCATTTTCCAGATCTTTTAAGACAGGAGTACTGGAAGAAGAGGAGAGGAGAAAAAAAAAAACAATAGTGTTTACCTGTGGTAACACTGCAGAGAGAAAAAAAATTAAGGGAACTGCTCACCTGGAATGGTTGTGAGAAGTCACAACCACTATCATCACAGAAAGTTCACCCGGACATCTGATATCCACAGTTACAGCAGACAAAAAAGAGAAAAGAGAAAAAAAAAAAACAATAGTGTTTACCTGTGGTAACACTGCAGAAAAAAAAACACTTAAGGGAATTGCTCACCTGGAATGGTTGTGAGAAGTCACAACCACTGTCATCACAGAAAGTACAACCGGACATCCGATATCCACAGTTACAGCAGACACAGCCTTTCCAGACCCAGCAGACACTAACGTTTTGGCTTCAGAATCTTGTAATGTATGTAGTACAGTTCATATAGCGTCTTGTGCTTGGGTGCGATGAAAATACATGAGACACAGGTTTGATATAGAAAGTCTTGTATTACTTCATACAAGTTGGCAAAAATAGTCACACAGTTTGCAGACACAGAAGCAGGAGACACAGCAGGCCAGAGTAATCTAAGCTCAGCAATCACTCTCCACAACAGGTTCAGGATCTTCTTCTCTGTTACCGTAAGTCCATGCAAACGTGGGTCTTTCAAAGAGCAGGGTTCAGAGTCCACAAGTGCTTCAGAGTTCCTCAGTAGGAATAGCTGGAGTACAAGGTCCAAGGCTTTAGGAGTCAGGTCACAGGTTCACTGCAGGCTAGATTCTGAAGCACTGATTGCTCAGCTGTGGCTGCTTAAGAAGCAAAAGGAGAGAATCAGGGCGGGAACATGCAAGCTGGAAACTCCATTTTGACTGAGGGCAAGATAGCTGCAGCAAGACAGAAAGTAAAATGGCTGACGAACAAACTGAGTTTCAGGAACATGTACACAGAACCTTACAACATCATTGCAGCCCTGCCTTAAAAGGACCAGCTAACCTCTTTTCAGTGATTGCTCCATTAACACAGGTGTGGGTGTTGATGAGGACATGGCTGGAGATCAATCTGTCATGATTAAGTAAGAATGACACTACTGGGCACTTTAAAAGGAGGCTGGTGCTTGGCATCATTGTTTCTCTTCTGTTAACCATGGTTATCTCTAAAGAAACACGTGCAGTCATCATTACAATGCACAAAAATGGCCTAACAGGGAAGAGTATCTGAGCTAGAAAGATTGCACCTCAGTCAACAATCTATCGCATCATCAAGAACTTCAAGGAGAGAGGTTCCATTGTTGCCAAAAAGTCTTCAGGGCGCCCAAGAAAGACCAGCAAGCACCAGGACCGTCTCTTAAAAGTGTTTCAGCTGCGGGATCGGGCTACCAGCAGTGCAGAGCTTGCTCAGGAATGGCAGCAGGCAGGTGTGAGTGCATCTGCACGCACTGTGAGGCAGAGACTCTTGGAGCAAGGCCTGGTCTCAAGGAGGGCAGCAAAGAAGCCACTTCTCTCCAGAAAAAACATCATGGACAGACTGATATTCTGCAAAAGGTACAGGCAGTGGACTGCTGAGGACTGGGGTAAAGTTATTTTCTCTGATGAATCACCTTTTCGATTGTTTGGGACATCAGGAAAACGCCTCATTCGGAGAAGACAAGGTGAGCGCTACCACCAGTCTTGTCTCATGCCAACTGTTAAGCATCCTGAAACCATTCATGTGTGGGGTTGCTTCTCAGCAAGGGAATCATCTCTCTCACAGTCTTACTTAAAAACACAGCCATGAATAAAGAATGGTACCAGAATGTCCTCCAAGAGCAACTTCTCCCAACCCTCCAAGAGCAGTTTGGCGATCAACAATGCCTTTTCCAGCATGATGGAGCACCTTGCCATAAAGCAAAGGTGATAACTAAATGGCTCAGGGAACAAAACATAGAGATTTTGGGTCCATGGCCTGGAAACTCCCCAGATCTTAATCCCATTGAGAACTTGTGGTCAATCATCAAGAGACGGGTGGACAAATAAAAACCTAAAAATTCTGACAAAATGAAAGCATTGATTGTGCAAGAATGGACTGCTATCAGTCAGGATTTGGTCCAGAAGTTGATTGAGAGCATGCCAGGGAGAATTGCAGAGGTCCTGAAGAAGAAGGGTCAACACTGCAAATATTGACTTGCTGCATTAACTCATTCTAACTGTCAATATAAGCTTTTGTTACTCATATGTTTGCAATTATTATATTTCTGTCTGTGATAAAAACATCTGTCAAACACACCAGAGGGCAGCAGATCATGTGAAAATATAATATTTGTGTCATTCTCAAAACTTTTGGCCATGACTGTATGTATATATATATATATATATATATGTCACTATGTGTGTATATGTATTGATTCTATTCTTTATTAAAGCTGTCAGTGTGATTTTACAGTATAGCTGGGGATGAATTGCCGGCTTTTCTAAAGGACAGCGGTGCGATTTAATCTCAAGTCACACGTGCGGTCCGTTTGTAATCCGATTTTTCATCGCACCCATAGACTTGCATTGGCAATAGTCGACCCACAATCGGTGACAATCGCAGCATGCTGCGATTGCACTTGCATGTTTAAAACGGACCACAAAAAATCTGATACTGGGAGCTGCTTCATAGATTAACATTGGTCCGACTGCAATGCGATATTTCATCGCATTGCAGTCGTCCGATTTTGTCGCCAGTGTGACTCCGGCCTTCCTCTGCGGAGACATTGGAACTTGTTGATGCAATAGTGACTCTAGGAAAATAAAATCACTGACTATTGCAGTGTTTCACAAAACTGTATATATATCTATATACAGTATTGGAGAATACTGTAATTAACCCCTTTACCCCCGAGGGTGGTTTGCACGTTAATGACCTGGCCAATTTTTACAATTCTGACCACTGTCTCTTTATGAGGTTATAACTCTGGAATATTTCAACAGATCTTCACGATTCTGACTATTTTCTCGTGACATATTGTACTTCACGTTAGTGGTAAAATTTCTTCGATATAACTTGCGTTTATTTTTGAAAAAAACAGAAATATGGCAAAAATTGTGAAAATTTTGCAATTTTCAGACTTTGAATTTTTATTCCCTTAAAACAGAGAAATATGTCACACAAAATAGTTAATAAATAACATTTCCCACTTGCCTACTTTACATCAGCTCAATTTTATAACCAAAATTTTGTTTGTTAGGAAGTTATAAGGGTTAAAACTTGACCAGCAATTTCTCATTTTTACAACAAAATTTACAAAGCCATTTTTTTAGGGACCACCTCACATTTGAAGTCACTTTGAGGGGTCTATATGTCTGAAAACACCCAAAATGACACCATTCTTAAAACTGTACCCCTCAAGGTACTCAAAACCACATTCAAGAAGTTTATTAACTCTTCAGATGCTTCATAGGAGCTGAAGAAACGTGGAAGGAAAATAAAAAATCCTATTTTTTTCTCACAAAAATGATATTTTAGTCACCAATTTTTTTATTTTCCCAAGGTTAACAGGAGAAATTGGACCACAAAAGCTGTTTTCCAATTTGTCCTGAGTATGCTGATACCCCAGATGTGGGGGGGACCACTGTTTGGGCGCACGGCAGAGCTTAGAAGGAGCACCATTTGACTTTTTCCCACCAAAATTGGCTGTAATTGAGATTGTACGCCATGTCGCATTTGGAGAGCCCCTGATGTGCCTAATAAGTGGAAACCCCCCACAAGTGACCTCATTTTAGAAACTAGACCCCCTAAGGAACTTATCTAGATCTGTGGTGAGCAATTTGAACCCCAAGTGCTTCACACAAGTTTATAACGTAGAGCTGTAAAATTAAAAAAATCATAATTTTTTTCCACAAAAATGATCTTTTCACCCCAATTTATATTTTCCCAAGGGTAACAAGACCCTAAAAGCTATTGTGCAATTTGTTCTGAGTATGCTGATACCCCTTATTTGGGGGTAAACCACTGTTTGGGTGCATGGCAGAGGTAGGAAAGGAAGGAGCGCCGTTTGACTTTTTCAGTGCAGAATTGGCTGGACGCCAGGTCGCGTTTGGAGAGCCACTGACGTGCCTAAACAGTGGAAACTCCCCACAAGTGACCCCATTTTAGAAACTAGACCCCCTAAGGAACTTTTCTAGATCTGTGGTGAGCAATTTGAACCCCCAAGAGCTTCACACAAGTTTATAACGTAGAGCCGTAAAATTAAGAAAATCAAATTTTTTCCACAAAAATGACTTTTCACCCCTATTTTTTATTTTCCTAAGGGTAACAGGAGAAATTGGACCCAAAAAGTTGTTGTCCAATTTGTCCTGCGTACGCTGATACCCCATATGTGGGAGAAAACTACTGTATGGGCACACGTCAGGGCTCGGAAGGGAAGTAGTGATGTTTTGGATTGCAGGTTTTTATGGAATGGTCTGCGGGCGTCATGTCACGTTTGGAGAGCCCCTGATGTGCCTAAACAATGGAAACCCCCCACAAGTGACCCCATTTTAGAAACTAGACCACCCAAGGAACTTATCAAGATGTGTGGGGAGAACTTTGAACCCCTAAGTGCTTCACAGAAGTTTATAACGTAGAGCCATAAAAATAAAAAATCATAATTTTTTTCCACAAAAATATTTTCGCCCCCAATTTTTTATTTTCCCAAGGGTAGCAGAAGAAATTGGACCCCAAGAGTTATTGTGCAATTTGTCTTGAGTACGCTGATACCCCATATGTGGGGGTAAACTACTGTTTGGGTACATGCAGAGCTCAGAAGGGAAGGAGCACTGTTTGACTTTTTCAATGCAGAATTGGCCGGAATTGAGATCAGACGCCATGTCACATTTGGAGAGCCCCTGATGTGCCTAAAAAGTGGAAACCCCCCAATTCTAATACCAACTCTAACCCCAACACACCCCTAACCCAACCCTAACCCTAACTTTAGCCCCAACCCTAACCCTAACCCTAATGGGAAAATGGAAATAAATACATTTTTTTAATTTTATTATTTTTCCCTAACTAATGGGGTGATAAAGGGGGTTTGATTTAGTATTTATAGAGGGTTTTTATGTTTGGCAGCTGTCACACGCTGAAAGACGCTTTTTATTGCAAAAAATAGTTTTTGCATCACCACATTTTGAGAGCTATAATTTTTGCATATTTTGGCCCACAGAGTCATGTGAGGTCTTATTTTTTGAGGGACGAGTTAACGTTTTTATTGGTACAATTTTTGGCACATGACATTTTTGATCGCTTTTTATTAAGATTTTTGGGAGGTTAGAATGAACAAAAGCTCACTATTCATAATTTCTTTTTGGCGTTTATACCGTTCCGCGTGTGGTAAAATTGATAAAGTAGTTTTACTCTGCAGGTTAGTGCGATTACAGCGATACCTTATTTATATCATTTTTTTATGTTTTGGTGCTTTTATACAATAAAAACTATTTTATATAAAAAATAATTATTTTTGCATCTCTTTATTCTGCGAGCTATAACGTTTTCATTTTTTCGCTGATGATGCTGTATGGGGGGCTCGTTTTTTTGCTGGACAAGATGACATTTTCAGCAGTACCATATTTATTTATATCCGTCTTTTTGATCGCGTGTTATTCCACTTTTTGTTCGGCGGTATGATGACAAAGCATTGTTTTTTGCTTTGTTTTTTTTAAGGGGTTCACTAAAGGGGTTAACTAGTGGGACAGTTTTATAGGGCGGGTGGTTCCAGCGCGGCGATACTAAGTATGTGAACTTATTGTTTTTTTTTATTTGCATAACGAAATTAATTTATTGGGGAACATTTTTTTCTTCTTTATTTAGGATTTTTTTTTTACACATGTTAATTTTTATTTTTTTTACTTTTTTACTTTGTCCCAGGGTGGGACATCACTGTATAGTGTCAGATCGCAGATCTGACACTGTGCACAGCACTGTGTCAGATCTGCGATCTGACAGGCACTGCAGGAGGCTTTCTCCTGCCGGGGTCCTGGAGGAAGGAGGCCCTCAGAACAGCACGATCACATCGCGCTGTTCTGAGGGTCTCAGTAAATCACGCAGGGAGCCAACTCCCTGCGCGATGCTTCCCTATGCCACCGAAACACTGCGATCATGTTTGATTGCAGTGTGGCGGGGGTTAATGTGCCGGGAGCGGTCCGTGACCGCTCCTGGCACAGAGTTCCGGGTGGGTGTCAGCTGTGATAATCAGCTGACACCTCGGAGCGCGTCCGATTGCATGTGACGTACTATCCCATCCATGGTCATACGGGCCCAGGTACCATGGACGGGATAGTACATCTAATGTCAGAAAGGGGTTAATATATATTATATATATATATATATATATACATATATGTACACAGCTCTGGAAAAAATTAAGGGACCACTTTCATATGTTCAGTTTGTCTGATTTTTCTCTTTATAGGTATATTTTTAAGTAAAATGTAAATTGTTCTTTTAGTCTATAAACTTCTGACAACATGTCTCCGAATTTCCAAGCAACAAATTTTGTATTTTTTTTTGACAAAGAAAAATGGTCAAAATTAAAAAAAAACAGTGTTCTCAGACCTCAAATAATGCAAAGAAAACAAGTTTGTAATCATTTAGAAGCAACAATACCAATGTTTTAACTTAGGAAGAGTTCAGAAATCAATATTTTGTGGAATAACCATGATTTTTAAAAACAGCTTTAATGCGTCTTGGATATCTCATACTTAAATTTCATTGTCGTTGACACATTTATTTGCCAATCTTGACATATGCTTCTTGTTGATGCCCTGCTGGAACACTATGACGTCCCATATCATCAGGCTTCCTCCACCGAACTTGACATTTCCTTCAATTTCTCAATCCGTTAGCCCCTTTTTCCCTTGTTTCTTTCAGACCCATTTGCACCTATAAGAGACTAGTCTATTGACTTTCGTGTCATCGCTCCAAATCACCCGTTTCAAATCTTTAAATGTCCACTTTTCGTACTTGTTTGCAAACTTGAACCGATGCTTCTTATGGCAATATTGAAGATGAGGCTTCTTCTCCTTTTTTCTGACCACCATTCCAGACTTGTATAATGTGTGTTGCACGGTGCTTGCACAGATGTCTGTGATCTCACTATTATGAAACATACGAGCCACCTCCATTGCCTTGTTTTTCGCCCAAGAACTTACAGATATTGGAATGAGTTGACATTTTGGCCACAATATTATGCCTGGATGTCCACCTTTTGACTTCAGAATGGATGAACGGACTTTATTTCGTATTCTTCCAACTGTCATAGCACTCACATGATGCAGTTTGGCAATTTTCTTGGCCAAGAGACTGCTATCAATGAGCTGTTTCTCTTTTCTTGGGAAATCGTCTTCATGGCTGCTCCTCGACTCAAACCAATGACCTTTCACTTGGTAATCAACCTAATAACACATTGAGCTATTAGGGAATGTGAGAATAGATTGTATTTTGCAGTATTCAGGAATAAAAATATTTTTCAACCCCCAGGAGCAAAACAGTAACAATGCAGTGACCTCACAAGAATGTGCATAACTAATCATATGCTAAATAGTTGCAGTCAAATTTAAGTGAGATAACCAAGGTGACTGTCTGTAAAATGATGGTAGTCTATCGATCAAAGCAGTAGTGGATGCGAGATATGGAGCCTGAAAGTCATAAGTTCAAAACACTGTTACCCTTTTGCTCTTCACTATATATATATATATATATATATATATATATATATACAGTACAGACCAAAAGTTTGGACACACCTTCTCATTTAACCCCTTCATGACCCAGCCTATTTTGACCTTAAAGACCTGGCCATTTTTTGCAATTCTGACCAGTGTCCCTTTATGAGGTAATAACTCAGGAACGCTTCAACAGATCCTATCGATTCTGAGTTTGTTTTTTCGTGACATATTGGGCTTCATGATAGTGGTAAATTTAGGTCGATAATTTTTGCATTTATTTGTGGAATAAAATGGTAATTTGTCAAAATTTTGAAAATTTCGCAATTTTCAAATTTTTAATTTTTATTCTGTTAAACCAGAGAGTTATGTGACACAAAATAGTTAATAAATAACATTTCCCACATGTCTACTTTACATCAGCACAATTTTGGAAACAATTTTTTTTGTTAGGAAGTTATAAGGGTTAAAACTTGACGATTTCTCATTTTTACAACAAAGTTTACAAAACCATTTTTTTAGGAACCACCTCACATTTGAAGTCACTTTTAGGGGTCTATATGACAGAAAATACCCAAAAGTGACACCATTCTAAAAACTGCACCCCTCAAGCTACTCAAAACTATATTCAAGAAGATTATTAACCCTTCAGGTGCTTAACAGGAACTAAAGCAATATGGAAGGAAAAAATTGACATTTTAATTTTTCCAACAAAAATTTTCTTTTAGCATTAATTTTTTCATTTTTACATAGGCAACAGGATAAAATGGATCCTAAAATTTGTTGGGCAATTTATCCTGAGTGCACTGATACCTCATATGTGGTCATAAACCACTGTTTGGGCGCACGGCAGGAGAGTCCCTGTGTGCCTAAACAGCGAAAAAAACCCACAATTGACACCATTTTGGAAACTAGACCACTTTAGGAACTTATCTAGATGTGTTGTGAGCACTCTGAACCCCCAAGTGCTTCACAGAAGTTTATAACGCAGAGCAGTGAAAATAAAAAAAACATTTTTTTTTCCTCAAAAATGATTTTTTTAGCCGGCTTTTTTTTATTTTCACAAGGGTAACAGGATAAATTGGACCCCAAAAGTTGTTGTCCAATTTGTCCTGAGCACGCTGGTACCCCACATGTGGGGGGAACCACTGTTTTGGCGCACGGCAGGGCTCAGAAGGAAGGAGTGCCATTTGACTTTTTGAATGGAAAATTAGCTCCAATCGTTAGCGGACACCATGTCGTGTTTGGAGAGCCCCTGTGTGCCTAATCTTTGGAGCTCCCCCACAAATGACCCCATTTTGGAAACTAGACCCCCTAAGGAACTTATCTAGATGCACAGTGAGCATTTTGAACCCCAAGGTGCTTCACAGAAGTTTATAACGTAGAGCCGTGAAAATAAAAATTCATTGTGGGGGGAACCACTGTTCGAGCACACGTCGTGGCTCGGAAGGGAAGTAGTGACGTTTTGAAATGCCGACTTTGATGGAATGGTCTGTGGGCATCATGTTACATTTGCAGAGCCCCTGATGTGCCTAAACAGTAGAAATCCCCAACAAGTGACCCCATTTTGGAAACTAGACCCCCAAGGAACTTATCTAGATGTGTGGTGAGCACTTTGAACCCCCAAGGGCTTCACAGAAGTTTATAACGACTGGGCATGAAAATAAAAAAAATCAGATTTTTTCCACAAACATTAACATTTAGTCCCCATTTTTTTTATTTTCCCAATGGTAACAGGAGAAATTAGACCCCAAAGTGGTTGTGCAATTTTTCCTGAGTACGCTGATACCCCATATGTGGGGGTAAACCACTGTTTGGGCGCACGTCGGGGCTCGGAATGGAGGGAGCACTGTTTGCCTTTTGAACGCAAAGTTGACTGGAATAAATGGTGGCGCCATGTCGCGTTTGGAGACCCCCTGATGTGCCTAAATAGTGGAAACCCCTCAATTCTAACTACAACCCTAACCGCAACACACCCCTAACCACAACCCTAACCCCAACACACCCCTAACCCTAATCCCAACCCTAACCATAACCCTAACCCCAACACACCCCTAACCCTAATCCGAACCCTAACCATAACCCTAAACACAAGCCTAACCCTAATCCCAACACACCCCTAACCATAATCCCAACTCTAACCCTAACCACAAGCCTAACCCTAATCTCAACCCTAACCCTAATTCCAATCATAACCCTAATTCCTACCGTAACCCTAATTCCAACCCTAACCCTAATTCTAACACAAACCCTAATTCTAACCCTAACCCTAATTCCAACCTTAACCCTAATTCCAACCCTAACACTAACCCTAATCCTAGCCCTAACCCTAATCCTAACCCTAATCCTAACCCTAGTTCCAACCCTAACCCTTGTTCTAATCCTAAACCTAATGCTAACCCTAAAGGAAGAATAAAAAAATATTTTCTTTATTTTATTACTTGTCCCTGCCTAGTGGGGTGATAAAGGGGGGGTTTATTTACTTTTTTTTTATTTGATCACTGTGAGAGTTTATCACAGTGATCAAAATAAATGAATGAAATCTGCCGGCCGGCAGGTGCACTGCGAATTTACAATTTTCATAGTCATGAAAATACAGAAAAATCTTTAAATAAGAAGGTGTGTCCAAACTTTTGGTCTGTACTATATATATATATATATATATAAATATATATATATATATATATATATATATATATAAAATTGTAGTTACTGTATCTGCTGTTTGGCCTGCACAATGTACAATGTACAGTACATAAGCATGATTCTGACTTTCATAAAACTGTTTTTTTTCTTTTTAGAATAGTTCCCCAAACAAGGGGTGATATATGGAAAAAAATTGTTTTGCCAAGTTTATCACTTGTACATTATAAATGAGGGCTTGTTTTTACAACAATGAAGCACATGGAAAAAGACTGTGTCTGTCTCCATATAACATGATAGATGGTCGCTTCCACTCTGAGAATGTTTGTGAACATGTTTTAGTGTCGTATGAATGTACATTTCCAGTCCTGAAGCATTCTTGATGACATTCTTGGTTTTGAAAAATATAGCACTGTGTATACAACACTGTGTATAAGGGAAGGGGATAGTTGTACATACCGTACATTTGAGGTGGAGTTCAACAAAGGTATGTCTACAAAATAGTTTTTACACCTGGAGACCAAAACTGTTCCACTACCTAGATCAACAAAAGGATGATTTCAGGTAAGGTACAAACTATGCCTGGGGCGTTTCTGTAAGAGTGTGGTGTGTTTGTGAAAATGAACTCCGTATACATTATGAAGCAGTCCTTTTTTTGTCTGCTGTCTGAGGTTTAAAAGTTCAGGTTTTGTGATGTGATACCTGTGATCTTCTTTGAGTGGATTAGAAACCTTTAATAAAGGTCCACTTTTGCATAAGAGATAATGCGACCTGCCCATATTGTTTTCCTGTAGAGGATAAAAATTCACATATGCAATAAAACCCTGTGAACAAATACAGTGTGGGCACTGCTGTACATATTTGTGTTAGGGCACTGTGCCCGCATATGCCTACGCAGGTGCACTACTTCAGAATTTAAAGGACCACATGTGAGATCTGAACTAAAGCATAACCTAACCTTGTTGCCAAAGCAAAGTTTATTCTTCAAACTCTCAGGTAGCTAGAGATCATATTAGATTTAAGCTTCCACAACTTAGTTTTGCCATCTTAATTCTCCAATAAATAGCTAAAGAATTCTATTATTTCATTATATCATATACAGGTGCTTCTCACAAAATTAGAATATCATCAAAAAAGTTAATTTATTTCAGTTCTTCAATACAAAAAGTGAAACTCATGTTTTATATAGAGTCATTACAAACAGAGTGATCTATTTCAAGTGTTTATTTCTGTTAATGTTGATGATTATGGCTTACAGCCAATGAAAACCCGAAAGTCATTATCTCAGTAAATTAGAATACTATATTACAGCAGCTTGAAAAGTGATTTTAAAATCCCAAATGTTGGCCTAACGAGATGTATGTTCAGTAAATGCACTCAATACTTGGTCGGGGCTCCTTTTGCATCAATGACTGCATCAATGCGGCGTGGCATGGAGGCGATCAGCCTGTGGCATTGCTGAGGTGTTATGGAAGCCCAGGTTGCTTTGATAGCAGCCTTCAGCTCGTCTGCATTGTTGGGTCTGGTGTCTCTCATCTTCCTCTTGTCTACACCCCATAGATTCTCTATGGGGTTAAGGTCAGGCGAGTTTTCTGGCCAATCAGGCACAGTGATACTGTTGTTTTTAAACCAGGTATTGATACTTTTGGCAGTGTGGACAGGTGCCAAGTCCTGCTGGAGAATGAAATTTCCTTCTCCAAAAAGCTTGTGGCAGAGGAAAGCATGAAGTGCTCTAAAATGTCCTGGTAGACAGCTGCGTTGACTTTGGTCTTGATAAAACACAGTGGACCTACACCAGCAGATGACACGGCTCCACAAACCATCACTGATTGTGGAAATTTCACACTAGACCTCAAGCAGCTTGGATTGTGTGTCTCTCCACTCTTCTTCCAGACTCTAGGACCTTGATTTCCAAATGAAATGCAACATTTACTTTAATCAGAAAACAACACCATTGACCACTGAGCAACAGTCCAGTTCTTTTTCTCCTTGGCCCAGGTAAGACACTTCTAGCTTTGTCTATTGGTCATGAGTGGCTTTATACAAGTAATGGAACACTTGTAGCCCATGTCATGGATATAATAATAATAATAATAATAATAATAATAATCTTTATTTATATAGCGCCAACATATTCCGCAGCGCTTTACAGTTTAACAGTTTCAAAACACAAGTCATAGGTAACAACGTTAACAATACAATAATTAAAGCAAAATAAGCCGACCCTGCTCGTGAGAGCTTACAATCTACAATGAGGTGGGGGAGATACAAAGTACAGGTGTGTATATACAATGGTGCATTTACAATAATGGTCCAGCCATCTTGAGGGAGTGAGGCATGGATGGAGATAGTGAATGGGCTACACATACACACTTAAACATAGAATGACTTTGGTTAGTGAATGTGATAGGCCACTCTGAACAAATGTGTTTTGAGGGAGCTCCTGAAACCATGCAAATTGTGGATAGTCCTAATTTCTTGGGGTAGAGCATTCCAGAGGATTGGCGCAGCGCGGGAGAAGTCTTGGAGTCAGGAGTGGGAGGTACGGATTAGTGCAGAGGTTAGTCGAAAGTCGTTTGCAGAGCGCAGCAGTCGGTTAGGCCGATAGATAGAAATGAGGGAGGAGATGTAGGGGGGTGCTGCACTGTGGAGAGCTTTGTGGGTGAGAACCAGTACTTTGAATTGGATCCTATAATGAATGGGCAGCCAGTGTAAGGACTGGCGAAGAGCGGACGCGTCCGAGTACCGATTAGCCAGATGGATGACCCTGGCTGCTGCATTAAGGATGGACTGGAGAGGGGATAGTCGAGTAATGGGGAGGCCAAGTAATAGAGCGTTGCAGTAGTCCAGGCGGGAGTGGATCAATGCTACAGTGAGGGTTTTTGTTGTTTCCATGGTGAGAAAAGGGCGGATTCTAGAGATGTTCTTTAGGTGTAGACGGCAAGAGCGGGCAAGAGATTGTATATGGGAGGTGAAGGAGAGATTGGTGTCAAACATAACACCTAGACAGCGAGCCTGCTGCCGGGGTGTTATTATGGTGCCGCCCACAGAGAGGAAAATGTCAGATTTAGGGAGGTTAGTAGACGGCGGGAGCAGAAGGAGTTCAGTCTTGGAGAGGTTAAGTTTCAGATAGAGAGCGGACATGATGTTGGAGACTGCGGACAGACAGTCGGTGGTGTTCTGTAGAACAGCGGGGGTAAGGTCGGGGGATGACGTGTATAGTTGTGTGTCATCGGCATAAAGATGGTACTGAAAGCCAAATCTGCTGATGGTCTGTCCAATTGGGGCCGTGTAGAGAGAGAAGAGAAGGGGGCCAAGGACTGAGCCCTGGGGTACACCGACAGTGAGAGGAAGAGGAGATGACGTGGAGCCAGAGAACGAAACACTGAAGGAGCGGTCAGAAAGATAGGAGGAGAACCAGGAGAGAACAGTGTCCTTAATACCTAGTGACTGGAGCCTAGACAGTAGGAGACGGTGGTCAACCGTGTCGAAAGCTGCAGAAAGGTCGAGAAGAATGAGCAGAGAGTGGTCGCCGTTACGTTTTGCTGTAAGAAGGTCATTGGTCACTTTGATGAGTGCAGTTTCAGTCGAATGTAGGGGGCGGAAGCCGGACTGTGAAGGGTCTAGGAGGGAGTAAGTGGAGAGGTAACGGGTGAGGCGGGAGTAGACTAGGCGCTCCAAAAGTTTAGAGATGAAGGGGAGATTGGAGACCGGTCTGTAGTTGTTTGTGCAGCAAGGGTCAAGAGCGGGTTTCTTTAGTAATGGAGTAATGATGGAGTGTTTGAAGGAGGATGGGAAAATGCCAGAGGAGAGTGAGAGATTAAAGATTGTAGTTAGGTGAGTTGTGACAACTGGAGAGAGAGACTGGAGGAGATGTGAGGGGATGGGGTCGGTAGTGCATGTAGTCGGACGAGAGGAAGAGAGGAGTCTGGAGACTTCTTCTTCTGTGATGGGATCAAATGTGGAAAGTGAGCCAGGGGAAATGCAGGGTGGGATGGGAGTCACAGCACTTGGTGGTTGAGAGCAGATTTCCTGACGGATAGTATCTATTTTTTCTATAAAGTGGGAGGCCAGGTCATCAGCACAAATGTCTGTGATAGGGGCTTGTGCTTTTGGCCTGAGGAGGGAGTGAAAAGTGTCAAAAAGTTTCTTGGGGTTGTTGGCTAGTGAGGAGATCAGTGTGGTAAAGTAGGTCTGTTTGGCGAGGTGAAGGGCAGCATTATAAGTTCTTAACATGAATTTAAAGTGGATGAAGTCTTCTGGTGTGCGGGTTTTTCTCCAGAGGCGTTCAGCACTCCTAGAGCATCGCTGAAGAAGTCGAGTTTGCAATGTGAGCCAGGGCTGTTTTACTGTGTGTTTGGAGGTTCTGAGGGTGAGCGGTGCTACTTGGTCAAGGGTGCTTTTAAGAATGTCATTGTAGTGATGAACAGCCAGATCAGGACAGGAAAGAGAGGAGATTGGGGACAGCGATGAGTGTAGGGAGTCTGAAAGTGTCTGAGGGTTAATGGCTTGTAGATTTCTGAATGTGTGGTAGGTAGGAGTGCGCTGGGGTGGTGGAGGATTTGTGAGCGTGAAGGAGAGAATGTTGTGGTCAGAGAGTGGAAGCGGTGAGTTATTTAGGTGGGAGATTGAACAGAGGCGGACAAAGACCAGGTCAAGGGGTGTTGCCATCCTTGTGTGTCTCAGAGGTTGAAAGCTGTGAGAGGCCTAGAGAAGATATGGATATGTCTGTGAGTGGTGGCTCTTGAAGCAATGACTCCAGCAGCAGTCCACTTCTTGTGAATTTTCCCCAAATTTTTGAATGGCATTTTCTTAACAATCCTTTCAAGGATGCGGTTATCTCGGTTGCTCATGCACCTTTTTCTACAACACTTTTTCCTGCCACTCAACTTTCTATTTATAAGCTTGGAAACAGCACTCTCTGAACAGCCAGCTTCTTTAGCAATGACATTTTGTGGTTTACCCTCCTTGTGGAGTGTGTCATTGACTGCCTTCTGGACATCAGTCAAGTCAGCAGTCTTCCCCATGATTGTGGAGCCTACTGAAACAGACTAAAGGACCTTTTTCAATGCTTAGGAAGCCTCTGCAGCTGTTTTTTTTTTTGCTAATTATTCAATTTACTGAGATAATGACTTTTGGGTTTTCATTGACTGTAAGCCATAATCATCAACATTAACAGAAATTAACACCTTGAAATAGATCACACTGTTTGCAATGACTCTATATAATGTATGAGTTTCATTTTTTGTATTGAAGAACTGAAATAAATTAACTTTCTGATAAACATTTAAAATTTTCAATGTTACAGAATTGCAATGTAGCCATAGAAATTGGATGATAAACTCTAGTTTCAAATGGTATCCTTTTTTTACGCACTCATAGACTTGAATTGGGTGAGTTGCATCTATTTAAAGAAAAAACTAGTGCATGCTGCCACATTTTTCACATGCAGATTCAGTCAATGAAAAAATCACTTTGCTCCATTGAGTAACATTGGTCCTAGTGCTGTCCGTTTTTTCCGCGGACAGAACTTGGACCGGAAATACGTTACTGTGAACGAGTCCTATGTCACGATCCATTTTTGGATTTGTGGCAGATCTGGTTCAATTGAGTTAAATCTTTTTTCCTTTCTGGCCATCGGGGGTTAAATGTCAGTTGTTCCCCGCTGGCAAGCTGGTGTAATTGCATTGCTGCTGGGTCAGCTGAAGTGGGCGGTGACCACTCCCACCATCCTTTAAAAGGTCACCTGATGCTTCAGCTCACTGTCAGTGTTAGAGCAATCTGCAGTGACCAAGCTGGAGTAAGGAGCTCTCTGGGTGCAGAGGTGCTTCTGCTAACTTCACTTATCTGGTGCCTTTGTTCTGCTGTGTGGTGTTTTGCAGCAGAGAAAGCTAAATGTGGTGTTTTTGTTACCTTGTCCCTTTGGTGTCTGTCACTTCCCCCTGTGTTTATTACCTGCAGAGGTGAGGCTAGTGCTACTTGCCGGCCAGTGCACTAGCCAGGGCAATTAGAGGTGACAACTAGGGATGAAAAATCCTGATGGCAGCGGGGGGAAGTACCCGCATAGGGCGTTAGGTGCAGGGACAGGCTCAGGTTTGAGCTCAGGTGGTGACTATCCCTCATTCCCTATTGGTAGGGCCTTCATCCCCAAAAATGTCATCCCTGTTGTGTGTTGTGCCTTTAGCTGACCTACCATCTGTTGGGTCGTGTCACACCGTGACACCCTATTAGCAAGTCTCGACTCATACACAGAGCACAATGTGAGCTGATTAGTCGGAATCCCCATCACGTGATTGAGAAGAGCAAAAGAGTGGCGTTGGGAACTTAGTGAAGTCAGCAATTGGTGAGTATATCAATACATTTACAGTGGGTTCGGAAAGTATTCAGACTGCTTTAAATTTTTCACTCTTTGTTTCATTGCAGCCATTTGGTAAATGCAAAAAAGTTCATATTTTTTTCTCATTACTGTACACTCTGCACCCCATCTTGACTGATAAACACCAGAAATGTAGAAATTTTTGCAAATTTATTAAAAAAGAAAAACTGAAATATCACATGGTCATAAGTATTCAGACCCTTTGCTTAGACACTCATATTTACGTCACATGCTGTCAATTTCCTTGTGATCCTCCTTGAGATGGTTCTACTCCTTCATTGGAGTCCAGCTGTGTTTAATTAAACTGATAGGTCTTGATTTGTAAAGGCACACACCTGTCTATATAAGACCTCACAGCTCACAGTGCATGTCAGACCAAATGAGAATCATGAGGTCAAATGAACAATCCAAGGAACTCAGAGACAGAATTGTGGCAAGGCACAGATCTGGCCAAGGTTACAAAAGAATTTCTGTTGTACTCAATGATCCAAAGAGCACAGTGGCCTCCATAATCCTTAAATGGAAGAAGTTTGGGACCACAAGAAGTCTTAGACCTGGCCAAACCAGCCAATCTGAGCAATTGTGGGAGAAGAGCCTTGGGGGAGAGAGGTAAAGAAGAACCCCAATATAACTGTGACTGAGCTCCACAGATGCAGTAGGGAGATGGAGAAAGTTCCACAAAGTCAACTATCACTGCAGCCCTCCACAAGTCGGGCCTTTATGGTAGAGGGGCCCGACAGAAGCCTCTACTCAGTGCAAGATATATGAAAACCTGCATAGAGTTTGCTAAAAAATCACATGAAGGACTCCCAGACTATGAGAATTAAGATTCTCTTGTCTGATGAGACGAAGATATGCAAATTGCCTCTTCAAACAAAGAGGACTTGTACTCTATAGCGCCACCTATTGGAAGTAGCGATCCTACAAGTCACAATCAACCCTTTAACGAGTTTTGTAATATGACTTAGGATAAAAGCCAAATCAGAATCTCCATTTGCAGACACGGTGTTTCGGACTGTTGGTCCTCGTCAGTGCAAAGTAGGAGAGATCTGATTTGGCTAGATGAGAGGCTCTGGACTGGGGTCTGGGGGGTAAGGTTACTCCTTGTGGAGAGTGACATACCAGCTCTGGCGTGTCGAGGTAAGGAGGCTTATTCGCCGTGCAATGCTCCTCTGGGAAATTTTAATATGCAAATTGCCTCTTCAAACAAAGAGGACTTGTACTCTATAGCGCCACCTATTGGAAGTAGCGATCCTACAAGTCACAATCAACCCTTTAACGAGTCTTGTAATATGACTTAGGATAAAAGCCAAATCAGAATCTCCATTTGCAGACACGGTGTTTCGGACTGTTGGTCCTCGTCAGTGCAAAGTAGGAGAGATCTGATTTGGCTAGATGAGAGGCTCTGGACTGGGGTCTGGGGGGTAAGGTTACTCCTTGTGGAGAGTGACATACCAGCTCTGGCGTGTCGAGGTAAGGAGGCTTATTCGCCGTGCAATGCTCCTCTGGGAAATTTTAATATGCAAATTGCCTCTTCAAACAAAGAGGACTTGTACTCTATAGCGCCACCTATTGGAAGTAGCGATCCTACAAGTCACAATCAACCCTTTAACGAGTCTTGTAATATGACTTAGGATAAAAGCCAAATCAGAATCTCCATTTGCAGACACGGTGTTTCGGACTGTTGGTCCTCGTCAGTGCAAAGTAGGAGAGATCTGATTTGGCTAGATGAGAGGCTCTGGACTGGGGTCTGGGGGGTAAGGTTACTCCTTGTGGAGAGTGACATACCAGCTCTGGCGTGTCGAGGTAAGGAGGCTTATTCGCCGTGCAATGCTCCTCTGGGAAATTTTAATATGCAAATTGCATATTAAAGAAGATAGAAGATAGAACTTTTTGGTGATAATTCTAAGCAGTATGTGTGGAGAAAACCAGGCACTGCTCATCACCTACCCAATACAATCCCAACAGTGAAACATGGTGGTGGCAGCATCATGCTATGGGGGTTTTTTCAGCTGCAGGGACAGGGCAACTGGTTTCAATTGAAGTAAACATGAATGCGGCCAAGTACAGAGATATCTTGGATAAAAACCTCTTCCAGAGTGCTATGGACTTCAGACTTGGCCGAAGGTTCACCTTCCAACATGACAATGACCCCAAGCGCACAGCTTAAATGACAAAGGAGTGGCTTCAGAACAACTGTGTGACCATTCTTGACTGGCCCAGCCAAAGCCATGAACTCAACCCAATTGAGCATCTCTGGAGAGACATGAAAATGGCTGTTCACCAACGTTCACCATCCAACCTGATGGAACTGGAAAGGATCTGCAATGAAGAAAGGCAGAGGATTCCGAAATCTAGGTGCAAAAAACTTGTTGCATCATTCCCAAGAAGACTCATAGCTGTACTAGCTCAAAAGGGTGCTTCTACTCAATACTGAGCAAAGGGTCTGAATACTTATGACCATGTGATATTTCAGTTTTACTTTTTTAATAAATTTGAAAAAATTTCTACATTTCTGTTTTTTTTCAGTAAATATGGGGTGCAGAGTGTACATTAATGAGAAAAAAAATGAACTTTTTTTCCAAATAGCTGCAATGAAACAAACAGTGAAAAATTTAAAGGGGTCTGAATACTTTCCCAACCCACTGTAAACTACAGTACATATAGTTTTACACAGATTTAGGGGATCAAAAAATTAAAAAAGAGAAAACACAGTAGTTTGACAATAAATGGCTTCACCAACCACTAACCATGAGGGGAGAAAAGTTTTGATGTTATTCATATTCTCTAAAAAAAGGCGAAGAAATAAAAAATTCTGCCAGGGTATGTACAGCAAACTTTTGAGCACAACTGTATATACTGTGGGGGCACACACAGCTCATGTATTAATTCCTTCTTTTGTATTTAAAAAGGGGGTTAAAAATTACTTTTGCACCTGCCTTTTTACATTTAGTCTACAGTCATGGCCAAAAGTTTTGAGATTGACACAAATATTATATTTTCACATGATCTGCTGCCCTCTGGTTTTTATGTGTGTTTGACAGATGTTTTTATCACAGACAGAATTATAATAATTGCAAACATATGAGTAACAAAAGATTATATTGACAGTTAGAATGAGTTAATGCAGCAAGTCAATATTTGCAGTGTTGACCCTTCTTCTTCAGGACTTCTGCAATTCTCCCAGGCATGCTCTCAATCAACTTCTGGACAAAATCCTCACTGATAGCAGTCCATTCTTTCACAATCAATGCTTTCATTTTGTCAGAATTTTTCGTTTTTTGTTTGTCCACCCGTCTCTTGATTGACCACAAGTTCTCAATGGGATTAAGATCTGGGGAGTTTCCAGGCCATGGACCCAAAATCTCTATGTTTTGTTCCCTGAGCCATTTAGTTATCACCTTTGCTTTATGGCAAGGTGCTCCATCATGCTGGAAAAGGCATTGTTGATCGCCAAACTGCTCTTGGAGGGTTGGGAGAAGTTGCTCTTGGAGGACATTCTGGTACCATCAAGACTGTGAGAGAGCCGATTCCCTTGGCTGAGAAGCAACCCCACACATGAATGGTTTCAGGATGCTTAACAGTTGGCATGAGACAAGACTGGTGGTAGCGCTCACCTTGTCTTCTCCGAATGAGGCGTTTTCCTGATGTCCCAAACAATCGAAAAGGGGATTCATCAGAGAAAATAACTTTACCCCAGTCCTCAGCAGTCCACTGCCTGTACCTTTTGCAGAATATCAGTCTGTCCATGATGTTTTTTCTGGAGAGAAGTGGCTTCTTTGCTGCCCTCCTTGAGACCAGGCCTTGCTCCAAGAGTCTCCGCCTCACAGTGCGTGCAGATGCACTCACACCTGCCTGCTGCCATTCCTGAGCAAGCTCTGCACTGCTGGTAGCCCGATCCCGCAGCTGAAACACTTTTAAGAGACGGTCCTGGCGCTTGCTGGTCTTTCTTGGGCACCCTGAAGCCTTTTTGGCAACAATGGAACCTCTCTCCTTGAAGTTCTTGATGATGCGATAGATTGTTGACTGAGGTGCAATCTTTCTAGCTGCGATACTCTTCCCTGTTATGCCATTTTTGTGCATTGCAATGATGACTTCACGTGTTTCTTTAGAGATAACCATGGTTAACAGAAGAGAAACAATGATGCCAAGCACCAGCCTCCTTTTAAAGTGTCCAGTGGTGTCATTCTTACTTAATCATGACAGATTGATCTCCAGCCATGTCCTCATCAACACCCACACCTGTGTTAATCGAGCAATCACTGAAAAGAGGTTAGCTGGTCCTTTTAAGGCAGGGCTGCAATGATGTTGAAATGTGTTTTGGGGGATAAAGTTCATTTTCTAGCCAAATATTGACTTTGCAAGTAATTGCTGTTAAGCTGATCACTCTTTATAACATTCTGGAGTATATGCAAATTGCCATTAGAAAAAGTGAAGCAGTAGACTTTGTAAAAATTAATATTTGTGTCATTCTCAAAACTTTTGGCCATGACTGTACAATACTTCGGCTAGTCTTGCATATATTGATTTTTGGCTTTGTATAGTTACTAATGAAAATTATATTTTATTTATCTAGCTTGGATATCTTTTTATCTGACAGCTTTTTTTTCGTCTGTTGCAGATACAGGTTGTTTATTGATTGGTAAAGTGTCTAGCATGTAATTTATCTCAGACATACGTATATGATTAACCTGTAAGAATCGGTTTATCACAATTTTAAATTAATTAACCCTTGCTGTAAATGCCATAAACAGAAAAATAATAAAAATGCCTGAATTGTGTTTTTATGATCACCACCCTCCTTAAAAAATGCAATAAAAACATCAAAACATCACACATACCCTAAAATTGTATCATTTATAATGTCAGGTTATGAAATAAACAACCCCAAACATATATCCATTGAAGGAAAAATAAAAATGTAATGGGTCTCAAAAAATTCTGCCACAAACCAAACAATTATTTATTTTAAACTGCTGATTTTTTTTCTCAAGATTAAATTTAAAAAGATCAATACAAGTTTGGCATTGCTGTAATCTTACTGACTTGGAGAATCATGATCGTGGTCATTTTTACCATTATAGTGAACACTGTAAATACCCCACCTTCGCCACCAAAAAAAATAATTGAGGAAATGTGTTTATTCATGGCATGTTATGCGGATGGGCACAATGTCAATTTTTCCATCTGTAAGTAGAAAAGCTAGAATTGGCACTGCTAGAAGTACTCATTGACACTGTCCACATGTCAGTATGACACTGCAGTCACCAACAAATAGCAGTGAGCTGTGAGCCTAAACTTTTGCAAACACCCAGGAGAGGAGGAGAGAAGTAACATTAGACACATGCAAGCAGATCCCATACCCATTTACTGCAGTCATAATGCGAGCTAGCATCACATTAGGTTATCATAGCAAATGTCAGGAGTTGTTCCCCCTAGTGTTTAAAAGTTGAACATATCAAAAGTTTTACAATAATTTTTAATATTTCATACTCTTTTTAATATTTCATTTCTCCCAGTAAAATAAAATCATGTATACTCTACTCCAGTGCCAACGCTGTTCCAGCGGTGTCAGCACTGGCTCTCCTGGGAATCCCGTAACATTGTTATGTCATGCAATCCTGCAGCCAATCAGCGATAGCTTCACTCTCTCCACCTTTGAACAAATCAGACATCAAGGGGAAGTGAACGGCCAGCCGCAGCTCTCATTTTTTCTGGACATCTGATATGTCTGAAGGCGGGGAGGGTGAAGGCAGTGCTGTTTGGCCACAGGGATCACCTGACATGACAATTTCACGTGATCCCCAGGATAGCGAGTGCTGACACCACTGCAACAGATGCCGGCACCGGGGGTGAGTATAAGTGCTGGTATTTTACTGGAGCAAACATGCTGATTGATATGTGGTTGTCCGAATAACCAACAACCCCTTTAGTAATAAACAATTTTTCAATTGTGGAAATTTTTTTCTGATGTATTCCCTTCAAGTTGCTCATGCACAAGAGATAGCTGTCGACTGAATGGTATTTTGGTCTACAGTCATCCTTTCAATCTCCTCATACATATATACACATGAATGCTCAGTTCAGCCAAGTTATCTATAGGGAGAGTCGAGTAAGAGAACATTGTGTTAATTGGCATTTGTTGCCATCAGGAGAACCCACGGTGATTTGCAACAGCTATTTGACTTTTTCAATTCCAGAGCAATTTCTCATTACCTCTTACAATCAGGTCTTTCTATACTTGTCTAAACATCATGGTCAACATTCACTAAATCATATTTTTAGACTGCTTTTTCACAGATGTATCCAGTCTTGATGCCCGTACGTTTTACTAAGGCCAGGGTTTACAAGTGATGATCTTAATCATGCTTTTGTGCCAAAAATATATATTTATAGGTTTCAATTTGTTAACTAACTAGACCTTTGAAGGACAACACTTTAATTAAAACTGGTGCATTAAATCACCACAAAGGAGTTATGAGGTCATCAGTAAAATGCTTACACCGCTTTTTACTGTCAAAATCTGTTGATCTATTAATTTTTCTGGATTACAGGATAAAGTCATTAGGGTAAAGTTTCATCCCAATATAGTAACCTTAATACATCTATGATATCAATTTGTTGAGTGATATCCTTGGCTATGTTTACTGCAAGCTTTTTACATTCTTGGAAGACAGGCACTCAATGAAATTAAATGCCTTTTAATAGAGTATTCATTAACCTCATGCTCATGCTGGAGCATGCATAATATTTTGAAACTTAAAATCTTCCATTAGTACTGTTTAATTCCAATGGCAGAGGGACATTTTTTTGCTAAACACGGGTCCTTCAGTCTCTTAAATTTTGGAAAGTACTGTGTAAGCTATCTGTAATTAGAGTAGCTTTTTGAACGTAATTGACTGATAAGTGATTTATACCTTCCCGGCAATATGTTCTCAGTTGTTTGATCAGAAGTCCAAGAATAGAGTTCTTGTTTTTTATTTTGTCGCAAGGAATTAAAGAACGCTTAAGGGATAAGATTACTATTCAGACACTAGATCTAGTCTACTCAAAAGACTATTTAGCTTATGTTTATCTAATGGGGCTTCACTGTTCAGGACTCCACCAGGTATCTGCATTTGGTGGTCAGTAACAGGTGCTATAAATGAATTATAGGATATATTCACTACATATCAATGGCAACAGTCATATTAATGAATCTATCAAGTAAGTGTCAGAAAATACTACGGTAGTTATATGTTAGGATATGCCAGGAGCACCAGGTCTGGTTGCAGAGATAATTGAGAGTCTCATATTAAGTCATCATCCTTTGCTTCTATGAATTAAATACTTTTATGATTAATAATTCTTTATTGAATGTAATTGTTATAGGGATCAAGAAATGTACAAAATTATATAACTATACTATACTACACTGTGTTTACACTAATGACATGGCTTCCGGTCATAACAGAATTATAGGTAGCATGAATTGGACATCGGCTCCATTTCTTCATTTTTGCAGCCACGTATGTTTCACGTTAATTTTAGCCTAGTCTTATTTACATAAAACCAAAAGAAATGAGCTGGAGTATAAATGGGTATACATGCAATGTGTATGAGAATGTCTACGCTAGTGATTAAACACACAAAACCTAAGATAGAAGCAAAATGAATATATACCCTTCTGTAAGTAAGTAGCAACAGTGCATATAAATAACATAGGATACTTAGTAAAAACTATTTTGACAAAAAAAAGTGTAAAAGTCATCCCATCAGAGCCAAGATGTAACCAGTTGGGATGGTCCTAATCTCTAATACTAAAACTTTACCATGTGACAGAAATGACCATAATGTGAATAAGGGCAGAGCAGGACCAAGACGCAAGTATGGACACTCAGCATTCGGACGTTACCGTATATAATTGTAATGCCCAGCTCAAAGAAGGGGAGTGCAAAAACCTAAAGCAAAACCAAAAGAAATGAACACGCTCCGACACATTGCATATATATTAACTTATACTCCAGTTGCATTTCCTTTGGTTTTGGTTTGCTCCACCACTTTTGTATTGATGACCTATTCTAGGGATTTATTATTATTAGAGTTGAGTGAAACAGGTTGGTCAGATTAATAAATCGCCGACTTTCGCCAAAGTTGGGTTTCGCCGAGCGAAACCCGACCATAGCGTGAAGTCGGCCATGCGTTCGGCAAAACGAGCGCCAAAGTCGGTTTTCCCATAATGATTGCAGACGCCTTTTTTCAACCAATGAGCAAGGATGTACACTGTGAGCAACGAGATGACATGAGCAGCGTCCACCACTATCTTAGAGAAGGTCATTGCAATGATTGGCTTGCTTTGGGGGGGCGTCATAGTGTCTATAAAAGTCCTGACCACCATTTAACTTCTGCCGATCTTAACAGTAGGGAGAGGTTGCTGACGCTGTTTATCAGTAGGGAGAGAGTTAGAGCTGGAAAGAGAAGTTCTTCTGTGCTTCTGCTGATAGCAATTGTGCTGTACAGTTAGTATGCAGTGACAGGGGAGGATTTTCTTGTGTGCAGCAGCGCTGGCTATTAGGCTGCCTGATACCTGTATTGCTGTGTGTACACTGCTGTGCAGACTGCTTTTTACACATCACTAATACTTTTATTTCTTTTTTCAGCACAGTTACCGAGCGTTCATTTTTTCCCACACAGTATAGAGCTGTACGCTCCTCACACACTACCATGTACCGGCTGGTATCACGGACAAATACATGCTGACTATCTGTGTGTGACTCAGGAAATATATACAGAGATTTAAATTTTCCCCTACACTGTATACAGCTGTACGCTTCCGATACAGTACCTTTTTTCTGCCTTTTGTATTATGGTCAAATCCATACTGAGAGAGCGTCTGTGTGTGACTCCGGAAATATATACGGAGATTTAAATTTTCCCCTACACTGTAAACAGCTGTACGCTTCTGATACAGTACCTTTTTTCTTCCTTTTGTATTATGGTCGAATGCATACTGAGTGAGCATCTGTGTGTGACTCTGGAAAAATATACAGAGATTTAAATTTTTCTCTACACTGTATACAGCTGTACGCTTCTGATACAGTACCTTTTTTCTGCCTTTTGTATTATGGTCAAATCCATACTGAGTGAGCGTCTATGTGTGACTCCGGAAATATATACGGAGATTGAAATTTTCCCCTACACTGTATACAACTGTACGGTTCTGATACAGTACCATATATCTGCTGGTATTTTTGGTACATTTTCCCAAACATGAGGAAGTATGGTGGAAGAGGCCGCGGACGTGGACAGGGGGGTCCATCTGGTACTGATGGTGGTGGTGGTGCATCTGCTGGTATTGCTAAAAGCACAATAGCACCTAAGGCAGGAGGTGTTGAGCCTGCGTCATCGTCTGGCTCCAGAAGGCCTGGAAGGCTCCCTTTTCTGGGTGTAGGTAAACCGCTTTTAAAGCCAGAGCATCAGGAACAGGTTTTGGCTTACATTGCCGAAACAGCCTCCAGCTCTATCGCCTCCTCTTCTGAAGTTTCAAAAACTGCAAGCACTGAGTCGTCAGTGCAGGCTCCTGTAAGCCCACCGGTTAGCACACCACCAGCAAGAAA
Source organism: Oophaga sylvatica (assembly GCA_033576555.1). Classification (NCBI taxonomy): domain Eukaryota; kingdom Metazoa; phylum Chordata; class Amphibia; order Anura; family Dendrobatidae; genus Oophaga; species Oophaga sylvatica. The sequence goes on along the minus strand of JARQOD010000005.1, from coordinate 210,660,040 downwards.
TGTTGAGGTGTCTTCGCAAGGCAAAAGCAGTCAGGGAATCACAATGTTTTTCCAACGAAAGACTGAATCTAGGCCATCACCACCACCACCACCATCACCATTACCAACCCCCTCTCAGTCCGCCATGTTCACCGCTAGTTCCCCCATATGCAGCTCTCAAGTCCAGCTCACCCTAGCAGACACTCTGAGTAGGACAAGAAAGTACTCATCCTCTCATCCGCATACACTGGCTTTGAACACCTACATTGCCAAACTGATCTCATTAAAGATGATGCCCTTCCGTTTGGTTGAAAGTGCAGCGCTCCGAGAGCTCATGGCCTACGCTGTCCCACGCTATGACCTACCCAGTCGGTACTTCTTTGCTAGAAAAGCCATCCCTGCCCTCCACCTGCATGTGAAAGACTGCATTGTCCATGCACTCAAACAATCAGTGATTGGAAAGGTGCACCTCACAACAGATGCATGGGCCAGTAGGGATGGCCAGGGCCGTTACGTGTCCATCACTGCGCGCTGGGTTAATGTGGTGGATGCAGGGTCCACAGGGGACAGCGGCGGTGGGACAGTGCAACCTAGCCCATGGTACAGGCAACAGTTAGCTGTAGGCGTTCGACCCTCCTCCTCCTCCTCCAGAAGCGAAAGATCGTCGACAGAATGCAGTCGCACGAGTACTACATCCGCAGCTGCCAGTGTTGCACACGAGGTGTCCCACTATCGAACAGCTAGTGGTAAGCGTCAGCAATCTATTTTTAAAGATGATGTCTTTGGGCTACAACAGACACACCGCGGATGTACTGGCTGACTACTTGCAGCGAGAAACTGAGTCATGGCTGGGCAGTCTAAATTTGGAGCCAGGTAAGGTAGTCAGTGATAACGGACCTAATTTTGTGGCGGCTATAGCCCTGTCAAAACTCAGACACATACCTTGCCTGGCTCACAACTTGAACCTGGTGGTGCAGTGCTTCATAAATAATTATCCGGAGTTACCAGCCCTGCTCCATACGGTGCGAAGACTGTGCTCGCACATCCGTCGCTCGCCTGTAGACTCCAGTTGTATGCAGAGGCTGCAGCGATCCCTCCACCTCCCCAAGCACCGCCTAATCATAGACGTTGCAACAAGGTGGAACTCCACCATGCACATGTTTGAGAGGCTGTGTGAACAGAGGCAGGCTGTAATTAATTTGTGGAAGGATACACGGGCAGGCAGTTTGAGGGCAGACATGGAGTTGTCGGGTGTGCAGTGGTCAAAGCTGAAAGACCTCTGTAAAGTCCTTCAGTGTTTTGAGGAATGCACACGGCTGGTAAGCGCAGACGACGCCATCATAAGCATGAGCATCCCACTTATGCGTCTGCTCATGCAAACTTTGACGCACATTAAGGATCAGGCGTCTGCAGCGGAGGAGAAAGAGGAGGAAAGCCTTGATGACAATCAGCCATTGTCTGCTCAGGGAACTGTCCTGGACGAGGTGGAGGAAGAAGAGGAGGAGGATGAGGGGGATGATTATTTTGGGGAGGAGGATGCTTCTCAGGTGGCAAGAGAAAATGTTGGCTTGCCAAGGTCAGGTACAGGGTTTGTGTGTGACTGGAGGGATGTGGATTTGGCAGAAAGTGCTCCTCCACCCACCACTGGCAGTCCATCATTGACACCTGGAACATTGGCCCACATGTGTGATTATGTCTTGCGGATCCTAAAAAGGGACCCCCACATTGCCCAAATTATGAAGGATGATGACTACTGGTTGGCCAGCATCCTCGATCCATGCTATAAAGGTAATTTACAGAACATCATGCCACAGGAGAACCTAGATCTAATATTGGCGAACAAACAAGCAACTCTGGTAAACCGTTTGTTAGAGGCATTCCCAGCACACAGCAGCGGAGCAGGTTCTACCATGAGCCGAACTGGGCCAAATGGAAGAGGTGTTCGTGGTGCACACAGCCAAAGTGGCGTTGGAGACAGGGGTTTCATGACCATGTTGTGGACTGATTTCTCGAGTACCGCTCACACGACTGTTAATACTGAATCGATTGCAACAGACAGGAGACAGCAGTTGTCAGCTATGGTTCAAAATTACCTCTCCTCCCCTATCGATGTTCTCCCTCACAGTTCATTCCCCTTTGACTACAGGGCCTGTAAACTGGACACCTGGCCTGAATTGGCACAATATGCCTTACAGGAGCTCGCTTGCCCTGCTGGTAGTGTGCTATCAGAAAGAGTCTTCAGTGCTGCTGGATCAATCCTGACAGAAAGAAGGACCCGGCTGTTGACCCAAAATGTTGGTGATCTCACCTTCATTAAAATGAACCATGCCTGGGTTTCAAAGGGTTTTGTACCACCTTCCCCTGATGACACATAGGTTGCCAGCAAAATGGCTCATTTTGTCCTCCTCTTCCTCCTACTTCTCCAATTCCTCCATTTGCAGCTACTGAACGTCCAGCCTACACCTTAACATATGCCAGTTTTTCCACCTCCCTAACTGGGCTGTATCCCCCCAAGGGCCCACGTCAGTACCTGGCGCACCCGGGCATGTGCCAGGGCCCTGAGCAGATGGTGGGCTCCCACTCGCCGTCAGAGACACTGGTGTACAATGTGGGGCCCTGTGCCGGCACCCACGAGTGGGCCCCCCCTGCTTGCTCAGGGCCCCAACACTTGCAAAACTTGCCTCTCCCTGCTCCACCTCTGTGACGTCTTCCGTGTTTCCTGACAGTGACATTCAGGTCAGAGAGGGCGATGATGTCACGTCTGTGCGCCCTTTGCCTGAACAGTCACAGTGCAGAGAGCTGAAAGATGGCGACTCTGAGGAGTCCAGAGTAGAGCAGTGCCCAGCCAGGAGAGGTATTTCATTTTTTTAATGTTTGGAGCAATATATGGGGAGCATTATACACTGGAGAATTATATATAATAATAATAATCTTTATTTATATAGCGCCAACATATTCCGCAACGCTTTACAGTTTAACACTTTCAAAACACAAGTCATAAGTAACAACGTTAACAATACAATAATTAAAGCAAAATAAGCCGACCCTGCTCGTGAGAGCTTACAATCTACAATGAGGTGGGGGAGATACAAAGTACAGGTGTGTATATACAATGGTGCATTTACAATGATAGTCCAGCCATCTTGAGAGAGTGAGGGATGGATGGAGATAGTGAATGGGCTACACATACACACTTACACATAGAATGACTTTGATTAGTGATTGTGATAGGCCGCTCTGAACAAATGTGTTTTGAGGGAGCGCCTGAAACCATGCAAATTGTGGATAGTCCTAATTTGTTGGGGTAGAACATTCCAGAGGATTGGCGCAGCGCGGGAGAAGTCTTGGAGTCGGGAGTGGGAGGTACGGATTAGTGCAGAGGTTAGTCGAAAGCCGTTTGCAGAGCGCAGCAGTCGGTTAGGCCGATAGATAGAAATGAGCGAGGAGATATAGGGGGGTGCTGCACTGTGGAGAGCTTTGTGGGTGAGAACCAGTACTTTGAATTGGATCCTATAATGAATGGGCAGCCAGTGTAAGGACTGGTGAAGAGCGGACGCGTCCGAGTACCGATTAGCCAGATGGATGACCCTGGCTGCTGCATTAAGGATGGACTGGAGAGGGGATAGTCGAGTAATAGGGAGGCCAAGTAATAGAGCATTGCAGTAGTCCAGGCGGGAGTGGATCAATACTACAGTGAGGGTTTTTGTTGTTTCCATGGTGAGAAAAGGGTGGATTCTAGAGATGTTCTTTAGGTGTAGGCGGCAAGAGCGGGAAAAAGATTGTATATGGGAGGTGAAGGAGAGATTGGTGTGAAACATAACACCCAGACAGCGAGCCTACTTCCGTGTTGTTATTATGATGCCGCCCACGGAGAGGGAAATATCAGTTTTAGGGAGGTTAGTAGACGGCGGGAGCTGAAGGAGTTCAGTTTTGGAGAGATTGAGTTTCAGATAGAGAGTGGACATGATGTTGGAGACTGCGGACAGACAGTCACTGGCGTTCTGTAGTACAGCGGGGGTAAGGTCGGGGGATGACGTGTATAGTTGTCTGTCATCAGCATAAAGATGGTACTGAAAGCCAAATCTGCTGATGGTCTGTCCAATTGGGGCCGTGTAGAGAGAAGAAAAGCGGGCCAAGGACTGAGCCCTGGGGTATACAGACAGTGATAGGAAGAGGAGATGAGGTGGAGCCAGAGAACGAAACACTGAAGGAGCGGTCAGAAAGATAGGAGGAGAACCAGGAGAGGACAGTGTCCTTAATACCTAGTGACTGGAGCCTAGACAGTAGGAGACAGTGGTCAACTGTGTCGAAAGCTGCAGAAAGGTCGAGAAGAATGAGCAGAGAGTGGTCGCCGTTACGTTTTGCTGTCAGAAGGTCATTGGTCACTTTGATGAGTGCAGTTTCAGTCGAATGTAGGGGGCGGAAGCCGGACTGTGAAGGGTCTAGAAGGGAGTAAGTGGAGAGGTAACGGGTGAAGCGGGAGTAGACTAGGCGCTCCAAAAATTTAAAGATGAAGGGGAGATTGGAGACCAGTCTGTAGTTGTTTGTGCAGGAAGGGTCGATAGTGGGTTTCTTTAGTAGTTGAGTAATGATGGAGTGTTTGAAGGAAGATGGGAAAATGCCAGAGGAGAGTGAGTGGTTAAAGATTGTAGTTAGGTGAGTTGTGACAACTGGAGAGAGAGACTGGAGGAGGGAGATGTGGGGGAATGGGGTCACTAGTGCATGTAGTTAGACGAGAGGAAGAGAGGAGTCTGGAGACTATATATGGGACCCATTATAAACTTGAGCATCATAGATAGGGCCCTTTAAACACTGGAGCATTATATATGGGGCACATCATACACTGGAGCATTATAAATGGGGCCCATCATACACTGGAGCTTCATATACGGGGCCCATTATCCACTGGAACATCATATGGGCCCCATTATATATGGAGCATTATATAGGTCCATCATACACTGGAGCATCATCCATGGGGCCCATCATATACTGGAGCATCATATGGGGCCCATTATATATGGTGCATCATATGGGGCACATTATATGTGGAGCATCGCATGGAGCACATTATATATGGAGCATTATATATGGGGACCATTATATTTGGAGCATTATATGGGGCTCATCATACACTGGAGCATCATATATGGTCCCATCATATGCTAGATCATCATATGGGGTTCATTATTTATGGGGTATCATATAGGGCCCTTTATATATGGAGCATCATATGGAGCACATATGGGGCCTATTCTGTATGGAGCATTATATGGAGCCCATTCTGTGTGGAGCAATATATGGGGCCCATCATATACTGTATGGAGCTTTATATGCGACTCATTATACTGTATGGAGCAATATGTGGGGCTCATTATACTTTATGGGGACCGTCCTATACTGTATGGCACATTATATGGGGACCATCATATAATGGAGCATAATGTGAAGCTCATCATATACTGTATGGAACATTATATGAGACCAATTACGTATGTATGGAGCAATATATGGGGCTCATAATTGTGTATGGCGCACTATGTGATGCCCATAATACTGTATGGAGGACTAATACTGTCCAGTTTTTGAGCTATTGTAGAATGTACAATAGATATCACTCATGTAATGTAAGAAGTGAAGTATTTGGCATTGTACTATACCTATATCATGAATTGTGGTATGTGTTAAAGGGGCCCACTGAGAATCTTTCGCCCGGGGCCCACGAAAACCTGGAGCCAGCCCTGCCCCCCCCACAACTTTAGCCAAATAACCCCCAGTTTTCAATGCATTACTATTATTTTAAAGTAAATTAAGGTTGACAAGCTTAAGTAATAAGAATTGATGTTGTTGGCATTTAAATGGGCATTGTAGGTGTGTTTACTGTCCTCCACTCCCTGGTTTCACTCACCTTTAGGCATGCCAACGTCACATTACATTCTCTCAAGGAAAGTACATATTTCCCAGTTAAACATGGTACAAGGACACAGAGCCTGATGATGACAGAACAAACGGAAATACAAGGCTTGTCAGTTATATTTGGAATTGAGGTACAGAGCTTGGCATATTTACAGCAGGCAGTTTACACAAGTCAGTCCTCAAGACAATTTAGTGGGCACTCTACACAGTAAAGCACACCAAGTACAGTACTCTCACTCGTAACAGCCTTGCAGTGGTAGTCAATGATGCAGAGGTCTCAGTAGAATTCCACAAATGTCTCTGTAGAACTCAACGATAGAGGCCACAGTGGAATGCAAAGGTAGAGGACACCATTTCCTCACTATCTCAGGACACAGCAGCGCTCAATGGTTTATGCTACAGTTATTTTCACTTGAGCAGGCCAAAGAACTCATTACTACAGGCCACTGTTGCTTTCACAATCCTAGGTCATAGTTGCAGGTCAACCAGGCTGTTGCAGTCAACAATTGCAAGTCACTTTAGGGCAGAAGTGAACATCCTGTGGCCCATGATGCCATTCTGTGTGACCCCCATCGACCAAACACATGCTGGTGTTTGCTTGGTGACTGCTCACATATATTTTCTATTATAGACGGAAAAAAGTGTTGCATAGCTTAGTAGCAGGTAAGAGGACATACTAATGGAGCACTTTGTGCCCATCTCTGGAATACCCATATATTGGCAAAATATGGGACTCCTGACATCTGTGTGACACTCACAATGCAAAGAGAGAAAAAAGCCAAAGCATATGAATGAATTGCGCACACCTTGATCATGAGATAAAAATTCACATACCGTATATAGTCGAGGCACCTAATTTTGCCACCGAAAACTGGGTAAGCTTACTGACTCGAGTATAAGCCGGGTATGCATTATCCCCTCATCCCTATCATGGTATGTATGACTCCCCTGTCCCTGTCATTGTATGCATGGCTCCCCCGTCCCTGTCATTGTATGAATGAATCCCCCATCCTTTTTATTGTATGCATGGCTCCCCCGTCGGTGTCCTTGTATGTGTGGCTCCAGCATCCCGTCCCTGTATACGTGGCTCCCCCATCCCATCCCTGTATGCGTGGCTCTCCTGTCCCGTCCCTGTATGCATGGCTCCTATTAAAAAAAAAACAAAAAAACATCCTATTCACCTTCCACGCACCCTTGCAGCATCTCGTTGCTCCTTGAGCCCTAGCAGCATCTTGTTGTTTCCAGCGCCGGCAGCTTTTCCTGTGCTGAGCGACCACGTGGCCCTATTCATTAAGGTAATGAATATGCACGGCTCTCCACTTCCATAGGTGTGGAGAGCCGTGCATATTTATTACCTTAATGAGCGGGGCCACATGATCCCTCGGCACAGGAAGAGCTGCTGGCACGGAACCAATGAGATGCTGCGAGGACACGTTGAAGGGTGAGTAGGATGTATTCTGGAAGCCGGCGGCTGCGGGTGTCAATGTGCAGAAGCACAAGCTTTAGCCACAGCCTCCGGCTCCTGCCTCTGTCATCCGTTGCTCCCCCTCGCTCGCCGGCTTTCTGGGACATTTGACTCGTGTATAAGCTGAAGGGGGCATTTTCAGCACAAAAAAATGTGCTGAAAAACTCGGCTTATACAGGAGTATATATGGTAATTTTATTGATACCAAAAGCACAAAACAACATATGCAGTTGTGCTCAAAAGTTTACATACCCCAGCAGAATTTTTGCTTTCTTGGCCTTTTTCCAGAGGATATGAATGATTGCACCAAAAATTTTTCTCCACTCATGGTTAGAGATTGGGTGAAGCCATTTATTGTCAAACTACTGTGTTTTCTCTTTTTAAATCATAATGACAACCCAAAACATCCAAATGATCCTGATCAAAAGTTCACATACCCTGGTGATTTTGGCCTAACATGCACAGAAGTTGACACAAATGAGTTTGAATGGCTACTAAAGGTAACATCCTCACCTGTGACCTGTTTGCTTGTAATCAGTGTGTGTGCATAAAAGATGAGTGAGTTTTTTGCATATTTCATCCAAGCACTGATGTTACTGGATTGTGATATATCAAAAAACTGACCGGCTGACTGATCCAGTGTGAACAGGTGCTAAGCCTAGAGTCACCAACTCATGCACATACAAGAAAAAATGGAGAAGTCTTAGCGCATAAGATGGCCAAATTATGTGTACCTGATAGCCACGTCAAGGCTCTTCTCGTATATCAGGTCCTAACTAATGCCAATCCTCGCTTAGAAAAGTCTGTCTGCATTTGGGAACATATGAATCCTCTCTTCAGACTAAAATCTACATCTCTGTGGAGGGGTAATGAACCTGGTGTAATTAAAAAGCCTGTGACCAGCAGGTGGAGTGCTCAGGTAGAAGGTAAATGAATACATATCAAAAAACTGACCGACACATCCAAACATAGATCCAGTGTGAACAGGTGCTAAGCCTAGAGTCACCAACTCATGCACATACAAGAAAAAAAGGTAGCACACTGTAGCGCTATAGCTTGCAAACACGAAATATGAAAAATAAATTGCATCACTGCCTTAGAAATATGAAAAATTGAGAAGTCTTAGCGCATAAGATGGCCAAATTATGTGTGCCTGATAGCCACGTCAAGGCTCTTCTCATATATCAGGTCCTAACTAATGCCAATCCTCGCTTAGAAAAGTCTGTCTGCATGGGAACATATGAATCCTCTCTTCAGACTAAAATCTACATCTCTGTGGAGGGGTAATGAACCTGGTGTAATTAAAAAGCCTGTGACCAGCAGGTGGAGTGCTCAGGTAGAAGGTAAATGAATACATATCAAAAAACTGACCGGCACATCCAAACATAGATCCAGTGTGAACAGGTGCTAAGCCTAGAGTCACCAACTCATGCACATACAAGAAAAAAAGGTAGCACACTGTAGCGCTATAGCTTGCAAACACGAAATATAAAAATGAATTGCATCACTGCCTTAGAAATATGAAAAATTGAGAAGTCTTAGCGCATAAGATGGCCAAATTATGTGTGCCTGATAGCCACGTCAAGGCTCTTCTCGTATATCAGGTCCTAACTAATGCCAATCCTCGCTTAGAAAATTCTGTCTGCATGGGAACATATGAATCCTCTCTTCAGACTAAAATCTACATCTCTGTGGAGGGGTAATGAACCTGGTGTAATTAAAAAGCCTGTGACCAGCAGGTGGAGTGCTCAGGTAGAAGGTAAATGAATACATATCAAAAAACTGACCGGCACATCCAAACATAGATCCAGTGTGAACAGGTGCTAAGCCTAGAGTCACCAACTCATGCACATACAAGAAAAAAAGGTAGCACACTGTAGCGCTATAGCTTGCAAACACGAAATATGAAAAATGAATTGCATCACTGCCTTAGAAATATGAAAAATTGAGAAGCCTTAGCGCAGTGATGCAATTCATTTTTCATATTTCGTGTTTGCAAGCTATAGCGCTACAGTGTGCTACCTTTTTTTCTTGTTACTGGATTGTGAGTCATGGGGAAAGCAAAAGAATTGTCAATGGATCTATGAGAAAAGGTAGTTGAACCGTATAAAACAGGAAAGGGATACAAAAAGATATTCAATGAATTGATAATGGCAGTCAGCAGCGTTCAAACTGTGATTAACAAATGGAAAATCAGGGGCTCTGTAAAAACAAAAACATGGTCAGGTAGACCAACAAAAATTTCTTCCACTACTGCCAGGAAAATTGTTTGGGATGCAAAGAAAAACCCACAAATAACATCAGGTGAAATACTGGACTCTCTGAAAACTATCGGTGTGGCTGTTTCCAGATGCACAATAAGGAGGCGCTTGAAGAAAAATGAGCTGCATGGTCGAGTCGCCAGAAGAAACCCATTACTGCGCAAATGCCACAAAGTATCTCACCTACAATATGCAAAACAGCACAGAGACAAGTCTCAAAACTTCTGGAACAAGGTAATTTAGAGTGATGTGACCAAAATTTAATTTTTTGGATACAACCATAAACGTTACATTTAGAGAGAGGTCAACAAGGCCTATGATGAAAGGAGCACCATTCCCTCTGCTGATGTGTTGGTATTTTGTTTTGGGAATTTGTGAGCTACAAAGGCACAGTAAACTAGGTCAAAGTTGAAGGAAAGATGAATGCAGCACATTATCAGCAAATACTGGAGGCAAATTTGCAATGATCAGCCCGGAAGCTGTGCATAGGACGTACTTGTACGTTCCAACATGACAACGATCCAAAACACAAGGTCAAGTCGACCTGTCATTGGCTACAGCAGAGCAAAGTGAAGATTCAGGAGTGGCCATCTCAGTCTCCTGACCTCAATATCATTGAGCCACTCTGGGGAGATCTCAAGCATGCTGCTCATGCTAAACGGCCCTGGAATTTCCAGAAAGTGGAGGCTTTTTGCCAAGAAGAGTAGGCAGCTTTACCATCTGAGAAAATAAAGGATCTCATCCACAACTACCACAAAAGATTTCAAGCTGTCATTGATGTTAGAGGGGGCAATACATGGTATTAAGAAATGGGGTATGTGAACTTTTGATCAGGATCATTTGGATGTTTTGGGTTGTCATGATTTAAAAAGAGAAAACACAGTAGTTTGAAAATAAATGGCTTCACCCAACCACTAACCATGAATGGAGAAAATGTTTTGGTGTTATCATTCATATTCTCTGAAAAAAGGCCAAGAAAGCAAAAATTGTGCCGGGGTATGTAAGCTTTTGAGCACAACTGTAAAAACATTTAAATGTTTAAATGTTTTTATATGTTGATTTGTGCTCTTGGTGTTAATCAAATTGTGTGATTTTTATCTCCTGATCAAGGTGTGCGCAATTCATATGCATTGGCTTTTTTCTCTCTTTGCATTGTGGTAGTCTTCTTATACATTTTGTAGCACTCTCTTTTCTTACTCATGTTCTAGCGGCACCTGGTATTATTGCACCCCATTCCACTTTTTTCACATTTGTGACACTCCTGAAAGGAATAAATGTTGTGGTGAAGTGGCAATTTAATGTCTCTATCTTCAAAGTACTTTATGGGAGTAATGAAACATCTAATCCTTATAAACAGGGAGGAAATGGTTGACGAGGTAAGAGTGGCTGGGACCCTAGGAGGTAGTGACCATGCTATTTTAGAATTTTGGATAACATTTTGGATAACAAGAGGAGAAAGACCTGTGAAGACTCAGACGTCAAGGTTAGATTTCAGAAAGGCAGATTTTAAGGGACTCAGAAAGAGAATTGGAGGGATCCAATGGCAGGATATCCTTAAGGACAAAAATGTCCAGGAAGGATGGGACATCTTGAAAAATGAGATTCTCAAAGCACAATCGTTAACAATTCCAAAAAGAGGGAAGAATGGGAAGCATTTAAGGAAACCAGGATGGATGAACACAGAACTTAAACACATGCTAAAAAGGAAGAAAGAAATGTTTATCAAATGGAAAGAGGGAGGCATATCTAAAGAAGAATATAATGCCATCTGCAGAACCTGCAGGGCACAAATCAGATTATCTAAAGCTGGCAATGAATTAAGGCATGCAAGAGATGTCAAAAGCAGCAAAAAAGGATTTTGGGGATACATCAAAAGTAAAAAAATGTCAAAGATGCTATAGGATTTTTACATGATGAAAATGATGAAATGGTAAGACAGGATGTTGAGAAGGCTGAGCTTTTAAATTCCTATTTTGCATCTGTTTTCTCTCAGAAAGGAAATGTAACATCAACTGATCTTCACTGTCCTATTAAAGAAATAAAAGAATCCAGGATATCTATAAACAGAAAGACAGTGAGGAAACACTTAGCTAACCTAAATGAATTCAAGTCTCCAGGTCCAGATGAATTAAACCCCAGAATACTGAAGGAGATAGCAGAAGAAATTCTTGAACCACTGTCCATAATCTTTGAAAATTCTTGGAGAACAGGAGAAGTCCCAGAAGACTGGAGAAGAGCAAATGTTGTTCCTATCTTCAAAAAGGGGAAGAAGGTGGACCCAGGGAACTACAGGCCGGTGAGTCTGACTTCTATACCAGGAAAAATCTTTGAACAAATTATTAAAGAACATGTATGTAAGTACCTGCATAAGAATGAAGTGATTAAACAGAGTCAGCATGGGTTTGTAACTAATAAGTCATGTCAGACTAACTTAATTTCCTTCTATGACAGAATCACTGACTGGGTGGATCAGGGAAATGCTGTAGATATAGTATATCTTGACTTCAGCAAAGCATTTGACAAAGTATCTCACAGAATCCTTATTGAAAAAATGACTAAGTATGGAATGGACAAGGCAACTGTTAGGTGGATTCATAACTGGCTTAGTGATCGGACTCAAAGAGTGGTCGTAAATGGGTGCACATCCAGTTGGAAGAATGTCTCAAGTGGGGTACCACAAGGCTCTGTTTTGGGCCCTGTATTGTTCAACATCTTTATCAATGATTTAGATGAAGGAATTTAGGGTAAACTGATCAAATTTGCTGATGACACAAAGCTAGGAGGGGTAGCTAATACTAGAGAAGAGAGAGAGAGGATTCAAAAAGATATAAATAAACTGGAGCAGTGGGCAGCAACTAACAGAATGGTTTTAAACAGGGAAAAATGCAAAGTACTACATCTGGGCAATAAAAATGAAAAAAGCATATACAAAATGGGAGGAATAGGGCTAAGTAACAGCACATGTGAAAAAGACTTGGGTATACTAATTGATCACAGACTGAACATGAGTCAACAGTGTGATGCAGCAGCAAAAAAGGCAAATACAATTCTAGGATGTATCAACAGAAGCATACAGTCTAGATCACGTGAGGTCATTATTGTCCTCTACTCCTCTTTGGTCAGACCTCATCTGGAATACTGTGTCCAGTTTTGGGCACCACATTTTAAAAAAGACATCAACAAACTGGAGCAAGTTCAAAGGAGAGCCACCAGAATGGTGACCGGTCTGCAAACCATGTCCTATGAGGAACGGTTGCAGGATTTGGGAATGTTTAGCTTACAAAAAAGAAGACTGAGAGGAGACCTAATAGCTGTCTACAAATATCTCAAGGGCTGTCACATTGTAGAAGGATCATCTTTATTCTCATTTGCACAAGGAAAGACTAGAAGCAATGGGATGAAACTAAATGGGAGGAAACACAGATTAGATATTAGAAAAAACTTTTTGACAGTTAGGGTCAGCGTCGGACTGGATGACCTTGGGCCCACCAGAGAAAAATCATTCTTGGGGCCCACCATGCAGTTATGTAAAAATATCACACAGGACAGATCCTCTATATACTACACCACACAGGAGAGCTGACAGATCCTCTATATACTACACCACACAGGAGCGCTGACAGATCCTCTATATACTACACGACACAGAAGAAACGACATCCTCTATATACTACACCACACAGGAGAGCCGACAGATCCTCTATATACTACACCACACAGGAGAGCTGACAGATCCTCTATATACTGCACCACACAGGAGAGCCGACAGATCCTCTATACACTGCACCACACAGGAGAGCTGACAGATCCTCTATATACTGCACCACACAGGAGAGCTGTCAGATCCTCTATATACTACACCACACAGGAGAGCTGACAGATCCTCTATATTCTGCACCACACAGGAGAGCTGACAGATCCTCTATATACTACACCACACAGGAGAGCCGACAGATCCTCTATATACTACACCACACAGGAGAGCTGACAGATCCTCTATATACTACACCACACAGGAGAGCTGACAGACCCTCTATATACTACACCACACATGAGAGCTGACAGATCCTCTATATACTGCACCACACAGGAGAGCTGACAGATCCTCTATATACTACACCACACAGGAGAGCTGACAGATCCTCTATATACTACATCACACAGGAGAGCTGACAGATCCTCTATATACTACACCACACAGGAGAGCTGACAGATCCTCTATATACTACACCATACAGGAGAGATGACAGATCCTCTATATACAACACCACACAGGAGAGCCGACAGATCCTCTATATACTACACCACACAGGAGAGCTGACAGATCCTCTATATACTACACCACACAGGAGAGCTGACTGATCCTCTATATACTACACCACACAGGAGAGCTGACCGATCCTCTATATACTACACCACACAGGAGAACTGACAGATCCTCTATATACTGCACCACACAGGAGAGCTGACAGATCCTCTATATACTACACCACACAGGAGAATGACAGATCCTCTATATACTACACCACACAGGAGAGCTGACAGATCCTCTATATACTACACCACACAGGACAGCTGACAGATCCTCTATATACTATACCACACAGGAGAGCAGACAGATCCTCTATATACTACATCACACAGGAGAGCCGACAGATCCTCTATATACTACACCACACAGGAGAGCTGACAGATCCTCTATATACTACACCACACAGGAGAGCCCACAGATCCTCTATATACTGCACCACACAGGAGAGCTGACAGATCCTCTATATACTACACCACACAGGAGAGATGACAGATCCTCTATATACTACACCACACAGGACAGCTGACAGATCCTCTATATACTATACCACACAGGAGAGCAGACATATCCTCTATATACTACACCACACAGGAGAGCCGACAGATCCTCTATATACAACACCACACAGGAGAGCCGACAGATCCTCTATATACTACACCACACAGGAGAGCTGACAGATCCTCTATATACTACACCACACAGGAGAGCTGACTGATCCTCTATATACTACACCACACAGGAGAGCTGACCGATCCTCTATATACTACACCACACAGGAGAACTGACAGATCCTCTATATACTGCACCACACAGGAGAGCTGACAGATCCTCTATATACTACACCACACAGGAGAGATGACAGATCCTCTATATACTACACCACACAGGAGAGATGACAGATCCTCTATATACTACACCACACAGGAGAGCTGACAGATCCTCTATATACTACACCACACAGGACAGCTGACAGATCCTCTATATACTACACCACACAGGAGAGCCGACAGATCCTCTATATACTACACCACACAGGAGAGCTGACAGATCCTCTATATACTACACCACACAGGAGAGCTGACAGACCCTCTATATACTACACCACACATGAGAGCTGACAGATCCTCTATATACTGCACCACACAGGAGAGCTGACAGATCCTCTATATACTACACCACACAGGAGAGCTGACAGATCCTCTATATACTACATCACACAGGAGAGCTGACAGATCCTCTATATACTACACCACACAGGAGAGCTGACAGATCCTCTATATACTACACCATACAGGAGAGATGACAGATCCTCTATATACAACACCACACAGGAGAGCCGACAGATCCTCTATATACTACACCACACAGGAGAGCTGACAGATCCTCTATATACTACACCACACAGGAGAGCTGACTGATCCTCTATATACTACACCACACAGGAGAGCTGACCGATCCTCTATATACTACACCACACAGGAGAACTGACAGATCCTCTATATACTGCACCACACAGGAGAGCTGACAGATCCTCTATATACTACACCACACAGGAGAGATGACAGATCCTCTATATACTACACCACACAGGAGAGCTGACAGATCCTCTATATACTACACCACACAGGACAGCTGACAGATCCTCTATATACTATACCACACAGGAGAGCAGACAGATCCTCTATATACTACATCACACAGGAGAGCCGACAGATCCTCTATATACTACACCACACAGGAGAGCTGACAGATCCTCTATATACTACACCACACAGGAGAGCCGACAGATCCTCTATATACTGCACCACACAGGAGAGCTGACAGATCCTCTATATACTACACCACACAGGAGAGATGACAGATCCTCTATATACTACACCACACAGGACAGCTGACAGATCCTCTATATACTATACCACACAGGAGAGCAGACATATCCTCTATATACTACACCACACAGGAGAGCCGACAGATCCTCTATATACTACACCACACAGGAGAGCCGACAGATCCTCTATATACTGCACCACACAGGAGAGCTGACAGATCCTCTATATACTGCACCACACAGGAGAGCTGACAGATCCTCTATATACTACACCACACAGGAGAGATGACAGATCCTCTATATACTACACCACACAGGAGAGCTGACAGATCCTCTATATACTACACCACACAGGAGAGCTGACAGATCCTCTATATACTATATCACACAGGAGAGCAGACATATCCTCTATATATTACACCACACAGGAGAGCTGACAGATCCTCTATATACTACACCACACAGGAGAGCTGACAGATCCTCTATATACTACACCACACAGGAGAGCTGACACATCCTCTATATACTACACCACACAGGAGAGCTGACAGATCATCTATATACTACACCACACAGGAGAGCCGACAGATCCTCTACATACTACACTACACAGGAGAGCCAACAGATCCTCTATATACTACACCACACAGGAGAGCTGACAGATCCTCTATATACTACACCACACAGGAGAGCCGACAGATCCTCTATATACTACACCACACAGGAGAGCTGACAGATCCTCTATATACTACACCACACAGGAGAGCCGACAGATCCTCTATATACTACACCACACAGGAGAGCTGACAGATCCTCTATATACTACATCACATGAGACACATCGCTGCATGTTGCAGAAATCAAGGTTTCCTTTGACAACTGGCCGCAGGAAGGGTTTCAAAAGAGATCCGTAATGACAGGCACAGGGGTCATCAATAGACCCCTGGCTGTCATGACAGTATGACCATTGGCACAGCCGTGATGTGATTTTGAGGTGCTGATGGGCGAGAGAATGATGCACACGCATGTCAGCTCGTGTTAAATGCTGCTGTCATAGATGGACAGTGGCATTTAACGTGTGCCATACATGTAAGGCGGATGAAGGGATTAAATATCTTCGGGCCACCTCCCCCACTGTCATCTTATATCCTTTGGGCCCATCTCTCCCCAATGTTTCACCTCTAATTTCCAGTGGGCTTCCTCTCCCCACTCTTTCACTTCTAATTTCCAGTGGGCCCCCTCCCCATGGTGTCACCTAACTTCCTGTGTGCCTGCTCAGATGGGGTAAAGGGACACACAGTAAAATACAGATGATTGACACAATGGGGAAGGGGGCCCACAGAAAATTAGAGGTGAAACAGTGGAGGAGGGGGCCCACAGGAAATTTAATGTGAGCCCCCTCACCTGTGTCCCCTTTAGATTGCATGGGGGCCCCTTCCCTAACTGCCTCAGTGGCTGGAGAACTAGTTAGGCTGCACGCTTCATATATTAATTATATTTACTTACATCCACTCACTCTGCAGCCAGCAACGTCCCTCTGCTCCTCTATACAAATCTGCTGTGCTGCTTGGGCAGGACAGCCGACCTATCACAGCACAGCTTCCTGCCTTAGCTGTGCTGTGAGGTCACATAAAGAAAACTAATGCTGATTGGCTGTATTGCAGCCAATCAGCTTTAGATCACATTCACAGCTGTCCAGGGTATTAAAGAAGAGGAGCGGAGACTCAGC
Source organism: Oophaga sylvatica (assembly GCA_033576555.1). NCBI lineage: Eukaryota > Metazoa > Chordata > Amphibia > Anura > Dendrobatidae > Oophaga > Oophaga sylvatica. The sequence goes on along the minus strand of JARQOD010000005.1, from coordinate 210,642,550 downwards.
GCAGGAAACAGGTGCCTGCTGTCTCCTCTCAGACTCAGCCTTGCACAGTCAGCTGTGCGCCTGATACTGTGCAGGCTGAATTGAGGGTGGGCAGGCAGGCAGGCACCGCTCTTCAATAGAAGCCGACTGCAGGTAAGACACTGCCACTGCACTTCACTTGTGCAGCCGCAGCCTGCTTGTCGGTGCCCACTATAGAACGTAGTGTAGCTTGCAGAGTAGGCACGGCCGCACCTATGAAGGAGGCAGGGGCTGGGGGCGGGCCCACCGGAGATTTCTCCGATGTCCCGGTGCCCCAGTCCGACCCTGGTTAGGGTGATCAAGGAGTGGAACAGGCTACCACGAGAGGTGGTAAGTTCTCCTTCAATGGAAGTCTTCAAACAGAGGCTGGACAGACATCTGTCTGGGATGATTTAGAGAATCCTGCTTTGAGCAGGGGGTTGGACCAGATGGCCCAGGAGGTCCCTTCCAACTCTAACATTCTATGATTCTATGATTCTATGATTAAATCCCATTCTGTAGCGTCAACAAAGGATGAGAGGATCCCTATTGTTTGAAAATATATGATGTCTGAAACTTGAACCAGCACCAATAGACATACGGCATGTACTTTGGCATGTGACATAATTGTCTTAGATGCCAATATCCCTTAGAACCTTTGACCAGAAATAGTTGTAAACCCATATGTTACATCGTGCTAGCATGTAGTTGCCTGAGGATTATAAATTTCACAGGGCATTTCAAAGCACTGTCAATGCCACAAGTTCACTAGTTACCAGAATCGGTCTATGAACACTCACTAATGTCAGGATCACTTCTCTATAGGAGTTCTTTCAATCCCTGTCCAATAGACACAGCTGCAGAGTTGTTAAGTCATTTTTTTTTACCTGGAGTCACCAGGCTTACATGGTCCCTCAGCTGGCTACCTAGTCAACATCGTAGTACATAGGTTGGGGATACATCTGTTGGTAAATGCTTATTCATTTTTGTCTTTCCTTGCAACCGTGCTTGGATCTTGTTCTCGTTAATCCCAACCCTAACCCATCTCTTCAACCCATCAATAACAACTGGTGTCTTCCCCTAATTGTTGTGAGTGGGCTTGGGATGAGTTCTGAGCAGAGGCTCCCTCTGGTGGTTAAAAGCGGTGCTGGTCTGTCCAGTGAAGATTGTGAAGATTGTGAGGATTGGGAATCAGGTGTTACTGACTGGTCTTATATAAGGGAGTCACCTTCCCATCAGGGTTGCCGGTGATCAATTGTTCTGGTCTGAATCCTTGATTCCTGTTTCCTTTGTAGCCTGCTGTGTCGTGTCTGCATCTCCTGCTAACAGATAAGACATTTTCTTCTTTTTGTTTTTGTGCTTGATTTTTGCATTTTGTCCTGCACTTCTGTGGGGGCCTTCAGGGTCCCCTCCGGGGGCTTTTGCCCTCTCAGTTTAGTTCAGCCACTGATGTTTGTACCTTTGCTTTTTCCAGTTTTTTCAGTGGCTGCTGTTTTGATTTTGTTACACCAGAGAACTAATTTAGGTGGTAGAGGTCGTGTGATCTCAGGTGTTTTTGAAATTAGTAGAGTTGGTGCTTTTCAGGGTTTTCTGGGATTGCAGTAAGTACCCTTCCTATCCTTTTCTATTTAGTTAGTTTGGGCCCCAACGTTTGCTCATACTATTTTCTGTCTGTGTCTGTATTTCTTCTTGTCTAACCGCCATTACATGTTTGGGGGCTTTCTATTATCTTTGGGGTTCTGCTCCGGGGCAGATAGCTTTCCTATTTCTATCTTTAGGTGTAGTTAGTTTCTCAGGCTGTGACGAGGCGTCTAGGACCAACGTAGGAATGCTCCACGGCTGCCTCTAGTTGTTGTGGTTAGTCAGGGTACTGCAATCTCATAGATTCCAACTGCTCTGGTGTATTGCCTTTTTTGCCTGCACTCCTCAGCTACCGAAACATAACAGTATCACCGGCCTAAAATTTAAAATTGTATGGTACTCACAGAAGGGAAAAAATTTGTGAAAGAAAAAACGGTTGTCAGAGTTGTCAGAGATATTTTTCTGTTGCATTTTTTTTTTTTTCCCTCTGTATCTCTGGGTGCTGGGGAGGATTTTTTCTCTCAATGGAGTTTGCACAGTTGTCTGGCCGTGTGGATCAGCTTGCCACTGAGGTTCAGAGTATTGCTGCATATCTTGCTAGGTTGCCTGTTGTGGAACCTAGGATTCCCATGCCAGATTTGTTTTTAGGGGATCGAGCTAACTTTCAGAATTTCAAAAATAATTGTAAATTGTTTTTTGCCTTAAAATCTAAGTCCTCAGGGAACGCAGCGCAGCAGGTTCAAATTGTCATCTCTCTCCTGCGCAGCGAATCCTCAGGATTGAGCTTTTTCCCTGACACCTGGGGATCCTGTTTTGAGTGATGTTGATGCATTTTTTCAGGCTTTGGGGTTATTGTACGATGAGCCTAATGTCACTGATCAAGCTGAAAAAGCCTTGTTGGCATTAAATCAGGGGCTTGATGACGCTGAGTTATACTGTCAGAGATTCCGTAGGTGGGCAGTCCTGACCAAGTGGAATGACGACGCTTTGGCGGCCCTTTTTCGGAAGGGTCTGTCAGATAATGTAAAGGATGTTATCGTGGGATTCCCTGTCCCCTCTGGTCTCAATGATTCTATGTCATTAGCGATTCAAATTGACAGACGTTTGCGTGAGCGGAGAAGTATGCGTGGAATAGTGTTGCCTTGTGAACCTGCTTCTGAATCCATGCAGTGTCATAGAGTGGTGTCTGGGGCACAGCGTCATGAGTTTCGAAAGCGCAATGGGTTATGTTTCTACTGTGGTGATGCCTCTCATGCTATTTCAGTCTGCCCTAAGCGGGGAAGACGTTTTGCACGCTCAGTTGTCTTGGGTAGTGTTCAGACTAAGTTTTTATTAACTGTCACTCTGATATGCTCTCTGTCCTCATTTTCTGCTCAGGCTTTCGTTGATTCTGGAGCAGCTATTAACCTGATGGATTATGATTTTGCTAAACGTTGTGGGTTTCCCTTGATACCCCTACAGAAGTCTATTCCTCTACTGGGGATCGATTCTACCCCTTTGGCTGAGAATAAACCTCAGTTCTCTACTCAGGTGATAATGAGGGTTGAACCTGATCATCAAGAGTGCTGCAAATTTTTGGTTCTGTATAATCTGCATGATATTATCGTACTGGGTTTCCCTTGGTTACAGTCTCATAATCCTGTTTTGGATTGGAAATCTGTGTCTGTAACCAGTTGGGGCTGCCAATGTGTTAATACCAACACTCCTGTTTTTTCTGCCTCCCCCCAGGCTCAGGATGTTCCTGACTTTTTGATTGATTTTTCTGATGTATTTAGCGAAAGTAAATCTGCATCCTTGCCCCCCCATAGGAGCTATGACTGCGCTATTGAATTAGTGCCTGGTAGTAAATTCCCTAAAGGTCGCCTTTTTAACTTGTCTGTACCTGAACATGACGCTATGCGGTCTTGTATCAAGGAGTCATTGGAGAAGGGTCATATCAGACCATCCTCTTCACCCTTAGGTGCCGGTTTTTTCTTTGTGGCCAAAAAGGATGGTTCATTAAGGCCGTGTATTGATTATCGTCTTTTGAACAATATTACTGTGAAATATCAATACCCGTTACCCTTGATTTCTGACCTGTTTTCCAGGGTGAAAAACGCTACTTGGTTTACCAAGCTTGACCTCAGTGGGGCATATAACCTTATTCGCATTAAGCACGGGGATGAATGGAAGACTGCATTCAATACCCCGGAGGGGCATTTTGAGTACCTTGTGATGCCCTTTGGGCTCACTAATGCTCCTTCTGTCTTCCAGTCCTTCATGAATGACATTTTCAGGGATTTTGTGGATAAATTTCTGATTGTTTATTTGGATGATATCTTGATTTTTTCTAATGACTGGGACTCTCATGTGAAACATGTTCGAACTGTATTCCAGATTTTGAGAGAGAATGCTCTGTATGTGAAGGGATCAAAGTGTCTTTTTGGCGTACAGAGGATCTCATTTCTGGGATTCATTTTGTTCCCATCTGTTATTGAAATGGACCCGGTCAAGGTTCAGGCCATCTGTGATTGGGTCCAACCTACTTCATTAAAGGCTCTTCAAAGATTTTTGGGTTTTGCCAATTTTTATCGTAAATTTATTGGTAATTTTTTGGTTATTGTTAAACCATTAACTGATTTGACCAAAAAGGGTTCTGATGTGGTGAATTGGCCTCCTGAGGCAGTCTCTGCATTTCAGGAACTTAAGCAGAGATTCACTTCTGCTCCTGTTCTACGGCAGCCTGATGTTTCTCTGCCATTTCAGGTGGAGGTTGATGCCTCTGAAATTAGGGCAGGTGCCGTTTTGTCCCAAAAAGATCCAGAGACCTCTAAAAGTAACCCTTGTGCCTTTTTCTCTCGAAAATTTTCTCCTACTGAACGTAATTATGATGTGGGTAATCGGGAGTTATTGGCCATGAAGTGGGCTTTTGAAGAGTGGAGACATTGGCTGGAGGGAGCCAAACATCAGGTGGTGGTCCTTACTGACCATAAGAATCTGGTTTATCTGGAATCTGCCAAGCGACTCAATCCTAGACAGGCCAGGTGGGCCTTGTTTTTCACACGTTTTAATTTTGTGGTTTCCTTTCTTCCTGGCACTAAGAATGTTAAGGCGGATGCCCTCTCGAGGAGCTTCCTTGCGGACTCTCCTGAGTTATCTGATCCTTCTGTTATTTTGAAAGAGGGTGTAGTTCTTTCCGCCATCTCACCTAATTTGAGACTTGCTCTGGAGGGGTGTCAGGAGGATAGGCCCGAGCGCTGCCCTGTTGGAAAATTGTTTGTCCCGGACCAGTGGAAAAAGAGTGTGATGTCTGAGATTCATTGTTCCGCGTTGGCTGGGCATCCCGGAATTTTTGGTACCAGAGACTTGGTTGGTCGGTCCTTTTGGTGGCCTACCTTGTCTCGTGATGTCAGGGAATTTGTGCAGTCCTGCGGGACTTGCTCTCGCTCCAAGCCTTGCTCTCACTCTAGTGGTTTGTTGATGCCATTGCCTGTGCCCAAGAGACCATGGACCCATATCTCTATGGATTTCATTTCTGACCTTCCTGTTTCTCAGAGAATGACCGCCATCTGGGTGATTTGTGATAGGTTTTCTAAGATGATACATCTTGTGCCATTACCTTAAGTTGCCTTCCTCCTCTGAATTGGTGCCGTTGTTCCTTCAGCACGTGGTTCGTTTACACGGCATTCCTGAGAACATAGTGTCTGACAGAGGAGTCCAGTTTGTTTCCAGATTTTGGAGGACTTTTTGTTCTAAACTGGGTGTTCAATTGTCTTTCTCCTCGGCATTTCATCCTCAGACCAATGGTCAAACTGAGAGAACAAACCAGACATTGGAGACTTATCTAAGATGCTTTGTGTCTGCTGATCAGGATGACTGGGTCTCTTTTTTGCCTTTGGCTGAGTTTGCTCTTAATAATAGGGCTAGCTCTGCCACTTTGATGTCTCCGTTTTTCTGTAATTCTGGGTTTCACCCTCGATTTTCTTCAGGACAGACGGAGGCTTCTGTCTGTCCAGGTGTTGACTCTGTTGTGGAGCGTATGCAACAGATTTGGGACCAGGTAGTGGAGAGGTTGTCCCTCTCTCAGGAGAGGGCCCAGCGGTTTGCTAACCGGCATAGGACTGATGGTCCTCGGTTTAAAGTGGGTGACTTGGTCTGGTTGTCCTCAAAAAATATTCCTATGAGAGTAGCATCTCCTAAATTTAAGCCTAGGTTCATTGGACCTTATAAGATCATAGAGATTCTTAATCCTGTTTCTTTTCGTTTGCTTCTTCCAGGGACATTTAAGATCCATAACGTGTTCCACAAGTCCTTGTTGAAGAGGTTTGTTGAGCCAGTGGTTCCTGCTGCTGTGCCTCCTGACCCTGTTTTGGTTGAGGGCAATCTGGAGCATGTGGTTGAGAAAATATTAGATTCTCGTTTTTCTAGACGGAAACTCCAGTATTTGGTTAAGTGGAGAGGTTATAGTCAGGAAGACAATTCTTGGGTGTTTGCTTCGGACATCCATGCTAGAAGACTCATCCGTGCGTACCATAGAACTCATCCTGACCGACCTGGTTGCTCAAATGAGGGTTCGGTGACCCCTCCTCAAGGGGGGGGTACTATTGTGAGTGGGCTTGGGATGAGTTCTGAGCAGAGGCTCCCTCTGGTGGTTACAAGCGGTGCTGGTCTGTCCAGTGAAGATTGTGAAGATTGTGAGGATTGGGAATCAGGTGTTACTGACTGGTCTTATATAAGGGAGTCACCTTCCCATCAGGGTTGCCGGTGATCAATTGTTCTGGTCTGAATCCTTGATTCCTGTTTCCTTTGTAGCCTGCTGTGTCGTGTCTGCATCTCCTGCTAACAGATAAGACATTTTCTTCTTTTTGTTTTTGTGCTTGTTTTTTCTTTTTTTCCTGCCTTCTTGGGGGCCTTCAGGGTCCCCCCCCGGGGGGTTTTTCCCCCAGTTTTTGTTCAGCCACTGAGTTTGTACTTTGCTTTTCCCGTTTTTCATGGGTTGCTGTTTTTATTTTTTACACCAGAGAACAATTAGGTGGAAAAGGGCGTGGAACTCAGGGGTTTTTGAAATTTGTAGATTGGGGCTTTTTAGGGTTTTTTTTTGGGTGCAGAAATAAACCCCCTTTCCATCCTTTTTTATTTAGTTATTTGGCCCCAACTTTTTCCATACTATTTTCTGTCGTGTCTGATTTTTTCTTGCTAACCGCCATTACATGATTTGGGGGGTTTTTATTTTCTTTGGGGTTCGTTTCCGGGGCAGATAGCTTTCCCATTCTACTTTAGGTGTAGTTAGTTTCTCAGGGGTGACGACGTCTAGGGCCAACGTAGGAACCCCACGCTCCCTATTTTTTGTGGTTATCCCGGGGGCTGCAATCTCATAGATTCCAAAGCTCTGGGGTTATTGCCTTTTTGCCCCGCACTCCTCACACCGAAAAAACACAAATGCAAAAACATACCTCATCACACCATCCTCAAAAAGCCACCCTTGACCCCCCCCTGTGTCTATCACCCGATATCACTTCTTCCATGCTTTTAAAAAATACTGGCAAAATCGTCCACTTTGGGCTGCGTACCATCTCACTCCCGCTCCCTCTTTTACCACTTACAATTTGGGTTCCGACCTTATCATTCCACTGAAACTGCTCTGACTAAAGTAAAAC
>JARQOD010000005.1:210559018-210635236 GCA_033576555.1 Oophaga sylvatica | reverse complement strand
TTCTGTCCTTCAATAGGAGTAGGCAGATGGATGAAGGTTTTTGTAAGACAGAAACGTTTTATGTATTGTAACATCCCACATTATCTGTGGACGGGGATTACTCACTTTGCTAGTCGTTGAAGCATATGCTGGGACACTCAGGGTTAAAAAGTCCACTCAGTTTATTAAGTACAGCATAAACCGCTCCTCAGTAACCTAGTAGCATGCAGCCATCAGTACAATGTCCGTTAAACATTCAGCTTTATAGAATAAACAGTCTCTCACTGACCCCAGTCAGAAAAACATGGACTCCTGTCCGTTACCTGTTGGTGTCAACCACGCAGGTTCCCGGATGCCTCTTATCCTCAGAGGTATCCCACAAACACTTCTTACTGACCCCGGTCAGTATCACTTATGGTTGTCAGACTGTTCACTCCGGAGATATCTCACAGACCTCCTTCCTCTGGCTCAGACTAGCCAGCACTGCATACAGACCATTCTGTAGTGTCCAGCCTGACACATGGAAATCTGTCCACACTGACAGACTCCCAAACACTCACTTCCATGTGCCAAACACACCTCCATTACATAGCTGTAACTACACCCAGGTACCTATCACATGGTTAGTCACGTGATCGTGACATCACCGCAGGTCCTCAAACTCACAACCACACACGCAGGAAAAAGGGGTACAGTGAGCACTCTCACCTTGGGGTGACGTATATGGGTAGCCAGACCCTCCCAACTCTTATAGCTACCCATCACCTGGACACAAGTGTGAACAACAACTACTTAGGGCTTACGTGCACTAAAGAAAAAATACTCCGGATTACATCACAGGGAGCAGCCATCCATGTGATACATACCTCCCATTAATTATGCGGCCATTAGTCACACTACACTATGTTATACGGACTGCATTAAAATTTACTGCACGGAATCCGGAGTTGAGAGCCAAGTTTTATCTTTCTATAATGAATGTATATTGGCTTGTCTTATGGTGAAAGGTGACTAACCTTCATACTAATAACGAAAAAAATCCATGAAAGACAGACATGACATAAATCCCCCAAAAAATTAATAATGAAGCAAGTCACTGGTGAAATAAACTTCACAATGAAATTACAACACCCAGAAGTTAAAGTTGTGTAATTATGAAAATCACCCGATTAATAGACATGTTATTGTTAATGATGTGCAACCAATGAAAAAATGGAAACAACATTTTCAAAACGTCTCGATTTATTTAGTATTGTGTATGAGTGCCACAAGCAGAAGAATACGCAAAAAAAAAACCAATGGGCAAACAATAAGCTCCACATTGGGGAATAAAATTTCCATCCCAACTCCACTTACGGCAATCAGACTAGTTCCCTGGATCAACACCCTATCAAGGAATCTAGTAAATATACCCTGTAACATTATGCTTTTCAAGAAAGGCATCCAGTCCCTTCTTAAATTTTAGTAGTGAATCACTCATTACAACATCAGACGGCAGAGAGTTCCATAGTCTCACTGCTCTTACAGTAAAGAATCCGTGTCTGTGATTATGACTAAACCTTCTTTCCTCCAGATGTAGAGGATGCCCCCTGTCTTCATCTCAGGTCTAAGAGTTAAAAGATCATTAGAAAGGTCTTTGTACTGTCCCCTCATATATTTATACATTATAATAAGATCACCCCTAAGTCTCCGTTTTTCCAAACTAAATAACCCCAAGTGTAATAGCCTTTCTTGGTATTGCAGACCCCCCCAGTGTTCTAATAACCCCGGTCATTCTTCTCTGCACCCGCTCTAGTCCAGCTATGCCTTTTTATACACCGGAGACCAGAACTCTTCGCAGTATTCTAAGTGTGGATGCACTAGTGACTAGTGACTTGCATATGGGTAAGATTATGTTCTCCTCATAAGCATCTATGCCTCTTTTAATGCATCCCATTATTTTATTTGCCTTTGCAGCAGCTGCCTGACACTGGCCACTAAATGTGAGTTTGTCATCCACCCATACACCCAGGTCTTTTTCAGTGACAGTTTTGCCCAGTGTTTTACAATTAAGCATATAATTATACATCTTATTTCCTCTGTCCAAGTGGATGACCTTACATTCATCCCCATTAAAGCTCATTTGCCATTTATCAGCCCAAGCTTCTAGTTTACATAAATCTTCCTGTAATATTAAATTGTCCTCCTCTGTATTGATTGCCCTGCAGAGTTTAGTGTCATCTGCAAATATTGAAATTTTACTCTGTACACCCCCTATAAGGACATTAATAAATATGTTAAAAAGAAGCGGGCCCAATACTGACCCCTTTGGAACCACATTGCTAACTGAGACCCAGTCCGAGTGTGCTCCATTAATAACCACCCTCTGTTTCCCATCCCTGAGCCTGCTCTCAACCCACTTACACATATTTCCCCCTATCCTCATTGTTCTCATTTTATGTATCCACCTTTAAGGAATGTTCTGCTACGCTGAATGCACTTAGGCTCTCAAGTCATCAATATCCGCTGCTGGCAGCTCTCTTTGCTATCACAGACAATTGATATGCCAAATATGTTAGATGTCAGAGAAGTCTGGAGACTCTGTAGCATGGTAGCACCTTCAGGCCACGCAGCAGACTGCTCACAGTAGCATAAGCAACATGCAAGCTAGTATTGTTGTGTTGAAAATTAGCTAATGGGACACTTTGGAGGAATGGCATATCACTGGTACCAAATCAATGTAACACTGAGCGGTAAGTGTAGCTAAAATAAAGACTTGAGAGTTCTGGATACCATACATTATGCCACCCCACACCATAAACCTAGCCCTAAGACCAGTGTGATGTTCCTATATGAAGGCATCGTCATGATATTGCCCTGTTGGTCTCCAGATAGAAGCCACAGTCCAGAATGGAAGAGTGGAAGCTGAAATGGAGGACTGTACACTTCAGCTACAAGTCCCACTTTTGTACTGGATGCAATGATAGCCACAGTGTCAGGACTCGAACCTAGCAGCTCTCGTGCACCAGGCGGCAGCTCTTCCCTCTCAGCTCATCGGACAGTTCTTTGCTAAACCAGATACTAGTACCTGTGTTGTTCATGATTGTCTCCACCCGGAGTTCATGATTGGCTCAATCCTCTTATCACTTGATTGAACACCCTACACAACCTTTAGTCTAGCTTATTTCCACCTGCTGCTTATCTTCAAGACTACTGCTGCTCCATGTACCTATTTCTGGCTATTTCTTGACTATAATACATGTTTATCCTCCCAACTATACTGCTGCTCTGTGAACCGACCTTTTGCTATATCCTGACTACGATTCCTGCTTATCCTCCCAATTATACTGCTGCTTAGAGATGAACAACTTTGCCTCCATGTAACGACCTCTGGCTATTTCCTGACTACGCTACCTGCTGATGCTGCCACTAGTGGTTACAATATCACTGCTCCAACTCAGGTCAGTCAATAACACAAAGATTCATTGACAACGCCATGAAGACTCCTTCACGAGGGAACATCACAGAGGTCCCAACAAGATGATAAAAGACAACTAGATTTATACATGGCTAATATGAAAGGAGTTTGTACTCCTAATGAAATTTTTCACAAGCTCTGCAATTTGCCAAATTCAAGCAGTGGAAAATGTATGGACCATTAGAATTTGGTTCCAATGGTCGGCACTTGACTGGAACTATACGATTTGCATTGGTGTAGTCACGTGCCTATGTAAGGGTGTGATAGGGGCTGTCATATGCTTATCCTTTTCTAAACAGTGTTTGTACCAAGTATATGGATTTATTGTGTGTTTGTGACTGTAACCCCTTTACGACCTATGATGTATAAGTACGTCATAAGTCGCCTTCCCTTGTTTGAGGCGAGCGTCGGTGATTAGTCCGCACCTTTTCCTGCACATGATTTCTATTAACCATTTCTGTTAACCATCTCTGAGAGCACAAGGGAACTGGGGTGCCAGGGTGTGGGAGAACAAGAGCCCCTTGCCCGTGACTAACGCCCTGCGCACCTTACACCATCTTGAGTCTCAGACACTTCTCTCCATAGAACATAGAAAGAAGCAGCAGCATGTGACTGCAGCTATGCAAATTGCTTACTTGTGGTCACATGATGACCATTGGAATAATGGTTTCTACATTACACACTGCTAGGATTCCAGAAATTGCAGGGCTTGAAAAAATGTTGTCAGGGATTGAAACCCCTTTCATGTACCATAAAATGTACAGAAAACGTGATAAGGTCAGGGAGCTGTACGTCATTGCAATCAATCCAAAAGAGGCTGAGTCTAATGGATTACAGGTGAGTGCCGGTCTCGCTGGGAAGCGCAGCCACAGTAGGAAGGAAGAGGAGTGTAATCCGGCACATCAGCTCATGAAGTAAAATCATAAAACTTTATTCAGCATGTCAAGATATGTTTAAAAAATTAAAAGAAGCTGACGCGTTTCAGGCGCGGTGGTAGCGCCCTTAGTCATAGTATACAGAATAGGCAAGGCATATACTTATATATTGAAAACATAGACCTATCACAAAACAGCAATTCTAATTGCATTAATGCGCACAAGGTATGTATTGCACTGGCATCGCAAACTACATGAATGTGATACTACTAGAGAAAAAAATAAAGATTAAATGAGATGAAAAGAAAAAATTAGCAAATATAAAAAATATCATTTATGAAATTCATACCATGGGGATGTTTAGTATTTAATTTTAAAATCCAGAATGCTTTCCTCATGGTGAGGTATTTCAGTCTATCACCTCCACGGATAGGATTATTTACTTTTTCAATACCAAAATATTTTAAATCGGAGGTGTCACCCTTGTGGGTGTTGACAAAATGTGTGGAAGCACCTGAGTATGAAGCATTTTTATTGCTAATATTATAAAGGTGTTCCGTTATCCTTTTTTAAATTTTCGTATAGTGCACCCAATATATTTCAATTGGTATTTCTGGCAACAGTATTGGGTATCACAATTGATGAAGGATTTGATCTCTTGAATCTGACCAGAGACCAATTGAAAGGACTTGGTTTTGTCCAGGGCATACATGCACACACTGCATCTGTTGCCAGAACATATGTGGAATCCTGTAAAGGCACTGTGATAGTTGACTTTGTGGAACTTTCTCCCATCTACCTACTGCATCTGTGGAGCTCAGCCACAGTGATCTTGGGGTTCTTCTTTTCCTCTCTCACCAAGGCTTTTCTCCCACAATTGCTCAGATTGGCTGGACGGCCAGGTCTAGAAAGACTTCTGGTGGTCCCAAACTTCTTCAATTTAAGGATTATGGAGGCCACTGTGCTCTTAGGAACCTTGAGTACAGCAGAAATTCTTTTGTAACCTTGGGCAGATCTGTGCCTTGCCACAATTCTGTCTCTGAGCTCCATGGCCAGTTCCTTTGACCTCATGATTCTCATTTGGTCTGACAAGCACTGTGAGCTATGAGGTCTTATATAGACAGATGTGTGCCTTTACAAATCAAGTCCTATCAGTTTAATTAAACACAGCTGGACTCCAATGAAGGAGTAGAACCATTTCAGGGAGGATCACAAGGAAATGGACAGCATGTCACTTAAATATGAGTGTCTGAGCAAAGGGTCTGAATACTTATGACCATGTGATATTTCAGTTTTTCTTTTTTAATAAATTTGCAGAAATTTCTACATTTCTGTTTTTTTCAGTCAAGATGGGGTGCAGAGTGTACAGCCTCAAACAAGAAACATAGAGACCCCAACCACCCTGGTCTGAGGGAAGCCTATGAAACCATACAAAGACAGTACAAAACCATCCTCAGGAGGAAGAAGCAGAGTTACATCTCTACCAAGCTTAACCAACTCCAAGATGCTCTTCAAGACAATTCCTTCTGGGAACTATGGAACCACATGGGCACAAAAGACAAGAAAAACAACATCCATATCCAAAATGGCAACATCTGGCTCCAGTACTTCAGAGACCTCTATAAAGACATCCCAAAGGAAGAACTAAACCAAGAACAGGAAAACATAATGGCAAAACTAAAAGCAATGGAGGAAAAAGTAAAAAATTTCCAAAACCCAGTGGATACACCTATTACATTACAGGAAGTAGCAGAGAGAATCTCTTCCATAAGATGTAGAAAAGCCGGTGGCCTGGATGGAATCCTACCAGAAATGCTGAAGTACAGCCCACCAGAAATACAGGCTGCAATGGTTAAACTCTTCAATATTGTGCTAAGTGCCGGCTACTTCCCTCGTACCTGGAACCAAGGCCTCATCACACCCATCCACAAGAATGGGGACAGGTATGACCCAGCCAACTACAGAGGCATATGTGTCAGCAGCAACCTGGGGAAACTGTTCAACAGCATCCTGAACAAGAGGATCCTCAGTTTCCTCACCGAACATAACGTCCTCAGCAAGAGCCAAGCAGGGTTCATGCCAAACCACCGCACCACTGACCACATCTATACCCTGCACAGCCTCATTCAGAGACACGTCCACAATACAAAGAACGGGAAGATATATGCCTGTTTCGTGGACTTTAAAAAGGCCTTTGATTCGGTGTGGCACCCGGGCTTATTCCTGAAACTGCTGGAGAGCGGAATAGGAGGAAAGACCTACGATGTTATCAAAAGCTCCTACACCGAGAACCTCTGCAGTGTGAGTGTGAACGGTAAAAGAACGGCTTATTTCCAGCAGAGCCGTGGAGTCAGACAAGGCTGCAGCCTAAGTCCAACGCTCTTCAACATTTACATCAACGAGCTGGCTACCGCTCTGGGATCTTCCACAGCACCAGGTCCCACCCTCCACGACACCCAGGTGAAATTCCTGCTGTATGCAGATGACCTGCTGCTTCTGTCACCAACCGAGAAAGGCCTCCAAGACAACCTGAAAATCTTAGAGAAATTCAGCTCCACCTGGGCACTACCGGTCAACCTAAAGAAAACCAACATCATGGTGTTCCAGAGGAGAAAGAGAAAATTAGACCAGCACCCTTCATTTGTCCTCAACAACTGCGCCCTTACAGGAACAGACAAATATACCTACCTGGGCCTAGAGATTCACCGGTCAGGAAGCTTCAAACAAGCCATAGAGACCCTGAAAGACAAGGCATGTAAAACCTTCTATGGCATCCGAAGGAAACTTTACCATCTGAAGCCACCAGTGAGGGTCTGGTTAAAAATCTTCGACTCGGTCATCGCCCCAATCCTCCTGTATGGCAGTGAAGTCTGGGGTCCTCACACCTACCCAGACTGGTCAAGATGGGATTCCAGCCCAACAGAAATATTCCACCTGGAATTCTGCAAGCACCTTCTCCAAGTCCATCGGAGCACCTCCAACAGTGCCTGCCGGGCCGAGCTGGGCAGATTCCCTCTACACCTAACGGTTCTAAAGAGGGCACTGTCATTCCGGGCTCACCTACGTAGGAGCAATCCAAGCTCCCATCACCATAAAGCCCTGACACACGTAGGTGAAACAGAAAAACTAGGACCCTCGGAACAGCTCACCCAAACCCAACCTGACCAGAACACCAATCACAACAACCTGACAAAAGCCGAAATCAGGAAGATGGTAGACGAAGGCCAGGAGAGGTATGTGAGTGACTGGAAGAACGACATCATCAGCTCCCAGAAACTGACCATGTACCGGAGTCTACAGAGAGACTACAGTCTGGCCCCATACCTGGAGAAACTCCCAGACCCCAGAGACCGCCAGATCCTGAGCCGGTATAGACTCAGCGCCCACAGTCTGGCCATCGAATCCGGCCGACACAGGCAGAGCTACAAGCCCAGGGAGGAAAGACTATGCCAACACTGTGACCAGGAGGCCATAGAGGACGAAACCCACTTCCTGCTACACTGCTCCAAATACTCAGCAGTGAGGGACACTCACTTCAGGAGACTCTCACATCTCTTCCCGGATTTCATCACCATGAAGGAGGAAGAGAAAACATATATCTTGCTGGGGGAAGAAGAGAGAGCAGCGGAGATAGCAGCGCGGTATGTGAGCGAATGTCATAGACTGCGAGAAAGAGAACTATGATATGCCATGGACTTCTATAGCCCCCACCCCGGATCTGCCCCCATCACCCCTCCCTATGCCATGGACTTTTATAGCCCCCACCCTGGACCTGCGCCCCCATCACCCCTCCCTATGCCATGGACTTCCATAGCCCCCACCCTGGATCTGCCCCTACTCAACATCCCTATCCCTATCCCCCTTTTGTACACTTGCTTTGGCAAAACTAATGTGTATTTAGTCCTGCCAATAAAGCTTCTTTGAATTGAATTGAATTGAATTGAGTGTACATTAATGAGAAAAAAATGAACTTTTTTGAATATATCAAATGGCTGCAATGAAGCAAAGAGTGAAAAATTTAAAGGGTTCTGAATACTTTCCGTACCCACTGTATATGATACAATAGAATCTGACAATGCAGATCTGGAACACATGTAGAAAAATCATCAATGCAAAGACAGTCTCCAATTAACAATTGCCTTTATGCTTGTTTTTTGTCTTGTTTTGTTTTTCATTATTCAATTTTGCATGCGCTCACCTATGTTTTTTTATTTTCCAATCTGTAGGCAGAGTTTAGTGATTCTAGATCTTTTTGCCTGAGTCATCAATTGCGACTTTTTAAAAAGTCGCTAAATTTGGTGCAATTTCATTTCCGTGCCCCTGATATATTTTCCAGTGCGTCAGTATTTTGATACATTTTTTGGGTCTTTTGGCACCAAATTGTGACTTTTGGTGCCAAAAGTCATAAAGCATTTCAAGACAGGAAACAAGCCAAATTTATGAAACGTGCACTACTTTGATGAATTTGGCGCCAAAAATACAAAAAAGGAAAGTCACTAGTGTTGAGCATTCCGATACTGCAAATATCGGGTATCGGCCGATATTGGCTGTATCGGAATTCCGATACCGAGTACCGATATTTTCGTCATATCGGATACCGGAATCGGAATGTCACTGTCACTGTCAGTGTCCGTCGGTCGGGTCTGTCAGGAGTCAGCGGCACTTACCCGGCGAAAGATCTCCGGCGGTCACATCCCGGACTGCTTAATGGACGCCATCCTCTTCTCCCTGGCGGTCACATGCAGTTTCTCGCGATAACTGCAGTGACTGCTGGGTAATCGCGGCCGTAAAGCAGTCCGATGACGTCACCGCCGGGGAAGCAGGTAATCAGTTGTGCTGCGTCGAGATGACAGGCTCTGCCTGTCATTCCGATGTAGCAGAGCTGGATCGTCGTGGGACAGTCGTTACTATGGACTGCGTCGGACAAGTGGTATACTGTTGGTTTGTTTTTTTTATTTTTTTACAGGAGATCGATGGCGTCGCAGGAATGAGAGAGTAATAAAAGAAATGAAAACTGTGTTGTCTCTTTTATTTCATTAAAAGACTTTTTTCTTGCTGTGTCTTTTTTTTAAACATTTAAAAACTTTGGGATTAATAATGGATCGGTGTCTTATTGACGCCTCTCCATTATTAACCGGGCTTATTGTCACCGTGCAATCAACGGTGACATTAACCCCTTATTACCCCACTTGCCACCGCTACAGGGCAAGTGGGAAGAGCCGGGTAAAGTGCCACAATTGGCACATCTTTTGATGCGCCAAATGTGGGCTGCTGTAGCCTGGTATTATCAGGCTGTTGAGGGCCAAAATCCATGGGCCTTGACAGTCTTTTAATACCAGGCCGCAGCATCTGCATTTTACTTGGCTGGTTAACAAAAATAGGGGGACCCCTATAGCCGTTTTTTTTTTCGAGGGGATCCCCTATTTTTGTTAACCAGCCAAGCTAAGCAGACTGCTGTGGCCTGGTATTATCAGGCTGGCAAGGTCCATGGATATTGGATCCTTACCAGCCTGAAAAACCAGGCCTCAGCGGTCTGCTTCATCTGGCTGGTTAACAAAAATAGGGGGGACCCCACGCCAATTTTTTTCAAGGGGATCCCCTATTTTTGTTAATCAGCCAAGATATGCAGACTGCTGTGGCCTGGTATTATCAGGCTGGCAAGGTCCATGGATCTTGGCTCCTTAACAGCCTGAAAATCCAGGCCTCAGCGGTCTGCTTCATCTGGCTGGTTAACAAAAATAGGGGGACCCCACGCCAATTTTTTTCGAGGGGATCCCCTATTTTTGTTAATCAGCCAAGATATGCAGACTGCTGTGGCCTGGTATTATCAGGCTGGCAAGGTCCATGGATCTTGGCTCCTTAACAGCCTGAAAATCCAGGCCTCAGCGGTCTGCTTCATCTGGCTGGTTAACAAAAATAGGGGGGACCCCACGCCATTTTTTTTTCGAAGGGAACCCCTATTTTTGTTAATCAGTTCCCTCTGATGTCACTGATTGTGTCCCTGGCTGACCTGAAGTAAAGTGGAAAGCAATCAATTAAGCTTTCCACTTAAGGGCCCGTCTCACATAGCGATATCGCTACCGAGATCGCTGCTGAGTCACTAGTTTTGTGACGCAGCAGCGAGCTCACCAGCGATATCGCTGTGTGTGACATTCAGCGACGATCAGCCCCCCTGCCGGGTATCGCTGATTGTCGCTGAAATGTCAGGACCTTTTTTGATCGCTGGTTTCCCGCTGACAGGCACGCATCGCTGCGTGTGACAGGCGGGAGACCAGCGATCCGCTGGTAACCAAGGTACACAGCGGGTTTCCAGGCGCGGGGCTGTGCCTAGAAACCCGCTGTGTACCTTGGATACCAGCGCCCTGATGCAGGGAGCTGGTATCCAAGGTACACAGCGGGTTTCCAAGTGCTGCACGGTGCCTGGAAACCCGCTGTGTACCTTGGATACCAGCTCCCCTGCATCATGGTCAAAAACATGTGTCTTTATTTCATTAAAATGATTTTTAATTAAAGTGTGTGTGTTTTATTTTTATTTCATGCAATAGGATTAATAATTGATAGTTGTCTAATTGACAGCTCTCAATTATTAACCTGGCTTAAGGTCACCTTTCAATAGCAAGGTGGCTTTAACCCCATATTAACCCATTCGCCACCACTACAGGGCAATGGGAATAGACGGGCAAAGTGCCAGAAAGGGCGAATCTAATTATAGATTTGTCTTTCCTGGGGTGTCTGGGGGCAGATGTTAGTAGCCAGGGGGGGGGGCAAAAATAATGGTCCCTCTCTGGGCTATTATTATCTGCCCCCACTCTGGCTTTGTCTGTCCGGTTGCGAAAATAGGGCGGGAGCCACGCATTTTTTTTCAGCAATTTTACACCTCATATATATATATACATGTCATTGAATTTGTGACACATATATATATATATATATATATATATATATATATATTTATAGTTCATACACTTCTACATAGTATAATAGCCGCTAATTCAATTGCCGGCTTTTGTGAAAATGCAGAACCCGACATGAAATGACACTTGGTTTACATAGAGTTAACATGTCTTTTCATGTAGTTTGATATCTGATTTGCACAAACAATTACATGAGTGTAAGTGTGCAAAATTTCACACCTGTAGGGGTTAATTAAAGGTGTAAATTCGTAGCAAAAAAGTCCGTTTTTTTTACAACGAATTTACACCTTTAATTAACCCCTACAGGTGTGAAATTTTGCACACAGCCACTCATGTAATTGTTTGTGCAAATCAGATATCAAACTACATGAAAAGACATGGTTAACTCTATGTAAACCAAGTGTCATTTCATGTCGGGTGCTTCTGTCTTTTCACAAAAGCCGGCTTTACCCGGCAATTGAATCAGAGGCTATTTTACTATGTAGACGTGTATAAACTATAAATATATGTATATATATATATGTCACAATGACATGTATATATATATATATATATATGTATTCTATGTGTGTATATTTAGTGTTTACAAGGAAAGAATGGGGTTTTTTTGTTGCGATATTTTGTTCCCATAGACTTACATTGGATTTCCGGTATCGGTATCGGTATCGCCGATATTTTAATGGTATCGGCGATACCATTCCGATTCCGATACTTTTGGATATCGGAAAGTATCGCTCAACTCTAAAAGTCACTTAACCCAAACCCCCAGCAAATAATGATTTGTGGACTTAGTTTGTTAGAGCCTCCACTTTATATGATGTTTAGCTCCAGCACATACTGTGCAAATAACTGAGCAGTACAATTACAGGTGACCTTAAAATACTTTCGTTTTGCATATATCATTGGAGTAAGGCAGTTTTATAAATTGCAATTTTGCATTTTTCTGTACAACGCTTTGTATGAATTGCATTTTTATTTCAATATAGACTTTATTTAACATCTAGTCACATCATTGTTGCAGAAATAAATTAAACCCTGAAAAAAGACATAAAAAATGCCAAGAAAAATGTTTTTTTTTTTAACACACCTTTTTGCTTAAATCCAGTGTTATATGTTTCATTGCTTTAAGTCATTCGTTCCATTCAGGTGAAATGAGTCAGCCATACTGTATAGTCTGATCGTTCTGCACATAATACTGGAAGCCAGGGATCTAGATGAGAGCAGAGACAATTCTGCAGTGGGATCAAGCATGCCACATATTTCTACTTAGTAAAGGTAGTGTGTTATGGAAGTAGACATTGTATTATTATAGCATTTTCAATTCATGGAAATGGCATATGTTTACATTTCTGACACCCATATCAGCACCAATTAATAGCAGAAGTACATAAAAAATGTAAACGGATAGGAACAAATATATCATAGTTTCTGAGATATGTAAAATGTACACTATCATTATTATTTAATGCATAATTTAAGCTTTTAAAAGCTACATTGTAGGTAAAAATGAGAAAAACCATTTTTGATGTTATGACTGGCATTAATGTTTTAGTTTCCTATCCATAAAACTGCCTTTTATTAGTAATATCCATCACAAGTACGGTAATAAAAAGAGAAAGAGTAGTTCATCTGGTAGCTATTCTCATATTCATAAATCTTAGCTCAATCATGAGGTTGTTACAATAATGTAAAAATAATAGTAGAAGAAAGTACTCACGTATAGAAACAATAAGGCCTAGGTCCCTATGACAGTGGCATCAATCAGTATCTCGTTTATGCACTTAGGATGAGAAAATACATATGTGCAACTCGCAGATTATTTTGTTGAAAATTTTACAGTGGATTTTACCCCTCACATTGAATGGAGGGTAAGTCTGCAGTGAAAACTGGCAACAACGAATTGATCTGATGCGGATTTTAACTTGTCATTTGTACTGTAGATGAGATTTGTTACATCTTCATCCCCTCACTAGGTAAGGTAAACCCCTGCAGATTCTACTTGCACATAGTGACTGGTAACATCCACATTTCTGAGTCATGTAGTCCTACTCTTAAGGCACAGACAGACGGTTGTATAAATTGGACCGATATCGGACTGCAATATACAAACGGGCCGTTGCTCTTCCGACCCAAGGGTGACCGTAAGTGTTCTGCTGCGTACACTGCATGTGCAGCAGAAGGGACATTGTAATTCATCTGTGGGGCACCAGGGTGTGGGAACCATACAGCCTGTTGCCACGACTAACTCCCTGGCCGTCTTACACCTGCACTGCACCATACCTGTAAGGGTAGGAACATGTCAGTGGGGTCTACAGTATATAGTCTAATCAGATTGTTAAATACTCATAAGAACCTTGTGTTCACATTTTGTACATTTTTGCTTAGCTGTAATAGATCAATGCATAACTTATGGATGTGTGGTACAATTTTTTTTCTACAGTTACCGTAAGTTTCTATTTTTTCTACTTTTAATATAGATTGTGATATGTGAAAAAAAACATTTCCAAAAATAGTTTAAAAATGCATTTAACACAACAACCTAATTTAAACAATTGGTCATTTTCTGATGATAGTGTCCCTTTCAACAGTAAAAAATAATCAGCACTCATATTTCACATGGATGTGTTTTTTTCACGGACTCATTGATTTGGATGGACGAGTTTCATCTGTGACTCAACCGATCAAAAAAATCATGCGAACAGCTCCACAGACTATAATGGGTACACGTTCTATGTGCTCTTCCCATGAAAAACATGGATGAAACTCATGTGAAAAATGAATGAGTCCTAAGGCTACATCTGAGCCATTTTGACTTATGTTTTTCATGTAACCCCATTTTTATCTCATTTTGGCCTTGCTCTCATGTACTTAAATATCATATAATTTTCAGAATGACAGTGACCTCCTTTTTAAGTAACAGTACATGCCACAAGCTGTTATTGAGACACAGGCTGCCAGTCGTGGGCTCAATGATCTGTAGATTGGCCCTTGGTGTGATAACACATGATTTCAGAATGACACAGATGTGTTTGTGTGTGGTTGGAGACAGTTGTTGTGTGTTTTTATGTATTTTTCTGCAAAGTACAGTCCTTTCTCCCCCTCCTAATGGAAAGTCTGTAGGTGGTAGTGAAAGCATATCTCACTGATATTTTATGCATCTCACCGCAGCCATGATGATAATGTTCGACTTCCTGCTTTAAAGTCTGCTTATGATGAAACTTTGTATTTCTATTACTAAGCTGTTATAATAGAAAATGCCATTAGATGTGAAAATAAAGTGGGACTTTCTGCTGTTGTGCTTTTGAATATCATTTAAAGGGACAGTATCTCGAATACACACTTGTGATAATCCTGTTTTTCCTGTTTGTACTGTATGTTAAAATAAACCTTTCGCCTGACTCAGGCTGCCCAAAACATGGGCACATGAATCAGAGTCTGATTTCACTACGGCAGCCGGGCATATTTTCTCTCTGAAACTTTCCTTTCAAGATCTATACTGTATATATAATGCCGGGGACTATAGCAGGAAATAACACTAGACTGGTGCCACCCCCGGACAGCTTCTCTCAGCGGCGCTGCAGGTGAATGACAGGTCTGGCACTGGGAATAGACAGCGCTGGACTAGTCTCATCTCTATGGTCCCCGGCCGGAACTTTAAAAGTGTTTTTTTCCATATGGCGTATATCAGAGAAAAATAAACCTGTCCTACACTTTAGGCAACATGAATCACGTAGTAGGTTTCCTTTAACAAACTGTATGTTCTTGCTAAATAAACATGTTTGTTAATACAAGATGTGTGTCTAGTAATTGATCTTTCTCTCTTCTGTTTTGTTTCACCTTAGGTTTGTAGGACACAAAAAAGATCGCAGCTTTAGAAATCATAAGATATTACTTGATCTGACAACTGACGGACACAACAATGCCCAATAGACCCAGTTGATTTACACCATTGTCAGTCAGGTTCAGTTGTGGTGGCTGCTATTCTACATAAAGGTCTATTCTGACAAATCAGCCGCCACCTCGTACAGAGGCCTTTGAACACATTGGAGACAGACCTTGGAAACGTTTTTGTTGTGAATGTGTTAGAAAAGAATTCTGAGCAGAAGCTCCCTCTGGTGGTTACAAACAGTACTGAACCATTCAATGAGGATTGGCAATCAGGAGTTACAGACTGGTCTTATATAAGGGAGGTTCCCTCCCATCATGGTTGCCGGTGATCAATTGTTCTTGTCTCAACTGTGGTTCCTGGTTCACTTGGAAGCTTGCTGAGTCTTGCCTCTTCTCCTGCTCTCAGATAAGATATTTTCTGTTTTTTGTTTTTGTGCATACCATTTGCATATTTCTCTGCATTTCTGTGAGGTTAGCCAGGTCTCTCCCCCCCCTCCGGGGGCTTGGGCTCCTCTCAGTTCTTCTGGAGCCACTGTTATTTGTTCATTTGCCTTTTCCAGTTTTTTCAGTGGCTGCGGCTTAGTTTTGTTACACCAGAGAACTAATTTAGGTGGTAGAGGTCGTGTGATCTCAGGTGTTTTTGCAATTAGTAGAGTTGGTATTTTTTAGGGTTTTTTGGATTGCAGTAAGTGTCCTTCCTATCCTTTTCTGTCAAGGAAGATTGGGCCCCAACGTTTGCTCATACTATTTCTGTCTGTGTCTGTATTTCCTCTTGTCTAACCGCCATTACATGTTTGGGGGCTTCCTATGTTCTTTGGGATCTTCTCCGGGGCAGATAGCTTTCCTCTTTCTATCTTTTGGTGTAGTTAACCTCTCAGGCTGTGACGAGGCGTCTAGGACCAACGTAGGAACGCTCCACGGCTGCCTTTAGTTGTGGTGGTTAGTCAGGGTACTGCAATCCAGTAGATTCCAACCTCTCTGGTGTATTGCCGTTTTTGCCTACTCTCCTCAGTTACCAAATCATAACAGTATCACCGCCAAACTGAAAATTATATGGTACTCAACAGAAGGGAAACATAGTAAAAGGAAAAAGAAAAAGGAAAGTTGTCAGAATTTTTTTTTTCTCTGTTTGTTGCATATTTTTCCCTCTTTTTCTCTGGGTGCTGAGGAGGATTTTATTTTTCTCTCAATGGAGTTTGCACAGTTGTCTGGCCGTGTGGATCAGCTTGCCACTGAAGTTCGGAGTATTGCTACCTATCTTGCAGGGTTGCCAGTTGTGGAACCTAGGATCCCCATGCCAGATTTATTTTTGGGGGATCGACCTAAATTTCTGAATTTCAAAAATAACTGTAAGTTGTTTTTTGCTTTAAAACTTAAGTCCTCAGGGAACGCAGCACAGCAGGTTCAAATTGCCATCTCTCTCCTGCGCGGCGATCCTCAGGATTGGGCTTTTTCCCTGACACCTGGGGACCCTGTTTTGAGTAATGTTGATGCATTTTTTCTGGCTCTGGGGTTATTGTACGATGAACCTAATGTCACTGATCAAGCTGAAAAAACCTTGTTGGCATTAAATCAGGGCTTGAGGACGCTGAGTTGTACTGTCAGAAATTCCGAAAGTGGGCAGTACCTGACCAAATGGAATGATGATGCTTTGGCAGCTCTTTTTCAGAAGGGTCTGTCAGAGAAAGTAAAAGATGTTATGGTGGGTTTCCCTGCTCCCTCTGGTCTCAATGATTCTATGTCATTAGCGATTCAAATTGACAGACGTTTGCGTGAGCGTAGAGGTATGCGTGGAATAGTGTTGCCTTGTGAACCAGCTTCCGAACCCATGCATGTGATAGAGTGGCTTCTGGGGCACAGCGTCATGAGTTTCGAAAATGCAATGGGTTATAGTTTCTCATGCTATTTCAGTCTGCCCTAAGCGGGGAAGACGTTTTGCACGCTCAGTTGTCTTTGGTAGTGTTCAGACTAAATTTCTGTTGACTGTTATCCTGATTTGCTCCCTGTCCACATTTTCTGCTCAGGCTTTTGTTGATTCGGGAGCAGCTATTAACCTGATGGATTTTGATTTTGCTAAACGTTGTGGGTTTCCCTTGATACCCCTACGGAAGTCTATTCCCCTACTGGGGATTGATTCTACCCCTTTGGCTGAGACATAAACCCAGTTCTCTACTCAGGTGATAATGAGGGTTGAACCTGATCATCAGGAGAGTTGCAAATTTCTGGTGCTGTATAATCTGCATGACATTATTGTACTAGGTTTCCCTTGGTTACAGTCTCATAATCCTGTTTTGGATTGGAAATCTGTGTCTGTAACCAGTTGGGGCTGCCAATGTGTTAATGCCAACACTCCTGTTTTTTCTGCCTCTCCCCAGGCTCAGGATGTTCCTGACTTTTTGACTGATTTTTCTGATGTGTTTAGCGAAAGTAAATCTGCATCCTTGCCCCCCCATAGGAGCTATGACTGCGCTATTGAATTAGTGCCTGGTAGTAAATTCCCCTAAAGGTCGCCTTTTTAACTTGTCTGTACCTGAACATGACGCTATGCGGTCTTATATCAAGGAGTCATTGGAGAAGGGTCATATCAGACCATCCTCTTCACCCTTGGGTGCCGGTTTTTTCTTTGTGGCCAAAAAGGATGGTTCATTGAGGCCGTATATTGATTATCGTCTCTTGAACAATATCACTGTGAAATATCAATATCCGTTGCCCTTGATTTCTGACCTGTTTTCCAGGGTGAAAAGTGCTACTTGGTTTACCAAGCTTGACCTCAGGGGGGCGTATAACCTTATTCGCATTAAGCACGGGGATGAATGGAAGACGGCGTTTAATACCCCAGAGGGACATTTTGAGTACCTATTGATGCCCTTTGGGCTCACTAATGCTCCTTCCGTCTTCCAGTCCTTCATGAATGACATTTTCAGGGATTTTGTGGATAAATTTCTGATTGTTTATTTGGATGATATCTTGATTTTTTCCAATGACTGGGACTTTCACGTGAAACATGTTCGGACTGTGTTCCAGATTTTGAGAGAGAATTTCTGTATGTGAAGGGATCAAAGTGTCTTTTTGGCGTACAGAGGATCTATTTCTGGGATTCATTTTGTCCCCATCTGTTATTGAAATGGACCCGGTCAAGGTTCAGGCCATCTGTGATTGGGTCCAACCTACTTCATTAAAGGCTCTTCAGAGATTCTTGGGTTTTGCCAATTTTTATCGTAAATTTATTGGTAATTTCTCTGTTATTGTTAAACCATTGACTGATTTGACCAAAAAGGGTTCTGATGTGGTGAATTGGCCTCCTGAGGCAGTCTCTGCATTTCAGGAACTTAAGCAGAGATTCACTTCTGCTCCTGTTCTACGGCAGCCTGATGTTTCTCTGCCATTTCAGGTGGAGGTTGATGCCTCTGAAATTGGGGCAGGTGCCGTTTTGTCAGTTTCTCTCGAAAATTTTCTCCAACTGAACGTAATTATGACGTGGGTAATCGGGAGTTATTGGCCATGAAGTGGGCTTTTGAAGAGTGGAGACATTGGCTGGAGGGAGCCAAACATCAGGTGGTGGTCCTCACGGACTATAAGAATCTGGTTTATCTGGAATCAGCCAAGCGACTTAATCCTAGACAGGCAGGTGGGCCTTGTTTTTCACACGTTTTAATTTTGTGGTTTCCTTTCTTCCTGGCACTAAGAATGTTAAGGCGGATGCCCTCTCGAGGAGTTTTCTTGCGGGCTCTCCTGAGTTATCTGATCCTGCTGTTATTTTGAAAGAGGGTGTAGTTCTTTCCGCCATCTCGCCCAATTTGAGACTGGCTCTGGAAGGGTGTCAGGAGGATAAACCCGAGCGCTGCCCTATTGGGAAATTGTTTGTCCCAGACCTGTGGAAAAAGAGTGTGAGTCTGAGATTCATTGTTCCCGTTGGCCGGTCATCCCGGAATTTTTGGTACCAGAGACTTGGTTGGTCGGTCCTTTTGGTGGCCTACTTTGTCTCGTGACGTCAGGGAATTTGTGCAGTCCTGCGGGACTTGCTCTCGCTCCAAGTCTTGCTCTCGCTCTAGTGGTTTGTTGATGCCATTGCCTGTGCCCAAGAGACCATGGACCCATATCTCTATGGATTTAATTTCTGACCTCCCTGTTTCTCAGAGAATGACGTTATCTGGGTGATTTGTGATAGGTTTTCCAAAATGATACATCTTGTGCTATTACCTAAGTTGCCTTCCTCCTCCGAATTGGTGCCTTTGTTCCTTCAGCACGTGGTTCGGTTACACGGCATTCCTGAGAACATTGTGTCTGACAGAGGAGTCCAGTTTGTTTCCAGATTTTGGAGGACTTTTTGTTCTAAACTTGGTGTTCAATTGTCTATCTCCTCTGCTTTTCATCCTCAGACCAATGGACAAACTGAGAGAACAAACCAGACATTGGAGACTTATCTGAGATGCTTTGTGTCTGCTGATCAAGATGACTTTGGTCTCTTTTTTGCCTTTGGCTGAGTTTGCTCTTAATAATAGGGCTAGCTCTGCCACTTTGATGTCTCCATTTTTCTGCAATTTTGGGTTTTACCCTCGATTTTCTTCGGGACAGACGGAGGCTTCTGTCTGTCCAGGTGTTGACTCTGTTGTGGAGTGTATGCAGCAGATTTGGGACCAGGTAGTGGAGAGGTTGTCCCTCTCCAGGAGAGGGCCCAGCGGTTTGCCAACCGGCATAGGACTGATGGTCCTCGGTTTGAAGTGGGGGACTTGGTCTGGTTGTTCTCAAGAAATATCCCTATGAGAGTTGCATCTCCTAAGTTTAAGCCTAGGTTCATTGGACCTTATAAGATCATGGAGATTCTTAATCCTGTTTCCTTTCGTTTACTTCTTCCAGGGACATTTAAGATCCATAACGTGTTCCACAAGTCCTTATTGAAGAGGTTTGTCGAGCCAGTGGTTCCTATGGCTGCGCCTCCTGACCCTGTTTTGGTTGAGGGCAATCTGGAGTATGTGGTTGAGAAAATATTGGATTCTCGTTTTTCTAGACGAAAACTTTAGCATTTGGTTAAGTGGAGAGGTTATGGTCAGGAGGACAATTCTTGGGTGTTTGCTTCGGACATCCATGCTAGGAGACTGATCCGTGCGTATCACAGAGCTCATCCTGACCGACCTGATTGCCCAAATGAGGGTTCGGTGACCCCTCCTCGGGGGGGTACTGTTGTGAATGTGTTAGAAATGAATTCTGAGCAGAAGCTCCCTCTGGTGGTTACAAACAGTACTGAACCATTCAATGAGGATTGGCAATCAGGAGTTACAGACTGGTCTTATATAAGGGAGGTTCCCTCCCATCATGGTTGCCGGTGATCAATTGTTCTTGTCTCAACTGTGGTTCCTGGTTCACTTGGAAGCTTGCTGAGTCTTGCCTCTTCTCCTGCTCTCAGATAAGATATTTTCTGTTTTTGTTTTTGTGCTTACCATTTGCATATTTCTCTGCATTTCTGTGAGGTTAGCCAGGTCTCTCCCCCCTGGGGGGCTTGGGCTCCTCTCAGTTCTTCTGGAGCCACTGTTATTTGTTCATTTGCCTTTTCCAGTTTTTTCAGTGGCTGCGGCTTAGTTTTGTTACACAGAGAACTAATTTAGGTGGTAGAGGTCGTGTGATCTCAGGTGTTTTTGCAATTAGTAGAGTTGGTATTTTTTAGGGTTTTTTGGATTGCAGTAAGTGTCCTTCCTATCCTTTTCTGTCAAGGAAGATTGGGCCCCAACGTTTGCTCATACTATTTTCTGTCTGTGTCTGTATTTCCTCTTGTCTAACCGCCATTACATGTTTGGGGGCTTCCTATGTTCTTTGGGGATCTGCTCTGGGGCAGATAGCTTTTCTATTTCTATCTTTAGGTGTAGTTAACCTCTCAGGCTGTGACGAGGCGTCTAGGACCAACGTAGGAATGCTCCACGGCTGCCTTTAGTTGTGGTGGTTAGTCAGGGTACTGCAATCCAGTAGATTCCAACCTCTCTGGTGTATTGCCGTTTTTGCCTACTCTCCTCAGCTACCAAATCATAACACGTTTTATTATACAATATACCGTACTTTGGTCTTTAACATTTTGATCACAGTGTTTGCATAATGGTACTTAGACTTATTCTCGGTAACAAACTGCAGCCGTGTGATTAGAATTAGAAAGGAAAGTAATTTTGAAAAAAATGTGATTTTGATTCCCAAAATCACTATTTTGATAGGAATGGCAGTAGGCAGTTGAGAAAAAATAGACTAGTGATAGGGTATTCAATTAGTAAAGGTCTACTTTCCTAAGTCTTCTATTAGGTGGAGGCATAGTTGGATTATAATGAGGGCAATTAGACTACTGTCAAGGCCCTAAGCTCCAAGGGACCCAAGGCCCGATTGCCTTATTATAATGTTTTCCTGGCAGCATAGACACTAAGGGCAGAGGGGAGTAATTGCAAGGCGGCTAATATTGAGAGCAATCTGGCCTGTTTCTTACAGCCCGAGGTTCTGTGAGGGTCCATGGCCAGATTGCACTCATCATGTGCAATATACCGAGCATGGAGTGATAATGCAGCTCCGCTGCCTATAGGAGAAATGGCAGCGGAGCTGCAGGATCCCATCCCCAGCTTCCTGCCCAACACTCTGTCAATGAAACAGGGGTGCGCGACTTGATGACATCAGCATGCAGCATATGCCATGTGTCATTTAGAAAGTTGCCGGCGATGACTAAAGAATTGATGCTGCGGGGGACGGACTGGTGAGTGTGTTTTTTTTATTCAATACACTGGGGAAGAAGACAATGATGGGAGTTTGGAGAGGACAGGGATGGGTGTTTGGAGAGGACAATGATGGGGTGGGGAGAGGACAATGATGGGGGTTTGGAGAGGACAATTATGGGGTTTGGAGAGGATAATGATGGGGTTCGGAGAGGACAATGATGGGAGTGGGGGTAGGACAGTGATTGGATTGGGAAGAAGACAATGTAGACAACTATAAAGGAAGCTATTTGGTGTCTCACACTGTATATAAGGTTCTATGTGTGGACTCATACTGTATCTACGAGGCTGTGTGTGTGTGTGGGGGCACATATTGTATGTATAGAGCTATGTGGGGGCATATTGCCTGGGCCTGTGAGCTGTTATCCTCATTGCAGTATGGCTCTGCTATCCAGAATCCCGGAGTGTCTATCAGCCATATCCTCCTTCTTCTCCTCCCGCTTCCTCAAACTCAATGTGGACAAATCTGAACTCATAATCTTTCCCCCATCCCACAGATCTTCCTTACCTGACCTATCTATCACAATTAACGACATCACGCTTTCCCCCGTACCAGAAGTCCGCTGCCTCGGAGTAACCCTTGACTCTGCCCTGTCCTTCAAACCGCACATCCAAGCTCTTTCTACCTCCTGTCGCCTTCAGCTCAAAAATATTTCAAGAATCCGTCCTTTCCTCAACCCTCAATCTACTAAAATGATTGTGCACGCCCTCATCATCTCCCGCCTCGACTACTGCAACACCCTTTTCTCTGGCCTCCCTGCTAACACCCTCGCACCTCTCCAGTCCATCCTTAACTCTGCTGCACGACTAATTCACCTCTCTCCTCGCTACTACTCCGCTTCTCCCCTCTGCAAATCTCTTCACTGGCTCCCATTCCCTCAGCGTATCCAGTTCAAATTACTAATACTGACCTACAAGGCCATCTATAATCTGTCTCCTCCTTATATCTCTGAACTAATCTCCCGATATCTTCCTCACGTAATCTCCGATCCTCCCAAGACATCCTTCTCTCCTCCACACTTATTCGCTCCTCACCCAACCGCCTCCAAGACTTCTCCCGAATATCCCCCATCCTCTGGAATTCTTTGCCCCAACACGTCCGACTATCAAACACATTGGATCCTTCAGACGGAACCTGAAAACCCACCTCTTCAGGAAAGCCTACAGCCTGCAATGACCCTGCTACCTCCTCACCACTACCGGAGATATTGCCTCAACCAACACCGGAACTGCTGCAACCCCCCGACCTACTGTCTCCTGCCTCACAATCCTGTAGAATGTAAGCCCGAAAGGGCAGGGTCCTCTCCACTCTGTATCAGTCTGTCATTGTTAGTTTGTTTACTGTAAGTGATACCTGTAATTTGTATGTAACCCCTTCTCATGTACAGCACCATGGAATCAATGGTGCTATAGAAATAAACAATAATAATAATAATAATAATATGGCTTATGGTCTCCTTTTCTTGTTCTGAATGAAGGAATTCCCTGATGAAATCCTGAATGAGCAAAGGAGGGGAAAATGCGTGGGAAGAAGATGCCATTAAGCTAAGTACACAACTGTTCAAGCCATATGCAGTATATATATATATATATATATATATATATAAATATACACATATAAGATAGTCCATGTCCATAGAAACATGACTATGAGGTATATGGATATTTTGTGGCTTTAATTGCACTGCCCTTGACTGGCACTTATGTTCCGAAAGGTTATTCTTTGTTTGACACGAACATCATATATGTTTCTTCTAGGAATTTGTTTTTTTTTTCATGGTCAGATTAATGATATACCCCTCATATCATTAGTATCTATATTTTATATAGTTAATATATGTTCATTACATATTATCTGATCGCTTATTGAGGATGCCTGGTCAGTTAGAGTAGTGGTAGGGCTACATAGGGGCAGGAGCAGGGGTCCAATACTGTTTAACTTAAGGTCCCAAACTACACTATCAGGATGGGAATTTTGAAGGGCAAAACTAGTCCCTATCTCCCCTCATTTTTGCTCTTTTTTTAAATCACTGTTTTTCTGTACAAATGTGTGTGCATGTATGTCTCTATTTATTGGGTTTTTAAACTAACTGATTAAAGAGATAATTTTTTAAGTTTTTTATGGTTTACATGGTTGATCGCTTTGGTTGTTGATTGAGGATGCTATGTGGGGGCTCATATTGTATGTAGGAGGCTATGTGGGGGCTAATACTTTATATAGGGGTATGTCAGCATACTTAATACTGCTCAATATTAAGTCATACAATTAATATAAAAAAAATTATAATTAATATTAATTTTGAACAGAATTGATTTCAGCCTATTGATTCGACCTACACAACAGTCTCTCATGTGGCCCCTTGGGAAAATTAATCTCCCACTCCTGCTCTATTTGTTGTTCATAAGGGAAAAAATTGTGTGACATGCATAGCGCACTGCTATTCCTGTTGTTTTACATCTACAGATGTGTACCAAAGCACCTGTATGTTAGTCACATGGCCAATCACATGATGTATCAAAGAAGATAATGTGACATGTCACATGATACATCAGATACTTGGGGAGGGAAGGGCAGGGGATCTTCGCCTTCTAAACTGCTCTGACTACTCTTATTCCACCCCTGGGTGTAGGTCTTAGTTGAAGAACAACACTTAGGACAAATTCAAATGATTTAAAACGGTGTAAGTGTTTGAGTGTAATTCCTCTACCCAAAAAAAGTGTACTTCCCTAGTACAGCAACCCAACAGAGGATAAAAGGACACACTTTGGCATCCATTGGGTAAATAAAGCCTTGTAGATACAGTACTGTGTGTTTGGCTCTTTTTCCGGGTGTGCATGCCAAATATAAGATTAAAAGTTTATGAAAACTGGCCCCCATTAGCCCATAATAGAACTGTGCCCAGAAAGCTTCAGTGAGGGTGGCTCAATACTATCGGCAGAAAAGGGCTTTTGCTAAATTTTCAGCCTGACACAATTCACTGTTAAGTAGATCTGTCTCTGATGTTCCAACTTTGGGTGGTGAGGCTGTTTACTGCTTCCTGTCTAGCCTGTATAATCAGTTCTTTAGTATCTTTACTTGTATTTCATGTTTCCTGCGATTCACATCACCTGCATTTTCCTCTGCCGGACTATCCCTCTTCTTTCCACATTCAACTGGATAGCCAAGCTCCAGGTATCTTCCTGCATCACGACTTTTTATTGCCGTTTCTGTTCAGTAATCCTCGCTCTATGTAGCTGGTCCCCATGCATCTGCTGCTCTGATTTTCTGTTCCCTCTTACATGTTCATATTCCAGATCTAGATATCATGTGTCTATATAGCTGGTGTCCCTGGCCTGAATTCACACAGTGGTCTGCCAGTTATGTGCCCATATTTTTTAGTCACTATACAAATGCTTTAGATTGATCTGACAGCACATATTTAATAATTAATGACTGATTTTATTTTAATTTTCTAAGGAAGCAAAAGAAAGAAAAGCCACCAATAACTTCTAAAATATTCAACTTTCTGGTAAAACGGAGAAACTTAACTTCTGCCCTCAAACACGTACAGTCATCTCGACTTTCAGAAGATTGTGAAACCAAGGCCTAGATTATGCACTTTCACCCAGACTACACATCTGCTAACAGCAAATTAACTTTCAATGTTTTAATATGATTCTCATGTTAATATTCACGATTGGAGCAGCTGGGAGAATAAGGCACTCTTTACAAGGGCTCTTAAGCTTGCTGCTTGAAGAGCTTCTGCAAGTGAAAACTGTGATAGTGAGTTATCATCATCTGAAAGAAAGACTGATCAAGGTTCCTCTAGGTTTCAACCAAGGCCATTCTATGGGGAAGTGAAACTACTGCCATAAGTTCACATGTGCTTGCTTTACTATTTCTAAAACCTAATTCCATGTAAACCTATCTTGACTTGACAATAAGCTATATGCATAAATAAATGGCAAGAAATAATCTTTACAAATAGCCTTACATGGGCAGTCCTCATTTGACATTTTCTTTTTCATAAATAGTCCATAAAGCTTATCTTCAGTAGTACCGCTGCTAGAACTGTCACTGGTCAGCAGTTATCTATAGAGGTACTTGATAGCTACTGGTCAGTCACCCTGCAGCAAAGACTGGGCTGTGGGTGCTGACAAGGCTCCGGGGTCGGGAACTGCTGAGGCCGGACCTACTGCAGTGGGGACGGAGATTGAAGACAGAGCAGACCCTTGACCTGCGTGGAGGGGGCTTGGTGAGCCAGGGAAAGACAAGAGGGTTTACGTGGGAGGAGCTTCCCGCCAGAGAGAGGAGTCAGTGAGAACCGGCGCTGGGCCACGGGTAGAGATAAGCTGCCTGGCAGCCATTATGATCGGGTGCAGCAAGGACTCTCAGACCTCACTGGGCGTGTGGAGGAACGTACGCCAAGTGGAGGAACGCAGGGGATTACTCCCTGCTGCGCTGCAGCATAACGGACTAACTGTTCAGCGGGTAAGACCGGTGACCGCCTGCTGTTCCAGAAGCGAGACTGACTTGTTAGGCGGGGAAGACGGAAGAACACAGCACCGGCCTCATGTGGCAAAGCACCCATCCAACCCAGGAAGAGAGAAAGTCACCCGAGTTACGCTAAGTGCAATTGACAGATAAACTTCCATCTTGAGTTATTTTCCCCCTTTGCACCCCTCAGCATTCACCTTGTTTATTCCCTGTTGCTCCCTGCGAGGAGGTTTTTCCTGTACCTATTAAACAGGTAATTGTTTTCCCTTGTTCACCTTTGCTCTGTGCCTCTGTGTCA
Source organism: Oophaga sylvatica (assembly GCA_033576555.1). NCBI lineage: Eukaryota > Metazoa > Chordata > Amphibia > Anura > Dendrobatidae > Oophaga > Oophaga sylvatica. The sequence goes on along the minus strand of JARQOD010000005.1, from coordinate 210,608,608 downwards.
CTGCATTCTAGTACCTGTGTTACATCTCCACCACATGAAAACTGAGACTTTGCACAAGCACAACTGAGATCAATGGTTGTGCCCATAAAGCATGGATGTGTCATGTCCTCTAGAAAAAGGAACTTTTGGTAGCCACTTTCTGCTCTCATAAATGGGTTTGGGTCCTGCATGATGTAACTACCTTTATAGGATATAGGTTCTCTTAAGGTGCCATGCACATTGATTGGTGTCAGCTGAACAACTTGTTTGGCCAACAGCTACAGTATCTCTCCTGACATTCCCATACAAATGAACAATCAGCTTTGTTTTAAATGAGGAAAGAAAATTAAGCTCTTGGTAAATATCTCTCACATTGCCGATCCTTATTTCAGAGGATGTAAGTGGAGGGTTGGGAGACCCGCATACACATCAAATGGTTGCATGGTCTTGCTGAACTCAACAGGTTCATCCAACATTAAAGAACCACCCCAGCATTTTTTTTATTTGAGCGCTGGAGTAATGCCACTAATCTATGTTCCCTTACCCTAGTATTACACTTAGTAGCCACTGTCTTCAGCTGTTCTCTGCACTGCTCCTGTAATGTGCTATTATTTTGTGACTGCAACTTCTGACCGGAATTCAGAGGTAACGGTGACATTCTCTCAATGTAAGTCTATGAGAGCTTCATTCTGGCCTTGTTATGGTTCTCATAGACTTACATTGAGTAGTGACTTACAGCTTCCTGAGCAAACACTGGACTGATCGTTAGGTCACAACCCAGAAAAGACCAACTGGTGCCAATAACAGATGGCAGCTGGTGAGTAGTGTTGAGCGATATTGCTCGATATCTAAAAATATCGTATCGAAATTGTATCGCCGATAGCACTAAATATCGTCGATATCCGATTTCGATACCGGAAGTCCCATGTAAGTCTATGGGAACGAAATATCGCAACAAAAAAAACCCTTTCTTTCGTTGTAAACACAAAATATACACACATAGAATACATATATATATATATATATACATGTCATTGTGACATATATATATACATATATTTATAGTTTATACACTTCTACATAGTAAAATCGACTCTAATTCAATTGCCGGGTAAAGACGTGACATACCCCATAGAAGTCGACGGGCTCGGTGCCGAGTACCCGAAAACCTCTGGCTCTGTGCGACTCAACTTGGGCGTCACGAACAGGATTCTGTAGCTCGCTATAAGCGAGTCCTGTGTGCCTGAATTGCACTGGTTTTGTGCTTGAGAATTGCTAAAATCATCAGAGAATGTATTTGCCATTTTTCCGCCATATCTGCGTCACGACGAGGCACTGGTGAAGAAGAAGGGCGTGCTCTTCGTGGGTGTCACTCAGTGGCGTGAAAACGATGGCCGCCCACTGTAAATGGTACTGCAATGTAACATTGTGCCCCACAGCTCTGGAGTTCCGCCTCCTCATCCTCCTCAGTGTACGGAAACTAACACGAAGGTCCCGCCTCCCTACAAAAGAGGGGCCCTCTCCAGATATGACACATGTGACTTGGCAGAGATGGCTAATGGACACGACGAGCAGAAGTGGGAAGGGATGGAGCAGTCAGAGCTCTCCCCCCACGGAAGCGACCCGATCGCCACGGAATCACCGTTGGGCACCCGGCCTGTAAACCCTCCTACGCTGCAAGAAGCGGAGGATACCCTGAGAGGCCTGGCCCGGCACCGGGAGGAGGTCGCCAGGATGGAAGCCAGCTGGCATGCCCTAAAACTAAACTTGGAGCGGCGCCAATCCCTCTTACCTGAAGTGTCTGTACCGGAAGGTGAGGCACCCGTTATAGTAGAGGAGCCCTTGCAATGTGATCCGGTTGACGTTGTCGCAGTGGAGGCACCCGTTCCTGCAAAAACCGCAGCACCGTCAGCACCCCTGAACCCGCTGTCTGCCCCCGTCGCTGAGACAGAAGAAGCGACACCCGTCCTCATGGAGGAGGCCGCGCAGGCACCAGAGCACTACCTGCCTGTACCGGAGCCCCGACTGTCATCTGATTTAGAGCCGTCTGCTTCCTCCGCAGGGGAGCGCCACCAGGACTGGGGGGCGACAGGAGAGCTGCCGCAAACCGGACACTGTAAGCTGCAGTGGAGTGGTGGAGACATGGAGCAACTGGTGGAGGAGAATTACAACCGGTGTCAGGAGGAAGAGTGGAGACGTTTGGAGCGGGAAGCAGAGCGACAAAGGGAGCAGCGAGAAACCCTAAAACTTCGCCAACGTCACCTGGAGAAGGACCGGGCAGATAAGGACCGGATGAGAAAGGATAAAGGAACCCTGAGTGAGCCGCGGCGTAAGGGTGCAGTACGGAGCTTTAAATTGAAAGGTGGGTGGGGCTTCATCAAGGAGCCTGGACTTTATTTAGAAGTCTTTGTGACCCGGCGGGACGTGGAGGCTCACCTCCCAGAAGGACACCCGGGGAGGGACCTGTTGCCAGGAGACTTGGTGACTTACACCCGACACTGGGGTTACAATGGGTGGTACGCCTAAATGTTACCAGGTGCGACCCCTACTCCCCAGTGTGTCAGGAACCTGTGAGACCCTCGAAGCCTTCAGCCTCCCACATCCAGGCCTCTGCAAAAGTGCCCACCCCACGCCGTAAATCTCCCCAGCCTCCCTCAGTGGTCTCCTCAGCAGCCCCAGCTATGGACATGATAAGTATAGCTGGCCCGTACCCGGCGCCTGTTAGGCCCCCTGGGGTTCGTACAGTCCGTGACATAGGGCTCCAGACCCGGAGAGAGATGAAAGAGGTGGCCACACAGACCAGATAGCGGGTCACGACTTGACTGTACAGGCCACACGACGTCATCAGGTCCTGGTGGTCCTTGGTGTCTCGGATGTTTGGCAAGCACCAGAAGAGTACCAGGTGGTACCTGGAACACCCCTGCCAAAGAAGTCTAAATAACCCGGACAGGGTCCCTGTATGTAAATAAATAGTTAAATTGTTTATGTACCCGGACGGGTGAATGTTCCAAAAAATTTTTTTTAATTTAATAAAAAAAAAAAAAACACAGTTTTCATTTCTTTTATTACTGTCTCATCCTGCTGCGACGCCATCGATCTCCTGTAAAAAAAATGAAAAAAAAAAAAAAAAAAAGTATACCACCTGACCGACGCAGTCCATAGTAACGAGTGTCCCACGACGATCCAGCTCTGCTACATCAGAATGACAGGCAGAGCCTGTCATCCCGGCGCAGCACAGCTGATTACCTGCTTCCCGGCGGTGACGTCATCGGACTGACTGCTTTACGGCCGGGATTACCCTGCAGTCACTGCAGTTATCGCGAAAAACTGCATGTGACCGCCAGGGAGAAGATAATGGCGGCCATCAAGCAGTCCAGGACGTGACCGCCGGAGATCTTCTGCCAGGTAAGTGCCGCTGACTCCTGACAGACCCGACCGACGGACACTCACAGTGACAGTGACAAATCCGATTCCGGTATTCGATAAGACGAAAATATCGAAACGAATTATCGAAAGGCCGATAGAGCTAATATCGCGTAGCCGATATTTGCATTATCGTATCGCTCAACACTACTGGTGAGTATAAGACTAGCGGCAGAGAACTTAGGTTAGTGACACCATTCCAGAGTTGAAATAAAAAAACGCTGGTGCTTTAATGTTAAATGCATTGGGACCCGAAGCTTTTCATTTTCTATAAGGCTTTTGATGCTTTACCCCAAGTTCCTTTAATATTTAAAGAATATGTGCATATTTGAGTAATGTATGTTGAAAAAATATGTGCTGTCACACTTATAGATTTTACATTTTTGCCATGAAAACAATAAGCCTGCTTCGCCCCAGAACTGAATTCATCAATCACTACGTTTGGTGGCCCTGGTGAAGCATCCGGCCCGTCTGTACTGATCTCGTCTAAGATCCAACTTCCTTCAGTTCCTCAGTCCAACTGACTCCTGCACTAAAGGCATCCGCCCATCCAGAGAAAAACCTTCAACTTGACATGGTTTGTGTGGAAATTTGTAAACAAATACTTTCATGAATTTGTGTGTTGAAATGGTGCACTTTCATTCTTCATAATTGCCTACTTATTATTTTATAATATAAAAACAATTTACAATTAAATGGAAAATCTATCAATTCCATTATTGATGAAACAAAAATAAAATGTTCAAAATTCTTTTTACAGCTCCTTTATATTTTATGTATGCCATTTTAAACTTGTCCTATAACTTGCAAATAAGTTTTTGTCAACTCTACTGGCATGTATGTTCTAGTAGATATTATTTGAAATAATTCCTCATTACACAGCAATTCAGAAGGATATTTTAGCAATGTCATGCTATTCCTCTGTTATGCTCCTTAGAAATGTATGAATGGGTTGACTACTGGGTGTTACCATTTGACTTGTCAAAAGGGTGTGTCACTAAAGAGTTTGATACAGTCAGCACTGATTGGATAATGCCAGAATTTGCAAGGACACACCCAGGAGGGGCTGTGATAAATTTGTAGTAGGTGCACAGTGAATACAATATTTTACTAACACAAACATGTCAGAAAGGAGGGGTGACAACTGATTTTCAAGTAACTTTGTAAATGATTTAGTTAATTTATCTTGTATTGATCCTGATTTAAAATGAATATTACATTTTGAAGTTCCATTGACACTTGTTAAGCTTCAGAGCTCAAATCTCCCAGTATTACTTATTGCCCTAGTGTCTAAACAGAGCTAATTCTGGTGATAATTAGAATTGAGAATTTACTTCTAAACTGTAATGCAAGTTGTAAGTAAGGATCAGTATGGAATAATGATTGTAAATTTGTCACAAAGGTTTATTACGCCCTTTCTGACGGCAATGTAAGGGGGTGAAGGATTACTACTGCCTTGCCCGTCCCCTTAAGTGCTCTTAGTGTATATATGTGCTAATTATTGTGTTGTTATAAATATTTAGTGGTACTGCTACATAGTCATTTGTATTACGCTCACGTTTATGGTACTGCCACATTTATGTAAGTGTTACCATTCTCTGTAGGACTATGTATATCATGTTGTTTTCCTTAATGTAATATAATTATGTGATACCATTTCATTATAATATTGTATATAAGTTAGGTGCTGTCTTTTGGGGTACACTAAGGAGGGCACCTTAGGATATAGCCCTTATACATTGGGTAAATGCAGTTCTGTTGTGGGCCACTAGATGGGGGCTTACTAGTGGGTACTGTTAGGAATAGTAGATAGGATGTTAGTAGAGGGTTAAGTATAGGAGGGGCTGCCGGATAGTAGTGAGAAGTTTCTAGGTAGTTAGCTCAGACGGGGCCAGAGTGCCAAAGTGTCCACATGGGCTATATGCCCGGACTGCCGACAGCCATGCAACGTTCAAGTGCTGCAGCTCATGTTACCCATGGCCACTGTGCAACACATCAGTGGGCCAGTACAGGAAAGGAAGATATGGCAACTCATAGCTAGGGCGGATGCCTTTAGGGCAGGAGTTGGTTGGACTGAGGAACTGAAGGAAGTTGGATCTTCGACGAGATCAGTACAGATGGGCTGGATGCTTTACCAGGGCCACCAAACGTAGTGATTGATGAATTCAGTTCTGGGGCGAAGTAGGCTGGAGAAAGTGTCATTATAGCGAGGTCAGGCCTGGAAGGAACTGGGAAGCAGTCTAGTACGGTCCGGTCCGGGCTTGTACTGCACAGAAGTTACAGCAAAGCAGGGAAAGAAAAGGAAACAAGTGCAACCCAGGATGTGCCAACTGTGGATGTAACGTGTCAAATGTTAAGTAAAGAGAATGTTCTAATTATCCCGGACTGTGTCTCCATTACTGGGGGTTGCCTGAAAGAAAGACTGTCATCACCTGGGAAGTGGTCAGGGGAAACTGAACTTGGAGATGCAGTATGCCGAATGGAAGAATACAGTTTCATGTAGGGGAAGGACTGGACATAAATGTTGCAGTAATTAAGGTGTCCTGTCCCTCCCTTATAGCAAAATAAAGTAGTGACAAATACCTTGATTCCAACACTTTGTCACTTATGGTACTCATAGCAGTAGCCATAAAATTAAGAAGAGTCTTCATTTTCATGAGCGACTATTTCTATCCACCTTCGATACAGCACATTTAGAAAGGTGTCAGTGGGGAGATGGTCATTAAGCATGTACCCATCATTGTGTGGACTACAGCTCTAATAAACTTTGGTCGTATAGAAATTACTACAAGAAATCCATTAAGTGACCCGGCATATGTATCACTTCTTTATGCTGTGGCTGCATGAACCTGGTCACAGATTCCCTTGAAAGAAATGTACAGTATTTACAGCTTACATGAAAGTCTCTTTAGATAAAATATGAGCTGTGAAATGGTGCGAGAAGTGGACATACAGTAACAAAGAGCATTTAAATACTTTGACTATGGTAACATGTAGTGGGTAAAGTTGAATGACTGCAAAAGAGAGTCTTTTGGTTATGTCGCAATATTGGAATATGTTTGGTGCAACAACTCCATTCCTGTCTATGAGTGTTTAGTTGCTAGATTTGTATGCTGTGTATAAAGTTAGAACAAAATAAAACCTCCCAATGGCTCATACAGGGAGAGCATGTGACTGTATTTCCTGTTTTCCTGTATCCGTGTATGAGAGAAGCAGCCTGCTGTAGATGATGCACAGACAGAGACACACAAATGGTTTATTCCTGGTCTGTTAAGCTTATCATATATTGTTCCTGTTTGTTCCTGAATAAAGAAGTTCTGTTGTCATCGCATGCTTGTATTGTGAGTAATCCGCTGCCAACACACAATAACCCTTCAATTGGTGAAAATCGATTTTGTAGGACCATCAGTGTTCTCTGACCTCAGGATAAAGCCCGGGTCTCACATAGTGATACACCAGCGATCCCAACAACAATCAGGATCGCTGGTGTGTCGCTACATGATCGCTGCTGAGCTGACAGGCAGCTCAGGCAGCGATCAGCACAGCGACACTGCGGGTAACATCGCTTAGTTACCCGCAGTGTACGTTGGATACCAGCGCCCTGATGCAGGGAGCTGGTAACCAAGGTACACGTCGGGTTTCCAGGCGCTGCGCGGTGCCTGGAAACCCGCTGTGTACCTTGGTTACCAGCGGATCGCTGGTCTCCCGCCTGTCACACGCAGCGATGCGTGCTGGCCAGCGGGAGACCAGCGATCAAAAAAATGTCCAGGACATTCAGCGACGATCAGCGATACCCAGCAGGGGGGCTGATCGTCGCTGAATGTCACACACAGCATATCGCTGGGGAGATCGCTGTTGCGTCACAAAACTAGTGACTCAGCAGCGATCTCGCTAGCGAGATCGCTGTGTGAGACGGGGGCTTAAGAGTCCCAAGAGTCCTACCTGGAGGCAACCGCAGATCTTCATTTGATTTGAAGTCACATGTGCGTCATACCACAACAATCACACCATTCAAGGCTGATAATCAAAAAGAAGAGCCTCAGATGTCGCAAGGTAGGAGGTGGGTCTGAGAGCTTCCGTCTAATGCCCACAGATCATTGATATGGCCCATGGACCAAGTTCTGCGAATGAAACACCCCAACTCTACCGCCTTATACACAGCATTTAGATCAAGTGTGACATATACAAATATGTGAATGCTTGTTGTGAAATGCAGATGTCCTAGAATATATTTTTTCAATGAGTTGCAATACAATGTTTTATAAAAGCGTTTATGTTGTTTGTGCACAACACACTCGCAAAAGAATGATAGCCTGTGGTATGTCTAGGCCTTATATAGTCATACCACACTAAGTTCCATTCTACAAGTCCTTTAGTAACTTGTATTAATTTCATCAATGGATATGCTTAAATACAAACATATTCCATAATTAGATACTGAATATGTTTTATCGTACAAAAAAATACTACATGTAAAGATGTACAGTATCTGCTTAGTAAACTCTCTTGTCAATGCAATTCCTCTTTCCTACGTCTGAACTTTTGGACTCTTGCTGAATTTTAGGCCTGGATACATAAATTATGTCAAGGAAAGAAGATATGTTAATCCAGTACACATATCTTTATTGACAGTAACACTAAATTATATGAGAATTTGAAAAAGATAACAAACTTAAAATTTAGCAGGTAGCATGAACCTTAGACGCCCCCTCATACTTAGACGCCCCTCATACTGCGGTTTCCAGTGTGCGTTCAAGCTGTGAGTATTACCTGATAGGAACCTTGGGTGTATATATTTAACAGATACCACTGACATTAATCACACATTGCCTTCCACTGTAATTTATACATATGCTGCATGGTACAATTTTTTTTTTACTGAATGTCCCTGTATGGAAAGCCACAATCTGCAGCGCTATTCAATTAAACAAAAAAATAAATAATAAAAACATCATTATTTATGTAAGGCGCTTGAACCAAGGCCAAATAGACACTATTTTGGAATTTTATTGTGAATGGATGCCTATGAGTCCATTTTATCTATGTGCCAGGAGCTTTCCTGGAGCCTGGGACAAATGGGTCAATAAAACACTTTAGAAAGAGATGTTTTTTTTCTTTTCCCAACTATCAATGTAAGCACAGCTTGTCTTGAACAGTGTAACAGTACTGTTAGTATAATAAGTGTGTGCAGACTAGGAAGCTCTAAATATAGTCCTGAAAGTAATGTGATGCTTTTATGTCAAAGCAGTCACTAGGAAAGGAATATAAGCGTTTCCTCTAATGTTCTCATAAAAGCCGTCAAACTTTAGTTTGATTTTTTCCAATAGTTTTGTAGGAAAAAAAAAGTTTATTTAAGTAGTTCAATCTCCATTTATAAGAAACCGCAAAGATCTCGCCTATAGTTCCTACTTACAAGGATTGATATAACAGCTTTAGGCGATACTTGGTATATCCATTTTTACTGGATATGCTACATACACAAAGGCCTGAGTTTTGAAGCTGGGACCTAAATTTCTATTCCTCCTGAAATTGTCACTGTTTTTGATTGCATTACTGAGGCAAAAATATAGCAAACATTGAAAACACGAGTGTGTGAGGGACAAGGGAGACTCCATTTTGGATTTATTAATTCAGGCCCAATATATTGTCCAGAGATCTTCTACCACTCTTTAAGTGGCCCCCACCCTTGGGATAAGTACGCAATTCCCCAAAACAACAGAACTTCGCCATTTGGCCAGAGAATTAGAGGCCAGGAAGGAGGAGCATAGCTGGGACCGCCTGCTGTCTTTTGTGCAAGGCGGCCCACATCGAAGGAAAGCTCTAGACCGTGCATAATAAGTGAAATTTTTTTTATTGGGAACAAGAAGTGCAAAATGACATTAAAAACACTTAAAGGAATAAAAGACTTGTAGACATGGCAAAGACTCACAAAATGAGTACAATTGTGAACGGGCTAGTGAGGCAAATAACCCCTAAATGATTGAAATACTACTCCAATATGTGTAGATAAAGAGTGGCAAGCACGAGGTAAATGTGTTAAACAGAGACTTAAATATGCAAATCCCCATCAAGATAAAATATTCAATAATAATTATAAAGCAAAATGGTAATATATTAAATCTTAATAAAGACACAAAATAAGTAAAGTAATTTCTGTCAGTAGAATATCACATAATACTCAATGCTGCCAACATGAGAGCAACATGCAAAGTCACTCATATACTGTACTTGCCACTATATACGAGAGTAAGGAAGCCCGTTCGTCCCAACGCGTATCACTAGTCCATATAGCTTCATCAGGGATGGTCAATATAAGGTCAGTCATATCCCATATGAAAACAAGAAAGTGCACTTACTGATGTTGCCATGATCGCAAACACCTGGGGCGGCCATCATAGAACATTCAACAGGAGAGTCAAAAGCACAGCGCATGCGCAACAAGTCAGCGTGCGTTCCACACACATCGGCCGTAAATACATACATTCCAACATCTGGAATCGTCAATGCGCCTGCTCATGCAAATCAAGCCAAACGGACATAGAGGGATGCATTCCAACAGCTGATGGCCCATGCCGCACCTGCGCAATAAGCAATTGTGCGCTCCATGTGGACCAGAAGTAAGTATATGCGTCTCACCAGCTGGGAACGAACAGTGCACTCGCTAAAGCAGTCCTGCAGGAACAAACAACATCAGAGGAGTTCCTGCGCAGCAAGTGGATAATCACAGATACGATGTCTAAGTATATATCCACACCAAAGGACAAGAATATAGAGAAGGCAAAGTTAAAAATGTACAAATAGAGCATTAAATGTGCACAATGATGTTCAAGATCACTCAAAAATCACAATAATATTAACAAAAGTAAAGAAAGTCTGTTATCCATCTGAAACAAGAAAACATTAGTGAAAAAACATCAAGTGAAAAAATCATCATGTATGATAAAAGAGTAACCCGGAATGGGAAAGTGCGGTGGGAAACGCCACATGCAATATACCAGATGGATAACCAAGAATATCATACATGAAAGCATTACATTATAGACCACAAAGTTAGGGCATTAAAAACCCTGTGAATAATAATTCTTCATTCAGACCCCGAGGGGTGACCGAATTGAGTCTGCAAATTCATCTGGATTCCAGTCTCAACAGTTCACCCTGGCGATCAAATTTGCATACATTATTTGGCAATTTTTGTAAGCCCACCACCTGCAAACCACTAAGGCTGCTAGAATGTACCTGAAGAAAATGGTCGCAACTGAAGATAAAGCTTTCCCTTTTGCCAGATCTTGTCTGGCCAAATTAATATTAGAAATATGCTGTAATTCCTGGGACGTTTGTCCTATGTAGACTTTCGGGCAAGGGCACACAAGAGCATAAATGACATTGTATGATTTACACAGTCCCTAAGTGTACAGAAGAGTCAACAGGATTGAGAAAGGTGGAATTACGTTCAACAAAACCACAAATACTGCAATCCCCACATGGATAAGATCCCCGTAAGGGTTGGCCGGAACCAGTCTTAATGGTAGGTCTCACAAAGTGGCTCCTGGACAGGGAATCACGAAGGTTTGGTGCTCTCCTGGCGGTCAAGGCCGGACGTTCTGGTAACAGATTCGAGATTTTTGGGTCTGTTTTTAAAAATACTCCAATGTTGTTTAAAGAGTTTAGCAATGTTATCCCATTGATTATGGAAGGTGGTAATAAATCTCAGACAATCATCCGGATATCTAGGCAAAATATAAACTAAGGAGTCCCTAGAAGTAATGTCCATACGTTGGAAAGCCTGTGCAATAACAGATCTCGGATAACCTCTAGCACGAAACCATCCAGTAAGGGCCTTGGCCTGGGTCCGTAAGTCATGTAATCGAGAACAATTGCGTCGAAGTCTAGAGAACTGGCCAACATGTATACTTCTCTTTAGATGGTGTTGGTGAAGCTTCCAAAATCCAAGAGGCTGTTGGTGGCCATGGCTTTACGAAAACAATCCATGCTGAGCAAGTCACCTTGGCGAGAGAGCCTGAGGTCCAAAAATTCGGCTGTGGAAAGAGAAATATGATAAGTGAGATATATATTCAAGGAATTCTCATTGAGTGATTGGATACATACCTCACATGCCTCCCTGGTGCCTGTCCAAATAAAAAAATATCATCAATACAAGCGAAACCAAACTAAAATGGAATTGTAACGTGACACATACAGCTACCGGCTATCTCCAACATTTACCCTACTTTTATCTGTCCTTCTGGCTGCAATACCTGTATATTACTCTGTATATATTTGTATTATCTAGTGCGCCTTTCGGCAATTAAAATATCAATTAATTTTGGGCTGCTTTTTTATCTCGAAACCTGATTTCCCATGTCTATGAGTTTGGCTAGTACTTATATGCTTCCTGGGGTTGGTTTCTGGCCTGATATAAGCTTGTTAACAGACTGGGCTTATATCTAACTGGTGGCAGCATACTGTTCTGGTGTTATTGGGGGATCCTGGCAGTGACTGATCGGAGGTTTATATATATATTCCCTCACTGCAGAGTACCTTGATAACCAGTACATGAAAGGCAGCCTCTCCTGCGACTACTTATCCTAGGTGCAGTTTCCTGACAGACCTGAGGGTAAGGGGGCACCAGAGAGCTGCGACTGTGTAAGCTAACACAGATTCATGACGGCGGGGTGATGTCTGTATCCCCCGACTCTCTCATGTGCTTTCCTTACAATGATAGTCTTGACTATAACCATGTCAAGGGTGTGTCAGATGCTTCAGACAGTCATTCTGCATCTGGCTGTAGAAGATCTCTGTGTTTGGCATTGCAGACACCTTCTTAATCATTCTGACTTTGGACCCAGCGGCAATCTCCCTCCGGCTTAAATGACGCTCCTGGAGCTGGGTGTTTATAGACTCCTAGTCTGCTTCAGGGAGCCGCAATGATATTCACATTTTCCCCTTGGGAAGGCTTGGAGCTATAGCAGGTGGCTAACTTCCTGTCTGGTGTTGTTGGAGGACATTTGGAGTTACCTCTGAGTCTGCTCAAGATAAGTTGCTTCCCCTGTTTGTCTCCATTCTTCTCTTTAAAGTTCAGTGGGGACTGACCAGTGCTCATCCCCCTTCTCTATTCAGGGCCTATTTCTAGGGATATACAGGGCTTAGGTTCCTTTTCAGCGATTGGTGTGGAATAGTGTTGAGCGATACGATAATGCAAATATCGGCTATCGGCCGATATTAGCTCTATCGGCCTTTCGATAATTCGTTTCGATATTTTCGTCTTATCGAATACCGGAATCGGATTTGTCACTGTCACTGTGAGTGTCCGTCGGTCGGGTCTGTCAGGAGTCAGCGGCACTTACCTGGCAGAAGATCTCCGGCGGTCACGTCCTGGACTGCTTGATGGCCGCCATTATCTTCTCCCTGGCGGTCACATGCAGTTTTTCGCGATAACTGCAGTGACTGCTGGGTAATCCCGGCCGTAAAGCAGTCAGTCCGATGACGTCACCGCCGGGGAAGCAGGTAATCAGCTGTGCTGCGCCGGGATGACAGGCTCTGCCTGTCATTCTGATGTAGCAGAGCTGGATCGTCGTGGGACACTCGTTACTATGGACTGCGTCGGTCAGGTGGTATACTTTTTTTTTTTTTTTTTTTCATTTTTTTACAGGAGATCGATGGCGTCGCAGGATGAGACTGTAATAAAAGTAATGAAAACTGTGTTTTTTTTTTTTTTATTAAATTAAAAAACTTTTTTATGAACATTCACCCGTCCGGTACATAAACAATTTAACTATTTACATACAGGGACCCTGTCCGGGTTATTTATAATTCTTTGGCAGGGGTGTTCCAGGTACCACCTGGTACTCTTCTGATGCTTGCCAAACATCCGAGGCACCAAGGACCACCAGGACCTGATGACGTCGTGTGGCCTGTACAGTGACGTCGTGACCCGCTATCTGGGTCTGTGTGGCCACCTCTTTCATCTCCTCCGGGTCTGGAACCCTATGTCCCGGACTGAACGAACCCCAGGGGGCCTAACAGGCGCCGGGTACGGGCCAGCTATACTTATCATGTTCATAGCTGGGGCTGCTGAGGAGACCACTGAGGGAGGCTGGGGAGATTTACGGCGTGGGGTGGGCACTTTTGCAGAGGCCTGGATGTGGGAGGCTGAAGGCTCCGAGGGTCTCACAGGTTCCTGACACTCTGGGGAGTAGGGGTCGCACCTGGTAACATTTAGGGCATACCATCCATTGTAACCCCAGTGTCGGGTGTAAGTCACCAAGTCTCCTGGCAACAGGTCCCTCCCCGGGTGTCCTTCTGGGAGGTGAGCCTCCACGTCCCGCCGGTTCACAAAAACTTCTAAATAAAGTCCAGGATGAAGCCCCAACCACCTTTCAATTTAAAGCTCCGTACTGCACCCTTACGCCGCGGCTCACACAGGGTTCCTTTATCCTTTCTCATCCGGTCCTTATCTGCCCGGTCCTTCCTCCAGCTGACGTTGGCGAAGTTTTTGGGATTCTCGCTGTTCCCTTTGTCGCTCTACTTCCCGCTCCCAACGTCTCCACTCTTCCTCCTGACGCCGGTTGAAATTCTCCTCCACCAGCAGCTCCATGTCTCCACCATCAAATGCCAGCTTACAGTGTCCGGTTTGCGGCAGCTTTCCTGGCGCCCCCAGTCCTGGCGGCGCTCACCTGCGGAGGAAGCAGCCGGCTCTGGAACAGATGACAGTCGGGGCTCCGGTACAGGCAGGTAGTGCTCTGGTGCCTGCGCGGCCTCCTCCATGAGGACGGGTGTCGCTTCTTCTGTCTCAGCGACGGGGGCAGACAGCGGGATCTGGGGTGCTGCCGGTGCAGCGTTTTCTGCAGGAACGGGTGCCTCCACTGTGATACTGGCAACCGGATCACATTGCAAGGGCTCCTCTACTAGAACGGGTGCCTCACCTTCCGGTACAGACACTTCAGGTAAGAGGGATTGGCGCCGCTCCAAGTTTATTTTTAGGGCACGCCAGCTGGCTTCCATCCTGGCGACCTCCTCCCGGTGCCGGGCCAGGCCTCTTAGGGTATCCTCCGCTTCTTGCAGCGTAGGAGGGTTTCCAGGCCGGGTGCCCAACGGTGGTTCCGTGGCGATCGGGTCGCTTCCGTGGGGGGAGAGCTCTGACTGCTCCATCCCTTCACACTTCTGCTCGTGTCCATTAGCCATCTCTGCCAAGTCACATGTGTCATTAGCATCTGGAGAGGGCCCTCTTTTGTAGGGAGGCGGGACCTTCGTGTTAGTTTCCGCCCACTGAGGAGGATGAGGAGGCGGAACTGAAGAGCTGTGGGGCACGATCTTACATTGCAGTACCATTTAGAGCCATCGTTTTCGCGTCACTGAGTGAGTGTGTACACCCATGAAGAGCACGCCCTTCTTCTTCACCAGTGCCTCGTCGTGACGCAGATATGGCGGAAAAATGGCAAATACATTCTCTGATGATTTTAGCAATTCTCAAGCACAAAACCAGTTCAATTCAGGCACACAGGACTCGCTTATAGCGAGCTACAGAATCCTGTTCGTGACGCCCAAGTTGAGTCGCACAGAGCCAGAGGTTTTGGGGGTACTCGGCACCGAGCCCGTCGACTTCTATGGGGTATGTCACGGCTTTACCCGGCAATTGAATCAGAGTCTATTTTACTATGTAGAAGTGTATAAACTATAAATATATGTATATATATATGTCACAATGACATGTATATATATATATATGTATTCTATGTGTGTATATTTTGTGTTTACAACGAAAGAAAGGGTTTTTTTTGTTGCGATATTTTGTTCCCATAGACTTACATGGGACTTCCGGTATCGAAATCGGATATCGACGATATTTAGTGCTATCGGCGATACAATTTCGATACGATATTTTTAGATATCGAGCACTATCGCTCAACACTAGTGTGGAACTAATATAGGGACAGTAGGGGAGGCAGGGTGCTATTAGATGCGCCTAGGGGTCTCCACTCCGCCTTTCGCTAGTGTTTGAGCTTCCTTCCCCTCTTCCCCTCGTGTTGCACTTAGTCTTTCCACACTATGCCTGACAATCTATTAAGAAAAATATTGAAAGAGAAGAATATGAGGTTCACGTCTAAAGCATAAATGGGCATTAATGGAAATTGCTTAAAGCTTCCCTCTAGGTGAAGGATGAAAATCCGACTTTTGCTCACACATTGCCATATCATATATATGTGGTCCTTAATGATGGAAGTCCCAGGTATGTCTTCAGGTAGGCATTTTCTGCGGCATAGGAACCTGTATTAGGTAGGACTCAACTGCTATCTAATCATATGTGTACAGCCAGTCATTCCCTACACAGGTTCCTGAATGGTTCATGATACCCGAGATTTGACATTACTGACAGGTTGCAGGAGAGATGTTTTCATGGATAGCCATGGATCCTCTCATTGAAGGGGGCCTTGTACATGAGACTGTAGGGTTCACGTGAGAAACTCTGCATATCAATATTCATCTTTTGGCTGTTGTGTCATCCTTACAAACACTATGCCAATAACATGGAACTTTTAAATTATCAGATGATATATAGTTAATTAGTCATATCACTAATCTGTTTCATTTTAGTTCTCATAGTACTTATCTTTTTAGATATATTAACTAGAAATGTAAAAATTGTAGGGACTGCAATACTATTTCCAAGCTTCAGGTTACAGACTACTTCTCCAAATGAACCAAAAAAACATGACCACCTTATCATTTCCAACATTCAAAAAATGTGAGATATACATGTTTTCCCATACTTCTTCTGCTTCTGTTTTGAGTTTTCTTTTTTTGTCATTAATGTGTTTTTAAATATATGTGCACAAAACACGACAGTTTTCTGGAAATGCAAATGATGTAGAAGTTCTCTGAACACTGTATGGATTGCCAGCTACAACGCTGCTCATCAAAGGCTTTAAATCAAATGCTTCCTTTGAGGTATGCTTCTTTCTGCGCAAGGAACTGTTCGTAGTACACTATGTGAGGTTTTTGTTCTGGCAGACACAATTTAGAGCAGGATTCTAAGAGCTTCTTGGCTCTATGAGTGATAGATCCAGGAAGGCAACCAAGTCTATGACAAGGACAATCTGTTCTCGGAGGTGGACATCTTTTATTCAGTGGCATTTGGAGAATAATAGATCCATATGGGTGTAGCCTGCCTCGTCCTTTCTCACTTCTCTGTCCTTAATGATAGATTTGCCATAAAAAAGTGTGTGTCGTAGGCTCTTTTTAGATACTTAGAGTATTTTCCTTGCATAATCAATTCAAGGTTATGACTGTTGAATAGACTATATCAATATTTGCACGCTCTATACATCTTATTATGATCAACTTCAGCATATGCTACAGGTCTGACATACAATTACATACAGTAGCTATTCTATTCCAATGTATTAATAAGAAAAAGAGTATTAAAAAGGAGCAAATAGAAAAAAAAATCATATATTCAAATATGTTAGGTACATGGATACAGCAATAATTTTGTAGGGAGTTGATAACACTGTAAGCTCCAAGAGTGCTTTTTCATGTAAACGCAAACTTTATTGAAAGTGCCAAAATTCAGACATCCCTGAAACATAGTTGGAATACGGTCAACGATGTAAGGAGTCATGGCGGGTCTCCTGACCCAAGCTTAATAGCCTCATAGGAATATATGTGGTTGTTGATTTTGTTGAGGATAAATAGAAGGTTGACATATTAACACCAACTTTAACACCAACTTTAAATCTGAGTTCACCAGTAAAATAGATATGCAAGATGTCATTAAGAGCAAGCTCAGACTGGCACACATGAGAAGAGGTGATTTCCCTGGTTGGCCTCTGTGTAGAAGTCAGCTCGCCAACCTCTGCATGAGCAGTATATAGCAAAGTACACTTAATATAACGTGTGCAGACATAGACAGAATCTTATCATTCATTTAACAAACTACCCAGTTTATCATTATATAGAAACATAGGCAAATTTGTGAGCAAGGGTCAGGAAATATTTTGTTTAACTGAACAGGTTACCCTCAGAATCAATATTATTAGTGGGCCCTTGGCACCCCAGTCTGGCACTGATTCAGGGGGACTGTGATTATAGTTCTCTATCCAATAAAACTATCTTACCACAAGATGTACATCTAAGTAGAGATAAACTGATTTATTCGAGTAGAGTTGAATTCTACTCGAAGTTTACAAAATGCTTTTTTTGCAATTTACTCATCTCTAGCTGCAGCTGCCATTTTGCAATGTTGGACAAATGGATAGAAAAAAAAATACTACATCACCGCTCGCTTGTCCTGCCATCCCAACAGTCTGGCATATTTTCCTTTTCCCCCATTGCGCACATTCTCTACAGTCATCTTTACTTTATGCTTCCAGTTAGACAAAGCTTTGACCGTGCTGTCAGCTGGATGGTGCGGGTTGTAATGTCACAATGTCTAGACATTATGATGTTTCACCCAAGCCATGGTCTGGATTAAAGAAACCAAAGAGAATATGCGCGACAGAGGAATGAGAAAATAGGACCAAACAACAGACTGTGGGGACAGCGCAGAATAGATGAGTGGTGAGGTGAGACCTGAATACATAATAAGGAACAGCAGAATAGATGAATGGTAAGGTGAAACACGAAAGCATAATAAGGAACATTCAGTTAGGGCCATAGTAAAATTGCTACAAATAGAATTTTCCTGTAAAATCCTTGCAATTTATCAAATTATAATCTCATCAAATCTTCTCATCTCTACATCTAAGCAGCCTAAATATTGACAAAGCCCCATGCTTAGATGGTAGCCATGGACATTGAGGACATTGAGCTTACAATTTGATACACGATTGTATATAATAAATTCAGACACAACTGAAGATCTTTTGGTTGGAGATGAGAGCCTAACAGCGAAATGGCAGCTTCACTTAACTCCTTCACCCTGAAGCCTGTTTTCACCTTCCTGACTAGGGCAAATTTTTCAGTTCTGACCAGTGTTACTTTATGCGGTAATTAGGGATGAGCGACTGTGCTCAGTGATGCACAGATATCACTCGAGTATCTGGGTGCTCGGCACTCGACGAGCATTGGCTGGTGCTCGGATTTGAGGCTCAAATCCTCACCCCGCATGTTACACAGCCAATAAGCATATAGTGATTGCCTGCAAGACACTGTAATGCCGTAGCCATCTTGGTAGTGGCATTACTGTGATTGGCTGGCTCATTACCTCATCAGAGGTTATGAGAACAGGTGCCGCGACCCTCGGCTCACTGATGCTATTACACAGCCCAAGGACAGTTCTGATTGGAGGGAGAGACCAGTTGTTGAAGCCTATGTGTGCACAGTTTAACTAAGCAGAGTCCTCTAGAGTTAATGCTGGTACTGATGCTGAACGATCCTGCTAACAGTCCTTCTGAGGGCTACTTCTGTGCTTTGCTGTTTGTATCAGATGCAGTCTGCATTTAGCCTAGGGACAGTTGCACGAGCAGGGAGAGTGGCAGAATACAGCCTCTAGACAGAGCTTATGGCTTTGCAGTCCGTTGCTAAATATATAGCTGCTGCACGTGATCACATTCTCTTTTTGGGTGAAAAGACTGACTATATTATCATCCATACAGTTAAACGTGATTAGTGTTACATTACAATGCTAAATAAAACTCAAAAAAAGTTCAATTTATTTTATGGATTCAGTTAGTCATTCATGGAGTTTAATGTGTATTGTGTTACATTACAATGGTCTATAAAGCTAAAAGAAAACCTTCAAAATTTGTTTCTGGATTCAATTAGGCTGGTTTCACACTTGCGGATGGAGGTGCTGCGGAGGGCTGCGTACTTCCTCGTGAAGCTCCGCCCACCACCGAACGGTGCGGCGATCGCAACAAAATGCAACATGCGTTCAGTGCAGGTCGCCGCACCGTCAAAACGACGCATGCTGAGGCATCTGCATGCATCCGCATGGGCCTGCGTACCCATGTTAAAAATAGGTACTCGGGCCGCATGCATAATTCATGCAGACATAGGCGAAGCTGACTGAAGGAGGTAGATGATGATGAGACATAGTTGCCGATAAGTCAGGTTATTGTGAAGTCACCAAGTTTGGAGAAACATGGTGCGACGGTGGAAGGCGAGCTGGTGAATGACATAGTAACCAACCCAACCTGGGAATCTGGCATGCAGAGTGAGGACAGCAGCACTGAGGGGGGAGATTGGCAGCACCAAACTAGAAACGGAGAGACAGTGGGTGAAGGAGGGCAATTGTTCCGCAGAGCACCGACACTTGTGAATTTATCCGTCAAATAGTTAGGTGTTCCCCAGTCTGGGAATTTTTTAAAAAGAGTTCTGAAACAAAAAAAGGGCATTTTCAACCTGTGCCATGCCAAGATCAGCAGGTGCCTGACAACTAAGAGCCTAAACACACCAGCATGATCAGGCATGTCATCTAAGCACCCATCTAAGCACCCGATTTGGTTGGCCGAATGCCTGGATCAACGATTGGTGCCAGCAGGTGATACCACTGCCTCTTCCCCTGTGCTAAGCACTTCCCAATACACAGGCACAGATGCCTCCTGCCCTGCACATGTCCTTGCACATTCTTAGGCACCATCATCAGGCACTTCAAAAAACTTGCCGTGCACAGCATTCAGCTGTCCCTACCCCAGGGGTTCCCAGCAACGCACCCACAGGCCCAAACGCTAAACGGGCACATTTTCAGGCTGCTTGCCATGGAAATGTTGTCATTCAGACTTGTAGACACGAAGGATTTCTTACAACTCATGGCGACAGCTGTCCCTTAGTACTCAGTCCCCAGCCGCCAATATTTCTTCCAGGTGCAGCGTCATCGCCTTGCACCAGCACATGTCCAGGAACATTAACCAAGCCATTACCAACGCAGTTACTGGGATTGTACACTTTAAGACTGACACGTAGACAAGCAATGCGGCCAGGGACTCTACATTTCCCTGACGGCACACTGGGTGAACATTGTATAGGCTAGGGTCGAGTCCCATCCAGTCATGGCACATGTGTTACCAAGGCTGAAGATTGTTGGTCCTACTTCTGTCACGCTTTCCTCCACCTTCTACACCAGTTCCTGCATCCTTTTCTTCTCATCCTCATCCTCCATCTCCTATTTGGTATCTCAGAGCACATCGTCCACATCAGTTGGAAGCTGGAAGCTCTGCAACACTGTCTCAATGAAACAGCAACAGGCTCTGCTGATGCTAATTTGTCTAGGAGACAAACTGCACACTGCAGCAGAGGTACTTAAAGGAATAACAGACCAGACAGATCTGTGGCTCTTGCCACTGAACCTACAACCAGGCATGGTCAGGAGTGATAATAGCCGTAACCTGGTGGTGGCTGTGAAGCTTGACAAGCTCACACACGTACCATGCTTGGTCCACATGCTCAACTTGGAAGTTCAGCGGTTTATGAAAATCTACCCAGATTTGCCAGAGCTTCTGGTCAAGGTATGCCTTGTCAGCGCCAATTTACGCAAGTCGGCTACAACTGCTGTCGCTCTGGCAGTGCTGCAGCAGCGCATGCAAGTGCCAGTTCACCGACTGGTGTGCAATGTGACCACACAATGGAACTACATGCTGCACATGTTGGCAAGGCTTTGTGAGCAGCAGAGGCCAGTTGTCAAATACCAGCAGCAACGCGACCATCAGTATTCTAGGCAGCCTCCGCACATAATAACTGAATAGTGGGCATGGATGTGTGGAATTTGTGCAGTTCACCAAGACTTTGAGAACTGCACAAAGATGGTGAGCAGCGATGACTTCATAGTTAGCACAACGATCATGCTTCTGTGCCTACTTGAACAGTCACTGCTCACAATTTAAGCTGAAGCTTTGCATGTATACCAGGTGGAGATGGAGGAAGACATGAGATAGGGAGATACTACCCAACCCAGCCCCATGTCATCTGCTCATCATGGATTTGGTAAAAATGAGGAGGTGGAGGCTGAGGTGGAGGAGGAATAGGAACTGTGTGCTAGCACAACAGAGGCTATTACCCACACAAGCTTGGTCCAGTCTCTCCCAAGTGGATGGGCTGAGGAGGAGGAGATGAAGATTAGTCATCATTGTGGAGACATGGAAATGTTGGCTGTAGGGAGCTTGGCACATGTGACCGACTTTGTGCTGTTGTCTTTCCTGTGACCCTCGCATTACATTCATTTGGGCCAAAAAAGAGTATTGGTTGTTCATATACACCAGGTACGGCAGAGGCAGGGGTACACCATCAAAGGTCTGGGTCAATTTCATGACACCCTCCTAGCGTCCATGCCCTAATGAATGGATATTTTTGACAAAGAGGGAAAAGTTTTTAAAGATGGTCAAGCAATACTTGGCCGTCAAAACTAACATACTCCCTAATTCCTCTGTGACTTTCAACTATTGGGTCTCTAGGTGTTAGAATCTATTTAGTTTGACCATCCACCATCTTGTTGTGGTTTCCGGCTGCCGGTGTTTTTCTCCTGGTGCTGGGCTTGTCATTAGTCAGGTGATTGTATCACCCTTTATTACCCTGCACCTGCCTCCCAGTTCTGGCTAGGAGTTTTGATAGCTTGTTGTCATAGAATCATAGAATGGTAGAGTTGGAAGGGACCTCCTGGGTCATCTGGTCCAACCCCTTGCTCAAAGCAGGATTCACTAAATCATCCCAGACAGATGTCTGTCCAGCCTCTGAAGACTTCCATTGAAGGAGAACTCACCACCTTTCGTGGCAGCCTGTTCCACTCATTGATCACTCTAACTGTCAAAAAGTTTTTTCTAATATCTAATCTGTGTCTCCTCCCATTCAGTTTCATCCCATTGCTTCTAGTCTTTCCGTGTGCAAATGAGAATAAAGATAATCCTTCTACAATGTGACAGCCCTTGAGATATTTGTATACAGCTATTAAGTCACCTCTCATTCTTCTTTTTTGCAAGCTAAACATTCCCAAATCCTGCAACCATTCCTCATAGGACATGGTTTGCAAACCGGACACCATTCTGGTCGCTCTTCTCTGAACTTGCTCCAGTTTGTTGATGTCTTTTTTAAAATGTAGTGCCCAAAACTGGACACAGTATTCCAGATGAGGTCTGACCAAAGAGGAGTAGAGGGCAATAATGACTTCACGTGATCTAGATTGTATGCTTCTGTTAATACATCCCAGAATTGTATTTGCCTTTTTTGCTGCTGCATCACACTGTTGACTCATGTTCAGTCTGTGATCTATTAGTATACCCAAGTCTTTTTCACATGTGCTGTTGCTTAGCCTTATTCCTCCCATTCTGTATACGCTTTTTCATTTTTATTGCCCAGATGTAGTACTTTGCATTTTTCCCTGTTAAAAACCATTCTGTTAGTTGCTGCCCACTGCTCCAGTTTATTTATATATTTTTGAATCCTCTCTCTCTCTTCTCTAGTATTAGCTATCCCTCCTAGCTTTGTGTCATCAGCAAATTTAATCAGTTTACCCTCAATTCCTTCATCTAAATCATTGATAAAGATGTTGAACAATACAGGGCCCAAGACAGAGCCATGTGGTACCCCACTTGATACATTCTTCCAACTCGATGTGCAGCCATTTACTACCACTCTTTGGGTTCTATCACTAAGCCAGTTATGAATCCACCTAACAGTTGCTTTGTCCATTCCATACTTAGTCATTTTTTCAATAAGGATTGTGTGAGATACTTTGTCAAATGCTTTTCTGAAGTCAAGATATAATATATCTACAGCATTTCCCTGATCCACCCAGTCAGTGATTCTGTCATAGAAGGAAATTAAATTAGTCTGACATGACTTATTAGTTACAAACCCATGCTGACTCTGGTTAATCACTTCATTCTTGTCCAGGTACTTATATACATGTTGTTTAATAATTTGTTCAAAGATATTTCCTGGTATACATGTCAGACTCACCGGCCTATAGTTCCCTGGGTCCACCTTCTTCCCCTTTTTGAAGATAGGAACAACATTTGCTCTTCTCCAGTCTTCTGGGACTTCTCCTGTTCTCCAAGAATTTGTGTTATTCTTTGTGCAGTTCTGAGATCTCTAGTTCTGCGTGCTTAGTCTTTTTGTTTTCCCCTTTTTGTTTCTGCAGCTTCCTCTGTTTTCCTGCTAGAAGGTTACCAGTGTTTTGTTCCCAGTCCCTAGATCTTTCAGGGATACCCTTCCCCCCACC
Source organism: Oophaga sylvatica (assembly GCA_033576555.1). Lineage (NCBI taxonomy): Eukaryota > Metazoa > Chordata > Amphibia > Anura > Dendrobatidae > Oophaga > Oophaga sylvatica. Next base: position 210,585,057 of record JARQOD010000005.1, on the reverse strand, counting down.
TTCAGGTCTTCGCTTGAGTCAAGACTAGGAAGCGTCGGTGGGTCTATTCACAAAAAAGGAATAGGTCGCCCGCCCCATCGTAGGGATCGAGTCTAGTCCCAGTGCAGGGTCAGCTTCTTATTCCTCCTGTTCTATTCCTTAGTTGCAGATCAGTAACACTATGCCTTGGAGATGTTTTGCTGCCCTGTCACTAGCGTCTTGTCTGAGTGGGTTTTTAATGCCACTGGGGGGGTCATAGCAGAAAGGTGCAGTCATCTGTTAACACAAAATACTGACAGGCTCACTCTGATAACAAAGAACAAAGCCTGGATTAACCCCAACTTTTCCATACAACTAGATGACAGCAGCACATAATGTATTTTTAATCTTAAATATTTGAATGAAGCCGTCAATTGTTGTGTTGAAGGGTCTATGGGTGACTAAATGATCCTGCATATAATTTTTCCGTGCTTTGCACTATTTGCAAAGCTTCTATGAGTGTAGGAGTACCACAACTACACTTTCTTAATATTTGAATGATGCACTACATTTGGTACCTTCAAGGGTGCATGGATGACCCTGCTTGTAATTTTTTGAAGGCTTTACACTTAGTGCAAACCTTTTATGAGTGTGGGAGTACCACAACTACACTCTGTTCACAATATTTGAATGAGTTACTACAGTTGGTGCCTTCAAGTGTGCATGGATGGCCCTGCTTGTAATTTTTGGCTGGATTTGTATTTAGTGCAGACCTTTTATGAGTGTGGAAGTATCACAATTACATTTTTCTTCCACAATATTTGAATGCGATACTACATTTGGTACCTTGAAGGGTCTATGGATGACCCTACTTGTAATTTTAGGCAGGCTCTGCACTGTGTGTGTGGCAGGAGAAAACAAAGGAGCAAATAGGTGAAAAATATAATCAATCTTTATTCAACAGAATACATCATATAAAAAGTATCACAATCCATAATATAGAGAGACAGAACAGGGTAGAACCAGAATGTACCACAGGGAAAATAACCCACAGTGCTATTTCATGTATAAAGTAACATATCAAGACAAGTATGGGTTAAAAAGTGCAAATGCATGAATTGCAGCATATGTTACACAGGCAGAGCTGCTGATGCTTGGATCCTAAATCGCAGTAAGGGTAATAGTATCCATGTAAACAAAAAGAGCCAAGACACCAAGTAACTCACCAGGTAAAGTAGAGCACCGCGGGTGTCCCTGGGCCAGAATGTACCACAGGGAAATTAACCCACAGTGCTATTTCATGTATAAGGTAACATATCAAGACAAATGTGGGTTAAAAAGTGCAAGTGCATGAATTACAGCATATGTTACACAGGCAGAGTTGCTGGTGCTTGGATCCTAAGTCGCAGTAAGGGCAATAGTATCCATATGAACAAAGGTCTACACACTGTGTGTGTAGACCTTTATAAGAGTGTGAGATTTCCACAACTACACTTTTTTCACAATATGTGAATGAGATACTGCAGTTGGTTCCTTCAAGGGTGTATGGATGACCTTGCTTGAAATTTCTGGCAGCCTTTGCAATTAGTGCACAGCTGTTATTAGTCTAGGAGTATCACTACATGACAATTTGAACAGAATGTGTATGAGGTCCTCCTTTATGTATAAAACAGGGTGTATCTGAGTCCCTCTTCTATCAAATGTCTGGCAGTTCTTGCTCCCTTCATAAACTACATTGAAATTTCCATTTTTTTTACTAAAAATTCAAATTTTTGTTTACTTAAATTATTATTGTTTTAATCCTTTTTAAATTTTGCTTTATATACAAATCATTATACAGGAAATAATGTTTCTTAATGCATTTTTTTCCTGTAAACTCAAATTTCTCATCGATTTTGAATGATTTATTGTCAGTCCTTAAAGTGGAGTAAAAGTGTGACACCATTGTTCTCACCAGCGATCTCGGAGTCAGAGATGCTTCCAGGGGTCTTCATCATGCTGTTCTCCTTCCATTCAGCACTTTTTCCATCCTTTTATACAATTCCACTGCCCCCAAGAACTCCTTGTAGGGTCTGCTGAAAAAAACTCAGATTTCCCATTGACTCACATTTATACTCGTTACTCGAAGCGTGCATTTCGAGCATTAGGAATTGCTTGATTTGAGTAACGAGTATCCGAGAATTTTAGTATTCGCTCATCCCTAGTGGTAATAAATCTGGAACTCATCAGCATATCTCAGTGATTTTGAAATTGTTTTTTCTTGACTCATTGCACTTAATGTTAGTGGTATGTTTTGATCAATATAATTTAAGTTTATTTATAAAAATATTGAAAATTTCACAACAAATTTGAAAATTTCAGTTTTCAAAGTTTGAATTTTTTTCCCCCTTAAATCAGTTGTACCACACACAATAGTTAATAAATAACATTAACCACATATCTACTTTACATTAGCATCATTTTTGAAACATAGGGTTTTTTGTCGGGAAGTTAGAAGGGTTAAAAGTTTATCAGTAGTTTTTCATTTTTCCAACAACATTTTTTAAGAGATCTGTTTTTGGTTTGTTTTGGGATTCAATCTGGTGACCAATTGCTGCATGGTCACTTCCCATGTATAATGACCTATTTCTTCCCTGTCCAAATGCTGATGGTTTGTTTTTCCTTCTCGGTTTGCTTCTCTTCTGGTGTTTCTCATTTTCATATTATGGTTTGCCCTATCACTGTCTGGGTAGAGTTTTATATGTTCATTGTTCACCTTTCAATTCACTTCCTTGCTGGCTATACTTCTTGGTGGATGTGTTTTTAGGAATTCCAACCCTGCAGCTAAGGGGTTTACCTTGTATGCTAAATACCAGTTGTATTACTGTGTGACAGCAATTAGCCAAAAGTGACACCATTTAAAAAACTGCACCCCTACAAGTGGTCAAAACCATATTCAAGAAGTTTAATAACCATTTAGGTGCCTTACAAAAATTATTGCAATGTGAAAGGAAAAAAATTACATTTTTACTTTATCCACAAAAATGTTGTTTTAACCCCAATTTTTTCATTTTCACAAGGGTAACAGGAGAAAATGGACTGTACAATTTGTTTAGAATTTTTCCTGAGAAATCATAGGTACTTCACATAATTATGTAATGTTTAGCCATGAAAATGAAAAAATGCATTCCGCCCACAAAGATGTGTTGTGCAATTTCACCTGAGTGCACAGACATCACGTATGATGTAGAAAACTACTGTTTGGGCACATGACAGGACTCAGAAGGGAAAGAGCACAATTTGAATAGATAGCGGATGCCATGTCTCATGTTGCGATTGTAGAGCAGGTGATGTGCCTAAACAGTAGATGCCCCCAACAAATGACCCCATATTGAAAACTACATCGCTCAAGGGATTTAAATAAAGGTGTGGTAAATATCTTGAACCCATAGGTGCTTCAGGGAATTTTAAAACAGTGAACCATTAAAACTGTTGCTTTAGTCTCAAATTTTCATTTTCATAAGGGTACTTCCCAATTTGTTGGGCAATTTCTCCTGAGTATGCCAATGTCGATGCTCCAAAAGAAAGGAGTGTCATTTTGGGAAACAGACTTTGTTCGTATGGTTTACGGGCACCATGCCGCATTTGTAAACCCCTTGTACTGTCAGAAGATCAGTAACCCCCCATAAATGACCCTATTTTGGCTGTTATATCCTTCAAGTAATTCATCTAGGGGTATGGTGAGCATATTGAACCCACAGGTGCTTCACAGAAATTTATAACATTGGTACTTGAAAATGAAAAAGTACAGTTTTATATGAAAATGTTGTTTTAGCACCAAATTTTTATTTTTTACAAAGAATATTAGGGTAAATGGACCCAAACATTTATAAAACAATATCTTCGGAATGCAGCAATACCCTATATGTGGTCATACACTTTTGTTGGCACATACAGTACATCTGTGCTCAAAAGAGAACACCATTTTAAGAAAGCAGAGCTTCCTGGAGTAGTTTGTAGTCACCATTTGCAGAACCCCTAAGCTGCCAAAACAGCAAAAGTGACCCCATTTTATAATAAATCAGAAAATCATTTAGGGGTGTAGTGATCATTTTCACCCCACTGGCACTCTCCAGAAAGTAGTGATCAACTAATATTGCAGAGTGAAAAATTGAAAATATGCTATTTTAGTGCCCAATACATTGTGCCTGGATTGTGCTACTGGAGACATGTGCCACATTGATTGTAAAAAGGTTGTCCAGAACCTATCAACTGATGACTCATCTCAATATAAGATTGGTGGGGTCCATCAATCTCACGATCAGCTGAATCTGCATCAGCAGTAGCCCGAATTAAGGCTATATCCGCATTATGGACACTGTAGGGTGCATACGCTCAGAAGCTATACGCCCATCAATGTGCACTGTAAGGATGGATCCGGAAGCATAATTCTACCATAGTAACCCACTGTAAAGAGACGTATATTGCATTGTACACATCTCTTTGCAGTGTTCCCCTGTACATTACATTTTTTATTAGATTTTTACTCCAATTAATGAGAAACAGAATGAAGAAATGAAAAGCAATTCCAAAATTGTCTTTAATTTATTTGTATGCCATTTTACGCTGTTCATCGTGTAGTGATATGAGGCGACTTTACTCTTCGGGTCAGTACAGTTACAGACACTCCAGGGTTATTTAATAATTTTATAATTGGCTATATTTGCACTCTAAAACACTGATTTACAAAAAAAAGTATTTGTTATTGCATCGCCATGTTCTGAGAGCTATAACTTTTTTATTTTTTTCGCTGATCGAGCTGTGTGGGGGCTTGTTTTTTGTGGAATTGACATTTTTATTCAAACCATTTTAAACTACACAGCATTTTTTGATTGTTTTTTTTTTCGTTTTATGGTGGCAGAGTGAGCAAGAACCAGAAATTCATAAATGGTTTTATTTTTTTTTTTCACGTCATTCACCATGCGGTAAAAGTGATCAGACAACTTTATTCTTCCAGTCATTATGATAGCAGTGATAACAGACTTTAGATTTTTGTATGTTTTGTCACTTTGGCATACTAAAATACATTTTTCCCAAGCAATTTGTTATCCATCGTCATACTCTGTTAGCTGTAACTTTTTTATTTTTTGTCCATTGAGCCATTTAAGAGGCTTGTTTTTTGCAGGACAAGATGATGATTTTATTGGATTTGATTTTTTTGATCATTTTTTATTCTATGTTTTGTGTGCCAGTATGAAAAAAAAACAACAATATTTTTGACGTGCTTTTCTTTTTATTTTTTTACAGTGTTCAGCAAACGGGTTAAATAATATATCAGATTTATAGATTGCTTCGTTCTAGATGCGGTAATAACAAATATGTTATTTTCCTTCATTTTATTTTTCAGAAAAACTGTGTTTTTACTTGCAAAGCATTTTTTGATTTTTGTACTTTCACTTATATTTTTTTACATTTTTACAAACTTTGTCTCACTTTTTTTTCTTTGTTTTTTACTTAGTCACAGGAAGGGACATCTACTTTCCATAGTCTGATTTCTGGTCTATAGCTCTGCATTACAGGACACTAAAGGTGTCAATCAGACACAGGCAGGAGGTATATCAGGTCCTGCTCAAGGCAGGACCTTACAGAACACTGTACCTGGGTGACCCCACAACCATTATCACCATGGAGACTATCAGCACAGCAAGATCGCAATCACTTTGTGTCCATTGGAGTAGAGAGGGAGCCCTCTCTAAGCAGTTCGATACCACTGTCACTATTGATAGCGGCATGAGTGGTGTTAAGTGGCGCGTTTATGCACTTTTCGCTGTTGTAAAGGAGTTAAATGCCTCTATCCCTGTAAAAAAAAACTCTTCAAAACTCAGACTAGAAACACAATTTGTTTGCATCTAATGATAGGGAACTGTCACTCAAAATCCAGATATCAGTCATTATTAAGTATTCAACTTTTCACCTGAGGAATATTGACAAAATGTAACATCCTCCAACAGAAGACTGATCAAAAGTGGTACTTGATCTATTGTAATGCCTTCCAAACTTAGCAAAATACAGTTAGTCCAAAATCCTGCACCTAGGTTAGTAACTAATCAATCTCAAAATTTTTCATTAGCATCAGTCATCCACATACACTGCACTGGCTACTTGTAAAATGGAAAATAACTTTTATGATCTTTAAAGCCATAAATAACTTAGGCCTCTGCTTCAAGGAACTACTGAAGCCCAACACTTGTCTCAAATCATAAGGCATGAATAAATTGTCCACATTCAGTATGCAGTTTAAACCATTTGTAGGCAGAGCCTTTCGTGATGCATCCCCATTCTCTGAACACACCACCAGGATCAATCAGACTTATCATGCCTAGACATACTTAAATCAAGACTCAAAATTCAATTGTTTAGTTTGACATTTAAAGTCAGATAACACACTGACGCTCTGCATAGGACAGCATACCAAATTGATTAATTTACTCCACAACTGGTCTCTGAGGATGTCTAATGTGGTACCGATTTTCAAGAGTGTGAATCTATCCAGGGAGTTTGATATCATTGGTTTGTAAAATACACACGTGGTCATAATTGTTGGTACCCCTCATTTAATGACAGAAAAACTCACAATGGTCACAGAAATAACTTGAATCTGACAAAAGTAATAAATCAAAAATCTATGAAAATGAACAAATGAAAGTCAGACATTGCTTTTCAACCATGCTTCCACAGAATGAAAAAAAATAAAACTCATGAAATAGGCCTGGACAGAAATGATGGTACCCCTAAAAGTAATGTGACAAAAGTGACATGTCAAATCAAAGTGTGTCCACTAATTAGCATGACAGGTGTCTATAATCTTGGAATCAGTGAGTGGGCCTGTATAGAGGGCTACAGAAACTCACTGTGCTGTTTGGTGACATGGTGTGTATCACACTCAACATGGACCAGATGAAGGGAAAGAAAGAATTGTCTCAGGAGATTAGAAAGAAAATTATAGACAAACATGTTAAAGGTAAAAGTTATAAGACCATCTCCAAGCAGCTTGATGTTCCTGTGACTACAGTTGCACATATTATTCAGAAATTTAAGCTTCATGGGACTGTATCCAACCTCCCTGGACATGGCCGCAGGAGGAAAATTGATGACAAATCAAAGAGATGGATAATACGAATGGTTAACAAAAGGGCCCAGAAAAACTTCTAAACAGGATAAAGGTGAACTTCAAGCTCAAGGAACATCAGTGTCAGATCGCACCATTCGTCGTTGTATGAGCCAAAGTGGACTTCATGGGAGACGAGACGACCAAGGAGGACATCATTGTTGAAAAAAATCATAAAAACGCCAGACTGGAATTTGCCAAACTACATGTGACAAGCCACAAAGCTTCTGGCAGAATGTCTTATGGACAGATGAGACAAAAATGGAACTTTTTGGCAAGGCACATCAGTTCTATGTTCACAGACGGAAAAATGAAGCATATCAAGAAAAGAATACTGTCCCTACTGTGAAACATGGACGAGGCTCTGTTATGTTCTGGGGGTGCTTTGCGGCATCTGGCACAGGGTGTCTAGAATATGTGCAGGGTACAATGAGATCTCTAGACTATCAAGTGATTCTAGAGAGAAATGTGCTGCCCAGTGTAAGAAAGCTTAGTCTCAGTCGGAAGTCATGGGTCTTGCAACAGGATAATGACCCAAAACACACAGCTAAAAACACCCAAGAATGGCTAAGAGGAAAACAATGGACTATTCTGAAGTGGCCTTTTATGAGCCCTGACCTAAATCCTATTCAGCATCTTTGGAAAGAGCTGAAACATGCCATCTGGAAAAAGGCAACCTTCAAGCATGAGACAACTGGAGCAGTTTGCTCTTGAGGCATGGGCCAAAATACCTTTTGAGAGGTGCAGTAGTCTCATTGACAGTTACAGGAATTGTGTAATGTATGTGATACAGTTCATATAGCGTCTTGTGCTTGGGTGCGATGAAAATACTTGAGACACAGGTTGAAAAAGAAAGTCTTGTATTGCTTCATACAAATTGGCAAAAATAAACACACAGGTTGCAAACACAGAAGCAGGAGACACAGCAGGCCAAAGAAATCTAAGTTCATCAATAACTCTCCACAACAGATTCAGATCTTCTTCTATGTTACCGCAAGTCCATGCAACCGTGAGGCTTTCAAGAGCAGAGTTCAGAGTCCACAAGAGCTCCAGAGTTTCTCAGTAGAAATGGCTGGAGTACAAAGTCCAAGGCTTCAGGAGTCAGAACACAGGTTCACTGCAGGCCAGATTCTGAAGCACTGATTGCTCAGGTGTGGCTGTTTAAGAAGCAAACGGAGAGAATCAGGGCGGGAACATGCAAGCTGGAAAACTCCATTTTAACTGAGGGCAAGATAGCTGCAGCAAAACAGAAAGCAAAATGGCCGACGAACAAACTGAGTTTCAGAAACAGATATACAGAACCTTACATTACTCCCCCCTTAGGGGCAACCTCCGGATGACCTCAGACCAGGCTTATGTGGGTACCTCTGATGAAACTGACGGAGCAAGCGAGGAGCATTAACGTTATTGACTGGCTCCCATGAGTTGTCCTCCACTGGGTAGCCCTGCCATTTGATCAGATATTGTAACTGATTTCTATACAACCTGGAATCTAAAATCCTTTCCACCACAAATTCTTCCTGACCATCGACTAGCACTGGGTCAGGGCAAGGAGAAGAACGTCCAGGAAACGTATTGGGTGTTGCAGCCTTTAGTAGGGATACATGAAAGACAGGGTGGATTCTCATAGTTCTAGGCAGTTGAAGACGACAAGCAACGGCACTTATAATCTTACTGATTTTATAGGGTCCAATGTACTTATGTCCCAACTTAGATGATGGAATCCTTAACTTAAGATTTTTGGTTGACAGCCAGACCAGGTCTCCTACCTTAAAAACTGGTGCAGGTTTACGAAATTTATCTGCTGCCTTCTTGTACCTTTCCTGAGCCGATTCCAGATTCTCCTTTAGAAGATCCATATTCTTCTGTAAAGTCGTGACTCTTTCAGCCACTGCTGGCAAAAGCGTCTCTATGGGAAATCGTGGTAGAATATTAGGATGATAACCTAAATTAGAGAAAAAAGGAGACTGTTTAGTGGAGGCACTCTGAGAGTTGTTGTAAGAGAACTCAGCCAATGGAAGTAGATCCACCCAATCATCCTGTAGGTGGCAGATAAAACAGCGGAGATACTGCTCCAGGGTTTGATTGGTTCGTTCGGTTTGTCCATTAGTCTGGGGATGAAAAGCAGAAGAAAGGTTTACTTTAATGTCCAATGCTGCACAGAAATTTTGCCAAAACCTAGAAGTGAATTGCACCCCTCGATCCGAAATAACCTCATCCGGTACTCCATGTAAACGAAACACATCTTTAATCATCAAATCAGATGTCTGTTTTGCAGTGGGTAAGCCGACACAAGGGATAAAATGAGCTGCCTTTGTTAAACGATCAACCACCACTAGAATAGTGTTCTTCCCTTGAGAGGTTGGTAATTCGACAATGAAGTCCATAGAAATGGATCCCCACGGGCGGGACGGGGTGGGAAGAGGCTGTAACAGACCAGTTGGTGAAGAGCGAGGTGTTTTGCATCTTGCACAAACCTCACACGAAGTGACATAATCCAAAACATCCTTCCTACAAGTGGGCCACCAAAAGAAACGAGAAAGAAATTCCTGTGTCTTTAGAATTCCTCTATGCCCGGCTATTTTGGAATCATGAATGAGTTGCAATACTCTCAATCTGACTGTTTCAGGTATATACAGACGTTGTCCCAGAATCCACACACCATTCTTAAAGACAAGACTTACGTCCCTTGGGGGTTGAGCCAAAAAAGAATCCGCATGGTATGCTTCCTTGATGTCTTTAATTAGGTCTTGATGATGAATCACTCCTAGGAATCTAGAGTCAGGAAGAATAGTCTTAGGAGGAGTAATTGGACGTGTCTCTGCTGAGTAAATCCTAGAGAGTGCATCAGCCTTTCCATTGCGCGATCCTGGTCTATAAGAAATAATAAAATTAAATTGGTTTAAGAAAAGATTCCAGCGAGCCTGGCGAGGAGTCAGGCACTTAGCCGACCTGATAAACTCAAGATTACGATGATCTGTCAGAACGACTATTTGCTGTGCAGCTCCTTGCAGAAGGTGTCTCCATTCTTTGAAGGCGGCAATAATGGCCAACAACTCTCTATTGCCCACATCGTAGTTCTTCTCAGCCGAAGACAACTGCTGGGAAAAGAAGGCACAGGGATGCAAGACATTCTTCTCACCTGTTCTCTGAGAGAGTATAGCTCCCACGGCACAGTCTGAAGCATCCACCTCTATTATGAAGGCAAGCTCTGGGTTGGGATGTACTAGAATAGGTGCAGTGGTAAATTTATCTTTTAGACGGGAAAATGCTTCCTGGGCTTGGGGAGTCCAGGAGAACTTAGACTCTTTCCGGGTAAGTTGGGTGATAGGTGACACTACCTCAGAGAAATTTCTAATGAAACGTCTATAGAAGTTTGCAAACCCGATGAAGCGCTGTACCTCCTTCACATTTTCTAACTTGGGCCAAACCCCTTTTAAAGGCTTTGGGTTTTTACTTTTCCCTCCATACTAATTCCTTTTTGAACAGTACATACCCCCGAAAAATTTAATTTCGGTCCCTTTTGGAAATTCACAAATTTTCAAACTTGATTTTAAAGATGATTTGTCTTAAAAACTTCCAAGAAACCCTTCCCCACATGTCCATGATGTTCCTCTTGGATTAAAAAAAATTAAAATATCATCCAAATAAATTACCGGCAATTTCCCAGGGGTCCCCCAAAATGTTTATTTACCAAGTTTTGGGAAAAAGGGGTTGGGGGGGGGGACTCCCGAACCCAAAAGGCAAAACCCAATTTTTAAATTCCCTGTATGATCAGTCTTTTATTCCCCCAGGTTAAAGGATAAGTTAACCCCACGAAACAGTTTTGAAAAAATTTAGTGCGCCCCCAAAAATTTTGGATTAAAATGGTCTTTAAAAAAATTTTTTCCCTTCCTCCGGTCAGGGACCCTTTTTTTTTACAAAGAATTGTCCCCAAAAAAGGGGTTTAAAAAGCCCTGGTTTTTTGTTTTGAAAAAAACCCCACTCTCCCCCAAGGGGTTTTACAAAAATCCTGCCCGGAAAACTTTAAAAATATATTCTGGAAACTGTAGGGTTCTTTGTCACATAAAACATATCCTGGAACAGGCGGCCCGGGAACTCGGTTTTTTTAAAAAAAAAAAAATTTTTTTCCATTTGTTTTCCGGGGAAAAAACCCCCCATTGGGAAGAGAGCCTGGTCCCAAATTGGGAAAAAAGGGGGAAAAAATAAATAAAGGAATTTTTTTTTGATTTTTAAAAACCTTTAAAAACTCTTTTTTCCCGTCCATTAATCAACAGGGGGCCCCCAATTTTGTACGGGACAACCTTCCCACGAAATTTCCCCTTTTTAGGCGGGCTCCATAAAATTTTTTCCCTGAATTTAATATGGGGCTGAAAAAAAAACCCCTTTTTTTTTGGGGAAAATGAATTTTTTTCTTTAAAAGCTGGGACAAGGGGGTTTGGGGAGCATTTTAACAGACCCCCAAAAAGGGGTTTCCAGAAAAAAGTCTGGTGGGGATTCCTGGAGCCGAGGTTTAAAATTTTCCCCCAAACTAAAGAATAAACGGTTCTTCGAAACCTGGGCAGTTTTAAAGGCCCCGAAAAAAAACCTTTTTTAAACTTTTAAAAATTTTTTTTTGACAAAGGAGCTCCTTTAAAATTTTTAAACGAGAACATGGCGAAACTAGCCCCGGGGAGAACCCGAGTTTGGTGGAAAAAAACCAGGGTTGTTTTTCCCAAACCGCTACAAAAAAGGGGAAAAATTGAAAAAAGCTAAACCCAAAAAACCCCGGAAGGATTTTTGAAAATAAGATTTTCCAAAAATCTCTGGGGTGGGTCACCCAGTCCCCCTTCGCAAAAAAAAAAATATTTGCGAAAAAAAAGGGGGGTTAAAAAGGCCCCCATTCCAAATAAAAAAAATTCCCCCAAAACGTTTTTCCTTTAAATTGTAAAAAGTCCCCCTTGGAAATTATTTCCCTTAATTTTCGTTTTTTACTGGAAGAGGTTGGGTTTGTACATTGTTTCGTTTTCCCGCCCGTTTAGTTTAAAAGGGAAAACGGAAATTAATGAAAATGGGTGGGGGGGCCGGGAAATTACCCAATTTGGGGGAAAATTTCAAAAAGATTTTTTGGGGAAGTCCCCTGGAAAAGGCCCTCCTGAAATCCAAGGGGATTTCGCCCCGGGGGGGCCAAACCTGGGCTCACGTTCACCCCGGGGGGCATCAAAACCCCCCCCCTGGCCCCAAAAAAAAGTCTCGGGATTAAACAAACAATATTTCAGAGGGGTTCCCAAAAAAGCCCGTTGGCAAAATTTGTGCCCCTTTGATCTTTTAAAATTGTGGAGGGGAAAAAAAATTTCTTTAAAAAATCCCCGTTTTTCCTACCCCCAAAAAAAAGGGGGGAATTACCCAAATCCCTGGGGGGGGGGCCCCCCCCCCGAACCCCGGTTGTTTTTTGGAACTGTAACCTCAAATTTTATTTTTGGTCCCCGGTTTGTAAAATTTTTTTTAAAATTTTGAAAATGCAAAGGGTATTTCTCCATTCCCCCCTTTTCGGGGTATTTAATCTTTTAAAAGGTGGAAAAAGGGAAAAAAAAAAAAATAGGGTTTTCACCTGGGGCAAACACTGAAAAAAGAAAAAACTTAAAGGGAAACTCTCACCTGAAGGGTTGTGAAAAGTCAAAAACCACTATCTTTCACAAAAGTTTTTCAACCAGACACCTATACCCAAAGAGTTACAGCAGACAAAAGAGAAGAAAAAAAAAAAAAAAACAATGGGTTTTTAACCTTGATAACTCTGCAAAAAAAAAATTTAAGGGGAATTGCTCACCTGGAAGGGTTTTGGAGAAGTCACACCCCTTTTTACCCACAGAAAGTACAACCGGAAAACCGATACCCCAAAAGTACAGCAAAAACAACCTTTCCAGCCCCAGCAAAACCACTAACTTTGGGGGCTTCAAATCTTGAAAAGGGTAGGTGAAAACATTTTCATAAAGCGTTTTTGTGTTTGGGGTTTGGGATGAAAAAAACTTGAAAACACGGGTTTAAAAAAGAAAGCCTTGAAATTGTTTCAAAAAAATTTGGCAAAAAAAAAACACACAGTTGCAAAAAACAAAAAGCAGAGACACAGCGGGCCAAAGAAATCTAATTTCTTTCCAAAACTCTCCAAAACAGATTCAGTTTCTTCTTCTATTTTAAACCGCAAGTCCTTTAAAAACCCCGGGGGGCTTTCAAGAGCAGAGTTCAGAGTCCAAAGAGTTTCCAAAAGTTTCCAGTAGAAATGGCTGGAGTACAAAGCCCAAAGGGCTTCAGGAGCCAGAAACACGGGTTCACTGCAGGCCAGTTTTCTGAAGCACGATTGCTCGGGTTGGGGCCTTTTTTAAGAACCCAACCCGGAGAAAAATCAGGGCGGGAACATGAAAGCTGGAAAACCCCCCATTTTAACTGAGGTGAAAGAATACCCGCAGCAAAACAAAAAAGGCAAAAGGGCCAAACAAAACAAAACGAGTTCAGAAACAGTTTATAAAAACCCCTTAACAAATTTTTTTTTGATTGTAGTGATTGCCTAAAAGTTTGGCAAACAAAAAAATTAAAAAAAAGGGTTTACCATAATTTCTGTCCAGGCCTTTTTTCATGAGTTTTTATTTTTTTTAAAATTTCCTGTGGAAGCATGTTTAAAAAAAATGTTGACTTTCATTTTTTAATTTTCATAATTTTTTTTTTATTTTACTTTTGTAAAATTTAAGTTATTTCTTGACCTTTTGGGGTTTTAGTAAACGAGGGGCCAAAAATTTTGCCCGAGGATAAAAAAAGGGACAGGACAAAAAGCGTTTTTTAAAAATATACTTCTTAAAGGGGATAAGTTAAAGTGTGGGTTTGCAAGGATTGGGTTGGTCAAAAAAATTTTTAATTTTCTTAATTAATAACCTTAAAAAGAAAATTGAATGTCGGTTTTTGCGATATACAAACTTTAAGGATAAAAAACTAAATTGATGTATAATATTAAAAAAAAACCCTAATTTGCTGGCGTTGCAAAAAAAAAGAGAAAATTTTGTATTTAAAGGTGCACCTACACTTGACCAGTAATATATTTCTGAATTCACTTAAAAGAAAAAAACTGGAATAACAACCGGGGGAAAGGTTTTTGGTATATTGGTTAAAATTAAGTAAGCTTTTAAACAAAATTTGGCATGCAGCAACTAAAAAAGCAAAAAATTTTTATATTTTTTTATAAACGAAAAAAAAATTTAACCCAAAATTCCATCTTTTAACACTTTCAACTACAATTTGAATGGAAATTTTTTGGCTCGATATTTTAAAATAAAGTAAAAAAGACTAGCTTAAAAATAGAGGAAAAGGTTTTTATTTTAATGTGAAGAAAAAAAAGGGTGCTTTTTTAACTTGGGAAAAAAAAAAAAAGGGGTGTTTAAATTTACATATGTGTATACTTTTCATTTTAAATAAAAGTTTTGGGAAGGGATGTAAAAATGGGGGAAAAAAAAAATATTTTAAAAATCAAAAGTTTAAATATTTTATTTTTGAAAATTAACAAAAAAAGAAATAACAAAAGAAAATCTATTTTTTCAATTTTGTTCCCCCACTTTTGCCTTTAAAATGATTAAAGCTCAATTTTCAAGCTACACTTGCAGTTTCTATGAAAACTCAGCAAGATGAACTCTTCTATGGATGGAGGTTTTGTGAAAAATCTTTGTATCTCTTCATTTAATCCCAGACAGGGACTTGATCATGTTGAGATCAGGGCTCTGTGGAGGTAATATAAATTTCCAACACTGCTTGTTTTTCTTTATGTTGAAGATAGTTCTTACTGGTTGTATGCTTGGGTTATTGTCCTGCTGCGAATAAATTTGAAAATAATTTATCGACTCCCCGATGGTATTTCATGATGGATAAGTATTTGCCTTTATTTGTTGCATTGAAGACACCTTTTAAAAATGACCCAAATCCCCAAATCCATTGGCTGAAAGCAACTCCAAAGTCCAAAGGGAACCCTCACCATGCTTCACTGTTTGCCAAAGACATTTTTATTGTACCACTCTCCAGTCCTTTGGAACCCCCTCCCATTTTTGATACTGCCCAAATATTTCAAATTTTAAAAACATCAGTACAGAGCACTGCCCCGCCCTATTTCTGCCCAGTTCTTATGTTTTTTTGTGCAAGTTGGACACTTTGCCAAAGATTTGATGCAATTTTCTTAAACAGTAGTTCTGGCAGAGTTCTCTGAACAGTTTATATGGGCAAAATTGGGTCTCATTGTTGCTACCATTCCTAAATTGATGGCACTTTGGATATCTTTGATTTCGAAGGGAAATAAGCATGATATTCTTTTTGATGCCCCCTCATTTCTTTGACAGACCATTGTATGTACAGTCCTCAATGTTGCCCACTTCTTTAGGTTCTTTAAAACTATATTGAACACCATATCTTGAGACCCAATTGCCTTGTATTTTTTTCCCAGCCTGATGTAGTATAAATACCTTGTGTGTTATTGCTGCCCCATTGCTGTTTCTCATTCTTGCAATTTTGCTTTACATATACTTAAAATTATCTTCCACAGCCCATGATTGTAACAGTATTAATGTTCATCACTTCACCCTTCAATGTGTTTCTGTTTCAGTCCGTGTCAATCTACATATGAAAATGATGTCATTATCAAGTTTAATATGCACCTGACCATATTCCTGCAAAATCCCCAACTTTGTGCCCGTGTACCTAGAAAAAATTGATGCAGTTTTGAAGGTAACACCAAATATTGATTTGACTTAGAGTTTTTTTTTGTTCATTGACTTTGCATTTTGTTAATTTCTAAAAAACACATTATTAATTCCTTTAAGGGCCTTACAAAGGACCAAAAACTTTAATTATGTGTGAAGCCCCAAATTTATCAAGTGTTTTTTGTTTCAGTTGTGAGGGGACAGGGAAAAACAGCAGGGCAGCAGAACACCTGAGATGTTGGTAACTGATGGGTTGCAGATTCCTAAACTAACGACACAACTAGAGTGCGTGGAGCGTTCCTACGTTGATCCTAGATGCCTCGTCACGCCTGAGAGATAACTACACCTAAAGGGCAGAAAGATGAAAGCTTCTGCCCAGGCAAACCCCCAAAGAAATAGGAAGCCTCAAACTATAATGGCGATTAAACAAGATGAAAACACAAACATAGGCAGAAAAATAGATTGAGCAAACGCGGGGCCACAAGGGTAAACTAAATAGGATGGGGAAAGGGAGATTACTTTCTGCACCCAGAAAACCCTACAAAAATCCAACAATTCTGATTACAAAATACGAATCACAGATCTCGCCCCCCGCTAAATCAGATCTCAGTGTGAAAAAAACCAAGCGCAGCGCTGAAAAAAAGGAAAAAGCAAATGAGCAAATAACAGTGGCGAATAAACTGGGAGGAGCCAGGCCCCAGGAGGGGCCTGGCTGACCTCCACAAAAGTGCAGAAAACAATGCAAAAAGCAAGCCAAAAGAAAAGCAAAAAATATCTTATCTGAAAGAGGAGATGCAGGCAAGACCCAGCAAATTCAAATGAACCAGGAACCACAAATGAGACAAGAACAATTGATCCCCGGCAACCATATGGGGGGGAAAACCCCCTTATTATCAGACCAGTCAGTGAACCGTTTTTGCACTTTCCCTCGCTGAAAGGTTCAGTACTGTCTGTAACCACCAGGGGGAGCCTCTGCTCAAAAAACCATCTCTAGCAATTCTAACAGTCAAGCATTATTGGTACGTAAACAGTTCTTTACTTTTAGGTTGGGCAAATTTGGAATCCCCTACATAAAACAGGTAGTAAGCATTATTATTTATTACAAAAAACACTTTTAATTCCAAGTTTCTCTGCACGTTCTGGGGTTTATACATGCATAAATAATCCCCAAAGCTTTTTTATGGCTGCCCAAAGCACATTCCCACACAGGTAACGTCGAACCGGAAGACAAAACCAGAACATGGCAGATTGTGATCAGACTAGGAAAAACCCCCTGACACTAGTCTGTTCCTGCCTAATGGGGAGTTTGGCACCTAGAAACATGATGAAACCCTCCGCGATGGCGATTACCCTGAATGTCTTTAGCAGTCTAGGAATCATTTGGGAAGGCAGTTCCTAAGGTATAAAGAAATTACTACAAAAACACTGCATCCAACCCAAACTACTGCCAGTGAATAAACCCAAAAATGTCTATCCAAGCGGGAAAAACCACCAGTAGAGGAAGTATTGAAGCTGCACCTGAAAGGTGAAGGACAGGCAAACAGAGTAAATAAAAATACCTGTTCCCAAAATCGACAAAAAAAGTAAAAAAGCTAAAGCACCAAAGAAAGGTGAACTGCTGTGGCTCAGCAGAAAGAGAACTGACCCCCGAACACATAACCAAGAGTTTGAATTGAGATGCATGACAAAAGCGCTAAATATAAAGTAATAAACACGAAATAACCCTGACCCGGGCTGTTACAGAAAAGGAAGAGATCCTGTCCATGTTTTCCATACAATATCCAAATAGGTTAGTGGGATGCAAAGTGAGATAGCAGAAGGGTTTTAAAGGCTGTATGGCATTCTAAAGGGTGAATTTTCAGGTGGTGCTTGAAGACTTTTATTGTAAGGATAATCTCATCTGCTGAGGTGACGATTTACAAAAATGGGTGAGCTCAGAGAAATCTTTGAGACATTTATGAGGGAAAATACAAAATGAGATCAATGAAAATGGTAGTTGAGGGACTAGGGGCAGTGAGTTATTGGAGTTATTGTTGGATTGGGTTGTAGATGTATGAATGGGGGGAAAAACTGTGGACAACCTTTAATGTCGTTGTTTACATATTTTACTGAATTCTCTAGGTAAAGGAGGGCCCCGTTAAGGGACTTCGCAAATATGAGATAAAGATGTGTATAGGTGGAAAAATGGGTAGCAGGTTGATGATTTATTGAAGAGTGCAGGAGTGGGACATTGTAGGCCACAGAGAGGATGGGTTTCAGTAGTCCAATTTGGAACAATAAGGGCATGTACTAGCTTTCTGTCAAGGTTCAGGAAAAGCAGATTTGAGATACGTTTTGTGTTGGGGTGGCAAGAAGTGGTAAGTCTTGGAAGTGTGTTTGGGAAAGGGATTTTATTATTATTTATTATTTATGCGCCATTTATTTCATTGGGGCTTTACATGTGAGGTGGGGTATACATAATAAGTACCCAAATACAGTAATCTTAGCAATACAGTCACGACTGGTGCAGGGATGAGAGAGGACCTGTGTTGTGAATCCTTTGGGGGCGACTTTGAGATGGGGCTCCCTCCGGTGGTTGTGAGGGTAATGAACTAATTTCTGATGGCCTTCAGCTGGCTTGAATGGTCTGATATAAGTGACCTGAACTCCCCTTTAGCCTTGCCCGGGATTCAATTGTTCTTCCACGTCTTGCTTGGAGTTAGCTTGCATTTTGCTCTCATTCAGATAAGTGATTTGCTTTTTTTTTTTTCCTTGGTTGGTTTTTTTGCGGTTTGCTGCTTAGCAGTAGATTCAGCCTGGTTGCCTTTTGGGGCTGGCTCTGCAATGTGCTCAGTTTGTGTCACTTTTATTTGTGAATTGCTGTGTGTTACCACAGAGATCTGATTTAGGGGGTAGAGATCGTGTGATCTCAGGTTTTTTGTTAATCAGAAGTGTTTGGTATTTTTGTCAGGGTTTTTTTTGGGTTGCAGTCAGAATTCTTTCCTATACTTTTCTTTTAGACAGATTGGGCCCCGCGTTTTTCTCTTCTTTTTTTGTCTGTGTTCGTATTTTTTCTGGCTAACCACCTTACATGTTTGGGGCTTCTATTTCTTTGGGGATTCTACTACGGGGCAGATTGCATTATCTTTCTGCCCTTTGGTGTAGCTATTTTCTCCGCTTTTGACGAGGCGTTTTAGGATCACCCTAGGTATGCTCCTCGGCTATTCTAGTGTGGCAGTTAGTTTAGGGTCCTGCAACTCCAATAGTTTCCACCTCTTGGTGTATTGCTTTTTGGCTATTTTTGCAATTTTCCCAGCTACCGAAACATAACAACCCTGCCCGCGAGGGCTCACAATCTACAGAGGGGTAATGATACAGTAGGCGTGGGTAGAGTGGTCGTCAGCGGTTTGGTGGATCGGGGGTTTTACAGGTTGTAGGCTTGTTGGAAGAGGTTGTCTTCAGGTTCTTTTTGAAGTTTCCATGGTAGGCGACAGTTGATATTTGTGGTAGAGGTTGGGGGGATGCGTTGGAGAAATCTTTTTATGCGATTGTGGGAAGAGGAGATAAGAGGGAAGTAGAGAAGGAGATCTTGTGGGATCAGAGGTTGCATGTGGGTATTTACGGGAGACGAGACACAGATGTATGGAGGACTCAGGTTGTGGATGGCTTTGTATGTCATGATTGGGTTTTGAACTGGAGTTTTGGGGTAATGGGGACCCAGTGAGGTTAAACCAAGGCAGCAAATTTGTGAGACAAGGAAAAAGTGAGGGGTCAGTAACGTGATTGAAAGTCTGGTAAGGGATTGAGTGGGATACAGAAAAAAGATTGTTTAGTTTTGTCCTGTTGAGTCTTAGAAAGCGTTAGAAGGGAATTTAGATAGACACTCTAAGAATGAATATACTATGTCATCAATAAAATAATAAGCTGCTTATCTTTAAACAA
This sequence comes from Oophaga sylvatica, assembly GCA_033576555.1. Taxonomy (NCBI): domain Eukaryota; kingdom Metazoa; phylum Chordata; class Amphibia; order Anura; family Dendrobatidae; genus Oophaga; species Oophaga sylvatica. The sequence goes on along the minus strand of JARQOD010000005.1, from coordinate 210,565,323 downwards.
CTGGTATCAAGGTTTATAATTAATCTAGCAAGACTATGGTAAAATATGACTGAGAAATTTGAACTTGATTGACCCTTTGCATTTTGAAACTAAGTAATTATATACCCTTATTTAGATAGTTACTAGAAAAGTAAAAAAAAAAGCTTTTTGCACAATGTCCAGCATTTCACTGTCAGAACTGTGTTCTCATTACAAAGGCCCAAAGTGTCAGCAACAGCAGCCTTATCAGTGCCAAAACACGTCCTTACAAAAGCCAGTACCAGAATTTTATGAAATATTACAAATGAAAAGTAAGATGGGGTATGAACAGAAGAATAAGTGAAGTCGACACCCCTTATAATTTTAGTTGTACAACCTAATTATTTTAAATTTATACTAAAAAACAGGCTACAGTTTTTATTCTAATGGCCACAGCTTGTTAGGGTTCGAGTTCCCGCTGTGCAAAGAAGAGCTCAAACCAGTCCCGCTGCGGTCCCCATAGATCTCCGTCCATAGTGGAACCTGTCAGCAGAGACGTGGGCCCCCTCTTGCCATTCCAATAGTGAAGGGTTTGCGCCTCCGGACTTCTTTTAGCCAGGGTGGGCGACGATTTGGGCAAAGTCCGCGTTTCCCCTTTGACAGCCCGGGGGAAGATCCCTTGGAGATGGGGCACATTTCGGTATGAGAGCTCCTTGGGTTCCGGAAGGTCCGAAATAATGTTTTTGGAAAAATTTTTTGGCTTTTTTGGAGGCCCGAAATGTTCTAAAAGGTTGGATGGCGGGGGGAAGGGAAATTTTCCATCGGGGACAGGGGGTTTGGGGAAGAATTGGCCTTTCGGGGGGAAAACTTTTGGGGGGGCCGTTTCCCCTTCCCAAATCTTCACGGTCAAAAAAATTGGTGTATTTAAAAAGCCAACGGTTTAAAACCCCTCGGCCAATGGCTTTTTTCTCCCCTTTACTTCCCCCCCATTTTTGTGGGAGAGAAGAACTTGGGTGACCCTCTCTCGCCCGTTGTGCTTTGAGGGGGGGGAGGGGGGCCCGGTTTTTGTCCCCCCGGACCTGGAAATGTAGCTCGGGTGTAGAGTTTCCTCCAGGGAAGACCCTTTTCCCTTAATTTGCAAGGAGGTTTCTTTGGGCCCCTTATCCGGGGGGGGAATTTTTTGGGAAAAAAAAATATCTGAGCCTGCGGAAATCTGGGGCCCTTTGGGGGACTTGGGGAATATATTCGGGCTTTTTGGCCAAAAAAATCCCCCCCCCCAAAGGCCCCTGGGTTACTTTCCCCTTTTGGGGGGGCAGACAGGGCCTTTGGGAAATGGTCGGGAGGACTTTTTGTAGGGTTTCCCAAATCTCTGGGGCCCATCATATGGGGTTTTCACCGATCACTTCTCCAAAATGGGCACTTGGTCCGCTAACCCCTTTTTCCTTTTGCACGGGCCCTGGCGACCTGTTTAACAAACAATCTTCCACTTAACACGGGATGCCGACAAAAATTTTCAGCGACCGGGTCCTCGTTGCGTCTCGGTTTGGAGAGAGCTTGTCGCCTTCTCATGTTGATTAAATCCTCTTCTGCTTTTCCCCGAACGAATGGGTTGTTTAAAATGGGGCCCAAACCCGACCTTGCACATACTCGACAATTTTTTTTCACTAGCAGGAGACTGGGCATCCTTTTTACCGTGGGAGAGTTTCATTAAAAAAAGCTGTGGGTGATTCCACTGGAAAAACACCATTTCTCCTTTAAATTTCGGTCAGCATCGTGGTTCCCGTACCATGCCCATCTTCCGCCGACTCCAGGGGCAGACGGGCTGTGGGGGCACGGACATTTTTGGGCCCACTCAGGATGCCATTCAGGGCTCCAAGGGGAAAAAAGAGGGCATCCGCCGACCACATTTTCCCCGCTCCACTTTTTTCCCCCGGGAACTAGTGGCCCCTGCCCGTAAAATCAGCTGCGCGAGAGTCCATAAGTTCGCACCCGCTTTCTTGGGGCCCTCAAAGGGCCTTGAACAGGTCAATCCTGTGGCTACCCGGGTTTGCCCTTCCCCCCACGCCGGGTTCACTGACACATTCCATGTCTCCCTCCGAAACCCTAACTTTCCGGTTTTCCGATCACGCCGGGACATCGGGGTTTTCCACGGGCTTATGAGGGGAAAGCAAAAAAAGGTGGGATGTGGTAAAAAAAATTTATTTTTGGATTGGGGGGGTTATGGGCCTGAGAATAGGTCATGGGAGCCTGCTGAGCGATTCAGGCCCGCAGCTCATCGCTGCCTTTACACAGCGAGGCCCCAAAAAAAAGGGGGGGCCCTAGGAGGGGGGTAATGTTATTTTAAAGTTCCACGCTGACAAGGAGTCTCAAACCACACGCTGGGGTCCCCCATCCATCTCCGTCCGCGTGGAACCTGCTCAGAAAAAACTGGTCGCAGCGTCTTGCCCATTCCAATACTGTGCAGAGACTTCTGCTCCCCCTCCTGGATCTTCTTTTAAGCCGGCTGGAGCAACGTTTTTGGGGACAAGTCCTGCTTTCCCCTTCTAAGCACCCCAGGGTAAATCTCTCTTTGGGGATATCGGGGGTCACATTTTCAACGCAGCACTCCTATTTCCGCCAGAAGGTCCGAAACTACAATTTTTTTTTGGAACAGTTTCTCATTGTCCTTTTTCTGGCGGGGCCTTACTTTTACAATTAAAGGGTGCAGGGCTGGGCCCCACGCGCTAGTATAAATTGAAATTTGTGCTTTGTCCGTGGACATGTACACGGGGTTGGGGCTCAGCAAAAATAACCCCTAAATACCGGCTTCCCCGGGTGAGGATTTTTGGATGCACAGGGTTAGGCTTTGGGTGAAATAATCCCAAAAAATACCGGCTTCTCCAGTGAGGAGATTTGCTTGTGTTGAACCTCCTGTTTTTGTTTTTTTCTATTTTGCTGGCAATACCTTTTTGCCTATTTTAAACATGCTCCCCTTCGCTTGCTGGATTCATGTAATTTCACTCTTAAGCTAGCCAGGTGCTTTTTTACCTACTCAGTCAGTTTTTCTTGGGCTTCGGACCTCTATGTTTCTATTGTTTTTTTTGTTTTTAAAGAAATTTGTTGGGGTGCCCATCTTTCTGCCCCGTCCCAGTTCTTGTAGGGATCCCCTTTTCCCCGCATCATAGGTCTTCACAGACTAGCTAGGACTTTAGGGGTCTGATCGAGGATCAGTTTTTCCCCTTACATCGTAGGATTTGCTTAGTTCATTTTAGGACAGATCTCCCTTCTTTCCTTAGTGCTTGTAGAAAACCTAACAAAGTCCAGCCCAAAAAAAACTCTAAGGAAAGATTTTCCCGTTTCCATCATTGGGGTTTGGTTCAGGGCTTGGGTCAACCCTCAGGCTTCCTCTGGAGGGGGCCCAGCTCCAAAACAAGTGATACTGTTTTGGAGCCCTTTTCGGGAGCCAAAGGACTTTTTCCGTTTTTTTTTTTTGGTAACAACAAGATTTTTTTTCATTTTTAAAAGCTTGCTTGTATTTTTATTTTTAGCCCAGATCCCCCGGTGATGAATCACAGCGCATAGGGTTCATAAGTCACTTTGGCAAAAAAACCCAGGAGGGGCCTTTTTTCTACAACCTAGTGATCCAGCTTTTAACGTGGATATTTTTTTTCTGCTTTGGGGGTTTTTGTATAAATCCTGATCGTGTCTCATTACTGAGACAGAATTGAGAAATTTTTGGCCCCGGGATAGGGAAAGTGGGAAAAAATTTTACTCACTTTTTCCCCGGGGGCACTTAGTGGGGTGGAATGATTCACTTTGAAAATTTGTTTTTTTGCAGGGGAAAGGGGAAAGGGTTAAAGATTTGCTGATTGCCTTATCCCACACCGGGAACTTGCGAGGCTATCAATTACTATAACGGGGGAAAACTGCGTGCAAGGGTTTTAAAGATAACCCCGCCTGTCCCTCCCAAACCTTGAAGGGGGTGACTACATTGAAGCCCAAAGAGATTGGAGCATGGCACCTCCTCTCAGGAAAAACACCGCAGGTTTTTTGAAGATTTGGCTTTTATTTGCGGCAAATCTGACCCTTCATTAAAAATGGTTTTTCCCATAACAAAGAAAAAAAAAAAAGGGCAGTTCCCCCCTTTATAGCCTGTTAAAAAACAAGGGCGTCTTTTTTTTCTGCCACTACCTCTCAAAAAGAATTAATGGAATTTTCGGTTTTGCGATTGGGGTTTTCACTCAATGGGGATTGATTAGGATTCTTGGAAAAACTTAAATTAAAAAACCCAAACTTTTTTTCATCCCCTTTTCCCGGGGTTTTTTTCGTTAGGCCCCCTTTGAAAAATGTTACTCACAAGGTCTGTGAAATTTCCCCTCACTAAAATGGTGCACCAAAAAATTTTTGGATTTGGTAGTTTTGAAAATTGCCTTCTCCTGTTTTTTGGGGTTACCCTGGTTAAAATTGCACATCCGTACGGGGTTTGGTCTACCAAAAAAATTTTCCCGGGGAGCCCAAGGGTTTTTTATCCCAATTTGTAAGGGGCGATTCTGCTGTGGAAAAAAGGGGAAATTTTCCCTTTACCTATTCGGGGATTTTTGGAAATTTTTTTCAAAAGAATCCAAAAATTTTTGCCCCCCATAAACTATATGCTATTAAATTTGCCCGGACGACTCTTCCTAAAAGCGTTTTTTTTAATTTTATATTCTGAGAAAAAGGGCTTTGGAGGAATAAATACAGACAAGCTGGCCGCCGGGTCACTTTAGGCCTTCCAATCTCCTGGGCTTTGGGTTTTTTTTTTGTTAAAAAAAGGACGGGGTTTAAACTCCTTGTCTGACTTCGTGGAAAAAAAAAAAATTTACTGTAGCAACCCTTACCCACTGCCATTGATTCCTGATTTGTTTAACCATTGGGGGGGCCAGGGGTTTCTCTAAAATTTGATCTTCGGGGGCATACAATTTTTGCGCATGAAGGAGGGTGCGTTGGAAGACTGTTTTTAACACTCCTGTGGTCTTTTTTGAGAATTTTGTTATCCCTTTTGGTTTTACCAATGCTCCTGCATTTTTCAGAATCTATTAGACACCTTAGACCTTTGATGGGAAAAAATGTTTTGTGTATTTTGGATGACATTTTGTTTTTTATTCGCCGGATCGGAGTCCTTTGCGGACGTAGTGAGGTATTACAGTTATTAAGACAATTCTCTTTTTCAAAGCGAGAAAGTGAGTTCGCTGTACAGAAAATTATTTTTTAGGGCTACATTAACTCCACGAATGTTTTGAGATGGACCCGGGGAAAGTTCAAGCGTGCAAAATGCCCTAGGCCTTTTGGGTTTTTAAATCATACAGGGTTTTTGGGTTTCGCCAATTATTAAAAAAAATTCTTTAAAAAATTTTTCTATTAGTCAAACCACGCCGATCCACCGGAAAGGTGCAATTGCGGTTCAGTGAACTACGAGGCCATTGAAGCTTTTGTGTTTCTAAGGAGAGGTTAGCTCTCCCCAGCTTAGCCCCCTGATTGACTAAACTTTTTTGGTGAGGTTGATGCTTCTTCTGGGGGGGTCGGGCGGTTTGCTCGGGAAAAACGGGGAAGTCATCCCGTCCCTTTTTTTTTTTAAAAAAAAATTTTCGGACAACGAAACGATATTGGTAATAGGAATTTTGGCTATTAAACCGCATTGAACACTGGCGTCATCTCTGGAAGGTGCTAAAAATTTGCCTTAGGTTTTCACTGAACTAAAAAAAACTGACATCTTGAGCGGCCAAAGCTTGAATGCCCGTCAGGCAGGTGGGCACTGTTTTTTCTCGCGGTTTTAATTTTTTCCGTTACTTACACCCCGGTACTAAAAAAAGTTTAAAGCGATGCTTTGGGCTCGCAGCTTTTTTTCCCATGGTGGTGCTGAGGGGAGGGGAACATTTTACAAGAAGGGGGGTTTTGATTGCGCTTTGGACCCTTGTTGGAAGATGAATTATTAACACAGGAGAATGCCCCATCTAAAACTCCCCATGGGAGGGGTTTTTTTTGTCCTGGGACCTTAGAGAAATTTTTTGTTGATGTCATGAAATCTCATTTTCAATCATCCCGGAATCTCTGAGACCAAAACTTGTGGTCGCAGTTTTTGGGGGCCTGGATGGCAAAGGGAAATCATTTTGGGTGCGTCAATGCCTGTGGTGCAGATCAAGCTTCCATACCCGCTGTGGGGGTTTCTTGCCCCCCTGGGGGTTCCTATGCACCTTGGACACATTTGGGAGGCTGTTGTGAATGGCTTAGATGAGTTTTTGAGCAAGGCTCCCTCTGGTGGTTTCAACGGGACTGTCTGTCCATGAAAATTGTGAAAATTGTGAGGTTTGGGGAATCAGGTGTTACTGACT
>JARQOD010000005.1:210480188-210558918 GCA_033576555.1 Oophaga sylvatica | reverse complement strand
GCAGGGGTTTTTGCCTGGCAGGGGGGAAACCCGGGGCTGCGAATGAAACCTTTTAAAAAACCCCATTGGGGGTTTCCCCGCCCCCCCAAACAGCAAATTTAAGGGGATGCTGGGTGCTCGCAATTTTAAATCACTTTTTTTTTAAGTTGGTTTTTTTTAATTTTTGATAATTTTTTGGGTATAAAAAAAATTTTAAAATTTAGTGAACCAAAACAATTTTAACCCTTTTTTTAGGGTTTAATGTTTTTTTGGTTCCTATGACATTTTTGGAATTTCTGTCGCTTTTAAAATAGGGGTTTTTCCCGGTCTATTTCGGGAAAAAATTTTTTTGTCAGGGGGTTGAAAAAGTTTTTTTTGAAACGGTTTTAAAGTTAAAAATTTGGATTTTTGTTTTAAAAACCCCCCATTGTTTTCGGGTGATAATAAAAAAGGGGGCCTTTTGAAAAAGGGTTTTGTGTGGCCTTTTTTTTTTATTCTTTAAAAAGTGGTCCCCAATTTTACCAACCAAAAACCCCCCCCTTGGAGGGCCTTTTAAAAGGGGGAGAAACCACCCCCCCAAAACGGGGGGAAGGGGGGAAAATTTGCACAGGTCGCAATCCCATCGGCCAACCTTAAAAAATTTTTTTTGTTTTTGAAAAAGGGTAAATTTAAATTTTAAAAACCCCCAATTTTAAAAAAGGGTTTTGGGTAAAGTAAAAACAAAGTCAAAAGTTTTTTCAAATTAGGTTTTAAAAAATTTAAATTGAGGCGATTTGCATTGATTGTTTTAAAAAGGTTTTTTCATTAAAAAGGGTTTTCGAATAGATCCATTAACTATGATGGCTTTTAAAAAAAGCAAAGAATAAGACTACTAACGGGGTTCCGGTTTAAAGAATCTTTGGGTAACTTTAAAGGGGTTTTCCTACCCCGAGCCCCTTCAAATATGAAAATTTATTTAATAAAAAAAATTTATTAGAAAAATTTTCCAAGGGGAAAATGTAGCATATTTCTTCGATTCGCATTCGTTTCCCCCAAATTAAAGGGCATTCCCGGGTGGCTTAAGTTTCCAGGGTTATCTAGTGACAGTTACACCCCCCAAAATTTTCAGATGTCCCTGTTTCATAAAAGATAAATGTTTCTCTCAAGAATCAGGAGTATCTGACTCCAACACATCCCCTCATAAAGTCCAACATTGTTCAAACCTGTGTTGATCAATCTGGTCCATCGGTTATGGACCACACTGTTTTGTCTGATAAGGTTATCAATATATCACCATTTTAGGCTTATAGAGTGGAAAATTACATAGCATAAATGAAGACATACATTAGTGAAGCCTTATTTGACTTTGTTAAGAAATTATAGTTACTTTTCACGTTTTTGTATAAATGAATCATCCTATAATATCTGCATAAATAATCACCTTTTAAAGCGCAGCATGTAAATTATCAAATGGTTGAAAAGTGCATCTAGTTAAATAATATAGGTTAATAGAGAAATGAACACATAAGAGAAGACAACACCTTGAATTTAGTAAGCGCGGAATGGTTTCCAATAAACAGTGTCTATTTGCTGTTCAAATATAATACAATTTAACCCCTCTACCCCCGAGGGTGGTTTGCACGTTAATGACCAGGCCAATTTTTAAAATTCTGACCACTGTCCCTTTATGAGGTCATGATTCTGGAACACTTCAATGGATCTTGGCGATTCTGAGACTGTTTTTCGTGACATATTATACTTCATGTTAAAGGTAAAATTTCTTCGATATAACTTGGTTTATTTGTGAAAAATTTGGTGAAAATTTGGAAAATTTTGCAATTTTCAAATTTTAATTTTTATGCCCTTAAATCAGAGAAGTTTATTAAGCCTTCAGGTGCTTCACAGGAATTTTTGGAATGTTTAAAAAAAATGAACATTTAACTTTTTTCCACAAAACATTTACTTTAGATCCAATTTGTTTTATTTTACCAAAGGTAACAGGAGAAATTGGACTGCAAAAGTTGTTGTGCAATTTGTCCTGAGTATGCTGATACCTCATATGTGGGGAGGAACCACTGTTTGCGCGCAAGGGAAGAGGCACCATTTGACTTTTCAATGCAAAATTGGCTGGAATTGAGATCGGACCCCATGTCGCATTTGGAGAGCCCCTGATGTGCCTAAACAGAGGAAACCCCCCACAAGTGACACCATTTTGGAAAGTAGACCCCCTAAGGAACTTATCCTGATGTGTGGTGAGCACTTTCAAACCCCAAGTGCTTCACAGAAGTTTATAACGTAGAGACGTAAAAATAAAAAATCATAATTTTTTCCACAAAAATGATCTTTTCACCCCCAATTTTTATTTTTCCAAGTGTAACAGGAGAAATCGGACCCCAAAAGTTGTTGTGCAATTTGTTCTGGGTATGCTGATACCCCATAAGTGTGAGTAATCCACTGTTTGGGCGCATGGCAGAGCTCGGAAGGGAATGAGCACCGTTTGACTTTTTCAACGCAGAATTGGTTGGAATTGAGATCAGAAGCCATGTCGCATTTGGAGAGCCCTTGATGTGCCTAAACAGTGGAAATCCCCTAATTCTAACTCCAACCCGAACTCCCACACACCCCTAACCCTAATCCCAACTGTAACCATAACCCTAACCACAAACCTAACCCTAACACACCCCTAACCATAACACACCCCTAACCCTAATCCCAACCCTAACCATAATCCCAACCGTAACCGCAATCCAAACCCTAACCCCAAGTCTAGCCCCAACCCAAACCCTAACTTTAGCCCCAACTCTAACTTTAGCCCCAACCCTAACCCTAATGGGAAAATGGAAATAAACACTTTTTTTTAAGTTTATTATTTTTCCTTAATTAAAGGGGTGATGAAAGGGAGTTTGATTTAATATTAATAGCGTTTTTTTATGTTTGGCAGCTGTCACACACTAAAAGATACTTTTTATTGCAAAAAATAGTTTTTGCATCACCACATTTCGAGAGCTATAATTTTTCCATATTTTTGCCCACAGAGTCATTTGAGGTCTTGTTTTATGCGGGACGAGTTAACGTTTTTACTGGTACTATTTTCGGGTACATGACATTTTTTGATCGCTTTCTATTCCGATTTTTGGGAGACAGTATGAGTTAAAACCAGCAGTTCAATTTCTTTTGGGGGGTGTTTACACCGTTCCGCGTGTGGTAAAATTGATAAAGCAGTTTTATTCTTCAGGTCAGTACGATTACAGCGATACCTCATTTATATTTTTTTATGTTTTGGCGCTTTTTTATAATAAAAACTATTTTATAGAAAAAATAGTTATTTTTGCATTGCTTTATTCTGAGAGCCATAACTTTTTTTTATTTTTTCGCTGATGACGCTGTATGGCAGCTCGTTTTTTGTGGGACAAGATGATGTTTTCAGCGGTACCATGTTTATTTATATCTGTCTTTTTGATCGCGTGTTATTCCACTTTTTGTTCGGCGTTATGATGATAAAGCATTGTTTTTTGCCTTGTGTTTTTATGGTGTTCACTAAAGGGGTTAACTAGAGGGACAGTTTTATAGATCGGGTCGTTACGGACGCGGCGATACCAAAAATGTGTACTTTTTTTGTTTAGATTTTTTTTTATTAAAATATTTATTTAGTGATAGAATAAATATTGATTTTTTTATTATTTTTTAAAATATTTTTACAATAATTTATTTTTTTTTAATTTAATTCTTACTTTACACTTTGTTCCACTATGGGACAATCATTTTGTGCAGGCTGATCACTTCTATAGCTTGCAAATGAAGAAGCATCTGCATGCTACAGAAGCTGTCAGCGCTGCAGCTTCTGCACAGTAACCTGTGAGACTTCCTGACATGCACTGGGCATGCCAGGAAGCTTCACTGCTCTGAAGACCCGGATGTCGTCATGACGACATCGGGACGCCATGGCAGTGATCGGTGCCACTGCAGACCACTGAAGTGTCTTCTTTATTAATCAGGTACATATCTGTACAAATTTAGAGACTGTGTCTGGTATCGAAACTCTCTGTAGCTCCATCACATTTAAGTGATTGAAACTGAGTTGTAATACCAGTTACAGCCACTACAAAAGGTACAGACCTGTGCCTGGTAAACAATGAAGGCATTGCAGTGCTTACTGGATCCCCACTGCTCCTAAATCTGTCTATCACTGGGAGTGCCAGGAGTCAGATACCAGCGATATTGTAGGAGAGTTCATCAACACTAACATATTTCTGACATCCACTATACATCTACTTTTGAAAATCAATATATCGCATCAGCCTTCTCGTTGCCATTTCTAGGTTCTAAAACTAATTTTTTAGGCCTGAAATGTTTTTTGTACTACTTTTGCAAATCAAAATATCGCATCAGCCATATCGTTGCGATTTCTAGGCCCCAAAAATATTTTTTCTGTACTGGTGTGTAGTTTTTATTAGTCTGGGGAATAAAAAAATTGGCATCAGCCATCTCGTTGCCATTTTTAGGCCCCAAAAATAATATTTTAGAATCAGTGTGTTTTCTAGTAGTTTGAGAAATAAACAATTTGCACTATTTTACTCATTGCCATTAGTAGTCTAAATAAATAATTTTTCAAGACCGCTGTGGGTTTTCTATTAGTCTGTGGAAAAAAATAATTGGCATCAGCCATCTGGTTCCAATTTCTAGGCCAAATAAATAAATTTTCTTGCCCGGTGTGTGTCTTTTAGTATTCTGGGAAATAAGCAATCGGCATCAGCTGGCTCATTGCCATCTATATGCTAAACCAACAATTTTACTGTCCTGCTGTGTGTATTTGAGTATTGTGTATAAAAAAATAGGTGTACTTGGCAGTGTTTTCTTGCGATTAGTGTGTGTAAAAAATTAGTGTATTTTGCTGGAGTTTTTGGCGAGTAGTGTGTCTAAAAAATCAGTGTACTTTGCCTCATTTCATTGCGAGTAGTGTACCTAAAAAAAAATCTACTCTGCAGCTATCACTTTCTTTCCCATTTATGGCCCTAAAAATAATTTTATTCTATTGCAGTGTGTAGTATACGAGTAGTGTTTCAAAAAAGTTACTCTGCTGCCGTCTTTTTGTGAGTAGTGTGTCTATAAAGAAAATTTTCTCTACCGCTGTATTTGTATGAGTTGTAGCTGTGCCTAAAAAAATTGCCTTTAAGTTTCTGCAACACTGCCTCTGGGAGTACTGTGCATAAAAGCCTCTGGGAGTCCTGTGCCAATAAGCCTCTGGGAGTACTGTGCCAAAAAACCTCTTTTTGTACTCTCCAGCTGTGTGTGAGAGAGTATTGTACTTAAAAAATACTTATACTCTGCCGCTGTGTCTCTATGAGTTGGGTGTCTAAAAAATAGTTATACGTTGCATCCTTGTCTGTGGGAGTACTGTGCATAAAAACAAATTTTTCTACTATGCAACCGTGTCTGTGGAATACTGTGTGAGAAAAACCTGTGTGTGTACTCTGCACGCATCTCTGTGTAAGTGCTCAGTACAAAGACTCTGGGTGTACTCTGCAAAACAAGGTCTTTTTTTCATTTGTGTAGGCCACAAAACATTGAGACTGGAAAATAGAACAAACAAATTGTGGTGCAGTCTAACAATGGCTTTGTGCGGCTGGTATACTTCTATATTCTGCCAAAAGTCCTGTGGGATCCACACCTGGTTCACTTTAATGTGAGCTTGCCCATGTTGGCTGTGGACAGGCTCATGCATCAGTCTGTGTTAAACACAAGTTTCGACAGTACACTTTCCGTAGGGCAGGCCAGCATCTTCATGGCATATGTCCAGTTTGGAGACCCAGATGTTAAATGGGCCAGACCCATCACTCAGTAAGTGGAGATGTGTGGACACATACTCTTCCACCAAGTTGTTCAAACTGTCATGCTCATGGATTTGATAACTTGCAATTGTGTTTTGTGGTCGGCTTCTCTTTCTGCCAAGCCAGAGGAGACACACCTTTTCTCTGGGTGCTTAGGTTCTGTTTTCTGGATGCAGTCTATCTATGTTTCCTTTGTCCACCTATCACCTTTTGGGTGCAGCTTTAATAATAATAATAATAATCTTTATTTTTATATAGCGCTAACATATTCCGCAGCGCTTTACAGTTTTGCACACATTATCGTCGCTGTCCCCGATGGGGCTCACAATCTTACATTGTGTCCCCCAGCGGGTGTTTCCTGCTGGTGATAGATTATTGTTACCTGGCTATACTGTGCACCTCTCTTCTGTTTAACTTTGGTAAGTAGGCTGGATATTTGCTTTATTCTTTTATTGGTATTCTGTTATTCAATTTACTTACTGTAACATCTTTCCTTTGTTCAGTACACTTCTCCTCTTGTAGCTAGTTCACACTTTGCAGTGCCCTCCAGTTCTTTAGGAGGATCATGAAGCTACTCGATAGCTGTTTAGATAGTTTCGGTCTGTGTTGCCATCTAAGGCCGGCGTCACACTTGCGAGTTTGATGCGAGTAAGTCGCACGACTTTCTCGCATCAACACCCGGCACGGCCGCCCGCTCTCGTACCCGAGTGTGCGGCTGCATAAAAATACATGCAGCCGCACACTCGGGTCCGAGAGCGGGCGGCCGTGTTGATGCGAGAAAGTCGTACAACTTACTCGCATCAAACTCGCAAGTGTGACGCCGGCCTAATAGTTCTTTGGTTAGGGCTATCTCAGTACCTGCAGGCACCACTAGGGACTCAGTTGGTTTTTTAACCCCTGGAGCTTTTTTCGCTTTTGCATTTTCGTTTTTCGGTTCCCTTCTTTCCAGAACCATAACTTTTTTATTTTTCCGTCAATATGGCCATATGAGGACGAGTTGTACTTTTGAAAAACACCATTGTTTTACCATGTAGTGTATTCTAGAATGGGAAAAAAATCCAAGTGCGGTGAATTTGCAAAAAAGTGCAATCCCACACTTGTTTTTTTGGCTTTTTTGGTAGGTCCAGTGAATGCTAAAACTGACCGCCATTATGATTCAACAGGTCATTACGAGTTCATAGACACCAAACATGTCTAGGTTCTCTTTTTTTAGGTAGTGAAAAAAAATTCCAAAGTTTGCCAAAAAAAAAAATGCACCATTTTCTGGGACCCGTAGCATCTCCATTTTTCATGATCTGGGACCGGATGAGGGATTGTTTTTTTGCGTGCCGAGCTGACGTTTTTAATGACATCACATTTGTGCAGATTACGTGGTTTTGATTGCCCGTTATTTATTTTAATGCAATGTCGCGACGACCAAACAATGTAATTCTGGTGTTTTGATTTATTTCTTGCTACGCCGTTTAGCGATCAGGTTAATCCTTTTGTTTATTGAGAGATCAGGCAATTCTGAATGCGGCGATACCAAATATGTGTAGGTTTGATTTTTTTTATTGTTTTATTTTGATTGGGGCGAAAGGGGTGTGATTTAAACTTTTATGTTTTTTCTATTTTTTTTTAATTTTTAAACACTTTTTTCTTTTACTTTTGGCATGCTTCAATAGCCTCCATAGGATGCTAGAAGCTGCCATAGTGCGATTGCCTCTGCTAAATACAGGTGATGCATAGATCACCTCTATGTAGTAGAATTACACCATTGCTACTGTATGAGCACCGACCATAGGGTGGAGCTCATAGAAATCTGCCATCAACAACCATAGAGGTCTCGAGGAGACAACAGGTTGTTATGGCAATGCGTCGCTGACCCCCAATCACGTGACGGGGTCGGCGATGCGCTCATTTCCGGCCGTGCTCCGGAAGCTCTAGTTAAATGCCCGCTGTCAGCGTTTGATAGTGGGATTTAACTAGTTAATAGGCGCGGGCGGATCGTGATTCCACTCATGCCTAATGCGGGCACATGTCAGCTGTTTATAACAGCTGACATGTCGTGGCTTTGAGGTGGGCTCACCGCCAGAGCCCACCTCAAAGCGGGGGATACTGCCAGCTGACGTACTATTTCGTCTGCTGGCAGTAAGGGGTTAATATCTAACCTATTAATCTCAAGTGAGTTGCTACACAGGCATAACCTAAACACTGCCTCCTGCTAATACGGACCATATCAGATGGTGGTGCTGAATGTTGTGAAGTAAGGTTTTATACATTTCTGCCATGGTAATCCTACATTCCCAGCTGTGTTGACGACTTCCTCCTCCTCTGCCTTATGCTTCCACTGAGCCGCTGAAATCAGGTAGGGACGCCATCAGTAGTATGTCTATCAGCATGTGCTTGCTCTCCTGCATTTTAGCGTTTTCAACCCAAATTGCAAAGTATTACACGGCCTGTATATAAAGAGAGAGTGGCCAAAAGAATATTACACTGCATGTTTTCAGAGTACCTCCCCCCCAGAAAACAAAAACAACAAAACCATAGTTGGCATACCTCCTTCTTCTATGCCACGATCTAGATTGTTATATTTTCTATTCTATTATTATTATTATACATTTATATAGCGCCATTTATTCCATGGCACTTTACATATGAAAAGGGAAAAATATAGACAGGTACAATAAACGTGCTAGACAAGGGACACACAAGTACAGAAGGAGAGAGGACCCTGCCCGCGAGGGCTCACAGTCTGCAGGGATGGGTGAGAATACACTAGGAAAGGGTAGAGCAGGTCGTGTGATGGTTCAGTAGACTGAGGATTATTGCAGGTTGTAGGCTTGTAGGAACAGGTGGGTCTTCAGGTTCTTCTTGAAGGTCTCCGTTGTTGGTGAAAGTCTGATGTTTTGCGGCAGGGAGTTCCAGAGTATGGGGGAAGCCCGGGAGAAGTCTTTTATGCGGTTGTGGGAAGAAGAGATGAGGGGAGGGAGTCGAGACGGAGATCTTGAGAGGATCGAAGGTTGCGTGTAGGTAGATAGTGGGAGACCATGTCACAGATGTATGGAGGAGAAAGGTTGTGGATGGCTTTGTATGTCATGGTTAGGGTTTTGAACTGGAGCCTCTGGGCAATAGGAAGCCAGTGAAGGGCCTGGCATAGGGGGAGGCTGGGGAATAGAGGGGAGACAGGTGGATTAGTCGGGCAGCAGAGTGTAGGATGGACTGGAGTGGTGCTAGAGTGCAAGAGGGAGGCCAGACAGTAGGAGGTTGCAGTAGTCGAGGCGCGAGATGATAAGGGCGTGCACTAGTGTTTTTGTGGCTTCATGGTTGAGGAATGCGCGGATCCGGGAAATATTTTTGAGTTTGAGGCGGCAGGAGGAGGCGAGGGCTTGGATATGTGGTTTGAAAGAGAGGGCAGGGTCGATGATCACCCCAAGGCACCGAGCATGCGGGACTGGGGAAAGCGAGCAGCCATTGACATTGATGGATAGGTCTGGTGGAGGGGTAGAATGAGGTGGGGGAAAGATGATGAATTCTGTTTTGTCCATGTTCAGTTTGAGAAAGAGAGCAGAAAAGAAGGCTGAGATTAGCAGACAGACACTGTGGGATTTTAGTCAGTAGGGAGGTGAGGTCAGGTCCAGATAAATAGATCTGCATGTCATTGGCATAGAGGTGATACTGTAAGCCGTGGGATTCTATGAGCTGTCCCAGGCCGAAGGTGTAGATGGAGAAGAGTAGGGGTCTTAGGACTGAGCCTTGAGGAACACCGACAGACAGGGGGCGAGGTGAGGAGGTGGTGTGTGAGAGGGAGACACTAAATGTTCGGTCTGTTAGGTATGATGAGATCCAGGATAGGGCCAAGTCTGTGATGCCAAGAGATGAGAGAATCTGTAGCAGGATGGAATGGTCCACGGTGTCGAAGGCAGAAGACAGGTCCAGGAGAAAGAGGACAGAGTAGTGTCGCTTGCTTTTGGCAGTTAGCAGGTCGTTAGTGACTTTAGTTAGGGCAGTTTCAGTTGAGTGATGTGGTCGGAAGCCAGATTGTAACCGGTCAAAGAGGGAACAGGAGGAGAGATGGGAGGACAGTTCGAGATAGACATGCTGTTCAAGTAGTTTTGATGCGTAGGGGAGAAGAGATATCGGGCGATAGTTAGACACAGAGGATGGGTCGAGGGAGGGCTTTTTGAGGATGGGTGTGATTGAGGCATGTTTGAAGGATGAAGGAAAGACACCATTTGTAAGTGAAAGGTTGAAGAGGTGTGCGAGAGTAGGGATGAAGACTGTGGCAAAGTTAGGGATGAGGTGGGACGGGAGTGGGTCAAGTGGTGAGGTGTGATCTTGACAGGAGAATGGAGAGCTGATCTTCTGTCATGGTGGTGACACTGGTTTTGGAAGAACAGGGCTGAGTGGCTAAGAGGGGCATTGGGGCTGCGGGCCAAAGCCTTCTCTGATAGTATCAATCTTTTGCTTAAAGAAGGAGGCAAAGTCTTCAGCAGAAATGTCCACCTCCTTCACCTCCTCCACTTGGACCTTCGTCTACTGGTTCAAGATTATTATTTTTCTTTTTTTTTATTCTGTCTTATTTTAAATCATTTCTCTATCCACATTTGTTTGCAAGGCAATTGTCTTGCTCTTACCCCAATTTAGCTTCAATTTGCAGCCATGTAGCCCTTACTATGACCATTTTAGAGCCATTTAATACCACCAAAGTTCGGGTTCCCACTGACTTCTATTAGGTTCAGGTACGGGGTCAAGTCCAGACTCGAACCAAACTTTTTATGTATGTTCATTGAACCCGGTGAACCCGAACATCCACGGGTTCGCTCATCTCAATGGATCAATTCGTGGAGGATCGAGTGCGAGTCGAATTTTCTGAAATTTTGCGGTTTCATGCTAATTAAAACAGTATGATATTTGCAAAAAAAACCCCCACAAAAATATGCCCAGCACTATTTTCAAAACTACTGATGCATCAGAGAGTGGGCTAATGTCATTTTGTGCTGCTGCGCATGCCTTCCCGTAATGCACTGTGGCTATGGCATCTAGCAGATTATCATACCATGCTCAGTGATGGTCAGTACCTGGGCCATCACAGTTCAGTAGTTCCCAGCAGAACACTTCAGTTTCTTGCACAGTCTATTTCTATCTTCAGAGTTAATGGGTAAGTGTCTCTCCTGTAAAGTGTTAGCTCTTATGGTCAACAGGGTTCTCCCTTTCTCTTCTGTAGAGTGGAATCTCATATGGTCAGTGGGGTCCTCTCTCCTGTAGAGTGTATGTTCTTATGGTCAGGGGGGTCTTCTCTCTCTCTCACTCTCCTGTATGTTTTAAGCTCTTAAAATCACTGAGTTCCTCTAGAGTGTAAGCTTTTATGATCAGTGGGATCTCTCTCTTCTGTAGAGTGTAAGCACCTATGGTAAGTGAAGTCCTTTCTCTTCTGTAGTGTAAGCGCTTATGGTCAGCAGGGTCCTCTATTTCTCCTGTAGAGAGGGAGTTAGGACAAGGAGCTGTTACGTTGCTTGCTGAATCTGCTGAGGTTGAAATGCCACTGGAAGGTGCTGATCCTGCTGGTGAGCACAGCTGCAGAAGAGAGAGAGGAAGAATTTTATCCTGCATGGCCATCCAGGTAAAAAATTTAGTTTTTATTATAACATGTTAAAATACGATAAAAGAAAGCTGACGCGTTTCTTGTGCGATGGCAGCACCATTAATAATAGGATATTGAAACAAGAATGAGGACTAGCATATAAAGAGAAATGAACCAATCGGCAATAAGTAAGATTAACTACATTAGAGAGCACAAACTGGGCAGGATACTGACGACACACAAATACAATGCAAGAAGAAGATTAGTAAACAGAACAAATCGTTCTTAAAATTCATCCCACTGGGATATTTAGTTTAGACACACATCTTCGTGTGTCAACAGTGTGACACGTACCGACGCCTTGGAAAAAGCGGTACAGTTACCGCTGTTCCCAGGCGTCAGGTGATGAAGGCAGCTCTCATCAATGTAGCCTGGTCTCCGTAAGATCAGCACAGCTAGACGACAATGATGGGAGTTGTATTCAGCAGCCGTTGTGTACATTGTGTATAAAATAAATGTAAAAAATTGCTTAATTTTTTAAACCAGCAGAGGGAAAGCCAACCACTGGGGCTGGTGTTACTATTCTGGGAACGGCCAATAACCATAAATGTTCACATGCTATTAATATCAGCTCACAGCTGTTTGTTTAGCCTTTACTGGTTCTTATAAGGATTTATAGCCTGGAAAGGGGTCATGAATATTGGTCCACGCCCAGACTAAAAACATCAGCTCTCAGCCACCCCAGAAATGGCACATTCATAAGATGTGCCAATTCTGACGCTTAGCCTCTGCTTTCCTACTTGGCCTGTGGCGTTGGCAAGTGGGGTAAAAGGTTTGGGGTTCAACTGTTTTATGGCCGCTAACATCAAGCCCAGAGGTTATTATGGAGAGACGTCTATAAGACACCCCCATTACTAACCCCATAGTCATATTCTAAAAAATACACAGCCAGAATAAAGCCCTTTAATGTTAAGACACAGACTCCTTTATTTTAAATAAACACTCTCTACCCTCTGTTACCTATTTATTAGTGTAAAATTAAAAATAAAAAACACCATATTCCTTATCTGTCCGACAATAATCCATTTGTACCACACCGCAATAAATCTCTACTTCATCTGGATGCCTTGCTGAACGGTGCATGATGCAACATTTCAGCCTGGCATCCAGGAGACAATGAGCTGAGTGCCAGAGCGCAGCTTCAGTGACCTGCGGTGATGTCATTGAGGTTACCGCAGGTTACTGGAGCTGCGTTTCCCACAGGCAGCTCATTGTGAGTGGCCCAATGAACTGCAGTGACCACAATGAAATCACCCTTAGCACTGTGAGAATTTTCCAATCAATAACTAACACTGGAAACAGTGTAGTGAACCCACATCAACTGTATAAAGGCAATAAAATTCCAGTATCTACCATTACTGACATAGATCATGTAGTTGTCAGTGGCGGACATTGGATTTTTATTGCCTCTATACAGTTAGCGCGGTGCACTACACGGTTTCCAGTTATTGGCATTGGTTGTCGTCAGTTACCCTCCTGGAACCTGCTGCTTTCTTTTATGATATTGGTCCGCTGAGTGCAATAGTAGGATTGTACTACTTTTTATTTAGTTTTATGTATACATTATTGTTCTTCTGTATGCTCTGAAATCTGACCTTCTTTCGAGTTTACTACCACATGTAACCTTATTAACATCATTCTAAAATCCACCCCCTCCTTGTAACTTATTTTCTGACTTTTAACCTTTCATCTATTAGCAGCACCTTGTTAAGTACTGTAACGGCATACATATGTGCCAGGGTTAGCATACTGGACTATATTACACTGCCAGTATGTAACTTGCATGTCAGCTCAGAATTTGTCAGTTTGGATCATTTGCTGATGTTTTGCATTAATGATCTCAGCTCATGACTATATTTTGTTTGACTTCTTAACCTCCAAACAGTTATGTAAAAAATGTTTTTACTGATATAATGATGAAACAGGAATGTTGGAATATTTTGTTTTAATTTATTCATGTCCTTCACCGCATATGCATGGCTAAAGTAGAAAAAAATTGTGTAGAGTGGGCTAAGGAGCCAAGCGCTGGCTGCGTTATGTAGCTAACACCTGCCTGCAACTGCCAGGATGAGAGACAACTCTGATCCTGCTAACTGAACATGTCGGAAATAGCAGAGCTACAAGCCCAGGGAGGAAAGACTATGCCAACACTGTGACCAGGAGGCCATAGAGGACGAAACCCACTTCCTGCTACACTGCTCCAAATACTCAGCAGTGAGGGACACTCACTTCAGGAGACTCTCACATCTCTTCCCGGATTTCATCACCATGAAGGAGGAAGAGAAAACATATATCTTGCTGGGGGAAGAAGAGAGAGCAGCGGAGATAGCAGCGCGGTATGTGAGCGAATGTCATAGACTGCGAGAAAGAGAACTATGATATGCCATGGACTTCTATAGCCCCCACCCCGGATCTGCCCCCATCACCCCTCCCTATGCCATGGACTTTTATAGCCCCCACCCTGGACCTGCGCCCCCATCACCCCTCCCTATGCCATGGACTTCCATAGCCCCCACCCTGGATCTGCCCCTACTCAACATCCCTATCCCCCTTTGGTACACTTGCTTTGGCAAAACTAATGTGTATTTAGTCCTGCCAATAAAGCTTCTTTGAATTTGAATTTGAATTAGAGATAATGTCATTACTGTTTGAAATAATAAAGTACCACATTCATTATACCATGAAGTAAACATTATATAAAAATTATGTCAAATTGAAAAAAGGCTAAAAACTTGATGGGTTTCTGGTACTTGAGGTAAGTTCTTAAAAAGTGAAAAACTGTTGCAAAAATTGTTCAGTTCTGCAAACCTGCATCTATTTATCTATAAAATATCTATGTATTAAACTAAATGTGGTTTTATTTATCTAAAAACTATTCATCTGTCTATCTATTCATCCTTAACCCATTTCTGACTTTAGACATAATGATCCGTCCATGTCTCTTTTGGGTATGTCTGCTGAGTAAGCACTTCTAATTACTTGTACCTGGCTTTTCTAATTACCCATCTTACTCTTTCACCATGTTTACATATGCCTTCACAGTGTTTGCTCCTTTAATCCTCTCTCTCCTTCGCTATCCCCAAACCCCAGCACCCTCTAATCAAATAATCATCTCCCCTTACCTCCTTCCTCCCCACCTATCCTCCTCTGCTGACCTGCTCCTCAACCTCAAATCTGTCCTAATAAAACACAAAACAAGCTTCCCTCTCTCCTTCTCCCACCTGCTCTCCCT
Organism: Oophaga sylvatica; assembly: GCA_033576555.1. NCBI lineage: Eukaryota > Metazoa > Chordata > Amphibia > Anura > Dendrobatidae > Oophaga > Oophaga sylvatica. Next base: position 210,544,277 of record JARQOD010000005.1, on the reverse strand, counting down.
TTCTCTGCTCCTCCTCACTGCTGGTGACATATCTCCCAATCCTGGACCTCCACAGTTCATACCCACCATTAGTACTCCTTCCTACCGCTCCCTATCTAATAGGAACTACCGCAATCTTTCCAACGTAAAACCTGTGCCATTGACACCCACCCCCCTGCTCCCTCTCTCTGGAGCACTCTGGAATGCCCGCTCCATCTGCAATAAGCTTCATGTGATTCATGACCTCTTTCTCTCTCGCAATCTTGCTTTCCTCGCCCTCACAGAAACATGGCTGACACCCTCTGACACTGCCTCCCCTGCTGCGCTGTGTTACGGTGGCCTCCAATTCACCCACACTCCTCGCCCTGGAAACAGACATGGTGGAGGAGTGGGTGTTCTCCTTTCCTCTAACTTCAACTTTAACACAATCCCACCTCTTCCCTCCCTAATCCTCCCTTCCTTTGAAGTCCACTCTGTCCGCATCTACTCTCCCTCCAACCTCCAAGTGGCCGTCATATACCGACCTCCAGGCCCGACCACTGCCTTCATCGACCAATTCACTACCTGGCTTCTTCACTTTCTCTCCACTGACATCCCCACCATCATCATGGGTGACTTCAACATCCCCACTGATACCCTTCAGTCAGCAGCCTCCAAACTTCTGTCCCTTACTTCATCCTTTGGACTTACTCAGTGGTCCTCCTCAGCCACCCACACGGATGGTCATACATTAGACTTGGTCTTCACCCGCCTCTGCTCTCTATCTAACTTCACCACCTCCCCTCTCCCTCTATCCGACCACCATCTACTCACTTTCTCATCCCTGTCCTCCTCTCCTGTCACCCATGTCCAGCAACACGTGCACCCCCGCAGACACCTTGCACACCTAGACATCCACACACTCTCTGACTCTATTCTTTCACTGGCATCAATATCCTCACTCCACGATACAGACAGTGCCACTGCTTTCTACAATGCCACTCTCACATTGGCTATTGACACGGTCGCCCCTCTCGTTCATGGCAGAGTGCGACGTACCAACAGACAACCCTGGCACAATAACACCACTAAAAAGCTCCGGCAAGTGTCCAGGATTACAGAGCGGCGCTGGAAAAAAACAAATTCGCAAGACGACTTCACTGCATTCAAACAAGCAACACTCTCTTTCAAATCTGCCCTCACCTCTGCTAAACAGGCCTACTTCACAACCCTCGTATCTTCCCTATCCTACAACCCCAAACAGTTATTCAAAACTTTTAACTCCCTCCTCCGCCCACCACTGCCCCCTCCTACCTCCCTCATCTCTGCTGAGGACTTTGCCACACACTTCAAAAATAAGATCGACCAAACAAGGCAAGTCTTCATTGTTCAACCACCTCAACCACTTTGTATACCAGACCAATGCCCTAACCCCATAACCTCCCTCTCCAATATAACTGAAGGGGAGCTTAATTGTCTTCTCTCCAAATCGCACCTCACAACCTGTGCACTTGACCCCATCCCAACCCACCTCCTCCCCAACCTCACCACCACTATTATTCCATCCCTAACCCACCTCTTCAACCTATCACTAACTTCCGGTACCTTCCCTTCTGCTTTCAAGCATGCCACAATCACGCCTATCCTTAAAAAGCCAACCCTCGACCCAACCGCTATGTCCAGCTATCGCCCAATATCGCTGCTCCCATTCGCTTCCAAACTCCTGGAGCTGCATGTCCACGCTGAGCTTTCCTACCACTTCTCTTCTAACTTGCTCTTTGACACTCTACAATCTGGTTTCCGCCCCCATCACTCCACTGAGACAGCCCTGACCAAAATTACTAATGACCTACTTACAGCCAAAGCAAACGGACAATACTCTATACTCCTGCTTCTTGACCTGTCCTCTGCTTTTGACACAGTTGACCACTGCCTTCTACTACAGATTCTTTCCTCCTTTGGCGTCAAAGACCTCGCCCTATCTTGGATCTCCTCATACCTTTCCAACCGCACATTCAGCGTCTCCCACTCCCACACTACCTCCTCGTCCCACCCTCTCTCTGTTGGAGTTCCCCAAGGCTCTGTTCTAGGACCCCTACTCTTCTCAATCTATACACTTGGCCTGGGGCAACTCATAAAGTCCCACGGATTCCAGTACCACCTTTACGCTGATGACACTCAGATCTACCTCTCTGGCCCAGACATCACTTCTCTGCTATCCAGAATCCCGGAGTGTCTATCAGCCATATCCTCCTTCTTCTCCTCCCGCTTCCTCAAACTCAATGTGGACAAATCTGAACTCATAATCTTTCCCCCATCCCACAGATCTTCCTTACCTGACCTATCTACCACAATTAACGACATCACGCTTTCCCCCGTACCAGAAGTCCGCTGCCTCGGAGTAACCCTTGACTCTGCCCTGTCCTTCAAACCGCACATCCAAGCTCTTTCTACCTCCTGTCGCCTTCAGCTCAAAAATATTTCAAGAATCCGTCCTTTCCTCAACCCTCAATCTACTAAAATGATTGTGCACGCCCTCATCATCTCCCGCCTCGACTACTGCAACACCCTTTTCTCTGGCCTCCCTGCTAACACCCTCGCACCTCTCCAGTCCATCCTTAACTCTGCTGCACGACTAATTCACCTCTCTCCTCGCTACTCCTCCGCTTCTCCCCTCTGCAAATCTCTTCACTGGCTCCCATTCCCTCAGCGTATCCAGTTCAAATTACTAATACTGACCTACAAGGCCATCTATAATCTGTCTCCTCCATATATCTCTGAACTAATCTCCCGATATCTTCCCTCACGTAATCTCCGATCCTCCCAAGACATCCTTCTCTCCTCCACACTTATTCGCTCCTCACCCAACCGCCTCCAAGACTTCTCCCGAATATCCCCCATCCTCTGGAATTCTTTGCCCCAACACATCCGACTATCAAACTCATTCAGATCCTTCAGACGGAACCTGAAAACCCATCTCTTCAGGAAAGCCTACAGCCTGCAATGACCCTGCTGCCTCCTCACCACTACCGGAGTTATTGCCTCAACCAACACCGGAACTGCTGCAACCCCCGACCTACTGTCTCCTGCCTCACAATCCTGTAGAATGTAAGCCCGAAAGGGCAGGGTCCTCTCCCCTCTGTATCAGTCTGTCATTGTTAGTTTGTTTACTGTAAGTGATACCTGTAATTTGTATGTAACCCCTTCTCATGTACAGCACCATGGAATCAATGGTGCTATAGAAATAAATATTAATAATAATAATAATAATAATGTGACCAGGACCATGACCATGGACGGATCATTACGTCTAAGCGATCGGCCAGGCGCATGGGTGGAGCGCTGCCGACCGTCGCCTGGTGTCTGCTGATTCTGACAGGGGACTCTCGGAACTTTATGCCCCGAAATACTGCGATCTAACAAGATCGCAACATTCCAGGAGCCGGCAGAGGGCTGACAGCACCTCTGCCTTTGGATCGTTGCCATGTTGAGTGTATGTCGTCATGACGACATCCGGCTCACCAGAGCTAGTAAATTTGCTGATCATGCGCAGTGCATGATCAGCAAGTCTGCCTGTCAGTGCAGCACTGACAGTTTCCATAGCATGCAGATGTTACTTCATCTGCATGCTATAGAAGCGATCAGCCTGCAAAAAATGTTTGTCCCATAGTGGGACAAAGTAAAAAAGTTAGGAAAAAGTAAAAAAAAATGTTTTAAATAATTGTAAAAATATTTTTAAAAAATCAAAAATAATAAAAAAAAAAATCAATATATAATCTATCTCTAAATAAATATTTGAATCAAAAAAATATAAAGAATAAAAGTACACATATTTTGTATTGCCGCGTCCGCAATGACCCTACCTATAAAACTGTCCCACTAGCTAACCCCTTTAGTGAACACCAAAAAACAATGTTTTTCATCATACTGCTGAACAAAAAGTGGAATAAAACGCGATCCAAAAGACGGATATAAATAAACGTGGTACCACTGAAAACATCATCTTGTCCCGCAAAAAATGAGCCACCATACAGCTCCATCAGCGGAAAAATAAAAAAGTTATAGCTATCAGAATAAAGTGATGCAAAAACAATTATTTTTTCTATAAAATAGTTTTTATTGCATAAAAGCGCCAAAACATAAAAAAATTATATAAATGAGGCATCGCTGTAATCGTACTGACCCGAAGAATAAAACTGCCTTTTCAATTTTACCACACACAGAACAGTATAAACGCCCCAAAAAGAAATTAATGAATTGCAGGTTTTTGCTCATTCTGTCTCCTAAAAATCGGAATAGAAAGCGATGAAAAAATGTCACGTGCCCGAAAATGGTACCAATAACATCAACTCGTCCCACAAAAAACAAGACCTCACATGACTCTGTGGGCCAATAAATAATATAGCTCTCAAAATGTGGTGATGCAAAAACTATTTTTTGCAATAAAAAGCATCTTTTAGCGTGTGACAGCTGCCAAACATAAAAACATTAGTTTTCAACCTGGACAGAGCCAAGATGCGACCGTCCATGCTGAGAACCACTGGTGAATGAGCCGCTCGGAATGCAGCGTCAGTAACCGGTGGTGACATCATAGAGGTTACCTCCGGTCACTGTGCTCCTTTCCCAGCCAGGCTGAGCTAGCAGGGATCTCATTGAAGTCACCGCAGTCACATATACATATCTATGTAAGGAGAAAAACCGGGCTGTGAGGACCTGTGCAATGCCAGGTCCAGAACTGATTAGGCTGCGTCCGGTGTTGCCGGGGAGAAAGAATGGGAAACCGGACAGGACCCATGACCTGGTTAGAGGAGGCGTGGCGAGACCCGGGAGAGAGCAGGAAGCGCAGGAAAAGTCAGTGAGTTCCCGTTAGCAGAGGGAGGAAGCAAGTTTGTACTGCGCTCTGCAGAGGGAGAGAGAGTGCGGAGCTGAGACCCGGCAGAGGTTACGTGAGGGCCCCGGAGAATCAGCGAGCGCGCAGAGTGTCGGGAGCTCAGCTAGACAGTGTGCAGTGCTCGCATTGAGAAGCGAGTGCCGGGGCAGGATCGTGAGGTGCGTTTCCCCTCATTGACAGGCGTGTGGAGGAGCACGTACCGGACAGAGACTTCTGCAGCAGCACCCACTTCAGCTTTATAGATTAATGGACTAGGGGCTCAACGGGCAAAACCGGTGACCGCCCGTTGCCGACAAAAGTAGTCACGATAAGTGAATTTTAATAACCAAACTGTTGTGTTATACCATAATTTTACTGTTAATTACCTGTTGCCTCCCTGCGAGGAGATCATTTTTGTTATAAATGAAACTGCACTATTGTTAATCCTTGTTCTGCACTCCCTGCGTTACTGCATCCTTGCACCTGCTTACATCTACTGTATCTATCTCATATGTATCTATCTATCTACCTCATATCTATCTACTACTATCTATCTATCTATCTATCTATCAATCTATCTATGTATCTATCTATCCCATATCTATTTATCTATCTATCTACCTATCTATCTATTCCATATCTATCAATTCCATATTTTCTATCTATCTATCCCATATCTATCTATCATATCTATCTATCTATCTATCATTTCTATCTATCTATCTATCTATCTATCATATCTATCTATCTATCTATCTATCTATCTATTATCTATCTATCTATTCTATTCTATCTATTTTCATATCTATCTATCTATCTATCTATCCATTCTATCTATCTATCTATCCCATATCTATCTATCTATCTATCTATCTATCTATCTATCTATCTATCTATCTATCTATCTATCTATCTATCTATCTATTTCTATTCTATCTATCTATCTCATATCTATCTATCTATTCCATGCTATCTATCATATCTATCTATCTATCTATCACTATCTATCTATCTATCTCATATCTATCCCATATCTATCCCATATCTCTCTATCTATCTATCTATCTATCTATCTATCTATCTATCTATCTATCTATCTATCTATTCTATCATCTCATATCTATCTATCTATCTATCCCATACTCTCTATCTATCTATCTATTCTATCTATCATCATCTATCTATCTATCTATTCTATCTCATATCTATCTATCTATCTATCTATCCCATATCTATCTATCTATCTATCTATCTATCTATCTATCTATCTATCTATCTATCTATCTATCTATCTATCTATCTATCTATCTCATATCTATCTATCTATTCTATCTATCTATCTATCTATCTATCTATCTATCTATCTATCTATCTATCTATCTATCTATCTATCTATCCATTATCTATCCCATATCTATCTACCCAATGCATTTTTACACCATTTAAAAGTATGTCAATAAATACTTTTACACATGTGCAAATAGTGGAAAGAGTAGTTATCTTTCCAGGACTGAGCAACTTAACAAATGAACTGAATTGGAAAATGGTTCCTTTAATGTCTGAGGTCAAATTTGTATTTATTTAAAGTCACTCATCTGTAACCATTTACTATATCCAGTGGTAAATAACTATTAGAAAGCACACAGTCAGCTTCCCTGGGAAACATGTTGTACATAGATTGTGGTTACATAAGTACAGCAGAAAACCTCCATATAGAGTGACGGGAATCTATTATGTCTGTGTTTTCCTGAAGTAGAAGATTAAATGAATGTTATTCTCAATTGCATTGATTAAATTACTCAACTTGTGGGCTATGTATACTTTTTTGCTACCATGTACAGTACTCTCAGAATTTGTGGTACTTGGACCCTTATCTATGAAAGGAGCTTTCATCTTTTGCTGTCTATGGGTAGTTGCATAATATTTTTGACCTTGCTTAACCCCACATACATGACTTATTACACAGTAGCATAAATAAGTCCCTGCATGTTCCTGGGCAGAATGGTAGGCCGCAATTTTCACATTTTTCACAGCTGTACTGTCAGCTATTTGGATGCAATAATTCAAGTATAGGAGGTTGTCATCCATCACACCAGACTGATGCTGAGCTATTTCAAGCGTATCAGGTGACAAAGATAGCTTCATAACATTCACAAACTTTTCTGGAAACAATTTTTCAGCTGCTATAAAAAATAAAAACCAAGAATAGATAGATAGATAGATAGATAGATAGATAGATAGATAGATAGATAGATAGATAGATAGATAGATAGATAGATAGATAGATAGAAAAAATCAAAGCAATTTGAAAAATTTAATAGCCCATGGTGACGGTAACGTTTCAGACAAATTGAGGACTTTTCTGCTTGAGAAAGGTCCTCAATTGGACTGAAACGTTGCCATCACTATGGGCTATTAAATTTTTAAAGTTTTCTATTTTGGGAGTGCTGCCTTCATTTTTGTATAGATAGATAGATACAGCGTCGGACTGGAGTATCTTGGACACACCAGAGAAAAATCATTCTTAGGGCCCACCTTGCATTTATATAGAAATAATGCCAATTCTGTTGCAAAATGAGGTAATATCAAACAAAGTGTTTATTACCCTACCACGGGAACTTTCAAAAGGAACCTGAAGACTCTTTTTCACATGTAAAGCGCCATGGAATAAATGGCGCTATAATAGTGAATAATAATAATAATTAGCCAATAAATAACCAATTTAACTTATTGTATAAATAACAAACTAAAGAAACACTCCAGGCAAAAAAGAAACACTTATGTCTCGTACAGAGACTGATGGAAAGTTGCATAACTCAACAATAAATACTTTCAAGGTACATTTCCTAAAGTATAAGTCCCTCAAATGGAACTTGCATCTATTTTGAGCACGGGGCCTCATCACACAGTGATGTAAGTGGTGAGTTAGACAAAATTCTGGCCATCTCTCCAGTAACAGAGAAACAGATGCCTGTTCCATTTATGAGATCCACATCTACTGGGAGTACCCATTAAAGTGCAGTAACAAAAAATGAGTATTATTTACTAGATAAAAATAAATATTATATAAAACTGACTTTACTGAACAAAATGCATAATTCCCAAAGAAATAGGAATTTAACCTTTCCCAATTTTAAAATTTGGAAATCAAATTTGCGTACAAGCCATCTCAGCAAATTCTTAGCATCTACCTAGTAACGCAAAAGCACAAAATTAGCGCAAAGTATATTGAAAATATGCTGGGATCACCCAGCAGCACCATTGAAGCAGCACATCAAACTTGCCCCACCAACAACACATTTAGGCCCCCTTCACATGCCCATATAAAACATGCACTTATTACACCGCTATCGGCTTCACCAGTGTTTTTAATCAGTGTGCAGTCTATGTGCCATCCGTGTTTTTCCGGTACGGATACTGGAAATGAAATTACAAAGCCTCTCACATTCTTTTAATGTTAAACACGGACGGCACACGTACAGCACACAGACGGCTCATGGTCATACAGTGTGTACAAAGACATAATAATAATAATAATAATTTTATTTCTATAGCGCCAACATATTCCGCAGCACTTTACATTATAGAGGGGACTTGTACAGACAATAGACATTACAGCATAACAATAAACACAGATCAAAGTAGATACCAAGAGGAATGAGGGTCCTGCTCGCAAGCTTACAATCTATGAGGAAAAAGGAGAGACACAAAAGGTAAATTGTAACAATTGCTTTCATTGTTCGGACCAGCCATAGTGTAAGAATCAGGTGTTCATGTAATTCTGAACAAACCAGTTAACAGCCAATGTATGTAACAGTACAGACACAGAGGGCTATGCATAAAGCGGGTGAGAACATAATAAGAGGTACCTGATTATGGTAGAAAATTTTTTTTGAATGGGCCAACAGGATAGTTAGGGTAATGCGTTGAGGCGATAGGCCAGTCTGAACAAATGCGTTTTTAGGGCACGCTTAAAACTGTGGGGATTGGGGATTAATCGTATTAACCTGTGTAGTGCATTCCAAACAATTGGCACAGCACGTGAAAAGTCTTGGAGACGGGAGTGGGAGGTTCTGATTATTGAGGATGCTAACCTAGCAGAACGGAGGGCATGGGTAGGATGGTAGATTGAGACGAGGGAGGAGATGTAGGGTGGTGCTGAGCCATGGAGTGCTTTGTGAGTGAGGGTAATAAGTTTGTGCTGGATTCTGTAGTGGATGGGTAACCAGTGTAATGACTGGCACAAGGTAGAGGCATCGGTATAACGATTGGTGAGGAATATGATCCTGGCTGCAGCATTCAAGACAGATTGGAGAGGGGAGAGTTTGGTAAGAGGGAGACCGATTAGTAGAGAGTTACAATAGTCCAGACGAGAATGAATAAGAGAAAGAGTAAGAGTTTTTGCAGAGTCAAAAGTAAGAAAAGGTCGAATTCTAGAGATGTTTTTGAGGTGGAGATAACAAGAGCGAGCCAGTGATCGGATATGGGGTGTGAATGAAAGCTTGGAATCAAGTATGACCCCAAGACAGCGGGCATGTTGCTGTGGAGTAATGGTGGAACCACACACGGAGATGGCAATGTCAGGCAAGGGTAGGTTAGTAGAGGGAGGAAACACGAGGAGTTCCGTTTTTGACAGGTTCAGTTTCAGATAGAGGGAGGACATGATGTTTGAGACAGCGGTAAGACAATCACTGGTTTTTTCTAAAAAGGAAGGCGTGATAACGGGTGAAGAAGTGTATAATTGGGTGTCATCAGCATAGAGATGGTACTAGAAACCAAATCTACTGATTGTTTGTCCAATAGGGGAAGTATACAAAGAGAAGAGGAGGGGCCTAGGACTGATCCTTGAGGAACCCCAACAGTAAGGGGAAGATGAGATGAGGAGGAACCAACAAAAGATACAGTGAAGGAACTGTCAGAGAAATAGGAGGAGAACCAGGAGAGAACGGTGTCCTTGAGGCCGATCGAGCGGAGCATAGTGACATATATAAGGTATACACATACAGAAACATTCAGTTTATATACAGTATGCTCACATACATATACACAATATAGTGCACACATGCAGTATGCAAATATAATATACACAGAAACACATCCTATATACAGTATGTACATGCATATATATAAATATACACACATGCACCACAGATATACACAATCATACTATATACTGTATATATGTACACACATACTTTATACACATATACAGACATGCACACTGTATACTGCACATATACACACACAAAGATACACATATATACAGTATGTTTACTTACTGGGTACTGGTGCTTCACTTGTGCTGCAAACATCTTCCTGCCCCCTGTCTGACCTCCTATGTACTGTGAGATGCCCCCCCCTCACTCTCAACTTAACCTGACACTTGCAGGGAGAGAGAGGGATGATGTAGGGGGGTTTGGGAAATATGAGCAAGAACTTCAGAAGATGCACAGCGTTATTCACTGTAAGGAATGCTGTACACTGTGCACTTCATAAAGGGGCTGCAGATACAGGGGGCCCCCTTTTTGGGTGGCAGGAGCTGGGGCTGAGTGTGGGCCCTCCGGAGGATTCTCCGGTGTCCCGGTGCCCCAGTCCGACCCTGGATAGATAGATAGATAGATACATACATACATACATACATACAAGTGTTTCTCACTAAATTAGAATATCATCAAAAAGTTAATTTATTTCAGTTCTTCAATACAAAAAGTGAAACTCATATGTTAGATAGAGTCATTACAGAGTGATCTATTTCAAGTGTTTGTTATTGTTAATGTTGATGATTATGGCTTACAGCCAATGAAAATCAAAAGTCATTATCTCAGTAAATTAGAATACTTTATAACACTAGCTTTAAAAATGACTTTAAAATTTTAAAATGTTGGCCTACTGAAATTTATGTTCAGTAAATGCACTCAATACTTGTTCAGGGCTCCTTTTGCATCCATTACTGCATAAATGTGGTGTAGCATGGCTCCCTGTTGTGAATGGACTTGAAATGAGTTCTGAGCAGAGGCTCCCTCTGGTGGTTACAAGCGGTACTGGACTGTCCAGTGAAGATTGTGAGGAGTGGGAATCAGGTGTTACTGACTGGTCTTATATAAGGGAGTCACCTTCCCATCAGGGTTGCCGGTGATCAATTGTTCTGGTCTCAATCCTTGAGTCCTGTTTCCTTTGTAGCCTGCTGTGTCGTGTCTGCATCTCCTGCTAACAGATAAGACATTTTCTTCTTTTTGTTTTTGTGCTTGATTTTTGCATTTTGTCCTGCACTTCTGTGGGGGCCTTCAGGGTCCCCTCCGGGGGCTTTTGCCCTCTCAGTTTAGTTCAGCCACTGATGTTTGTACTTTTGCTTTTTCCAGTTTTTTCAGTGGCTGCTGTTTTGATTTTGTTACACCAGAGAACTAATTTAGGTGGTAGAGGTCGTGTGATCTCAGGTGATTTTGAAATTAGTAGAGTTGGTGCTTTTCAGGGTTTTTTGGGATTGCAGTAAGTGCCCTTCCTATCCTTTTCTATTTAGGTAGTTTGGGCCCCAACGTTTGCTCATACTATTTTCTGTCTGTGTCTGTATTTCATCTTGTCTAACCGCCATTACATGTTTGGGGGCTTTCTATGTTCTTTGGGGATCTGCTCCGGGGCAGATAGCTTTCCTATATCTATCTTTAGGTGTAGTTAGTTTCTCAGGCTGTGACGAGGCGTCTAGGACCAACGTAGGAACGCTCCACGGCTGCCTCTAGTTGTGGTGGTTAGTCAGGGTACTGCAATCTCATAGATTCCAACTTCTCTGGTGTATTGCCTTTTTTACCTGCACTCCTCAGCTACCGAAACATAACAGTATCACCGGCCTAAAAATTGAAAATTGTATGGTACTCACAGAAGGGAAAAAATATTGTGAAAGAAAAAGGTTGTCAGAGTTGTCAGAGATATTTTTCTGTTTGTTGAATTTTTTTTTCCCTCTGTATCTCTGGGTGCTGGGGAGGATTTTTTTTTCTCTCAATGGAGTTTGCACAGTTGTCTGGCCGTGTGGATCAGCTTGCCACTGAGGTTCAGAGTATTGCTGCCTATCTTGCTAGGTTGCCTGTTGTGGAACCTAGGATTCCCATGCCAGATTTGTTTTTAGGGGATCGAGCTAAGTTTCAGAATTTCAAAAATAATTGTAAATTGTTTTTTGCCTTAAAATCTAAGTCCTCAGGGAACGCAGCGCAGCAGGTTCAAATTGTCATCTCTCTCCTGCGCGGCGATCCTCAGGATTGGGCTTTTTCCCTGACACCTGGGGATCCTGTTTTGAGTGATGTTGATGCATTTTTTCAGGCTTTGGGGTTATTGTACGATGAGCCTAATGTCACTGATCAAGCTGAAAAAGCCTTGTTGGCATTAAATCAGGGTCTTGATGACGCTGAGTTATACTGTCAGAGATTCCGTAGGTGGGCAGTCCTGACCAAGTGGAATGACGACGCTTTGGCGGCCCTTTTTCGGAAGGGTCTGTCAGATAATGTAAAGGATGTTATGGTGGGATTCTCTGTCCCCTCTGGTCTCAATGATTCTATGTCATTAGCGATTCAAATTGACAGACGTTTGCGTGAGCGGAGAAGTATGCGTGGAATGGTGTTGCCTTGTGAACCTGCTTCTGAACCCATGCAGTGTGATAGAGTGGTGTCTGGGGCACAGCGTCATGAGTTTCGAAAGCGCAATGGGTTATGTTTCTACTGTGGTGATGCCTCTCATGCTATTTCAGTCTGCCCTAAGCGGGGAAGACGTTTTGCACGCTCAGTTGTCTTGGGTAGTGTTCAGACTAAGTTTTTATTAACTGTCACTCTGATATGCTCTCTGTCCTCATTTTCTGCTCAGGCTTTCATTGATTCTGGAGCAGCTATTAACCTGATGGATTATGATTTTGCTAAACGTTGTGGGTTTCCCTTGATACCCCTACAGAAGTCTATTCCCCTATTGGGGATCGATTCTACCCCTTTGGCTGAGAATAAACCTCAGTTCTCTACTCAGGTGATAATGAGGGTTGAACCTGATCATCAGGAGTGCTGTAAATTTTTGGTTCTGTATAATCTGCATGATATTATCGTACTGGGCTTCCCTTGGTTGCAGTCTCATAATCCTGTTTTGGATTGGAAATCTGTGTCTGTAACCAGTTGGGGCTGCCAATGTGTTAATACCAACACTCCTGTTTTTTCTGCCTCCCACCAGGCTCAGGATGTTCCTGACTTTTTGATTGATTTTTCTGATGTGTTTAGCGAAAGTAAATCTGCATCCTTGCCTCCCCATAGGAGCTATGACTGCGCTATTGAATTAGTGCCTGGTAGTAAATTCCCTAAAGGTCGCCTTTTTAACTTGTCTGTACCTGAACATGACGCTATGCAGTCTTATATCAAGGAATCATTGGAGAAGGGTCATATCAGACCATCCTCTTCACCCTTAGGTGCCGGTTTTTTCTTTGTGGCCAAAAAGAATGGTTCATTAAGGCCGTGTATTGATTATCGTCTTTTGAACAATATTACTGTAAAATATCAATACCCGTTACCTTTGATTTCTGACCTGTTTTCCAGGGTGAAAAACGCTACTTGGTTTACCAAGCTTGACCTCAGGGGGGCATATAACCTTATTCGCATTAAGCACGGGGATGAATGGAAGACGGCATTCAATACCCCTGAGGGGCATTTTGAGTACCTTGTGATGCCCTTTGGGCTCACTAATGCTCCTTCCGTCTTCCAGTCCTTCATGAATGACATTTTCAGGGATTTTGTGGATAAATTTCTGATTGTTTATTTGGATGATATCTTGATTTTTTCTAATGACTGGGACTCTCATGTGAAACATGTTCGAACTGTATTCCAGATTTTGAGAGAGAATGCTCTGTATGTGAAGGGATCAAAGTGTCTTTTTGGCGTACAGAGGATCTCATTTCTGGGATTCATTTTGTCCCCATCTGTTATTGAAATGGACCCAGTCAAGGTTCAGGCCATCTGTGATTGGGTCCAACCTACTTCATTAAAGGCTCTTCAAAGATTTTTGGGTTTTGCCAATTTTTATCGTAAATTTATTGGTAATTTCTCGGTTATTGTTAAACCATTGACTGATTTGACCAGAAAGGGTTCTGATGTGGTGAATTGGCCTCCTGAGGCAGTCTCTGCATTTCAGGAACTTAAGCAGAGATTCACTTCTGCTCCTGTTCTACGGCAGCCTGATGTTTCTCTGCCATTTCAGGTGGAGGTTGATGCCTCTGAAATTGGGGCAGGTGCCGTTTTGTCCCAAAAAGATCCAGAGACCTCTAAAAGTAACCCTTGTGCCTTTTTCTCTCTAAAATTTTCTCCTACTGAACGTAATTATGACGTGGGTAATCGGGAGTCACTGGCCATGAAGTGGGCTTTTGAAGAGTGGAGACATTGGCTGGAGGGAGCCAAACATCAGGTGGTGGTCCTTACGGACCATAAGAATCTGGTTTATCTGGAATCTGCCAAGCGACTCAATCCTAGACAGGCCAGGTGGGCCTTGTTTTTCACACGTTTTAATTTTGTGGTTTCCTTTCTTCCTGGCACTAAGAATGTTAAGGCGGATGCCCTCTCGAGGAGTTTCCTTGCGGACTCTCCTGAGTTATCTGATCCTTCTGTTATTTTGAAAGAGGGTGTAGTTCTTTCCGCCATCTCACCCAATTTGAGACTTGCTCTGGAGGGGTGTCAGGAGGATAGGCCCGAGCGCTGCCCTGTTGGAAAATTGTTTGTCCCGGACCAGTGGAAAAAGAGTGTGATGTCTGAGATTCATTGTTCCGCGTTGGCTGGGCATCCCGGAATTTTTGGTACCAGAGACTTGGTTGGTCGGTCCTTTTGGTAGCCTACCTTGTCTCGTGATGTCAGGGAATTTGTGCAGTCCTGCGGGACTTGCTCTCGCTCCAAGCCTTGCTCTCGCTCTAGTGGTTTGTTGATGCCATTGCCTGTGCCCAAGAGACCATGGACCCATATCTCTATGGATTTCATTTCCGACCTCCCTGTTTCTCAGAGAATGACCGTCATCTGGGTGATTTGTGATAGGTTTTCCAAGATGATACATCTTGTGCCATTACCTAAGTTGCCTTCCTCCTCTGAATTGGTGCCTTTGTTCTTTCAGCACGTGGTTCGTTTACACGGCATTCCTGAGAACATTGTGTCTGACAGAGGAGTCCAGTTTGTTTCCAGATTTTGGAGGACCTTTTGTTCTAAACTTGGTGTTCAATTGTCTTTCTCCTCGGCGTTTCATCCTCAGACCAATGGTCAAACTGAGAGAACAAACCAGACATTGGAGACTTATCTAAGATGCTTTGTGTCTGCTGATCAGGATGACTGGGTCTCTTTTTTGCCTTTGGCTGAGTTTGCTCTTAATAATAGGGCTAGCTCTGCCACTTTGATGTCTCCATTTTTCTGTAATTCTGGGTTTCACCCTCGATTTTCTTCAGGACAGACGGAGGCTTCTGTCTGTCCAGGTGTTGACTCTGTTGTGGAGCGTATGCAACAGATTTGGGACCAGGTAGTGGAGAGGTTGTCCCTCTCTCAGGAGAGGGCCCAGCGGTTTGCTAACCGGCATAGGACTGATGGTCCTCGGTTTAAAGTGGGGGACTTGGTCTGGTTGTCCTCAAGAAATATTCCTATGAGAGTGGCATCCCCTAAATTTAAGCCTAGGTTCATTGGACTTTATAAGATCATGGAGATTCTTAATCCTGTTTCTTTTCGTTTGCTTCTTCCAGGGACATTTAAGATCCATAACGTGTTCCACAAGTCCTTGTTGAAGAGGTTTGTTGAGCCAGTGGTTCCTACTGCTTTGCCTCCTGACCCTGTTCTGGTTGAGGGCAATATGGAGTTTGTGGTTGAGAAAATATTGAATTCTCGTTTTTCTCCAGTATTTGGTTAAGTGGAGAGGTTATGGTCAGGAAGACAATTCTTGGGTGTTTGCTTTGGACATCCATGCTAGGAGACTCATCCGTGCGTATCATAGAACTCATCCTGACCGACCTGGTTGCTCAAGTGAGGGTTCGGTGACCCCTCCTCAAGGGGGGGGTACTGTTGTGAATGGACTTGAAATGAGTTCTGAGCAGAGGCTCCCTCTGGTGGTTACAAGCGGTACTGGACTGTCCAGTGAAGATTGTGAGGAGTGGGAATCAGGTGTTACTGACTGGTCTTATATAAGGGAGTCGCCTTCCCATCAGGGTTGCCGGTGATCAATTGTTCTGGTCTCAATCCTTGAGTCCTTTTTCCTTTGTAGCCTGCTGTGTCGTGCCTGCATCTCCTGCTAACAGATAAGACATTTTCTTCTTTTTGTTTTTGTGCTTGATTTTTGCATTTTGTCCTGCACTTCTGTGGGGGCCTTCAGGGTCCCCTCCGGGGGCTTTTGCCCTCTCAGTTTAGTTCAGCCACTGATGTTTGTACTTTTGCTTTTTCCAGTTTTTTCAGTGGCTGCTGTTTTGATTTTGTTACACCAGAGAACTAATTTAGGTGGTAGAGGTCGTGTGATCTCAGGTGATTTTGAAATTAGTAGAGTTGGTGCTTTTCAGGGTTTTTTGGGATTGCAGTAAGTGCCCTTCCTATCCTTTTCTATTTAGGTAGTTTGGGCCCCAACGTTTGCTCATACTATTTTCTGTCTGTGTCTGTATTTCATCTTGTCTAACCGCCATTACATGTTTGGGGGCTTTCTATGTTCTTTGGGGATCTGCTCCGGGGCAGATAGCTTTCCTATATCTATCTTTAGGTGTAGTTAGTTTCTCAGGCTGTGACGAGGCGTCTAGGACCAACGTAGGAACGCTCCACGGCTGCCTCTAGTTGTGGTGGTTAGTCAGGGTACTGCAATCTCATAGATTCCAACTTCTCTGGTGTATTGCCTTTTTTACCTGCACTCCTCAGCTACCGAAACATAACAGCTCCCCCTCATGGCCCCCCATGAAAATAGCATAAAAAAACCCTCCTACTTACCTTCCCTGCGCATCCTCGAAGCATCTTGTTCCGGCTTCCAGCAGCTCCTGTGGCCGGCCGATTACGTGTCCCCTCTAATTAAGGTAATGAATATTCACCTCTCTTCACTCAGTGGGGACACGTGATCGGCCGGCCGCAGGAGCTGCTGGATGCCAGATCTAAATGCTGCGAGGGCGTGCAGGGAAGGTAAGTAGGAGGTTTTTTCTTTACAGCTGCTAGAAGCCGGCTGCTGCGGCTGTAACTGTGCGCGCTATAAGAGAAATGAATATTTATTGCCAGTGCTGTGAATATTTATTTCTCTTTAGCAGCAGGCACAGTTACAGCTGCAGCCGCTTGCTCCTGCCTCCTGTGACCGCTGCTCTCCCTCCCCGCCATCTTCTGGGACAATGATGTGTATAAGCCAAGGGGGAAGTTCTGAGCACAAAAAAAATGTGCTGAAAAACTCGGCTTATACATGAGTATATACGGTAAAATAAATAATTAAAATTCTAAAAAAGATAAACATATACCGTATATACTCATGTATAAGCCGAGATTTTCAGCACCTTTCTTCGTGCTGAAAATGCCCCCTCGGCTTATACACGAGTCATAGGGCAGAAACCAGCGGGGGAGGGGATGCCGCGGCAGGAGCCGGTGGCTGGGATCATACTCACCCCTCCCCGTGCCATCGCTGAGGGTCCCTGCAATCCTGCGTTCTCCCCGGCTTCCTGCAGCTCTCCAGCACTGAGCGGTGATGTAATACCTGCTCATTAAGGTAATGTAATATGGACGCGACGCCACTCCCATAGGCGTGGCCTCCATATTCATGGCCTTAATGAGCGCTATTACATCACCGCTCACTGCTGGAGAGCTGCAGGAAGCCGGGGAGAACGCAGGATTGCAGGGACCCTCAGTGATGGCACGGGGAGGGGTGAGTATGATGGAGGAGAGGACAAGGAGCACGGAGCAGGACAGGGGGGAGAACGGTGAACGGGGGAAGCATGGAGGAGGACGGGGGAGAAAGGAGGACGGGGAAGCATGGAGGAGGACAATGAGCACGGAGCAGGACGGGGGGAGGATGGAGGGCACAGAGGAGCACGGAGCAGGACAGGGGGAGAGGATGGAGGGCACTGAGGAGCACGGAGCAGGACAGGGGGGGCACAGGAGGACGGAGAAGGAATGGGGGAGCACAGCGGAGGATGGAGCAGGAGGGGGGGAGTACAGAGGAGAATGGGGGAGCACAGAGCTGGATGGGGGAGCAAGGAGCAGGACGGGGGCAGCACAGAGCAGGAGGGCAGTTTATACACCCGGCTTATACACGAGTCAATAAGTTTTCCCAGTTTTTTGTGGCAAAATTAGGGGGATCGGCTTATACACGGGTCGGCTTATACATGAGTATATACGGTATATGTTCTTCAATAATATAACATCCCTGTTATACCACCAGGTACAACGTTTTGGTAATTTTTAAAATGTAAAATATGAATATACATACATATGCATATATATATATTTTTGCCTTAAGTACAAAGGAAATGTGTCATCTTTAATTTTAGCCATTTTAGAGATCATTTAATCTTCAACTTGCTTAACTGTTCACAATAACAGGAATTTTGACCAGGGGTGCCATAACTTTTACATGCCGCTGTATATGGTGTCTCTATCACTTACGTGATTACTAACTTTAAAATTTATCACCTGAACACATTTTATGCAGAATTGTTTTATTTGTCCTTAAGTATTTAAAAAGTTGGCACATCTGCCCTGCATTTGACCACATCTTCATCTGCAGAGGGGATATTCTGGCCCAGATCTGCTTTGCATATCAGTTATACTATTTTAGATCTCTTAATTTTGTGCTGTGGTGAACAAGTCACCACAGACTCAGTGTAATACTCTACTTCCTTTATTGCAGTTGTCACATCTTATAGCAATTTAATTTAGTATTACAAAGTTCAGCCAATAAAAAATGTCTCCAAGATTGCCTCAAGGAAATATGTCACCCTTGCAAGTATAACAAACTTAACAAAATTTGTCCCATGTCT
The DNA here is from genome assembly GCA_033576555.1 of Oophaga sylvatica. Taxonomy (NCBI): domain Eukaryota; kingdom Metazoa; phylum Chordata; class Amphibia; order Anura; family Dendrobatidae; genus Oophaga; species Oophaga sylvatica. Next base: position 210,525,483 of record JARQOD010000005.1, on the reverse strand, counting down.
AAATACATGATAGTCCTATAACTGTGCTATTCTCAACGTTATTTAAACCCATCAGGTGATTTATTCATTAACAGCATATAATGTAGAGTTGGTGAACTCTGACTGTGATATAAGGGTTGATAAGATCTGGAGTAGGAAATGATAGAGAGAGATGCTGAGCTCTGTGATATAATGGATTATATGATTTGGACCAGGATATGATAGAGGGAGAGATGCTACGCTCTGTGATGTACAGGTTTATATGATATGGAGCAGGACATGATAGAGGGAGAGATGTTGAGCTCTGTGGTATATGTGGTATAAGGGTGTGTATGATCTGGAAAATTATATAATAGTGGGAGAGAAGCTGAACTCTGTGATGTAAGGGTTTATATGATCTTGAGCATGATATGATAGTGGGAGAAATACTGAGCTCTGTGTTATAAGGGTTGATAGAATCTGGAGCATACTACAGTAGAGAGAGAGATGCTGAGCTCTGTGATACAAGGGTGTAAGGAAAGCACACGAGAGAGCAGGGAGATACGGATATACGGATATCACCCCGCCGTCACCAATCTGTGACGGAGCTTACACAGTCACTGCTCTTTGGCGACTCCCTTGCCCTCAGGTCAGTCAGGAACCTAGGATAAGAAGTCACCGAGAGGTTGCCCTGTTACGCACTGGTTATCTAGGCACTCTGCAGTGAGGTCGGTATCTACGCTGCTCAATAAAATAAAGGGAACACTCAAATAACACATCCTAGATCTGAATGAATGAAATATTCTCATTGAATACTTTGTTCTGTACAAAGTTGATTGTGCTGACAACAAAATCACACAAAAATCATCAATAGAAATCAAATTTATTAACCAATGGAGGCCTGGATTTGGAGTCACACACAAAATTAAAGTGGAATGTAATGTCCTTAAACAAGTCAAAATGATAAGAGTAAAACACACTGGCGCTAGCTACAGAGATTGATTGAGTAACCAAAAGATGTATGGAGAGGCTGCTGGAGTTGAGTCAGCTGCTGCGCTAATGCCGACTCTACAGTAACCAATGACTGGTATACATAAATAAAAACTAACAATAAACTACCTGCGCCTCTGCACCAATAAAACCATACACAAAAAAGGGGGCCCCACAAAGTGAAATAACTGCTGATTGGATGGCAATATAATAGTGACAAATGATTAAACTGACACACATGCAAGTGTTAATATAGAACACTTACTGTCACATCAGCAGAGGGCCGGGTTGGAGAGGAGGAAGTCCAGGCTCAGTACAGACGGTGGTCGGACCGCGTGCCCTGGTCAGGCAAGCCGAGTGAACCGGGGCAGGGAGCGTCCTCCCTGTTACTGAAAATGCTCAGCGAGACTGGGGAGCACGGAGTCCGGAAGTAGCGCGGCGTCCTCAGGCCACGAGGCGCCGCTAGTACGAGATGGACAGGACGGGGGCGGGACAAAAAATGGGTGACGTCACCGTAGTACCGTAGTACGAGAGGCAGGAAGGGGCAAAAATCTTTCCAGCCTGAGGACGCCGCGCTACTTCCGGACTCCGTGCTCCCCAGTCTCGCTGAGCATTTTCAGTAACAGGGAGGACGCTCCCTGCCCCGGTTCACTCGGCTTGCCTGACCAGGGCACGCGGTCCGACCACCGTCTGTACTGAGCCTGGACTTCCTCCTCTCCAACCCGGCCCTCTGCTGATGTGACAGTAAGTGTTCTATATTAACACTTGCATGTGTGTCAGTTTAATCATTTGTCACTATTATATTGCCATCCAATCAGCAGTTATTTCACTTTGTGGGGCCCCCTTTTTTGTGTATGGTTTTATTGGTGCAGAGGCGCAGGTAGTTTATTGTTAGTTTTTAAGTCAAAATGATGTTTATTGGAGTGTGTGGCCTCCACGTGCCTGTATGACCTCCATGTGCCTGTATGACCTCCCTACTGCTCCTGGGCATGCTCCTGATGAGGCAGTTATTGGTCTCCTGAGGGATCTCCTCCCAAACCTGGACTAAAGCATCTGCCAACTCCTGGACAGTCTGTGGTGCAAAGTGACGTTGGTGGATGGAGCGAGACATGATGTCCGAGATGTGCTCAATCGGATTCAGGTCTGGGGAACGGGCAGGCCAGTCCATAGCTTTAATGCCTTCATCTTCCAGGAACTGCTGACACACTGAAGCCACATGAGGTATGGCATTGTCCTGCATTAGGAGGAACCCAGGGCCAACAGCACCAGCATATGGTCTCACAAGGGGTCTGAGGATCTCATCTCGGTATCTAATGGCAGTAAGGCTACCTTTGGTAAGCACAAGGAGGGCTGTGTGGCCCTCCAAAGAAATGCCACCCCACAACATTAATTAATAAACCGTTCATGCTGAAGGATGTTGTAGGCAGCAGATCGCTCTCCACGGCGTCTCCAGACTCTGTCATGTCTGTCACATGTGCTGAGTGTGAACCTGCTTTCATCTGTGAAAAACACAGGGAGCCAGTGGCGAATTTGCCAATCCTGGTGTTCTCTGTCAAATGCCAAGCATCCTGCACGGTGTTGGGCCGTGAGCACAACCCCCATCTGTGGACGTCGGGCACTCAGACCATCCTCATGGAGTCAGTTTCTAACCGTTTGTGCAGACACTTGCACATTTGTGGCCTGTTGGAGGTCATTTTGCAGGGCTCTGGCAGTGCTCCTCCTGTTCCTCCTTGCACAAAGGCAGCGGTCCTGCTGCTGGGATGTTGCCCTCCTACGGCCCCCTCCACGTCTCCTGGTGTACTGGCCTGTCTCCTGGTAGCGCCTCCAGCCTCTGGACACTACGCTGACAGACACAGCAAACCTTCTTGCCACAGCTTGCATTGATGTGCCATCCTAGATAACCTGCACTACCTGAGCCACTTGTGTGGGTTGTAGAGTCCGTCTAATGCTACCACGAGTGTGAAAGCACAACCAACTTTCAAAAGTGACCAAAACATCAGCCAGAAAGCATTGGTACTGAGATGTGGTCTGTGGTCCTCACCTGCAGAACCACTCCTTTATTGAATGTGTCTTGATAATTGCCAATAATTTACACCTGTTGTCTATTCCATTTGCACAACAGCATGTGAAATTGATTGTCAATCAGTGTTGCTTCCTAAGTGGACAGTTTGATTTCACAGTAGTTTGATTTACTTGGAGTTATATTCTGTTGTTTAAGTGTTCCCTTTATTTTTTGAGCAGTTTATATCACCAGTCCCAGGCCAGGAATATATATATAAACCTCTGGTCCGTCACTGCCAGGATCCCCAATGACATCAGGACGGTATGCTGCCACCAGTTCCTCGTTACATACAGTTGTGCTCAAAAGTTTACATACCCCAGCAGAATTTTTGTTTTCTTGGCCTTTTTGCAGAGAATATGAATGATAACACCGAAACTTTTTCTCCATTCATGGTTAGTGGTTGGGTGAAGCCATTTATTGAAGAAGTTTTGAGGTTTGTCTCTGTGCTGTTTTGCATATTGTAGGCGAGGTACTTTGTGGCATTTGCACAATAATGGCTTTCTTCTGGCGACTCGACCAGACCATGCAGCCCATTTTTCTTCAAGTGCCTCCTTTTGTGCATTTGAAACAGCCACACTGCTAGTTTTCAGAGAGTCCAGTATTTCAACTGATGTTATTTGTGGGTTTTTCTTTGCATCCCAAACAACATTCCGGGCATTTGTCACAGATCACAGGTGAGGATGTTACCTTTAGCAGTCATTCAAACTCATTTGTGTCAAATTCTGTGCATGTTATCAGGCCAAAATCAGCAGGGTATGTAAACTTTTGATCAGGGTCATTTGGATGTTTTGGGTTGTCATTATGATTTAAAAAGAGAAAACACAGTAGTTTGACAATAAATGACTTCACCCTACCACTAACCCTGAGTGGAGAAAAAGTTTTGGTGTTATCATTCATATTCTCTGAAAAAAGGCCAAGAAAGCAAAAATTCTGTGGGGTATGTAAACTTTTTAGCATACCTGTATAAGCCCGGTCCATTAAGATTATATCGGGTCAGAAACCAACCCCAGGAAGTGTATAAGTTCTAGCCGGCTTCACGGACATGGGAAATTGGGTTTCAGGATAAAAGAGCAGCCCAAAATTAATTGATATTTTAATTGCCGAAAGGCGCACTAGATAATACAAATATATACAGAGTAATATACAGATATCACAGCCAGAAGTACAGAATAAAAGTAGGGTACAGGTTGGGGATAGCAATTAGCTGTATGTGTCACGTTACCATTCCATATAACTTGTGGATGAAGGGAAGCTCTCGCATCCACAGGCATTTTCTTAGTTTCTGGTCGTTCTCCACGCGTGACGCAGCTTCCATGGCAGAACAATGACAAAGGCTAAAGGTGTGTGGCTAGCTTTTAACCCCTAGCTCGCCCCCTCCCAGATTTGCCGCCGCCCTCTGGGTTGGACTGAATTCTCCTCCCTTGACCTAGCTGAAATAAGTCAGAATCTCTAGGATGGGTTATAACTTCCTAGCGGGAGGTCCAAACGGGATGGCTGACGTCTCAATGGGTTCGTTGGGGCTGGAGTGATATGGAGAGTCCAAACTTGGGTCGGCCAAGTGGTTCTGGAGAGCCAGTCTTGATAGCTTGGTATCCGGGAATGCTGGAGAGATGAGACGCAAGGGTGCATGCGGAGGGCTCTCAGGGTTCTGGTGGTATATTGGACTTAACCCGGGAGCACAGTAGTCTCATAATTCATCTCTAGATGTCGGTGACGCTCGGTCTAGAGTTTCCATTGATAGATAATTGATGCTGGCCGCCTTGCACAAAAGAAAGCAGGGGGTATCATCTCTGCTCCTTCTTGCCACCATTAACACATGTCCTCTAATTCTCTGGCATATGGTAAAGTTCTGTTCTTTTGGGAATTGTGTACTTATCCCAAGGGTGGAGCAAGATATGATAGAGGGAGAGATGTTTAGCTCTGTGGTATATGTTGTATTATGGTGTGTATGATCTGAAGAATTATATAACAGTGGGAGAGAAGCTGAACTGAGCATGATATGATAGTGGGAGAAATACTGAGCTCTGTGATATAAGGGTTTATATGATATGAAGCAAGATATAAAGGAAGAGATGCTCAGCTCTATGATATAAGGCTTTATACAGTATGATCTAAGGCCTCTTTCACACATCAGTGGCTCCGGTACGTGTAGTGACAGTTTTCTCACGTACCGGAGACACTGACGCATGTAGACACATTAAAATGAATGGATCTATGCACATGTCAGCGTGTTTTCACGGACAGTGTGTCCTGTTATGTTTCGGTAGCTGAGGAGTGCAGGTAAAAAAGGCAATACACCAGAGCAGTTGGAATCTATGGGATTGCAGTACCCTGACTAACCACCACAACTAGAGGCAGCCGTGGAGCGTTCCTACGTTGGTCCTAGACGCCTCGTCACAGCCTGAGAAACTAACTACACCTAAAGATAGATATAGGAAAGCTATCTGCCCGGAGCAGAACCCCAAAGATAATAGAAAGCCCCCAAACATGTAATGGCGGTTAGACAAGAGGAAATACTGACACAGAAAGAAAATAGAATGAGCAAACGCTGGGGCCCAAACTATCTAAATAGAAAAGGACAGGAAGGGTACTTACTGCAATCCCAGAAAACCCTGAAAAACACCAACTCTACTAATTTCAAAATCACCTGAGATCACACGACCTCTACCACCTAAATTAGCTCTCTGGTGTAACAAAATCAAAACAGCAGCCACTGAAAAAAACTGGAAAAAGCAAAAGAACAAAACTCAGTGGCCGAACTAAACTGAGAAGGCAGAAGCCCCCGGAGGGGACCCAGAAGGCCCCCAAAGAAGTGCAGGACAAAATGCAAAAATATAGCAACAACACAAAAGAAGAAAAATTCTTATCTGGTAGCAGGAGATGCAGAAACGACACAGCAGGCTACAAGGGAAACTGGAATGAAGGATTCAGACCAGAACAATTGATCACCGGCAACCCTGATGGGAAAATGACTCCCTTATATAAGACCAGTCAGTAACACCTGATTCCCAGTCCTCACAATCTTCACTAGTACCGCTTGTAACCACCAGAGGGAGCCTCTGCTCAGAACTCATCTCAAACCCATTCACAACAGTACCCCCCCCTTGAGGAGGGGTCACCGAACCCTCATTTGAGCAACCAGGTCGGTCAGGATGAGTTCTATGATACGCACGGATAAGTCTCCTAGCATGGATGTCCGAAGCAAACACCCAAGAATTGTCTTCTTGACCATAACCTCTCCATTTAACCAAATACTGGAGTCTTCGTCTAGAAAAACGAGAATCCAATATTTTCTCAACCACATACTCCAGATTGCCCTCAACCAAAACAGGGTCAGGAGGCACAGTAGCAGGAACCACTGGCTCAACAAACCTCTTCAACAAGGACTTGTGGAACACGTTATGGATCTTAAATGTCCCTGGAAGAAGCAAACGAAAAGAAACAGGATTAATAATCTCCATGATCTTATAAGGTCCAATGAACCTAGGCTTAAATTTAGGAGATGCTACTCTCATAGGAATATTCTTTGAGGACAACCAGACCAAGTCCCCCACTTTAAACCGAGGACCATCAGTCCTATGCCGGTTAGCAAACCGCTGGGCCTTCTCCTGAGAGAGGGACAACCTCTCCACTACCTGGTCCCAAATCTGTTGCATACACTCAACAACAGAGTCAACACCTGGACAGACAGAAGCTTCCGTCTGTCCTGAAGAAAATCGAGGGTGAAAACCAGAATTACAGAAAAACGGAGACATCAAAGTGGCAGAGCTAGCCCTATTATTAAGAGCAAACTCAGCCAAAGGCAAAAAAGAGACCCAGTCATCCTGATCAGCAGACACAAAGCATCTTAGATAAGTCTCTAATGTCTGGTTTGTTCTCTCAGTTTGACCATTGGCCTGAGGATGAAATGCCGAGGAGAAAGACAATTGAACACCCAGTTTAGAACAAAAAGTCCTCCAAAATCTGGAAACAAACTGGACTCCTCTGTCAGACACAATGTTCTCAGGAATGCCGTGTAAACGAACCACGTGCTGAAGAAACAACGGCACCAATTCAGAGGAGGAAGGCAACTTAGGTAATGGCACAAGATGTATCATTTTGGAAAACCTATCACAAATTACCCAGATGGTGGTCATTCTCTGAGAAACAGGAAGATCGGAAATGAAATCCATAGAGATATGGGTCCATGGTCTCTTGGGCACAGGCAATGGCATCAACAAACCACTAGAGCGAGAGCAAGGCTTGGAGCGAGAGCAAGTCCCGCAGGACTGCACAAATTCCCTGACATCGCGAGACAAGGTAGGCCACCAAAAGGACCGACTAACCAAGTCTCTGGTACCAAAAATTCCGTGATGCCCAGCCAATGCGGAACAATGAATCTCAGACATCACACTCTTTTTCCATTGGTCCGGGACAAACAATTTTCCAACAGGGCAGCGCTCGGGCCTATCCTCCTGACACCCCTCCAGAGCAAGTCTCAAATTGGGCGAGATGGCAGAAAGAACTACACCCTCTTTCAAAATAACAGAAGGATCAGATAACTCAGGAGAGTCCGCAAGGAAACTCCTCGAGAGGGCATCCGCCTTAACATTCTTAGTGCCAGGAAGAAAGGAAACCACAAAATTAAAACGTGTGTGAAAAACAAGGCCCACCTGGCCTGTCTAGGATTGAGTCGCTTGGCAGATTCCAGATAGACCAGATTCTTATGGTCCGTAAGGACCACCACCTGATGTTTGGCTCCCTCCAGCCAATGTCTCCACTCTTCAAAAGCCCACTTCATGGCCAATAACTCCCGATTACCCACGTCATAATTACGTTCAGTAGGAGAAAATTTTCGAGAGAAAAAGGCACAAGGGTTACTTTTAGAGGTCTCTGGATCTTTTTGGGACAAAACGGCACCTGCCCCAATTTCAGAGGCATCAACCTCCACCTGAAATGGCAGAGAAACATCAGGCTGCCGTAGAACAGGAGCAGAAGTGAATCTCTGCTTAAGTTCCTGAAATGCAAAGACTGCCTCAGGAGGCCAATTCACCACATCAGAACCCTTTCTGGTCAAATCAGTTAATGGTTTAACAATAACCGAGAAATTACCAATAAATTTACGATAAAAATTGGCAAAACCCAAAAATCTCTGAAGAGCCTTTAATGAAGTAGGTTGGACCCAATCACAGATGGCCTGAACCTTGACCGGGTCCATTTCAATAACAGATGGGGACAAAATGAATCCCAGAAATGAGATCTTCTGTACTCCAAAAAGACACTTTGATCCCTTCACATACAGAGCATTATCCCTCAAAATCTGGAACACAGTCCGAACATGTTTCACATGAGAGTCCCAGTCATTAGAAAAAATCAAGATATCATCCAAATAAACAATCAGAAATTTGTCCACAAAATCCCTGAAAATGTCATTCATGAAGGACTGGAAGACGGAAGGGGCATTAGTGAGCCCAAAGGGCATCACTAGGTACTCAAAATGCCCTTCAGGGGTATTGAATGCCGTCTTCCATTCATCCCCGTGCTTAATGCGAATAAGGTTATACGCCCCCCTGAGGTCAAGCTTGGTAAACCAAGTAGCGTTTTTCACCCTGGAAAACAGGTCAGAAATCAAGGGTAACGGGTATTGATATTTCACAGTAATATTGTTCAAGAGACGATAATCAATACACGGCCTTAATGAACCATCTTTTTTGGCCACAAAGAAAAAACCGGCACCTAAGGGTGAAGAGGATGGTCTGATATGACCCTTCTCCAATGATTCCTTGATATAAGACCGCATAGCGTCATGTTCAGGTACAGACAAGTTAAAAAGGCGACCTTTAGGGAATTTACTACCCGGCACTAATTCAATAGCGCAGTCATAGCTCCTATGGGGAGGTAAGGATGCAGATTTACTTTCGCTAAACACATCAGAAAAATCAAACAAAAAGTCAGGAACATCCTGAGCTTGGGGGAGGCAGAAAAAACAGGAGTGTTGGTATTAACACATTGGCAGCCCCAACTGGTTACAGACACAGATTTCCAATCCAAAACAGGATTATGAGACTGTAACCAAGGGAAACCCAGTACGATAATATCATGCAGATTATATAGAACCAAAAATTTGCAGCACTCCTGGTGATCAGGTTCAACCCTCATTATCACCTGAGTAGAAAACTGGGGTTTATTCTCAGCCAAAGGGGTAGAATCGATCCCCAGTAGGGGAATAGACTTCTGTAGGGGTATCAAGGGAAACCCACAACGTTTAGCAAAATCATAATCCATCAGGTTAATAGCTGCTCCAGAATCAACGAAAGCCTGAGCAGAAAATGAGGACAGAGAGCATATCAGAGTGACAGTTAATAAAAACTTAGTCTGAACACTACCCAAGACAACTGAGCGTGCAAAACGTCTTCCCCGCTTAGGGCAGACTGAAATAGCATGAGAGGCATCACCACAGTAGAAACATAACCTATTGCGCTTTCGAAACTCATGACGCTGTGCCCCAGACACCACTCCATCACACTGCATGGGCTCAGAAGCTGGCTCACAAGGCAACACTATACCACGCATACTTCTCCGCTCACGCAAACGTCTGTCAATTTGAATCGCTAATGACATAGATGCAAATTGCCTCTTCAAACAAAGAGGACTTGTACTCTATAGCGCCACCTATTGGAAGTAGCGATCCTACAAGTCACAATCAACCCTTTAACGAGTCTTGTAATATGACTTAGGATAAAAGCCAAATCAGAATCTCCATTTGCAGACACGGTGTTTCGGACTGTTGGTCCTCGTCAGTGCAAAGTAGGAGAGATCTGATTTGGCTAGATGAGAGGCTCTGGACTGGGGTCTGGGGGTAAGGTTACTCCTTGTGGAGAGTGACATACCAAGGTTACTCCTTGTGGAGAATGACATAGAATCATTGAGACCAGAGGGGACAGGGAATCCCACCATAACATCCTTTACATTATCCGACAGACCCTTCCGGAAAAGGGCCGCCAAAGCGTCGTCATTCCATTTGGTCAGGACTGCCCACCTACGGAATCTCTGACAGTATAACTCAGCGTCATCAAGCCCCTGATTTAATGCCAACAAGGCTTTTTCAGCTTGATCAGTGACATTAGGCTCATCGTACAATAACCCCAAAGCCTGAAAAAACGCATCAACATCACTCAAAACAGGATCCCCAGGTATCAGGGAAAAAGCCCAATCCTGAGGATCGCCGCGCAGGAGAGAGATGATAATTTGAACCTGCTGCGCTGCGTTTCCTGAGGACTTAGATTTTAAGGCAAAAACAATTTACAATTATTTTTGAAATTCTGAAACTTAGCTCGATCCCCTAAAAACAAATCTGGCATGGGGATCCTAGGTTCCACAACAGGCAACCTAGCAAGATATGCAGCAATACTCCGAACCTCAGTGGCAAGCTGATCCACACGACCAGACAACTGTGCAAACTCCATTGGGAGAAAAGATCCTCCCCAGCACCCAGAGATACAGAGGGAAAAAAAAAAAAAAATGCAACAAACAGAAAAATATCTCTGACAACTCTGACAACCTTTTTTCTATCACAATATTTTTTCCCTTCTGTGAGTACCATACAATTTTCAATTTTTAGGCCGTTGATACTGTTATGTTTCGGTAGCTGAGGAGTGCAGGTAAAAAAGGCAATACACCAGAGCAGTTGGAATCTATGGGATTGCAGTACCCTGACTAACCACCACAACTAGAGGCAGCCGTGGAGCGTTCCTACGTTGGTCCTAGACGCCTCGTCACAGCCTGAGAAACTAACTACACCTAAAGATAGATATAGGAAAGCTATCTGCCCGGAGCAGAACCCCAAAGATAATAGAAAGCCCCCAAACATGTAATGGCGGTTAGACAAGAGGAAATACTGACACAGAAAGAAAATAGAATGAGCAAACGCTGGGGCCCAAACTATCTAAATAGAAAAGGACAGGAAGGGTACTTACTGCAATCCCAGAAAACCCTGAAAAACACCAACTCTACTAATTTCAAAATCACCTGAGATCACACGACCTCTACCACCTAAATTAGCTCTCTGGTGTAACAAAATCAAAACAGCAGCCACTGAAAAAAACTGGAAAAAGCAAAAGAACAAAACTCAGTGGCTGAACTAAACTGAGAAGGCAGAAGCCCCCGGAGGGGACCCAGAAGGCCCCCCAAAGAAGTGCAGGACAAAATGCAAAAATATAGCAACAACACAAAAGAAGAAAAATTCTTATCTGGTAGCAGGAGATGCAGAAACGACACAGCAGGCTACAAGGGAAACTGGAATGAAGGATTCAGACCAGAACAATTGATCACCGGCAACCCTGATGGGAAAATGACTCCCTTATATAAGACCAGTCAGTAACACCTGATTCCCAGTCCTCACAATCTTCACTAGTACCGCTTGTAACCACCAGAGGGAGCCTCTGCTCAGAACTCATCTCAAACCCATTCACAACAGTGTCCGTGTGCAAAATACACTGACATGTCTGTTTTTCTCCGGCAGCATGGGCCGCAAAATGTGCTGCACACGTGCACGCGGAGAACAGTTCACACTGTCCTCTGTGCGCACGGACAGCACAGACGGCTACAGTAAGCGTTTTCCCCTGCCTGTGGTGCTGAAGTCAGTTGTCATTATTCTCTCTGCTTTGCTGGCAACAATGCGAGCAGGGAGAATAAATGAAAGAAAACCCAACGTGGGGTCGCCCTTAGATTATGAACCAACCCGGCAAAACTATACAAGTGCAGGCTGCTATTCTCAGGCTGGAAAGGGGCCATGAATATGGGCCCCCCAGCCTAAAAATAGCCGCTCGCAGCTGCCCAGAAAAGGTGCATCTATTAGATACACCTATTCTGGAGCTTTGTCAGGTTCTTCCCAATTGCCCTGTAGTGGTGGCAAGGGGGGTTAATAAGGGATTAATGTCACCTTTCTATTGTAAGGTGACATTAAGCCAGGCTTAGTAATGAAGAGGTGTCAATAAGACACCTCTTCATTACTAATCCTATAGTAAGTAAAGGGTTAAATAAACACACACACATAAAGAATAAAGTATTTTAATGAAAGAATACATCACACAGGTTTTCCATCTTTATTACACTGCTATTCCCAGTGAAGCCCTCGATCTCCTAGAAAAAAAATAAAAAAATTAACCAACAATATCCCATACCTGTCTGCCGTACAGTCAAGTCCCACGGCGCAATCCATTTGGGGGGGTTAGCCAGTTTACATCCGGTGCGCTGCTAATGCAGCCGATCCGACTGTAAACTACTGGGGAATGAATGGGAGCAGCGTGCAGAGGCTCAGTGACTGGGGGTGACATCACTGAGCCTGTGCTCGCTGACAGCTGAACTCCTGTAACCTCAGTGCCATGGGAAAATAACGGTGCTATGAGCAACAGTTTTCCTTGTAGACAGTTGTGGTAACTGAGGCCTATTATTCTTATCATTTCAATGGTGTTATCGTACTTCTATAAAGCTGGAAATAACACAATTTATTAACGTGCTAACACAGACTGCAGGGGGAGCCCAGGGGGGAGCCCAGTATCACACAGGATAGGATTAGATACACGGATCAGCAAACTGTATCACACAGGATAGGATTAAATACACGGCTCAGCAGACAGTATCACACAGGATAGGATTAGATACACGGTTCAGCAGACAGCAACACACAGGATAGGATTAGATACATGGATCAGCAGACTGTATTACACAGGATAGGTTTAGATACAATTGAAAAATCTGTCACTCAACTTCAGAATTTGTGATTTTATTGCATCCGTATGTAATAGCAATCAAACAGCAAAACGTTTCGGTCCACAAACGGACCTTCGTCAGTTGCGTTTATGATTACTGAGTCAACTTAAATCCAAATGAAGCAATCAGAGGCAATAACCGCTTAGGTAAGATAGAATATTTCAATGGAGCAGGTTTGCAGCCTGATAGACTTAGAGCCGAGTGGAGCAACCAGAGGCAATGACCACTTAAGCAAAATAGAATATTTCAATGGAGCAGGTTTGCAGCCCTGTGAGAAGCGCTGTCGACGCGGTATCCACCACTAGGATAGGATTAGATACACAGGTCAGCAGTCAGTATAACACAGGATAGGATTTCAGCAGACAATAATACACAGGAGAGAATTAGATACATGGCTACGCAGACAGTATCACACAGTAGAGGATTAGAAACACAGCTCAGCAGACAGCAACACAGAGGATAGGATTAGATACACGGCTCAGCAGACAGTAAAACACAGGATAGGATTAGATATGCAGCTCAGCAGACAGTATCACACAGGATAGGATTAGATACACGGATCAGCAGACAGTATCACACAGGATAGGATTAGATACACGGCTCAGCAGACTGCATCACACAGGATATGATTAGATACACGGCTCAGTAGACAGTATAACACAGGATAGGATTAGATTCACAGCTCAGCAGACAGTATCACACAGAACAGGATTAGATACACGGCTCAGCATTCAGTATCACACAAGATAGGATTGGATGCGCAGCTCAGCACACAGTATCACACAGGATAGGATTAGATACACGGCTCAGCAGACAGTATCACACAAGATAGGATTAGAGACACGGCTCAGCAAACTGTATCACACAGGATAAGATTAGATACACGGCTCAGCAGACAGTATCATACAGGAAAGGATTAGAGACAGGGCTCAGCTGATTGTATCACATATGATAGGATTAGATACACGGCTCAGCAGTCAGTATCACACAGGATAGGATTAGATACACGGCTCAGCAGACAGTATCACACAGGATAGGATTAGATACACGGCTCTGCAAACTGTATCACACAGGATAGGATTAGATACACGGCTCAGCAGACTATCACACAGGATAGGATTAGATACACACCTTAGCAAACAGTAAGGCCGGCGTCACACTCACCGTAGAAAAAACGGACCGCATTCTACGAGCGTAATACGCCAATGTAACGGGTCTGGGAGGCGGAACCTCTGAGCTACTATACAAAGGGGCGGACCTTGTAAGAGAGCGGGTGGCGACCAGGGTGGACGGGCAGGTAGTAACAGCAGATAACCGGGGTAGTCTCTGGATGAACGGGCAGGAAGTCGCGGCAAGTGACCGAGGCAGTCTCTGGATGAGTGGGCAGGAGGTCACGGCAAGTGACCGGGGCAGTCTCTGGAGGAGTGGGCAGGTGGTCACGGCAAGTGACCAGGGCAGTCTCTGGAAGAAGGTAGATACGACCTGTGATGGCTGAGCCTCCAGGTAGGCTAGCAGGAAGATAGAAGATGAGCGCTCCCAGGTGAGCGAGCGAGAGTCACTGGAATAGCAGAAGATCACGGTACGTGACGGCAGAGCCTCCAGGTAGGCTAGCAGGCAGGTAACAGATGAGCGCTCCCAGGTGAGCGGGCGAGAGTAACTGTAATAGCAGAAGATCACGGTACGTGACGGCAGAGCCTCCAGGTAGGCTAGCAGGCAGGTAACAGATGAGCGCTCCCAGGTGAGCTAGCAGGCAGGTAACAGACAGCAACCTGGCAGGAATCAGACAGGTATCTGGCAAGGACCCTGAGGACTGAAGCAGAGTAGTGAACAGTGCAACAACATTGCTCGGGCACCTCCATTTTGGAGGAGGGGCCTTATATAAGGTGAAGTCCTCCGGCCATTGGCCGGGGACTCCTTAGGACGACGCGCGTGGCCCCTTTAAGAGGGAGGGCAGCGCCCGCACACGCGCCCTAAGCACAGTGGCAGGAAAAGAGCGTGCGCCGCCAGCAGAGCGGCAGGAGGACGCCGGACCTGGAGCAGAGGGGTGAGGGGAACAGCGTCCCTGCCTGGCAGAGGGCAGGGACGCCGACGCCGGCGCTACAGCCAAAATGTTGCCGGGACAATAATCCGTATTTCATCCGTTGTCAGGGTGCGGCTGCGTATTTTGCGCATGTAAGCATCCGTATGCAATCCGTATGGCATCCGTACAGCGTATTTTTCTCGCCGCCTTGCAAAAGGGACATTTAACGTTTTTTAGGCCTGAAACTCATTCAAATCATCATCAGCAAGGCTATTTATTGGCTCTGCATCAGGTTGCAGCCCCCAATCTTGCCATTTTGGTGGTGTGCTTGTGTTGGAGTCCTGCTGCTTGCTTGCCAACATGTCTGACACTCTTCAGTTCACCCCAACTGATCGAGTGTTGTACAACTGGGTTTTGTCCCGCCGCTTTGGCCAGCCTTACCCAGTAATCGTTGATCTGCGGAGGAGGAGGCGAATGTGGGTGCATCCGCATTTGAGGTAACGCCTCACTAAAGGCCATCTTCACCGCCTTTATGCATCTCTGCGGACTCATCCAGACAAGTTTTTTCTGTTTTGTCAGATGACCATTCTCACTTTTGATGTTTTGTTGGAGATTGTGCGCCCTGGGATCACCTACCATGATACCAGGATGCGGAAAGCTATCTATGCAGAGGAGTGCCTTCTCCTTACGCTACGGTATGTATTCCTCACCTACATACTGTCTGTTGATGATGTGTTTTCCCACAAGTTTGCATTTACCCTTATGGCTGTTGCAGAAATATCCTCATAATCTATCCCATATATCAGCTACAACTACCAGAACTATTATGTTTATGTAAAAATGACAGAAACCTTTGACTTGTGGTAAATAGAACTTAGGATTGTTTGTAAATGAAATGATTTACCGGTTATGTATAGTGCGCTTGTTCTACCTTTGAGCATGTGTAATGATTGCTCTCTCTACATTTGGTTACTTGTAGGTTCCTAACTACTGGCATATCTTATGCTGCACTCCATCTGGAGTTTTTGATTGGGAGGTCCACCATATCTGGCATTGTGTGTGATACATGCTCACAACTCCTGGACAGACTTCATCAACTGGTGATGCCTGAGCCAAAGATGGAAGACTGGAAGAGGATTGCCGGGGGATTTGAGGAGCAATGCCAGTTCCCAAATTGTATAGGAGCCCTTGATGGGAAGCACATCCGTGTGCGTAAACCGCCGAACTCAGGGTCCCAATTCTATAATTATAAACAATATTTTTCTGCTGTGCTGTTGGCTCTGGTTGACAGTAACTACAGGTTTATAATTGTAGACATTGGGGCCTATGGAAGAACTGGAGACTCAAGAGTCTTCAATTCTTCCATTATGGGTCAGTGGCTGCGTAATAACCAGTTGGACCTACCACCATCACGGCAACTTCCTGGCTCCAATCTTGAACCTGTGGCAGATGTTTTAGTTGGGGATGAGGCCTTCCAACTATCTAGGAATGTCATGAGGCCATATCCACGACAAAACCTTGACCACGTCATAGGATCTTCAACTTGCGCCTATCACGAGCCAGGTGCCTGGTGGAGTGTGCCTTTGGCATTCTATGTTCAAAATGGCGGGTCCTCCAGTCTGCAATTCAGCTGAGTGAAGCCAACGTCAATGAGGTCATCAAAGCATGTGTTGTCCTACACAATTTCTCTCAAAGGCATGATTGTGGCCCATCTGATGTTGGTGAAAGTGTGGTGACCAATGGGGATATGCCTAGCCCACATGTAATCCCTGTACGTCGTCCATCTCTTTACCCAGTATTTTGTGTCACCTGAATGTACTACAACATGGCAAGATGATGCTTTATCCATGCTGTAATGTTTGTGTGTGTGTATTTAAGTAAACTATTTTTTGTACACATAGTCTCTGTGTGTTGTTAATGGTCATAACAGATGTGTTGGTGGTTGAGTACAACCAACTTATAAAAAAATACTCCAAACTTTTTATAAAAATAGATATTTATATGTGCAAACTGCCACTTGAGGTAGTGACTACCATATTTGCTTCATATGGTATATGTATTTACAGCACAATAGTGTAAGTGTGCATTCCTACACAAGTACCAAAATAAGGCATGACAAAATTACAAATGTTTCTATACATAATAGTATGTCAAGACAAAAACCAATAGTCAATATGGCTAATGCTGATCATATGTGACCCATATGTGGGATTGTAAAAAAGCAGAGTGGACTGACAGCACTAACTGCATTGGGGCGCTCGTCTCACAGCCAAGGAACCTTCTTGGACACGTAATCAATTGCAATAGAAGAAACAGCGCTCCATCCAGGTGAAATAATTTTCAAAAAGCTTTAATCCGCCATATAAATGTGACGTTTCGACCCATAACAGGTCTTTTTCAAGCATGTTACAAATCAAGCCAGGCTGGCCTTAAATAGTCATGGTGTGTACAAACCACCAATCGAACGAAAGGTTACAGCCCACTTATAAATTACATAACATATCATACAATCTATTACATAATTATAAATCTAGTTACATAATAATAATATAGATAATCATATCCATTCAAAGAACACTTGAAAACAGTATAATATACAAATGGATCGCATATCTAGCACATTCCATATTATGCTTTGTTGTTGCATCCTCATCGTCATGGTAACGATCCTCCAATGGTCTCACATGTCCAACCTTCATGTCCATGACGATACAAGTTATGTCCCAATCACCACCAACACCCATAGTGGCGCTGAAAAGCATTCCAGCCAATCAGGTCATATGTCACATAGATTAATCGGCGAACATACCTATCACAGCACCGCTATTGTAGCACGCAAGCCTGAATCACAGTGTTTCCTATCCCGGAAACCACGCCCACATCACGTGATCAGCCAAAGCAAAACACAGACAGATGGGAGCGCAGCGTCATCAGAGAGGGCCGCATCACATGACCGCAGTCACAACTCTGATGACAGCAGCGCCCACCACCCAATCAGTGAATGCTCTGCCGGTCACCATGGCGAGGACGTCACTATGGCAACCCACCTAGGTTATATGGACATAGACAATCAAAATACAATACAATCATGTTATTTCTTGCATAGAAAAAAACAAAGTAATCGAGGGACAGAAAGAGCAAACAAACAAAACACATTATCATCAATGATCTAGAAAAAATTATCACTACAAAATGAAGTTGATTATCCACTCCTTCTGGCCACCGTGATAGGAAACACTGTGATTCAGGCTTGCGCGTTACCATGACGATGAGGATGCAACAACAAAGCTAGATGGAATGGAATGTGCTAGATATGCGATCCATTTGTATATTATACTGTTTTCAGTGTTCTTTCAATGGATATGATTATCTATATTATTATTATGTAACTAGATTTATATATTATGTAATAGATTGTATGATATGTTATGTAATTTATAAGTGGGCTGTAACCTTTTGTTCGATTGGTGGTTTGTACACACCATGACTATTTAAGGCCAGCCTGGCTTGATTTGTAACATGCTTGAAAAAGACCTGTTTTGGGTCGAAACGTCGCATTTATATGGCGGATTAAAGGTTTTTGAAAATTATTTCACCTGGATGGAGCGCTGTTTCTTCTATTGCCATATGTGGGATTGGTCACATTAGACAAGTGCAAAGATGCATTTGACAACTGTGAGTGAACTTAACCCCTTAGTGACAGAGCCATTTTGCAGCTTAATGACCGGGCCAATTTTTACAATTCTGACCACTGTCACTTTATGAGGTTATAACTCTGGAACGCTTTAACGAATCCCGCTGATTCTGAGATTGTTTTTTCGTGACATATTGTACTTCACGTTAGTGGTAAAATTTCTTTGATATGACTTGTGTTTATTTATGAAAAAAACGGAAATATGGCGAAAATTTTGAAAATTTAACAATTTTCAAACTTTAAATTTTTATGCCCTTAAATCAGAGAGATATGTCACACAAATTTCTTAATAAATAACATTTCCCACATGTCTACTTTACATCAGCACAATTTTGGGACCAAAATTTTTTTTTTTTACGAAGTTATAAGGGTTAAAAGTTGACCAGCGATTTCTCATTTTTACAACACCATTTTTATTTTAGGGACCACCTCACATTTGAAGTCACTTTGAGGGGTCTATATGATGAAAATAGCCAAAAGTGACACCATTCTAAAAACTGCACCCCTCAAGGTGCTCAAAACCACATTCAAGAAGTTTATTAACCCTTTACGTGCTTCACAGGAACTGAAGCAATGTGGAAGGAAAAAATTAACATTTAATGTTTTTTGCAAAAACTTTAATTCGGAACCTATTTTTTTATTTTCACAACTGTTAAAAGAAAAAATGAACCACAAAATTTGTTGTGCAATTTCTCCTGATTAAGCCGATACCCCATATGTGGGGGTAAACCACTTTTTGGGCGTACGGCAGAGGTTGCAAGGGAAGGAGCGACATTTGACTTTTTCAACGCAGAATTGGCTGGACGCCATGTCGCGTTTGTAGAGGCCCTGATGTGTCTAAACAGTGGAAACCCATCACAAGTGACCCCATTTTGGAAACTAGACCCCCTAAGGAACTTATCTAGATGTGTGGTGAGCACTTTGAACCTCCAAGTGCTTCACAGAAGTTTATAACATAGAACCGTGAAAATAAAAGATCATATTTTTTCCACAAAAACGATCTGTTTACCCCAATTTTTATTTTCCCAAGGGTAACAAGACCCCAAAAGTTTTTGTGCAATTTGTCCTGAGCATGCCGATACCCATATGTGGGGGTAAACAACTGTTTGGGCGCACGGCAGGGCTTGGAAGTGAAGGAGCGCCGTTTGACTGTTTCAAACCAAAATTGGCTGGAATTGAAATTGGACGCCATGTCGCATTTGGAGAGCCCCTGATACGCCTAAACAGTCGAAACCCCCCACAAATCACACCATTTTGGAAACTAGACCCCTTAAGGAACTTATCTAGATGTGTGGTGAGCACTTTGAACCCCCAAGTGCTTCACAGAAATTAATAAACGTAGAGCCGTGAAAATAAAAAATCATTTTTTTCCTCAAAAATGATTCTTTAGCCCGCTATTTTTTTTATTTTCCCAAGGGTAACAGGAGAAATTGGACCCAAAAAGTTGTTGTGCAATTTTTCCTGAGTACGCTGATACCCCATATGTGGGGTGAAACCACTGTTTGGGCGCATGGGAGTGCTTGGAAGGGAAGGAGCGCCATTTTGTAATGCAGACTTTGATGGAATGTTCTGCGGGCGTCATGTTGTGTTTGCAGAGCCCTTGATGTACCTAAACAGTAGAAACCCCCTGCAAGTGACACCATTTTGGAAACTAGACCCCCCAAGGAGCTTATCTACAGTCATGGCCAAAAGTTTTGAGAATGACACAAATATTAATTTTTACAAAGTCTACTGCTTCACTTTTTCTAATGGCAATTTGCATATACTACAGAATGTTATAAAGAGTGATCAGCTTAACAGCAATTACTTGCAAAGTCAATATTTGGCTAGAAAATGAACTTTATCCCCCAAAACACATTTCAACATCATTGCAGCCCTGCCTTAAAAGGACCAGCTAACCTCTTTTCAGTGATTGCTCCATTAACACAGGTGTGGGTGTTGATGAGGACATGGCTGGAGATCAATCTGTCATGATTAAGTAAGAATGACACCACTGGACACTTTAAAAGGAGGCTGGTGCTTGGCATCATTGTTTCTCTTCTGTTAACCATGGTTATCTCTAAAGAAACATGTGCAGTCATCATTGCAATGCACAAAAATGGCCTAACAGGGAAGAGTATCGCAGCTAGAAAGATTGCACCTCAGTCAACAATCTATCGCATCATCAAGAACTTCAAGGAGAGAGGTTCCATTGTTGCCAAAAAGGCTTCAGGGCGCCCAAGAAAGACCAGCAAGCGCCAGGACCATCTCTTAAAAGTGTTTCAGCTGCGGTATCGGGCTACCAGCAGTGCAGAGCTTGCTCAGGAATGGCAGCAGGCAGGTGTGAGTGCATCTGCACGCACTGTGAGGCGGAGACTCTTGGAGCAAGGCCTGGTCTCAAGGAGGGCAGCAAAGAAGCCACTTCTCTCCAGAAAAAACATCATGGACAGACTGATATTCTGCAAAAGGTACAGGCAGTGGACTGCTGAGGACTGGGGTAAAGTTATTTTCTCTGATGAATCCCCTTTTCGATTGTTTGGGACATCAGGAAAACGCCTCATTCGGAGAAGACAAGGTGAGCGCTACCACCAGTCTTGTCTCATACCAACAGTTAAGCATCCTGAAACCATTCATGTGTGGGGTTGCTTCTCAGCCAAGGGAATCGGCTCTCTCACAGTCTTGCCTAAAAACACAGCCATGAATAAAGAATGGTACCAGAATGTCCTCCAAGAGCAAATTCTCCCAACCCTCCAAGAGCAGTTTGGCGATCAACAATGCCTTTTCCAGCATGATAGAGCACCTTGCCATAAAGCAAAGGTGATAACTAAGTGGCTTAGGGAACAAAACATAGAGATTTTGGGTCCATGGCCTGGAAACTCCCCAAATCTTAATCCCATTGAGAACTTGTGGTCAATCATCAAGAGACGGGTGGACAAACAAAAACCTAAAAATTCTGACAAAATGAAAGCATTGATTGTGCAAGAATGGACTGCTATCAGTCAGGATTTGGTCCAGAAGTTGATTGAGAGCATGCCAGGGAGAATTGCAGAGGTCCTGAAGAAGAAGGGTCAACACTGCAAATATTGACTTGCTGCATTAACTCATTCTAACTGTCAATATAAGCTTTTGTTTTTCATATGTTTGCAATTATTATATTTCTGTCTGTGATAAAAACATCTGTCAAACACACATAAAAACCAGAGGGCAGCACATCATGTGAAAATATAATATTTGTGTCATTCTCAAAACTTTTGGCCATGACTGTAGATGTGTGGTGAGCACTTTGAACCCCCAAGTGCTTCACAGAAATTTATAAACGCAGAGCCGTGAAAATGAAAAATCATTTTTTTTCTCAAAAATGTTTTTTTTAGCCAGCTATTTTTTATTTTCCCAAGGGTAACAGGAGAAATTAGAATCCCAAAATTGGTGTGCAATTTGTCCTGAGTACGCTGATACCCCATATGTTGGGGTAAACCACTGTTTGGGCGCATGGCAGGGCTCGGAAGGGAGGGAGCGACATTTGACTTTTTGAAAGCCACGTCGTGTTTGGAGACCCCCTGATGTGTCTAAACAGTGGAAACCCCCCACAAGTGACCCCATTTTGGAAACTAGACACCTTAAGGAACTTATCTAGATGTGTGGTGAGCACTTTGAACCCCCAAGTGTTTCACAGAAATTTATAAACGCAGAGCCGTGAAAATGAAAAATCATTTTTTTTCTCAAAAATGTTTTTTTTAGCCAGCTATTTTTTATTTTCCCAAGGGTAACAGGAGAAATTAGAACCCCAAAATTGGTGTGCAATTTGTCCTGAGTATGCTGATACCCCATATGTTGGGGTAAACCACTGTTTGGGCGCACGGCAGGGCTCGGAAGGGAGGGAGCGACATTTGACTTTTTGAAATCCACGTCGTGTTTGGAGACCCCCTGATGTGTCTAAACAGTGGAAACCCCCCACAAGTGACCCCATTTTTGAAACTAGACCCCTTAAGGAACTTATCTAGATGTGTGGTGAGCACTTTGAACCCCAAGTGTTTCACAGAAATTTATAAACGCAGAGCTGTGAAAATAAAAAATCATTTTTTTTCTCAAAAATGATTTTTTTAGCCAGCTATTTTTTATTTTCCCAAGGGTAACAGGAGAAATTAGAACCCCAAAATTGGTGTGCAATTTGTCCTGAGTACGCTGATACCCCATATGTTGGGGTAAACCACTGTTTGGGCGCACGGCAGGGCTCGGAAGGGAGGGAGCGCCATTTGACTTTTTGAACGCCACGTCGTGTTTGGAGACCCCCTGATGTGCCTAAATAGTGGAAATCCCTCAATTCTAGCTCCAACCCTAACCCCAACACACCCCTAACCCTAATCCCAACCCTAATCCTAACCTAAATCCCAACCCTAATTCCAACCCTAACCTTAATTGTAACCCTAACCCTAATTTTAACCCTAACCCTAATTGTAACCTTAACCCTAATTATAACCCTAATTATAACCCTAACCCTAAGGCTAGGTTCATTTTGCGTTTTACCAGCCCGTTCAACACATAGCGTTGACGGGCTGGTAACGGTATAGCATAACACGATCGCGTTATGCTATACCCGCTAGCGCAGAGGAATCAGCAGATGATTCATCTGCGCTAGCGGTGACGGAGCCCAGACGCTGCAGCCCGCGTCCGAGGCTCCGTCACTGAATGATGGCACGTCGCAAACGCATCCCGCTTTACGGCATGCGTCGCGATGCGCCCTCAAATGGGGGTGAATGGCAGCGTTAACGGACTGCGTTACACCGCGTTATACCGCGGTGTAACGCAGTCCGTCTAACGGACTGCCATAACGCAGTATGAACCCAGCTTAACCCTAATGCTAATTATAACCCTAACCCTAATGCTAACCCTAACCCTAATGCTAACCCTAACCCTAATTATAACCCTAACCCTAATTATAACCCTAACCCTAACAGAAAAATGAAAATAAATATAATTTCTATTTTTTATTATATGTCCCTAACTAAGGGGGTGATAAATGGGGGGGTTATGTACTGTTTTTTTTATTTTGATCACTGTGATAGTTTATCACAGTGATCAAAATGCACTTTCTGGAGAATGAATGAAATCATTTTTGAATCTGCCGCCAAGCAGATCGGCGGGCGGACTGCGCATGCGCCCGCCATTTTTTTTTTGCAGGAAGAAGACGCCGGGATCCTGGGGCCTGCGGGAGGACGGAGGACACCGGTAAGTATACGGGGGGGCGATTGGGGGACCGGGGGACCCTCATTTTCTCCCTCTGATGTGCGATCACATCAGAGGGGAGAGAAATCATTTTTTTTTTTTTTTGCGATCGCATCTATGCTTGCATAGATGCGATCGCAACACCGGGATCGGTGAATACCGACCCGGATCATGTTCTCTGGGGTCTCGGCTACCCCCGGTAGCCGAGACCCCAGAGAATATTTGCCCATCCCCCCCAGGACACAGCGGCACGTAGCGGCGGGCGCACTGAGCATGCGCCCGCCATTTTCTTCATCGCGCCGGCCCCGGGGGACACCGGAGGGCCCTGGGGCCACATACAGGACATCGGGGGCCACATGGGGGTCCCGGGGACCCTTTTTCTCTGTCCTCTGATGTCCGATGACATCAGGGGACAAAGAAATTAAATGACACAACTTTTTTTTTTGTTGCGGTCGCCGTTATAGGGTTAATAACGGCGATCGCAACATCGGTGTCGGTAAAAACCGACCCGATTCATGTTCTCTGGGGTCTTGGCTACCCCCGGTAGCCGAGACCCCGGAGAAAATGCGCCTCTGGGGGCGCTATTCACTTTTTCCACAGCGCCGTTAATTAACGGCGCTGTGGTTTAAGTACCCTTAATGACCGCCGTTAAAAGGCGTATCGGCGGTCGTTAAGGGGTTAAATATAAAAAATGGACAAACGTTCACTATGTATAGTGAAGACCATATGTTACCCATATGTTTGGTTCACAAGATTACACTACTGCAAATATGCAATAGACAACATGGATTAACAAAAAATCTAAAAAAATAACAAACTTTTCCATAAATAATAATAAATAAGCAAAATAACAAACTTTCACTATCACTAGTGAGCACCATATCTGCCCCATATGGTTGGGTTCTAAGACTAGACTAATGCAATGATGCATTAGCCAACAATGTTTAAAATGGATGGGGAAAAAATAACAAACATTGGTATAAATTATAAGATATAAAGGATCCAAAAATTTTCACCTAGCACATATCCCACCAGCTAAGTACCATATGCTGTTTGTAGGCATTCACATGAATGCAAATATGCATTACGCAACATGGTGTAAAAATAAATGTAAAAAAATAACAAACTGCTTTTGAAATCATAATATATAAGTAAAATAAAAAATCAAAGCTGGTGGTATGTGGGTGGTGGGGTTGGCAGGTTCCCAGCATCTCTGTGTGGTTGGCTTGGATGACCACCTTGACCATCACCCTGTTGGGGTGGATTTTCTGGGCCCTGAGCTAACATCTGCCCACGGTCAGGTTGGTGTGTGGGCACATTGCCATACAGATAAGGGAGATTATATTCCTGTGTAAGATGATACCCACGAGAATCATACCCCCCAATATGACATCCAGGTTGGGACCAGCCTCCAACACTGGATCTGTACAAGTGGCCATATTGGGAAGTCGGATTATAGCCAGTCATTTGACCCTGTTGTTGCCAAGGTTGGTTGGGTGGGAGAATGGGTTGAGGTTTAGGCACCCGTGCAGGAGGATCATCAGATCCTAATTGAGCATGCAAATTTTGGTGGGGGGCAAGGCGCAGAAGGTTACGGGTTGAGAGCTGCCAACTCTCAAGGAATTCAAACACCTCATATGGGGTATTGGGGGGGTGTGCATGCATCAATTAGGATGTGCATTGATCCTCGCACACGGAGTCTGAGCTCACGGGTTAGGGGACGAATGTAGCGGGCAAGGCTATGGGCACAGGCCTCCTCACCCTCATACACAGCTGCCCTTGAAAGGTAATTGAGTACCCCAGTGTCCACATGCCTACGTGTGTCTGACCCAGTGATGTCTCGCCGTCTTCTCCCACGGAGAAAATGCATCAAGGACCATACATGAGATAGTAAGCAGTGGAGGTGAATCATGAGGTATTAGTTGCTGTGTTTTGTTTTTTTTACATCTTCCAAAGACATACTGATAGAGAAGTTAGATTGTGATCCCCATTGGGGACAGCGATGATAATGTCTGTAACGTGCTGCAGAATATGATAGCGCTATATAAGCAAAGCATTATTATAAATAATAACATCTGACGCTTATTTTGCACTTTGCTCTCTTCAGAATATGATAAGAGACATTCAATTTGCAGAAAATAAATTTGCTACAAATTGAATTTCCTGTTAAAATCCGCTTGATTTGACAAATCTCATCAGAACTGCTCATCTTGAACAATCATTACTCTGTGCTAGTACATTACATAATACACTGTTCCAGGTCACTAAGGCTCATGGCATATTTGCTCCCCATCAACCTATTATCTTATGTAGAAATGATGGGTCACATAGTGCTTGTCATTTCCCCCTCGCTAGTTTGATTATGATTAGTGTGAAGTTTTCACAATCAGTGATGGTTTGGGGAGCCATGTCATCTGCTGGTATAAGTCCACTGTGTTTTATCAAGACTAAAGTCAGCACAGCTGTCTACCAGGGAATTTTAGAGCACTTCATGCTTCCCTCTGCCGACAAGCTTTTTGGAGATGGAAATTTCATTCTCCAGCAGGACTTGGCACCTGTCCACACTGCCAAAAGTACCAATACCTGGTGTAAAAACAACAGTATCACTGTACTTGATTGGCCAGCTTCCATAATACCTCAGCAGAGCCACAGGCTGATCGCCTCCATGCCGTGCTGCTTTGATGCAGTCATTGATGCAAAATGAGCCCCGACCAAGTATTGAGTGCATTTACTGAATATACATTTCAGAAGTCCAACATTTCGGATTTTAAAATCATTTTTCAAGCTGGTGTTATGAAGTATTCAAATTTAGTGAGATAATGACTTTTGGGTTTTCATTGACTGTAAGCCATAATCATCAACATTAACAGTAATAAACACTTGAAATAGATCACTCTGTTTGTAATTTCACTTTTTTTTATTGAAGAACTGAAACAAATTAACTTTTTGATGATGTTCTAATTTTGTGACAAGCACCTATATATATATATATATATATATATACAGTGAAAAGCAAAAGGGTAACAATGTTTTGAACTTTTGACTTTCATTCTCCATATCTCATTATCCACTTCTGCTTTTAACTTGAGACTGAAATCATTTTATAGACAATCATTTTGAATATCTCATACTTAAATTTTAGCATATGATTAGTTATTTAGACTCTTGTCATGCCATTGCATTGTTACTGTTTTGCTCCTAAAGTTCCAAATTTTAAATTTTATTATTTTGTTAGTATTTTGTAAATCCACCTTTGGCTTTTAACATTGCCTGAATCCATCTGGGCATGCTCTCGATCAGCTTCAAACATGTGACGACTAAAATTTGATCTCAGGTCTCTTCTACATGTTCCTGAAAGTTGGTGAATACTGGTCGACTGAGTTGGGTATATATTCAGTTTTTTCTTCAATTCTACCCACAAGTGTTTGATTGGGTTGAGGTCTGTGGACTGTGGGCGCCATTCCAGCACCTCTATTTTTATTGAACCATTTATTTGCCAATCACGATGCATGCTTCATGTTGTTGCCCTGCTGGAACAATATGT
Organism: Oophaga sylvatica; assembly: GCA_033576555.1. Lineage (NCBI taxonomy): Eukaryota > Metazoa > Chordata > Amphibia > Anura > Dendrobatidae > Oophaga > Oophaga sylvatica. Next base: position 210,498,263 of record JARQOD010000005.1, on the reverse strand, counting down.
CGTCCTTTTCATACCAATAGTGCTTGAGTGTACAAAGTAACTCATCTTGTAGGATGCTCACATATAGCTCAGCATTGGGACAACCATTGATCCTGGTCAAGTATTCAATGTCTTTGGCTGTGAAACAATCACATATCATCAGGCTTCAGGAGGTCATGGAATGATGCGGACCGGCTGCCATAGTGGATGATGGTGCAGCTGGTCCGCATCATTCCATGACCTCCTGATGAACCGTTCAGATTAACGGGGAAACGCTTTGGGGTTACAGAAGATACGATAAGTTACCCTCTGTGGGAGCAAGCATATGGGGCAAAATGACAACAATATGTTGTGTCTTATGGGCTGTTTATTTGAATACCAGCACAATCTTATGCTGATACTCTAATCATTTTTTGTCTATTAGCCATCTCTGAACCTATGGTCAAAACAATTTTTCTATGTGACTAATCTATGAGATGATATGGGGACAATTAGGGGTATTATTTTTTGCTCTGCCTAATTTATCATGATTATATCCCAAATATATATCTTGGGCTTTTCAGCTATTTGGAGTCATTGAGGGATACTATTGTTATCTTCTTTTTCATTTGTGTGTGCCTAGTTTAAAGACTCTCTTCACTCCTGCCTATTTGAATTATTGTTTCCCCACCTATATTGTAGGGTATAACAGGGCAGTGAGGGCTAGCCTACGCTGAGTGGGGGCGCCAAGTCGAATCTCTAGTGGTGCCAACCTCCACGGTCAGGTAGGAATATCCAGGATTAGTATAGGCCACGCAAATAGGCTAGATTTTTTTTATCTTGAGGTATTTTTGTATACCTTTTTTTCACTGGGTTGGTGTTTTTTATGATTATCAATAAAATTTGTTTTTAGAGGGAATTCATGTTTTACATAATTTGATTTCATTCCCATATGTATATATGATTTTTTGTTCTACTTTTAACTGGCTTACAGCTAGCAGCACAGCTAATGCTGCCATCTCAGCTGTAAGCCCTTGAATGAATGATTTCCTCTCCCGGCCGACATGAGAGGAAGTGATAAGTGTGGGAAGCTTAATTTATTGCTTCCCAGGCTAATCAGTTCACTTCAGGTCAGCCGGGACTCCCTCTGACGTCACTTATGATGTGTGGTGTCACAGGCTGACCTGAACTGTTCAGCCTGGGAAGCAATCAATTAAGCTTCCCACACTAATCACTTCCTCTCCTGTCAGCTGGAAGAATAGATGATTTATTCGGGGGTTTACTGTGAGGCTGGCAGCATTAGCAGAGGTCCCTGCAGTAAACGTTAACCCTTTCAGAGGGATTACATCGGGGGACCTGACTGAACACCAGATAGGTAAGAATAATGTTGCTTTATTATTTTATTTTTATTACAGGAGAACAAGGGCTTCGCAAGGAATTGCATTAAAATAAAAGATGGTCAAAAACTGTGATTATTTTATTAAAATGATTTTTAATTAAAGTGTGTGTGTTTTATTGTTATTTCATACAATAGGATTAATAATTGAGAGTTGTCTAATTGACAACTCTCAATTATTAACCTGGCTTAAAGTCACCTTTTAATAGCAAGGTGGCTTTAACCCCATATTAACCCATTAGCCACCGCTGCAGGGCAATGGGAATAGACGGGCTAAGTGCCAGAAAGGGCACATCTAATTATAGATTTGCCTTTTCTGGGGTGGCTGGGGGCAGATGTTAGTAGCCAGGGGGGGCACTAAATAAAGGCACCCTCCCTAGGCTATAATTATCTGCCCCCACTCGCTGGCTTTGTCTGTCTGGTTGAGAAAATAGCGCGGGAGCCCACACATTTTTTTTCAATGAATTTACACCTCATATATATATATATATATATATATATATATATATATATATATATATATATATATATATACATGTCATTGTGACATATATATATATATATACATTGTGAGACAGTGAAGGAATGTGTGTCGAATGGGGTGTGCATTTCGCCTGGGTACTGTGCTGTATGGTATAGGGGAAATGTGTGGCTTTGTAAACCTAGTGGTAGAGAAAGGTCACTACACCTTACATTCAGCACACACTTGCAGCTCAGGCCTGAAACCATTCAGCTGTTAATTAGGAGACCAGAAGTAGGTGTCTGCAAACACAGTCAGAGAGCTCGCTTAGTCTGGACAGGGAGTCCAGGCACAAGAAGCAGTCTCCAGGAGTTTGAGCTATCTCAGTCTGGGTGCTCGATGTACCCCGGACACAGAGTAGTCTCAGTGAGAATCCGTGCGAATAGCGGCTGAATAGGAGTGGAGCTCTCTCAAGTCTGGACGTTGGATGTGCCTTCAGACACAAGGAGGAGACTCTGTGAACCTCCATGCTGGTAAATGCTGAACATAGGTGTTGTTTTGGCCCAGGCTAGTAGAGCCGGGACCCGGATAGAAAGGGAAATCTATCTAAGTGTAATTAGTGGCTGGACAAGCCTAGGTCTTCTGTTTATGATTTGTTTTTATCTGTTGGCTGTAGACTTTAATAAAACTGGTTGCGGCCAGTGTTTACCAGAACTGCTGTCTGAATGAACTGTTTTCGTGCCACCCTGTCTACCCAGACAGCAATCCTAGAGCTATATCCCCTGAAAAGCTTACAATTGGTGGAGAATGCGGGCAGCACAGTGGCTGATACAATTGGTGCTGGAATGTGCGTGCAGCACAGTGGCGAGAGACAGCAATAAAAGGTGAAGTCTGTTGAAAACAGCAGCAGAAGAAAAAAAAAAAAAGTGTGTCAGCAAAAGAAACGTCTATTGGAGCAGTCCTAAAGAGACAGTAGCCCTAATAGAGTTTGCAAAAGAAAAAAAAAAAAAAAGTGTCTGCACAGCAAAGCTGAACTTGTTGTGGAAAAGACTGTGGAGTGTGCAGCAGCAAAAGAGAAACGTCTATTGGAGCAGTCTTAAAGAGACAGTGGCCCTAATAGAATTTGCAGAGAAAAAAAAAAAAAAGGTGTCTGCACAGCAGAGCTGAGTTTTCTGTGGAAAAGACTGTGGAGTGTGTATGTCTTGAGTGAAGACTGCCGTTGTTGAGACAGAGAAGTCTGACAGCATGGATGACAGCATGGAGGCGCTGTTTGAACAAATGGCGCAAGTTAATGTGCAACATAAGACTGCTGTGGTTGAGACAGATAAGTCCGGCAGTATGGAGGAGCTCATTGAGTACCTGGTACAGGCCCAGCAGAGCATGCGGCTGCGGTGCCAGCAACAGCAGCAGGAGAATAACCGGTTGTTGGAGCAGATTGCAGCTCTCAGCACCTCGTCCCAGAGTAATGTTGTGAAGGCACCTGGGTTGTCCGCTGTAAAGAAGGCGGTAAGACGGTCCCTGAAAAAGATGACACCTCATGATGATGTGGAGGTATATCTCACTAGGTTTGAGAGACTGGCAGAGAAGGAGAATCTGCCCCTATCTGAATGGGCCATGATGGTCGCACCCTATTTGATTGGAGAACCCCAAAGGGCCTATGCTGACCTGAGCGAGCAGGACAGCCAAGACTATGCCAAGCTGAAAGTGGAGATTCTTACCCGGCCGGGTGTTACGGTGACAGCCCGTGCCAGGGGAGTTCATGACTGGAGATGCAGTTGGGAGTCTGCAGTCAGCAAACCTGATTATGGAGTTGAAAAGGTGATAGTGAACCGCTACACCCAAGCACGTCCTCCTGAGGTACAGCCAGAGGTCGGACAAGGAGACCACCAGGACGCCAATCGTCTGGTCAGCCTGATGAAGAAGGCCTTCGCCAGCAAAGACTGTCTCCGTGACCCGCCGTCTGAGAGGTCGTCACTTCAGAGTTCCCGGACGCTGAACTCTCGCGGTAAGAGCGTTCCAGCTGTTGGGGACATGGGGTATGCTGATAAGCGGGTTCAGGCCCGAGGGGACATGTGGGTGGGAGAGTGTGATGGACAGTGTTGGAGCTGGCGTGAAATTGCAGCCAACTGTCCAATAGAGGGGGAGCCTATGTATTGTGATGTTGGCAGATCCCTCTCTCTCTGCGCAGAACCTGTGTGTGTGTCCACCTCAGCCGAAGAGACTGGACCACAGGTGTTCCCGGTGGTTGTAAATGACTGCCCAGTGTGTCGACCCGCCACCACAATTGTGGGTTACCAGGGCAATGGGGTACTCAGAGCCGAGCCCATGGAAGTCTATGGGGATTGTCACAGGTAGCGGTGGCTCGGTCTGTGGCCCTGGCGGTCTGGCGTATGTTGGGGATATATTTACAGGGGATAGATTTATGTACAGTTCGTGACGCCACCTGTAGTGTTCTGGTAATTTGTACCAGCGCTGCTGTAGATCTCTGAGGGGATGGTGATGCAGCTAGATGTCGGGTCCCCTACAGGTGGGACTCTTCCCTCAGGTCGGTAGTTAGGTAGGGATTGTGCAGGCATGCAAATAATAACTCAGTCTCACACGGTCAGCGTCTTTCCATACCTTTACTTGTAAGATGTTCAAGCAGGTCCCAGGGAGGCTGATGGGGTTGATGGAGGATGAGCTTTGAGGCAACAGCTAAGCAACTTAGGGGCCTCCTTTACTGTCCAATGAAGATGAGTACGACCAGCCTGAAGCGTAGTCCCCTCTATGATTCCAGCTTATCCAAAGCTGTGCTTCCCAGTCAATTTAGTGTTAGGAGCCTTTCTATGAGGGAGCTGAATCCTTATTTTGTCCTGCAGAGACTCAAAGTCTTCACTTCCCTGACCCCAGTTATGTACTGACTATAAGGGGGTGTTTGCCGCGACCTAGGGTCCGGTAAATCTCTGGTTTTCTCTTCACTATGCTTGTAACAATAGTGATTCTTCGGTCCCCAGTGACCGGTAGCAAGGTGCAGGACTTTTCCAAGTCAAAAGCACTTTTCCAATTATCTTCCTTCCACTTTGCCCTTCGATTTGCTCGACTCTTAATAGATAGTTCAGTCTTTCTTCCAGTGGGGCACAGCTCTGACTAGACTAAGGTGAATTAGACCACCTGTACCAGCCTCCACGTTCTGAACTGATGACAGGCTCAAACTGGACACGTCTACTCTGTCCAAGGACAGGAAACTGACTAATCACTCTAAACACATACCTTGACCACTCCCTCTAGAGTATACTCCACTACCCTAAGGGTGTGTCTAGTATATGCTGAGTGAATGAATATTTAGCATTAAACTGCTGTCTCGCCACACACTCTCCAGGGTACTGCGTGTGCCTACCACCAGGGCTACACATTCCCCCATGGTAAAAGACAGCACTCCCGGGCTGTAAAATACAAAAGAGACATTTTGTTTATGCAATAAACATTAAACAATAACATCTTCCCATCCGGGAGGTGAGAATATCTTGAACGTTGCAAACTTTTATAGAAAAATACAAATAGTATCAAATAGCATTCAATAAATAAATATACAATATACTTGTGAAGGACCCGCACCAAACCTTCAACGTGGGTCCTGGGTGGGCTGCAGGACGTCCGATTGCAGACCTCACTCAGTGCCACACCATACGGGTTTTGTTTTCAGAGGTAGTTGTAATGGTTTATGTAAAACCAAGATAGGGCACCGAAGCGCAACTATTTACAAGTAAGTTCTGGGTTAGCATAGTCCTTAACCTCCAAGTCCAATGTAAAACCAAAATAGATATAATATCACATTATACTAAAGTGCAACACTTTTCTGGTTACTATGTATCATTTATCATTTATCAATTACCAATTACCCAGCCGGGCATTCTACAGTATATATATTCACTATATAAATTGTGCAAAACTTTACAAACATTTCAAACTTTTTACTATATTACTGATGGTAGACCCGATATGGATCTCACCAATTCTTTACTTATTTATTCATTTTCATCACACTTTTCCAATACATTTTCCACCCCGGGGGCTGGAACAACGCATTGGGCCCTTGATCCCAGGACCAGCAAATCATGTGCTGCGATCAGGGTCTGGGTCGCCACAGTTCTGGTGCGAACCTCTAGGGGCGCAACGGGTATACTCTCTCCACATGACACCGATTGCGTCTCAATCACCGTTAGCGATATGGACCGCGTTAGGGATTGCGATCGAGACTGTGTCGCATGTTGCGATGAAGAGGTGGCTTTAATTCGCGATGAAATCTGGGTCGCTTGTTGCGATGACTTTGCAGGGGGCGATGCTGGGGCACGGCCGGATGCTGCTTGAGCTGGAAACGGGGACGCTGCGGTATTGGTGACGGTACTTGCGTCTGGGACGGGGTCACTGACGATGGTGACATTCAGGGCATACCACCCCTTCATTCCCCAATGCCGCGTATATGTGACGATATCTCCGTTTGCTAAGTCCCTCCCGGGATGACCTTGCGGCAGGTGGGATTCTACGTCACGCCTGCTGACAAAGACCGCTGGGTAGAGGCCCGGTTCACGGATAAAGCCCCAGCCCTTCCGGAGCTGGAACTCAGTCACACACCCCTGCCGCCGCGGTTCCCTCAGAGTACCTTTATCTCTCCGGACGGTCTCTTTGTCCGCGATCAGCTCGGCTAATTGTCGCTGACGGTTCCTCTGAGTTTCCCGCTCTTCCTCCTGCTGACGCCTCTTCTTCTCCTCACGACTCTGCCATTCCTGTTCCCACTGGGCGATGTAGGCGACGTCATCCAGGCGCGCCATTTCGTCCCAGTCCACATCTGGTAGTGACGGACAGGACCCCTCCGGTGTCCCTGCCGGGGACCGATAATCTGCTGCGGCCTCTTGGCCGGGCGGGCGTTCCGGGATTGGCTGTACCTCCTCAACCTCCTCCGCCTCCACCGCTTCACCAGTGGGATCGGGAACGGTACTTTCGGGGGCAGCCTCCGGTTGCTCCTTCGCCTTGGGCAGCAGACTCTTCGGTATTTGGAATCGTGGGGGTTCATTGAGGGGAGAGGACGCCGTGTTCGTTAGTTGCCACTGCAGCAGGTTACATCGGTGTCTCTCAATCTCCTCCAGTCCAGGTTGGACCATCTTCTTTAGGCGTGCGTTCTCCTCCTGAATCTCTAGCAACGCCTGTTGCAGGTGCAGGATCGCATAAGACTCTGATGCCGATGGCAGCTTGGCGGGGGCACGGGGCCTGCCTTCCTCCGCTTCCCTGCTCGGCTGCACACGTCCTGCCTCCATGATGTTCCAGAAGATTCTTTCTTCTTCCTGCGGAGACATCCGGTCTCTTCCGTGGAGGTGGGGTTTGCGTCTCCTCCTCCTCGCAGGGAAGGTGAAGAGGAGGCGGACCTCCTTTGCTGTAGGGCAGGACCGCATGTTGTAATAGCACTTTGAGAGGGCAGGCATTTTCTTCGCGCCACAGGGGGGTAGACGCCCACGAAGGTACGCCCACCTTCTTCTCCAGCGCCTGAGGGCGCGAATATGGCGACAAAAATGGCGATTTTGGCGCCAAAAGTGCAAACAGTCCTTTTCACAAAAACAAGTCCTTAGGCACACAGGGCTCGCAATTTCGCGAGTTTCGCATCCTGTTCGTGACGCCAAGTTTTTGTGTCGACCCGCCACCACAATTGTGGGTTACCAGGGCAATGGGGTACTCAGAGCCGAGCCCATGGAAGTCTATGGGGATTGTCACAGGTAGCGGTGGCTCGGTCTGTGGCCCTGGCGGTCTGGCGTATGTTGGGGATATATTTACAGGGGATAGATTTATGTACAGTTCGTGACGCCACCTGTAGTGTTCTGGTAATTTGTACCAGCGCTGCTGTAGATCTCTGAGGGGATGGTGATGCAGCTAGATGTCGGGTCCCCTACAGGTGGGACTCTTCCCTCAGGTCGGTAGTTAGGTAGGGATTGTGCAGGCATGCAATAATAAACTCAGTCTCACACGGTCAGCGTCTTTCCATACCTTTACTTGTAAGATGTTCAAGCAGGTCCCAGGGAGGCTGATGGGGTTGATGGAGGATGAGCTTTGAGGCAACAGCTAAGCAACTTAGGGGCCTCCTTTACTGTCCAATGAAGATGAGTACGACCAGCCTGAAGCGTAGTCCCCTCTATGATTCCAGCTTATCCAAAGCTGTGCTTCCCAGTCAATTTAGTGTTAGGAGCCTTTCTATGAGGGAGCTGAATCCTTATTTTGTCCTGCAGAGACTCAAAGTCTTCACTTCCCCTGACCCCAGTTACGTACTGACTATAAGGGGGTGTTTGCCGCGACCTAGGGTCCGGTAAATCTCTGGTTTTCTCTTCACTATGCTTGTAACAATAGTGATTCTTCGGTCCCCAGTGACCGGTAGCAAGGTGCAGGACTTTTCCAAGTCAAAAGCACTTTTCCAATTATCTTCCTTCCACTTTGCCCTTCGATTTGCTCGACTCTTAATAGATAGTTCAGTCTTTCTTCCAGTGGGGCACAGCTCTGACTAGACTAAGGTGAATTAGACCACCTGTACCAGCCTCCACGTTCTGAACTGATGACAGGCTCAAACTGGACACGTCTACTCTGTCCAAGGACAGGAAACTGACTAATCACTCTAAACACATACCTTGACCACTCCCTCTAGAGTATACTCCACTACCCTAAGGGTGTGTCTAGTATATGCTGAGTGAATGAATATTTAGCATTAAACTGCTGTCTCGCCACACACTCTCCAGGGTACTGCGTGTGCCTACCACCAGGGCTACACATTAGCACAGGCCCTCTTGGACTCAGAGAGTCCAGTGACTTCCGTATGTGACAGCCTGATTGATAGGGACTTCATCCCTGATAAGCACCTGAGTATGGTGTGCATCCATGGAGACACCAAAGTCTACCCAGAGACTGCCGTGGACTTGGTCCCTAAACTCGGGGAGGTTTCATATGAAGTGGGGGTAGTGAAGAACCTGGTGCACCCCGTCATATTGGGTAATGACTTTCCCCGATCTAAGGGTCTCTGGGGGAAAAATGTTTCTGATGGACAGTGTGATGAAGCTCCTACTGAGGGTGCGCAGTCCCGAGGGGCGGAACACAATGCTAGTGGGCCGTTAAACTTATGTGATGATAATGATAATGATGATGATCATGATAATGATGATGATCATGATAATGATGATGACCATGATAATGATAATGATGATGATCATGATAGTGATGATGATACTGATCATAATCATGATAATGATATTGATAATAATGATGACTGTGATAGTGATGAAATTCCTTTGCAGGTGATGTTGGGAGACGAGGATGGTGGTTCTCGGGAACCGAGTGTCCCTTACTTACCTGTGTCCTGTGACAATTTGAGAGTGAGCAGTGGCGAGACCCCTCTTAGGACGGCACAGGAAAATATGATTGTTCTAAATGAGGTTTCCCAGGAGCCTGGCTCTGAGGAGAGGTTTCCTCATGCTGCCATGGACAATAGCCTATTGTATAGGGACACTGAAGTCCAGGGAGAGGTCGTGAGTCAGCTCCTGGTACCTGAGCTATATAGAAGTATAGTGCTGGGGTTGTCACATAGTCACATACTTGAGGGACCAGATGGTGAAGTTAATGTTGTGGATGACATGTTAACTAAGGTTCCAGATCAGGATGAGAATGAGAATGAATTGTATAACCCTGAAAGTGACCCGGATGTGGCTGAGAAAAAGGGGTCAGACAGGGATAGTGGGAGTGATAGTGAATCATCTGATGACAATAAAACAACCAGTGCAAATGAGGAAGGCATGGTAACAGAGGAGGTTGAGAGTCCTGAGAAGAAAGCTGATGCTGACCTTACAGCCAGACAGAAGATGGCATCTGAAGATGTTTTACAGTTGGCCGGTTCCCTGGCGAAGACTAAGGTGAAAGGAGGAGAGCTGAGCTTTAAAGGCAGGACTCTGAAACTGAACACAGCACAAGTGGATGCTGTTGAAGATGAGAAGTTGTCGGTGTGTGGTGTGGATCTGCATCATGCCAAGGACTCTGATGGTGATGCTGCAGAGGTGGAAAAAGCCATAGAAGTGGTAGACACCAAACCAGATGCCTCATCAGAAGCTGAGGTCTCAAGTGAAGCTGTGAGGAACAAGACTGAAGAAGCGGCCGAAGTAGTAAAAGACGTCCAACAGCTACAGGAGAAGATGCGTCTCCATGAGGTCTCCACCAAAGACATGAAGACTGATATTGCTGCATTACGCGAGCAGCTGCAACAGTGTAAACTGGATGTGTTATCTCTTCGCCGGGAACGTGAGCGGTGCCAGCAGTTGCTACAGAGAGTACGAAGTGACAGGGAAAGTGTATACAGTACCTTGCAAGATCAAGGAAAAATGGTTGCACAGGTTCCAGAGGAATTAATTACTTCTCAGAAAAAATTTCAAACGGTGATGAAGGAGCGTGATGAGAACCATGAGCACCTTCTTGAGAAGGACAATGAAGTAAAAGGAAGGATACAGGGAGTCTCTTCGTTGCGAGAGCAAATGCCGCAACTACACGAGGAGGTGAAAGCAGAAAAGATGATGAGCCTTGACTTGTTAGAAGATGTGGATCTCCTGGAGAAAGAAGTAAGAGCTCTGCGTCTTATGCAAAGTGAGCCTGTACAAGAAGAGGATGAATTATGTGTACTACAAAGGAAGAACGATCAGCTCCTTCTACAGTGCCAATCATTTGAACAGTGTAGCTTGAAATGGTCAAAGACCATGGCAGAGGAGCTTAAGTTCTGTGAAATAGAATTCATGAATCAACTGATATTTAAGAAAGTAAATGTGCTAAAGAAAGTTCAGGGGGAATTAGAGAAAGGTGCAAAACCTCCTTTACCTCCTGGGATAGTTGGTGACACAGGGTCAGTGCACCAAGGACAGGAGGTACGAGAGGTTCTGAGAAAGAATCAGCAGAGGTGTTCTGACGTGCCTGGTCGTACTTCTCTGGTGAGGCACTATACCGAGACTGAGGCTGGAACTAAGGTCAAGCTGAAACCGTGCAGGTCACCTGAGGCCCGCAGTGAGCATAGGCCCGGGAGGGTACAGGGTAGTGCGGATGGCTCAGGTGAAGATACAGATGACAGTAGTGAAGATGGGGCTGATGAAGGCCATGACTGGTCCAGAGTTCGCTGTCTCTTTTGGATTGTTGACCAGCCCTCCGGTCTGGAGAAGAGGGAGGGGATATGTGAGACAGTGAAGGAATGTGTGTCGAATGGGGTGTGCATTTCGCCTGGGTACTGTGCTGTATGATATAGGGGAAATGTGTGGCTTTGTAAACCTAGTGGTAGAGAAAGGTCACTACACCTTACATTCAGCACACACTTGCAGCTCAGGCCTGAAACCATTCAGCTGTTAATTAGGAGACCAGAAGTAGGTGTCTGCAAACACAGTCAGAGAGCTCGCTTAGTCTGGACAGGGAGTCCAGGCACAAGAAGCAGTCTCCAGGAGTTTGAGCTATCTCAGTCTGGGTGCTCGATGTACCCCGGACACAGGAGTAGTCTCAGTGAGAATCCGTGCGAATAGCGGCTGAATAGGAGTGGAGCTCTCTCAAGTCTGGACGTTGGATGTGCCTTCAGACACAAGGAGGAGACTCTGTGAACCTCCATGCTGGTAAATGCTGAACATAGGTGTTGTTTTGGCCCAGGCTAGTAGAGCCGGGACCCGGATAGAAAGGGAAATCTATCTAAGTGTAATTAGTGGCTGGACAAGCCTAGGTCTTCTGTTTATGATTTGTTTTTATCTGTTGGCTGTAGACTTTAATAAAACTGGTTGCGGCCAGTGTTTACCAGAACTGCTGTCTGAATGAACTGTTTTCGTGCCACCCTGTCTACCCAGACAGCGATCCTAGAGCTATATCCCCTGAAAAACTTACAACATATATATATATATTTATAGTTCATACACTTCTACATAGTATAATAGCCGCTAATTCAATTGCCGGCTTTTGTGAAATTACAGACCCAACATGAATTGACACATGGTTTACATACAGTTAACCATGTCATTTCATGTAGTTTGATATATGGTTTTCACTAACAATTACACGAGTGTATGTGTGCAAAATTTCATACATGTAGGGGTTAATTAAATGTGCAAATTCGTTCAAAAAAAATGCGTGGGCTCCCGCTGTATTTTCTCAACCAGACAGGTAAAGCCAGCAAGTGGGGGCTTATAATAATAGCCTAGGGAGGGTGCATTTATTTTGTGCCCCCCCTGGCTACTAACATCTGCCCCAGCCACCCCAGAAAAGGCACATCTATAATTAGATGCGCCCTTTCTGGCACTTATCCCGTCTATTCCCATTGCCCTGTAGCGGTGGCTAATGGGTTAATAATGGGTTAAAGAAACCTTGCTATTGGAAGGTGACTTTAAGCCAGGTTAATAATTGAGAGCTGTCAATTAGACAACTATCAATTATTAATCCTATTGTATAAAATAAAATAAAAACACGCACACATTAATTAAAAATCATTTTAATGAAATAAACACAGTTTTTGACCATCTTTTATTTTACAGCTAATCAGTGTGAAGCCCTTGTTCTCCTTTAATAAAAATAAAATAATAAAGCAACATTATTCTTACCTTTCTGGTGCTCTGTCACATCCCACGCTGTAATCCTTTACAAAGGGTTAACATTTTACTGTGGGGACCGGAGCTAATGCTTCAGCCTCGCAGTAAACCCTGAAAGAATGAGCTCCTCTCCCGGCTGATAGGAGAGGCAGTGATTAGCTGGGAAGCTTAATTGATTGCTTCCCAGGCTAAACAGTTCAGGTCAGCCGGGGACACCGCACAGCATAAGTGACGTCAGAGGGAGTCCCGGCTGACCTGAAGTGAACTGATTAGCCTGGGAAGCAATAAATTAAGCTTCCCACACTTATCACTTCCTCTCCTGTCGGCCGGGAGAGGAAATCATTCATTCAAGTGAAGTGAACTGATTAACAAAAATAGGGGATCCCCTCAAAAAAAAAATAGCGTGGGGTCCCCTTATTTTTGTTAACCAGCCAGATGAAGCAGACTACTGAGGCCTGGTATTTAACGCTGTTAAGGATCCAATATCCATGAACCTTGCAAGCCTGATAATACCAGGCCACAGCAGTCTGCTTATCTTGGTTGGTTAACAAAAATGGGGGATCCCCTCGAAAAAAAAATGTTGTGAGGCCCCCCTATTTTTGTTAACCAGCCAGATGAAGCAGACTACTGAGGCCTGGTGTAAGGTTCTATGTATATATTCCTGAAACTCAGTTTGTTCGTCAGCCATTTTACTTTCTGTCTTGCTGCAGCTATCTTGCCCTCAGTCAAAATGGAGTTTCCAGCTTGCATGTTCCCGCCCTGATTCTCTCCTTTGCTTCTTAAGCAGCCACAGCTGAGCAATCAGTGCTTCAGAATCTAGCCTGCAGTGAACCTGTGACTTGACTCCTGTAAGCCTTGGACCTTGTACTCCAGCTATTCCTACTGAGGAACTCTGAAGCACTTGTGGACTCTGAACCCTGCTCTTTGAAAGAACCACGTTTGCATGGACTTACGGTAACAGAGAAGAAGATCCTGAATCTGTATTGGAGAGTGATTGCTGAGCTTGGATTACTCTGGCCTGCTGTGTCTCCTGTTTCTGTGTCTGCAAACTGTGTGACTATTTCTGCCAACTTGTATGAAGTAATACAGGACTTTTCTATATCAAACCTGTGACTCCTGTGTTTTCATCGCACCCAAGCACAAGACGCTATATGAACTGTACTACTTACATTACAAGATTCTGAAGCCAAATCGTTAGTGTCTGCTGGGTCTGGAAGGCTGTGTCTGCTGTACTGTGGATATCAGACGTCCGGTTGTACTTTCTGTGATGACAGTGGTTGTGACTTCTCACAACCATTCCAGGTGAGCAGTTCCCTTAATTTTTTTTCTCTCTGCAGTGTTGCCACAGGTGAACACTATTGTTTTTTTTCTCTCCTCTTCTTCCAGTAATCCTGTCTTAAAAGATCTGGAAAATGGAGGCCCGCATAAAGGAACTTTGCGGAGTGACTGATAATATCCTTGCAGATTTGCAGAATATAAAGACCCGTTTTACAAATCTACAGGACCTCAATAATCACAATTTGCAAGTGGTTGGACAGACTACCCAGGATTTGCGAGCCAGGATTGAGGTTCTAGAGGGGCGAGTCCAGGCTCCTGCCGTAGCCCCGAGTGCTGGGATTCCCAAGTTGCCCCCTTTTCGTTTTGGCGGTGAACGTGAGAAATTCAGGGATTTATTAATCAATGCAATCTTTTTTTTTCTGCACATGCTTCACAATTTCCCACTGAACGATCTAAGGTGCTTACTATAATTATGTTGCTTACCAACAAGGCTTTAATGTGGGCAAACCCTCTGATTGAGACTGAGGATGATTGTTTGAATCACCTTGATGATTTTATTTCAGCCATGGGGCAGGTGTTTGATGACCCCAATCGAGGTGCAACAGCTGAAGCAGCCATGTTAGCTTTGCGCCAAGGTAAGCACTCGGTAGCTGAATATGCCTTGGATTTCAGGAGATGGGCCCTTGATACCACCTGGGACAGTTCCGCCAAAAAATCTATTTTTCGAAAGGGGTTATCTCCACTGATTAAGGATGAACTTGCTCGTGCCGACCCTCCCACTGCGTTAGGTGACTTTATTAACTACTGCATCCGTATTGATACTCGTCTGACTGAACGCAGGCAAGAGAGATGGTTCGAAAGCAATCGTACTAACCTTTTCCTACCTTCCTCTCCAGCTAAGGAACCTTTGAGTAGGATTACACGGGAACCTGAACCTGAACCCATGCAGGTAGACTCTTTACAATGACGGGTTAGTGATGCACGCAAGGAACATCGTTTTAAGGAGAATCTATGTTTCTATTGTGGTAAGTCAGGGCACTTCATTATAAACTGCCCCAGCCGTTCTCGTAAGACTACTGCAGCACTCATTCATTGTGAGTGTTGCGAGAGGGGATCTGTCAGGTCCGAGCCTCAGGCTCCAGAGAGATCTGCAGCAACAGATCTTGATTTCTCGGACTTAAACTCCGTTACCTCTGAGGACGTTGACTGTGTAAACGCTGCCATTTTTCAAGTTTCCTCAGCGGTGTCCCAGCTGAGTTGTAAGAAAAACAATTCTCATTGCTTTCTTTCCATCAAACTCTGGGTTGACTCAGCTTGGGTGTCTAGCTCTGCTATGATCGACTCAGGGGCAAATGGAAATTTTATGGATGTCTCCTTTGCTCTGAAACAGGGAATACGTTCAGTGAAGAAGGCTACTCCAGTACAGATGGAAACTGTGGATGGCTCTCTGCTGACCTCTGGACCAGTGGATCAGGAAACAGAGCCTTTGAGGGTTCTTATGGGTAAAGATCATCAAGAGAAACTGTCCTTTATGCTTATCTCTTCTCCCCACTTTCCCATTATTCTAGGGCTACCATGGCTGCAGGCTCAGAATCCTACCATTAACTGGGAGACCAAGGAATTACACTTTCCAGAGAAACAGATGAGTCCAAAAGTTTCAGCTTGCTCTGTTCCTAAAGGAATCATGTCAGTCCCTGAACTACCAGCTGTATACCAGGACTATGTGGATTTATGTGACAAGAAGAACGCTGACCAGCTTCCTCCTCACCGTCCATATGATTGTCCAATTGAATTATTGCCTGGAGCAGAGATACCTTTTGGTAAGATCTACCCCCTGGCGGGGCCCGAGCTACAGGCTTTAAAGGATTACATAGATGAAAATCTAGCCAAGGGCTTCATACGCCCCTCTTCATCTCCTGCAGGTGCACCCATCTTCTTTGTAAAGAAGAAAGATGGATCTCTGAGACCATGCGTAGACTATAGGGAACTCAATAAGGTTACTATTAGAAACCGTTATCCATTGCCTTTAATCCCTGAGTTATTGGAGAGAGTGCGACATGCCAAAATTTTTTCTAAACTAGATCTTCGTGGGGCCTATAACTTAGTCCGTATTAGACCTGGGGATGAATGGAAGACTGCATTCAGGTCACGCTATGGACACTTTGAATATCTAGTTATGCCTTTTGGTCTGAGTACCGCCCCAGCCACTTTCCAACACTTGGTGAATGACATCTTCAGGGATCTCCTAGATACATTCGTGGTAATTTATTTGGATGATATTCTAATTTTTTCTAACTCCACAGAGGAACATCATGGACATGTGAGAATGGTCTTGGAACGTCTAAGACAAAATCATCTTTACATCAAACTTGAAAAGTGTGAATTCCATAGGACCGAAATTCAATTTCTGGGGTATGTACTGTCTACACAAGGAATTAGTATGGATGGAAGCAAAACCCAAGCCATCAAGGATTGGCCAAGTCCTAGAAATGTGAAGGAGGTACAGCGCTTCATCGGGTTTGCCAACTTCTATAGACGTTTCATTAGAAATTTCTCTGAGGTAGTGTCACCTATCACTCAACTTACCCGGAAAGAGTCTAGGTTTTCCTGGACTCCCCAAGCCCAGGAAGCATTTTCCCGTCTAAAAGATAAATTTACCACTGCACCTATCCTAGTACATCCCAACCCCGAGCTTGCCTTCATAATAGAGGTGGATGCTTCAGACTGTGCCGTTGGAGCTATACTCTCTCAGAGAACAGGTGAGAAGAATGTCTTGCATCCCTGTGCCTTCTTTTCCCAGCAGTTGTCTTCGGCTGAGAGGAACTACGATGTGGGCAATAGAGAGTTGTTGGCCATTATTGCCGCCTTCAAAGAATGGAGACACCTTCTTCAGGGAGCTGCACAGCAAATAGTCGTCCTGACAGACCATCGTAACCTTGAGTTTATCAGGTCGGCTAAATGCCTGACTCCTCGCCAGGCTCGCTGGAATCTTTTCTTAAACCAATTTAATTTTATCATCTCTTATAGACCAGGATCGCGCAATGGAAAGGCTGATGCACTCTCTAGGATTTACTCAGCAGAGACACGTCCAATTACTCCTCCTAAGACTATTCTTCCTGACTCTAGATTCCTAGGAGTAATTCATAATCAAGACCTACTTAAGGACATCAAGGAAGCATACCATGCGGATTCCTTTTTGGCACAACCCCCAAGGGACGTAAGTCTTGTCTTTAAGAATGGTGTGTGGATTCAGGGACAACGTCTGTATATTCCTGAAACAGTCAGATTAAGAGTATTGCAACTCATTCACGATTCCAAGATAGCTGGGCATAGAGGAATTCTAAAGACACAGGAATTTCTTTCTCGTTTCTTTTGGTGGCCCACTTGCAGGAAGGATGTTTTGAATTATGTCACTTCATGTGAGGTCTGTGCAAGATGCAAAACACCTCGCTCCTCACCAACTGGTCTGTTACAGCCTCTTCCCACCCGTCCCGCCCGTGGGGATCCATTTCTATGGACTTCATTGTGGAGTTACCAACCTCTCAGGGGAAGAACACCATTCTAGTGGTGGTTGACCGTCTAACAAAGGCAGCTCATTTTATCCCTTGTGTCGGCTTACCCACTGCAAAACAGACATCAGATTTGATGATTAAAGATGTGTTTCGCTTACATGGAGTACCGGATGAGGTTATTTCGGATCGAGGGGTGCAATTCACTTCTAGGTTTTGGCAAAATTTCTGTGCAGCATTGGACATTAAAGTAAACCTTTCTTCTGCTTTTCATCCCCAGACTAATGGACAGACCGAACGAACCAATCAAACCCTGGAGCAGTATCTCCGCTGCTTTATCTGCCACCTACAGGATGATTGGGTGGATCTACTTCCATTAGCTGAGTTCTCGTATAACAACTCTCAGAGTGCCTCCACTAAACAGTCTCCTTTTTACTCTAATCTAGGTTATCATCCTAACATTCTACCACGATTTCCCATAGAAACGCCTTTACCAGCAGTGGCTGAAAGAATCACGTCTTTACAGAAGAATATGGATCTTCTAAAGGAAAATCTGGAATCGGCTCAAGAAAGGTACAAGAAAGCAGCAGATAAATTTCGTAAACCTGCACCAGCTTTCAAGGTAGGAGACTTGGTCTGGCTGTCAACCAGAAATCTTAAGTTAAGGATTCCATCGTCTAAGTTGGGACATAAGTACATTGGACCCTATAAAATCAGTAAAATTATAAGTGCCGTTGCTTGTCGTCTTCAACTGCCCAGAACTATGAGAATCCACCCTGTCTTTCATGTATCCCTACTAAAGGCTGCGACACCCAATACGTTTCCTGGACGTTCCTCTCCTTGCCCTGACCCAGTGCTAGTCGATGGTCAGGAAGA
>JARQOD010000005.1:210376794-210480088 GCA_033576555.1 Oophaga sylvatica | reverse complement strand
GGTCTGAGGATGAAATGCCGAGGAGAAAGACAATTGAACACCCAGTTTAGAACAAAAAGTCCTCCAAAATCTGGAAACAAACTGGACTCCTCTGTCAGACACAATGTTCTCAGGAATGCCGTGTAAACGAACCACGTGCTGAAGGAACAACGGCACCAATTCAGAGGAGGAAGGCAACTTAGGTAATGGCACAAGATGTATCATTTTGGAAAACCTATCACAAATTACCCAGATGGTGGTCATTCTCTGAGAAACAGGAAGATCGGAAATGAAATCCATAGAGATATGGGTCCATGGTCTCTTGGGCACAGGCAATGGCATCAACAAACCACTAGAGCGAGAGCAAGGCTTGGAGCGAGAGCAAGTCCCGCAGGACTGCACAAATTCCCTGACATCGCGAGACAAGGTAGGCCACCAAAAGGACCGACTAACCAAGTCTCTGGTACCAAAAATTCCGGGATGCCCAGCCAATGCGGAACAATGAATCTCAGACATCACACTCTTTTTCCATTGGTCCGGGACAAACAATTTTCCAACAGGGCAGCGCTCGGGCCTATCCTCCTGACACCCCTCCAGAGCAAGTCTCAAATTAGGCGAGATGGCGGAAAGAACTACACCCTCCTTCAAAATAACAGAGGGATCAGATAGCTCAGGAGAGTCCGCAAGGAAACTCCTCGAGAGGGCATCCGCCTTAACATTCTTAGTGCCAGGAAGAAAGGAAACCACAAAATTAAAACGTGTGAAAAACAAGGCCCACCTGGCCTGTCTAGGATTGAGTCGCTTGGCAGATTCCAGATAGACCAGATTCTTATGGTCCGTAAGGACCACCACCTGATGTTTGGCTCCCTCCAGCCAATGTCTCCACTCTTCAAAAGCCCACTTCATGGCCAATAACTCCCGATTACCCACGTCATAATTACGTTCAGTAGGAGAAAATTTTCGAGAGAAAAAGGCACAAGGGTTACTTTTAGAGGTCTCTGGATCTTTTTGGGACAAAACGGCACCTGCCCCAATTTCAGAGGCATCAACCTCCACCTGAAATGGCAGAGAAACATCAGGCTGCCGTAGAACAGGAGCAGAAGTGAATCTCTGCTTAAGTTCCTGAAACGCAGAGACTGCCTCAGGAGGCCAATTCACCACATCAGAACCCTTTCTGGTCAAATCAGTTAATGGTTTAACAATAACAGAGAAATTACCAATAAATTTACGATAAAAATTGGCAAAACCCAAAAATCTCTGAAGAGCCTTTAATGAAGTAGGTTGGACCCAATCACAGATGGCCTGAACCTTGACCGGGTCCATTTCAATAACAGATGGGGACAAAATGAATCCCAGAAATGAGATCTTCTGTACGCCAAAAAGACACTTTGATCCCTTCACATACAGAGCATTCTCTCTCAAAATCTGGAATACAGTTCGAACATGTTTCACATGAGAGTCCCAGTCATTAGAAAAAATCAAGATATCATCCAAATAAACAATCAGAAACTTGTCCACAAAATCCCTGAAAATGTCATTCATGAAGGACTGGAAGACGGAAGGAGCATTAGTGAGCCCAAAGGGCATCACAAGGTACTCAAAATGCCCTTCAGGGGTGTTAAATGCCGTCTTCCATTCATCCCCGTGCTTAATGCGAATAAGGTTATACGCCCCCCTGAGGTCAAGCTTGGTAAACCAAGTAGCGTTTTTCACCCTGGAAAACAGGTCAGAAATCAAGGGTAACGGGTATTGATATTTCACAGTAATATTGTTCAAGAGACGATAATCAATACACGGCCTTAATGAACCATCTTTTTTGGCCACAAAGAAAAAAACCGGCACCTAAGGGTGAAGAGGATGGTCTGATATGACCCTTCTCCAATGATTCCTTGATATAAGACCGCATAGCGTCATGTTCAGGTACAGACAAGTTAAAAAGGCGACCCTTAGGGAATTTACTACCTGGCACTAATTCAATAGCACAGTCATAGCTCCTATGGGGAGGTAAGGATGCAGATTTACTTTCGCTAAACACATCAGAAAAATCAAACAAAAAGTCAGGAACATCCTCAGCCTGGGGGGAGGCAGAAAAAACAGGAGTGTTGGTATTAACACATTGGCAGCCCCAACTGGTTACAGACACAGATTTCCAATCCAAAACAGGATTATGAGACTGTAACCAAGGGAAACCCAGCACGATAATGTCATGCAGATTATATAGAACCAAAAATTTGCAGCACTCCTGGTGATCAGGTTCAACCCTCATTATCACCTGAGTAGAAAACTGGGGTTTATTCTCAGCCAAAGGGGTAGAATCGATCCCCAGTAGGGGAATAGACTTCTGTAGGGGTATCAAGGGAAATCCACAACGTTTAGCAAAATCATAATCCATCAGGTTAATAGCTGCTCCAGAATCAACGAAAGCCTGAGCAGAAAATGAGGACAGAGAGCATATCAGAGTGACAGTTAATAAAAACTTAGTCTGAACACTACCCAAGACAACTGAGCGTGCAAAACGTCTTCCCCGCTTAGGGCAGACTGAAATAGCATGAGAGGCATCACCACAGTAGAAACATAACCCATTGCGCTTTCGAAACTCATGACGCTGTGCCCCAGACACCACTCCATCACACTGCATGGGCTCAGCAGCTGGCTCACAAGGCAACACCACTCCACGCATACTTCTCCGCTCACGCAAACGTCTGTCAATTTGAATCGCTAATGACATAGAATCATTGAGACCAGAGGGGACAGGGAATCCCACCATAACATCCTTTACATTATCCGACAGACCCTTCCGGAAAAGGGCCGCCAAAGCGTCGTCATTCCATTTGGTCAGGACTGCCCACCTACGGAATCTCTGACAGTATAACTCAGCGTCATCAAGCCCCTGATTTAATGCCAACAAGGCTTTTTCAGCTTGATCAGTGACATTAGGCTCATCGTACAATAACCCCAAAGCCTGAAAAAATGCATCAACATCACTCAAAACAGGATCCCCAGGTGTGAGGGAAAAAGCCCAATCCTGAGGATCGCCGCGCAGGAGAGAGATGACAATTTGAACCTGCTGCGCTGCGTTTCCTGAGGACTTAGATTTTAAGGCAAGAAACAATTTACAATTATTTTTGAAATTCTGAAACTTAGCTCGATCCCCTGAAAACAAATCTGGCATGGGGATCCTAGGTTCCACAACAGGCAACCTAGCAAGATATGCAGCAATACTCCGAACCTCAGTGGCAAGCTGATCCACACGGCCAGACAACTGTGCAAACTCCATTGGGAGAAAAGATCCTCCCCAGCACCCAGAGATACAGAGGGAAAAAAAAAAAAATGCAACAAACAGAAAAATATCTCTGACAACTTTTCTTCCTTCAAAATATTTTTTCCCTTCTGTGAGTACCATACAATTTTTATGGCCGGTGATACTGTTATGTTACGGTAGCTGAGGAGTGCAGGTAAAAAGGAAATACACCAGAGCAGTTGGAATCTATGAGATTGCAGTACCCTGACTAACCACCGCAACTAGAGGCAGCCGTGGAGCGTTCCTACGATGGTCCTAGACGCCTCGTAACAGCCTGAGAAACTAACTACACCTAAAGATAGAAATAGGAAAGCTATCTGCCCCGGAGCAGAACCCCAAAGATAATAGAAAGCCCCCAAACATGTAATGGCGGTTAGACAAGAGGAAATACTGACACAGAAAGAAAATAGTATGAGCAAACGCTGGGGCCCAAACTATCTAAATAGAAAAGGACAGGAAGGGTACTTACTGCAATCCCAGAAAACCCTGAAAAACACCAACTCTACTAATTTCAAAATCACCTGAGATCACACGACCTCTACCACCTAAATTAGTTCTCTGGTGTAACAAAAACAGCAGCCACTGAAAAAACTGCAAAAAGCAAAAGTACAAAACACAGTGGCTGGACTAAACTGAGAGGGCAAAAGCCCCCGGAGGGGACCCAGAAGGCCCCCACAGAAGTGCAGGACAAAATGAAAAAATATAGCAAAAACACAAAATAAGAAATTGTCTTATCTGATAGCAGGAGATGCAGACACGACACAGCAGGCTACAAGGGAAACTGGAAAGAAGGATTCAGACCAGAACAATTGATCACCGGCAACCCTGATGGGAAAATGATTCCCTTAAATAAGACCAATCAGTAACACCTGATTCCCAATCCTCACTAGTACCGCTTGTAACCACCAGAGGGAGCCTCTGCTCAGAACTCATCTCAAACCCATTCACAACAGGCGTGGAACGAGAGCAAGTCCCACAGGACTGCACAAAGTCCCTGATGTCACGAGACAAAGTAGGCCACCAAAAGGATCGACTCACCAAGTCTCTGGTACCAAAAATCACGGGATGACCAGCCAACGTGGAACAATGAATCTCAGACATCACACTCTTCTTCCACTGGTCTGGGACAAACAATTTCCCAACAGGGCAGCGCTCAGGTTTATCCTCCTGACACCCCTCCAGAGCTAGTCTCAAATTGGGCGAGATGGCGGAAAGTACTTCACCCTCTTTCAAAATAACAGCAGGATCAGATAACTCAGGAGAATCCGCAAAGAAACTTCTTGAGAGGGCATCCGCCTTAACATTCTTAGTGCCAGATGGAGACAAAATGAATCCCAGAAATGAGACCTTCTGTACGCCAAAAAGACACTTTGATCCCTTCACATACAGTGTATTCTCTCTCAAAATCTGGAACACAGTCCGAACATGTTTCACATGAGAGTCCCAATCGTTGGAAAAATCAAGATATCATCCAAATAAACAATCAGAAATTTATCCACAAAATACCTGAAAATATCATTCATGAAGGATTGGAAGACGGAAGGAGCATTAGTGAGCCCAAAAGGCATCACTAGGTACTCAAAATGCCCCTCTGGGGTATTAAACGTAGTCTTCCATTCATCCCCGTGCTTAATGCGAATAAGGTTATACGCCCCCCTGAGGTCAAGCTTGGTAAACCAACTAGCACTTTTCACTCTGGAAAACAGGTCAGAAATCAAGGGTAATGGATATTGATATTTCACAGTGATCTTATTCAGGAGGTGATAATCAAAACACGGCCTCAATGAACATTCCTTTTTGGCCACAAAGAAAAAAACGGCGTCCAAGGGTGAAGAGGATGGTCTGATATGACCCTTCTCCAATGACTCCTTGATATAAGATCGCATAGCATCGTGTTCAGGTACAGATAAGTTAAAAAGGCGACCCTTAGGAAATTTACCACCAGGCACTAACTCAATAGCGCAATCATAGTGTCACGCTGTCTAATGATATGTATACAATGTCAGTAAACTATTAATACAGGAACAACACTCTATACAACAACTAGTATAGCAACATAAGCATGTAAGTATAGAATAGATTTACCTGACACGATCTCTGCTGAACTCAGGGTTAATCTTGAGGACTTGATGAGCTGAAACAGGAAAGAGGTGGACCGGGATCTAACCTGACCCTAAACTGGGGTCCTAACTAATCCCTCACCTTGGAAGTACTGATAATGGTTCAGAGGTCCAAGTCTCCAACCTAACCCTGTCTCCTATCAGACCCTGAACCCTGTAATCAGTCCTAAGAAGGATCCTGACTACCACCAAAGGGATATGGGCTGATCTCAGCTAAATACACAGATTAGACATATAAGACAGACAGGATAACACTCGCTTGCATACACACTCAAACACCAAAGGAACATAAATGGTCTGGGAAATAAACTCTAACCAAGTTGAGCTTAGAACAACTAAGGAGCTCACAACTAAAGTCTATACAGATTCATTCCTATCTGTGGTCTGCATGAAGGTTTCACTGGCAACTCCCCAAGCAGACAACCAGGAATTTAAAGGAAACCAATCAACAAATAATCAATTGCAGCCGGGAGAAACTTCACCCAGTCCCAGCACCGAGCACAGACAGAATTAACTCCCTAGCTGCCAAACACAAAGAAACAGCAGATCAGCTGTGAGAAGTCAAAATGTGCAACCGCGACGATCTTCGTGGCAATGCACACATGACAGTACCCCCCCTTTTACGAGGGGCCTCCGGACCCTCAGGGCCAGGCCTGCCCGGGTGAGTTCTGTGGAAGGTCCGAACCAAACGATCTGCGTTAACATCAGACGCAGGGACCCACGTCCTCTCCTCTGGACCATACCCCTTCCAATGCACCAAGTACTGAAGGGACCGGCGATTCAGACGTGAGTCAATGATCTTTGATACTTGAAATTCCAAGTTACCATTGACCAACACTGGAGGAGGAGGTAGAGGTGACGGTATGACTGGTGCCACATACCTTTTAAGTAATGACTTGTGGAACACATTATGAATTTTAAACGTAGGAGGGAGGTCCAGACGAAATGCCACAGGATTAATTATGGAACTGATCCTGTACGGCCCGATGAATCTGGGACCCAGTTTCCAGGAGGGCACCTTAAGTTTTATATTCCTGGTAGACAACCATACCAGATCGTTCACATTCAGATCTGGACCAGAAACTCTCCTCCTATCAGCCATACGTTTGTAACGTTCCCCATCGCACTCAGATTATTCAATACACCTCTCCACACAGAAGCAAATGACGACGAGAAACGCTCCTCCTCAGGAACCCCAGAAGGGCCCCCCCCATTGAAAGTACAAAACTGGGGATGGAAACCATATGCCCCAAAAAACGGGGACTTACCAGTGGACTCGCTCCGCCTGTTGTTAAGAGCGAACTCTGCCAGAGGCAAGAAAGAAGACCAGTCCTCTTGGTTCTCTGAAACAAAACACCGGAGATATGTCTCTAAGCTCTGATTCAGACGCTCTGTCTGACCATTGGTCTGCGGATGAAAAGCCGAGGAAAATGACAATTGCATCCCCCGACGTAAACAAAATGCCCTCCAAAATTTGGACACAAACTGAGACCCCCTATCTGACACCACATCAGAAGGCAACCCATGAAGTCTAACGATCTCCCTAATGAACACCTGCGCCAGAGTTTTAGCATTAGGGAGTGCAGGAAGAGCAACGAAATGTGCCATCTTACTGAACCTGTCAACAACCACCAGTATGACAGTATTCCCTGACGACGGAGGAAGGTCCGTAATGAAGTCCATAGATAAATGAGTCCATGGACGCTCCGGAAGTTTCAAGGGTAAAAGGGTCCCAGACGGACGGGTATGAGGGGTTTTAGAGCGAGCACACACCCCACATGACGCGACAAAAGTTATAACATCTTTATTAGCATTAGGCCACCAAAACCGGTGAGAAAGGAGATCTAAAGTAGCCTTACTCCCTGGATGTCCTGCTAGAGCAGAATTATGATGTGCCTCAATAACCTTTTGTCTCAACAGATTTGGGACAAACAGTCTCCCTGGAGGTCCTGCAGGGGCGTCCCCCTGAGCCTCTAACACCTCCTCCTCAAGCTCAGAAAATACAGCCGACACTACCACCCCCTCCTGAAGGATAGGACTCGGGTCATCCGTTTTCCCGGCCCCTGGGAAACTGCGAGACAAGGCATCAGCCTTTACATTCTTAGACCCCGGGCGATAAGTGACGACAAAATTAAACCTGGTAAAAAACAACGACCATCGAGCTTGTCTGGAATTCAGACGCTTAGCGGATTCCAAATACAACAGGTTCTTGTGATCAGTAATAACGGTAACCGGGTGGACTGCCCCCTCCAAAAAGTGACGCCATTCTTCAAAAGCTAACTTAATGGCCAAAAGTTCCCTATTGCCGATATCATAATTCCTTTCGGCGGACGACAATTTCTTAGAAAAGAAAGCGCACGGATGCCATTTACCAGGGGACGGACCCTGGGACAATATAGCACCCACCCCTACGTCAGACGCATCCACCTCCACAATGAACGGCTGAGATGCATCTGGTTGGATGAGAACGGGTGCCGAAGCAAAACATTTCTTCAAAGAGGAAAAGGCTTGGCAAGCTTTATCCGACCATTTAGAAAAATCCGTCCCTTTTCTTGTCATGTCAGTGAGAGGTTTGACGACAGATGAGAAATTACAAATAAATTTCCGGTAGTAGTTAGCAAACCCCAAAAAACGCTGCAGAGCCTTAAGATCCCCTGGCTGATCCCATTCAAGCACTGCTCTCACCTTTTCAGGGTCCATACGGAAACCGGAGGCTGACACCAAAAAACCCAAAAACTGAAGTTCCTGTACAGCAAATACACACTTCTCCAGTTTGGCGTATAGTTTATTGTCTCGCAAGATCTGCAACACCTGTCTCACATGCTCCTGATGAGACACAAGATCTGGCGAGTAAATTAAAATGTCGTCCAAATATACAACCACAAACAGCCCCACAAGGTGACGAAAAATGTCATTAACAAAATGTTGGAATACTGCTGGTGCAGTAGTCAGACCAAAAGGCATGACAAGGTTTTCATAATGTCCCTCCGGCGTGTTAAACGCCGTTTTCCACTCATCCCCCTCTTTTATCCTAATCAGATTATACGCCCCCCTGAGATCCAATTTAGAGAACCATTTGGCGCCAACAATTTGATTGAAGAGATCAGGAATAAGAGGGAGTGGATACGGATCTCGAACAGTAATCCGATTAAGTTCGCGGAAATCCAAGCAAGGGCGTAGGCCTCCATCTTTCTTCTTCACAAAGAAGAACCCCGCGGCTACTGGGGAAGATGAAGGTCTAATATGCCCTTTGGCCAGACTTTCAGAAATATAATCTTTCATAGCCTGCCTCTCAGGACCAGAAAGATTATACAACCTAGCTTTAGCAACTTAGCATCAGGAAGGAGATTAATAGAGCAGTCATACACGCGATGAGGAGGCAACTCCTGACACCCCTCCTCAGAGAAAACATCCCCAAAATCCTCCAAAAAAGGAGGCAATGTACTAGGCACGACCGCACTGATGACTGTGTTCATGCAGTTGCTTTTGCAAAACTCACCCCATTGGCTTATTTCTCTGGACTGCCAATTAATCACAGGTTATGTTTAACCAACCAAGGAAGTCCCAACACAATGGGAGTAGGTAGACCCTCCAACACATAACAAGATAATTGTTCCCTATGTATTGCCCCTACCCGAAGGTCAATGTTATGAACCTCATGAACAAAGCTACCTTGGCCGAGAGGCCTGGCGTCAATGGAGAATATAGGGATCGGTTTGACCAATACACTCAGATGCATACCTTGAGCCTGAGCAAACTGAGCGTCAACCAGATTAGCCCCGGAACCACTATCAAGAAGAACAGACAATCTCTCCACTCTCGTACCAACTACCACCTCCACTGGTACAAGGAACTGAGAAGAACTGGCGGATGAAATACATACTCCCAGGTTGTCGTCCACCACACAACCTGGGATTAACAGTTTTCCGGCGACTTTTGGCTCAACAAGGCACGGGATGGACATTCTCCAACAAAATGTCCCTCTTTCCCGCAGAAAAAACATCTTCTAGTCCTGCGGCGTACCGCCAATCCCCTCCTACGAAATGATGTCCCTCCCAACTGCATAGGCTCATCCGAACAGACAAGGGGAACCTCAACATAAGGGACTTTAGTGGTAGGTGGAGAAACAACAGGGAGTGGGGTTACCTCACCCCTCTCCCGAAGCCGTCTATCAGTACGGATAGCTAAGGCCATAGCAGCATCCAGTGAATGAGGAGACTCATACTGAGCCAAAACATCTTTTAATTTATCAGAAAGCCCATGACAAAACTGGCTCCTAAGAGCTGGGTCATTCCACTGAGTATCTGTGGCCCATCTACGAAACTCAGAAGCAAATTCCTCTGCAGGACGATCTCCCTGCTGTATCTTACGTAATTTTGTCTCAGCAAGAGAGACCCGATCTGGGTCATCATATACCAATCCCAGGGCAGTAAAAAATTGATCTACAGACAGTAGAGCCGGGATCCCGGAGGAAGGGAAAATGCCCAGGATTGAGGGTCCCCTTGCAGAAGTGAGATAACAATTCCCACTCTCTGCTCATCACTCCCTGATGATCGAGGCCGAAGCCGAAAATACAATTTACATGCCTCCCGGAAGGTGAAAAATTTGTCTCGCCCACCAGTGAACCTGTCCGGGAGAGCTACTTTAGGTTCAACTCTGGTTTGCTCCAGGGGAGACAAAACTTTGGACTTAATGTCCGTCAGCTCCATGGATAATCCCTGCAACTGCAGAGCCAGCTGGGCTACTGGATCCATGGTAACTGGAGATAATTTTTATGGCCAGTGAAAATGTCACGCTGTCTAATGATATGTATACAATGTCAGTAAACTATTAATACAGGAACAACACTCTATACAACAACTAGTATAGCAACATAAGCATGTAAGTATAGAATAGATTTACCTGACACGATCTCTGCTGAACTCAGGGTTAATCTTGAGGACTTGATGAGCTGAAACAGGAAAGAGGTGGACCGGGATCTAACCTGACCCTAAACTGGGGTCCTAACTAATCCCTCACCTTGGAGGTACTGATAATGGTTCAGAGGTCCAAGTCTCCAACCTAACCCTGTCTCCTATCAGACCCTGAACCCTGTAATCAGTCCTAAGAAGGATCCTGACTACCACCAAAGGGATATGGGCTGATCTCAGCTAAATACACAGATTAGACATATAAGACAGACAGGATAACACTCGCTTGCATACATACTCAAACACCAAAGGAACATAAATGGTCTGGGAAATAAACTCTAACCAAGTTGAGCTTAGAACAACTAAGGAGCTCACAACTAAAGTCTATACAGATTCATTCCTATCTGTGGTCTGCATGAAGGTTTCACTGGCAACTCCCCAAGCAGACAACCAGGAATTTAAAGGAAACCAATCAACAAATAATCAATTGCAGCCGGGAGAAACTGCACCCAGTCCCAGCACCGAGCACAGACAGAATTAACTCCCTAGCTGCCAAACACAAAGAAACAGCAGATCAGCTGTGAGAAGTCAAAATGTGCAACCGCGACGATCTTCGTGGCAATGCACACATGACACATAGCTCCTGTGAGGAGGTAAGGATGCAGACTTACTCTCACTAAACACATCCGAAAAATCAGTCAAAAAGTCAGGGACATCCTGAGACTGGGGAGAGGCAGAAAAAACAGGAGTGTCAGTATTAACACATTGGCAGCCCCAACTGGTCACAGACACAGATTTCCAATCCAAAACAGGATTATGAGTCTGTAACCAAGGGAAACCCAGTACAATAATGTCATGCAGATTATGCAACACCAGAAATTTGCAACTCTCCTGATGATCTGGTTCAACCCTCATTATCACCTGAGTAGAAAACTGGGATTTATTCTCCGCCAAAGGGGTAGAATCAATGCCCAGCAAAGGAATAGACTTCCGCAGGGGTATCATGGGAAACCCACAACGTTTGGTAAAGTCAAAATCCATCAGGTTAATAGCTGCTCCTGAATCAACAAAAGCCTGAGCCGAAAATGTGGACATGGAGCAAATGAGGGTAACAGTCAACAGAAATTTAGTCTGAACACTACCCAAGACAACTGAGCGCGCCCTGAAATTTAGTCTGAACACTACCCAAGACAACGTCTTCCCCGCTTAGAGCAGACGGAAATAGCATGGGAAGCGTCACCATAGTAAAAACATAACCCATTGCGCTTACGAATCTCATGACGCTGAGCCCCAGAAGTCACTCCATCACACTGCATGGGCTCAGGAGTTGGCTCACAAGGCATCACTATCTCACGCATACCTCTGCGCTCACGCAAACGTCTGTCAATTTGAATAGCCAAAGACATAGAATCATTGAGACCAGAGGGAACAGGGAATCCCACCATAACGTCCTTTACATTTTCTGACAGACCCTTCCGAAAAGGGCTGCCAAAGCATCATCATTCCATTTGGTCAGGACTGCCCACTTTTGAAATTTCTGACAGTACAGCTCAGCATCTTCACGACCCTGATTTAATGCCAACAAGGTCTTTTCAGCTTGATCAGTGACATTATGTTCATCGTACAATAACCCCAGAGCCTGAAAAAATACATCAACATCATTCAAAACAGGATCCCCAGGTGTCAATGAAAAAGCCCAATCCTGAGGGTCGCCGCGCAGCAGAGAGAAGACAATTTGAACCTGCTGTGCTGCGTTCCCTGAGGACTTAGGCTTTAAGGCAAAAAACAACTTACAGTTATTTTTGAAATTCAGAAATTTAGACTGATCCCCCAAAAATAAATCTGGTATGGGGATCCTAGGTTCCACAACCGGCAACTTAGCAAGATAGGTAGCAATACTCTGAACCTCAGTGGCAAGCTGCTCCACACAGCCAGACAACTGTGCAAACTCCATTGAGGAAAAAAAAAATCCTCCTCAGCAACCAGAGATAAAAAAGGGAAAAAAAGGCAACAAACAACAAAAAAAAAAATTTCTGACAACTCCCTTTTTTCTTTTTCCTTTTTACTATTTTTCCGTTCTGTGAGTACCATATAATTTTCAGCTTGGCCGGTAATACTGTTATGTTTCGGTAGCTGAGGAGAAATTGCATAAATAGCAAAGTAGTAATACACCAGAGAGGCTGGAAACTATTGGATTGCAGTACCCTAAACTAACCGCCACACTAGAAGTAGCCGTGGAGCTTACCTACGGTGATCCTAGACGCCTCGTCACAGCCGGAGAGATAACTATACCTAAAGACAGAAAGATGAAAGCTATCTGCCCCGGAGCAGAACCCCAAAGAAATAGGAAGCCCCCAAACATGTAATGGCGGTTAGACAAGAAGAATATACGGACACAGACAGAAAATAGAATGAGCAAACGCTGGGGCCCAATCTGTCTAGATAGAAAAGTATAGGAAAGAATTCTGACTGCAACCCAAAAAAACCCTGACAAAAATACCAACACTTCTGATTAAAAAAAACCTGAGATCACACGATCTCTACCACCTAAATCAGTTCTCTGGTGTAACACACAGAAACTCAGCAAATAAAAAGTGACAAATTAACAGAGCAAAAGTGCAAACACAAAATGAGCACAATTGCAGCGCCAGACCCCAAATGGGGACCAGGCTGAAGTCCACTGCAAGCAGCAAACCAGCTAGGAAAATCCAACAGAGGAAAAAAAACAGCAAATCACTTTTCTGAATGAGAGCAGGAATGCAAGCTGTGCTCCAAGCAAGACCAGGAAGATCAATTGAATTACCGGCAAGGCTGATGGGAGTTCAGGTCACTTATATCAGACCATTCAGAGCCAGCTGAAGGCCATTCAGCAATTAGATCATTACCCCCAGCAACCACCGTAGGGAGCCCCAGCTCAGAAGTCGCCTCCAGAGTATTCACAACAGGACGGTACATCTCGCTGATGGCACATTGTGTTAACATAGTGGAAGCTGGACCAAGTTGGATCTTGGGATGGAACATGAACTCCAGACGCAGCGTATTGCGAGCCCTAGGTCAATCAGGGTTGCCCCTACGGTCTACAGCTCCTGCACCTCCTCCTCCTCCACTTCAGCCTCCATCTTGGAAATAACCAGGTCTCCTAAAATGTGGCCGTACCAGAAGGCCCTTGTTGAGGAATTATTAAAAAAATTCCCATTTGAAAACGCTGGCGGCAGAGGTCACAGTTCTTTGGACAACCAAGGAGTACAAGCGAGAGAGACACAACTCCAGTCCAGCTGAGGCAGGGGAACACTGTCAAAGTTCTGGGAGAGTTTTCTCAGACCCTCCCATCGCACAGGCGCTGAGTTGCGGGGTACTCTCACTAGGAGTGCAAAGTTTGGGAAGATGCTGAGGGAGTACCTTGCTGACTGTACCAACGTCCTCCGTGATTCCTCTGTGCCTTATAATTATTGGGTATCCGAGCTTGACACATGGCATGAATTGCCTCTCTACACCTTGGAGGTCCTGGCCTGCCCTGCCGCTAGTGTTTTGTCAGAGTGGGTTTTTAGTGCCGCTGGTGGAATTATAACTGATAAGCGCATCCGCCTGTCAAATGAAAATGCTGACAGGCTAACTCTTATAAAAATGAACAAGGGCTGGATTGGGCCAGATTTCTCAACACCACTGAATGATAGCAGCATAACATAAACTCAAATCCAGTGTCTTTTTTAGGGAGGTCTATTCCCATGCACCTCTTCACACCCACACATTGGCATACGCTTCCTGATTTTAGCTATTTGCTGTTGTCCTCCTCCTTCTCCTCATCCTCATCCTCCACCACCATATCACCAGAATGACCATGGTCTGTGATGCAAAACCCACATAATTTTTTTAAAGGGTGTTAATGATGCCATTAAAAAAAAATAATTGTTATACATTATGTTCATATATACCCCCAGGGGTAAATGTTTGTCAGCCCTTACACTTAGTGCATGGGCATTACAAGTATAGGAGACCCTCTCCTTTCTATTGGGAACTTTTTTTTTATGAGGCCCTCCTCCACGTCTCTTCCAAGAGGCATTGAAATGCCTCCAAATTTTTGGCAGTCCTTGCATTCGTTGCATAGGCAAACACTATGGAAGGCCCACTTCCTAATAATGGGAACATTTTTTCATGAGGCCCTCCTCTCCGTCTCTTCAAAGGGACATTGGAGTGCCTCCAAATTTTTGGCAGCCGTTGCATTCACTGCATAGGCAAACACTATGGGAGACCCACTTCCTAAAAATGAGAAAACATTTTTCAGGAGGCCCTCCTGTATGTCTCTTCAAAGGGGTATTGGGGTGCGTCCAAATTTTGGGCAGCCCTGCCACTCACTGGAAACAACAAAGCATAGCCGGCTGATGGCTCTCTAAGAATAGTGAAGGCCTACTGCTGTAGCTTTAAGAATAGTAAAAGCCGCCTGATGGCCCTATAAAAATAGCCTTTGTGACTTTCAGAGTCCCTCCTTCATAAATGAAACAGGATGTGTCTGATGATATGTCACACACTGCAACGCCAGTATTGTCTGTACCTTGTTTTCCAGCGTTACTTTGCATGTCTTTGCTTTAACCCTTTGCTCCTTTTCCCCTAATCAGCTGTGATACTGTTGTTTGTTACCTGTATGGATGCTGCTCAGTTCCCAGCTCTGCTGCGTAGCCGTACATGTGTGAGTGTCTCCGCTGCGCTTCATGACCACCCGCATGTGCGGTCCCTGGCTACTGCTGTAGAAGCTACCCGTAGATTGCAAGGTCCTTTGCAGTGGTGCATGACTTACTACGTGTGTTTAGGCTGCAGCCATTGCCAGGTGTCCTTGCTGTGCTGATTTGTGTCTGGCTCTGCATAGGGTGCACGGGCCACACCTTCCCTGCTTTTATGAGGAATGGGTGTGCAATAGAATTGCTGCTTCAGCCTATTGCTGTGAGGCAGCTCCTATATAAAGTTCCCCTGTCCTGTGGGGCATTGCCAGTGCTTTGCATTGAGTTCCTGAACCTAGCCATATGTGTTTGTGTGTTCAGCTCCTGCTCGGAGTGTGATCAGTTCTGGGAGAGCTGATACCCTTTGTCCTGTCTTGTGTTTCTGCCAGCTCTGGGGGCAGAATACCCTGATCACCTTTCCTGGAGGCTACATATCCAGGCCTGTTCCAGTTGTGTCTTTTTTCTTGAATCCTTGATCCTGGATCAGTTCCTGTACCTGTATATCTGAACTGTGTCCTCTGTGTTATGTTCCTAAAGTCCTTCTGTGTCCTGAATCCTGTGCCCAGTGACTGTGATTCTTTGCTATATAACCTTGGTTCATCTTGGAAGGAGGAGTCCGGTGTGTTTGCTGAGTTTCTGTTACTCTGTGCTCAGCTTGTTATTCGGTGCAATCCCCGGCCGGCTCTAGTTCAATCCGGCGGGGCTTGCACCAGACCGCTTGGGTTCCTTTTTAGGTCGCTGCCAGATGTCCGGAGTCCGAGGACCGTGGCCTCTTGCCCAGAGCCTGATGACCACGGCCTGATGTCCGATGCCTGATGACCACGGCCTTATTGTCCGATGCCTGATGACCACGGCCTGATGTCCGATGCCTGATGACCACGGCCTGATGTCCGATGTCTGATGACCACTTCCAGATGTCCGGAGCCTGCCGATCATTGCCAGATGTCCAGAGTCCGAGGACTGTGTCCTCTTGCCCAGAGCCTGATGACCACGGCCTGATGTCCGATGTCTGATGACCACTACCAGATGTCTGGATCCTATCCTTCCCTGCCTGATGACCTGAGCCTGCCGATCGTTGCGAGATGTCCGGAGTCCATGTTACTGATGTCCTGTCCGTGTTCCTGAGTCCGTGTTCTTGAGTTCCAGTCCATGTTCCTGAGTCTGTGTTCTTGAGTCCGTGTTCCTGAGATCCAGTTCGTGTTCCTGAGTCCGTGTTCCTGAGATCCAGTTCGTGTTCCTGAGTCTGTGTTCTTGAGTCCGTGTTCCTGAAGTCCTGTCCATGTTTCTGAGTCCATGTTCCTGGTTCAGTCCATGTTCCTGAGTCCATGTTCCTGAGTTCCAGTCCGTGTTCCTGATGTCCCGATGTCCTGTCGGTTCCCCCGTGGTCTACCCTGTGATGACGTCTGTCCGGGGTCAGTGTCTGATGTTCTCCTGCTGAGCCTGTGCTACACCTGAGGCCTGAGAGAGAGGCCGTTCTAGTATGCCCGTGCCAGATGACCCTGGACTGCATGAACCCATGATGACCCCGCCATCGTCTGACGTCTGTCCGGGGTCAGTGTCTGATGTTCTCCTGCTGAGCCTGTGCTGCGCCTGAGGCCTGAGAGAGAGGCCGTTCTAGTATGCCTGTGCCAGATGACCCTGGACTGCATCAACCCGTGATGACCCCGCCATCGTCTGAAGTCTGTCTGAGGTCGGTGTCTGATGTTCTCCTGCTGAGCCTGTGCTACGCCTGAGGCCTGAGAGAGGCCGCCCTAGTATGCCCGTGCCAGATAACCCTGCACTGCATCAACCCGAGATGTCCTCCTGCACTCGTCTGTAATCCTGAGACGTGTACCCTTCACTGATGTGTGGAATCGGGAGCTCGGCATTATGTTCTGTCTTTGTACTGTGTGTCTACAAAGTAAACTCTGTTTCTTTATACTTGAAGTTGTGCGGTGTTGTTTAGTCCTGCAGGTCGCCACCTTGCCCACATGCTCAGCTGCCACAGATCCGGTCACTGCCCTCCCCTAGTCCGGGCAGTCCCGGGTCCCCCTCTGTGGTCCAGTGGGTCCACATTCCCTTACCATCTGGGACGCATGCCTCACGTCGTCGTGGTCTGGCGGCGTGGGAGCATTGGGTAGTTAGGCAAGCTATGCCATGTCCCGACGCCCCGCAGCTGTGGGAAGCGTTACAGAAAGCTCTGGCCATGGACTCTGCTGAGCAAGTGTGGTCTGTAGGACTTTCTCCAAGCTCAACCTGGTGCGTGAACTAGACTGCTTGTACCTCATGTGGTAAGTGGACTAGATGGCTCGATTCCCTGCTTGGTCAGCGGTTCGGACTTTTCGAGCTATGAACTCTGCTGCCATATTGTGAACTGTGGGACTTACAGCCAAACTCAAGTGAATTATCTGGGGAATTTTTTTACTTGGGTCTTCAGACGAGGGGGCCTGAGGAGGGGGATACTGTAACGCCGGTATTGTCTGTACCTTGTTTTCCGGCATTACTTTGCATGTCTTTGCTTTAACCCTTTGCTCCTTTTCCCCTAACCAGCTGGGATACTGTTGTCTGTTACTTGAAAAACTGGGTCTGAACTGAAAAAGTAAATTGATGTGTATGCAAAATGTAAATGCATATCAAACACATGACCATTATACAGAGAAAACAAAAAACAAGAAACAAATATCCTAAAATAAAACAAAATAAAAATATATTGCAAAACATGCATGCGGTTGTAATAATAATAATAATAATAAGGGTATTTGGTAAACATAATTTTGATCAAAAGAATGTACAAGCCATCCCGCCACGTCAAGGCAACCCTTTGTGGGACAGTCCTAACTCTTGTATTAAAAACCTTTCCACCTGTCAAGTGACAAATGTGAACAAGGACAGAGAGACTGAACCCACCAGTAAAAGCATAGGCCAGACAGGATGGATTTTTCAGCTCACAAGCAGGGCGGTCACACCCTTATATGCACAAGATGCACTAAGAACTAAATGAAAAACTGGGTCTCAACTGAAAAAGTAAGTTGATGTGTATGCAAAATGTAAATGCATATCAAACACATGACCATTATACAGAGAAAACAAAAAACAAGAAACAAATATCCTAAAATAAAACAAAATAAAAAATATATTGCAAAACATGCATGAGGTTGTAATAATAATAATAATAATAATAAGGGTATTTGGTAAACATAATTTTGATCAAAAGAATGTACAAGCCATCCCGCCGCGTCAAGGCAACCCTTTGTGGGACAGTCCTAACTCTTGTATTAAAAACCTTTCCACCTGTCAAGTGACAAATGTGAACAAGGACAGAGAGACTGAACCCACCAGTAAAAGCATAGGCCAGACAGGATGGATTTTTCAGCTCACAAGCAGGGCGGTCACACCCTTATATGCACAAGATGCACTAAGAACTAAATGAAAAACTGGGTCTGAACTGAAAAAGTACGTTGATGTGTATGCAAAATGTAAATGCATATCAAACACATGACCATTATACAGAGAAAACAAAAAACAAGAAACAAATATCTTAAAATAAAACAAAATAAAAAATATATTGCAAAACATGCATGAGGTTGTAATAATAATAAGGGTATTTGGTAAACATAATTTTGATCAAAAGAATGTTCAAGCCATCCCGCCACGTCAAGGCAACCCTTTATGGGACAGTCCTAACTCTTGTATTAAAAACCTTTCCACCTGTCAAGTGACAAATGTGAACAAGGACAGAGAGACTGAACCCACCAGTAAAAGCATAGGCCAGACAGGATGGATTTTTCAGCTCACAAGCAGGGCGGTCACACCCTTATATGCACAAGATGCACTAAGAACTAAATGAAAAACTGGGTCTGAACTGAAAAAGTAAGTTGATGTGTATGCAAAATGTAAATGCATATCAAACACATGACCATTATACAGAGAAAACAAGAAACAAATATCCTAAAATAAAACAAAATAAAAAATATATTGCAAAACATGCATGAGGTTGTAATAATAATAAGGGTATTTGGTAAACATAATTTTGATCAAAAGAATGTACAAGCCATCCCGCCACGTCAAGGCAACCCTTCGTGGGACAGTCCTAACTCTTGTATTAAAAACCTTTCCACCTGTCAAGTGACAAATGTGAACAAGGACAGAGAGACTGAACCCACCAGTAAAAGCATAGGCCAGACAGGATGGATTTTTCAGCTCACAAGCAGGGCGGTCACACCCTTATATGCATAAGATGCACTAAGTACTAAATGAAAAAATGGGTCTGAACTGAAAAAGTAAGTTGATGTGTATGCAAAATGTAAATGCATATCAAACACATGACCATTATACAGTTCTTAGTGCATCTTGTGCATATAAGGGTGTGACCGCCCTGCTTGTGAGCTGAAAAACCCATCCTGTCTGGCCTATGCTTTTACTGGTGAGTTCAGTCTCTCTGTCCTTGTTCACATTTGTCACTTGACAGGTGGAAAGGTTTTTAATACAAGAGTTAGGACTGTCCCACAAAGGGTTGCCTTGAAGTGGCGGGATGGCTTGTACATTCTTTTGATCAAAATTATGTTTACCAAATACCCTTATTATTATTATTACAACCTCATGCATGTTTTGCAATATATTTTTTATTTTGTTTTATTTTAGGATATTTGTTTCTTGTTTTTTGTTTTCTCTGTATAATGGTCATGTGTTTGATATGCATTTACATTTTTCATACACATCAACTTACTTTTTCAGTTCAGACCCAGTTTTTCATTTAATTCTTAGTGCATCTTGTGCATATAACGGTGTGACCGCCCTGCTTATGAGCTGAAAAATCCATCCTGTCTGGCCTATGCTTTTACTGGTGGGTTCAGTCTCTCTGTCCTTGTTCACATTTGTCACTTGACAGGTGGAAAGGTTTTTAATACAAGAGTTAGGACTGTCCCACAAAGGGTTGCCTTGACGTGGCGGGATGGCTTGTACATTCTTTTGATCAAAATTATGTTTACCAAATACCCTTATTATTATTATTATTATTACAACCTCATGCATGTTTTGCAATATATTTTTTATTTTGTTTTATTTTAGGATATTTGTTTCTTGTTTTTTGTTTTCTCTGTATAATGGTCATGTGTTTAATATGCATTTACATTTTGCATACACATCAACTTACTTTTTCAGTTGAGACCCAGTTTTTCATTTAGTTCTTAGTGCATCTTGTGCATATAAGGGTGTGACCGCCCTGCTTGTGAGCTGAAAAATCCATCCTGTCTGGCCTATGCTTTTACTGGTGGGTTCAGTCTCTCTGTCCTTGTTCACATTTGTCACTTGACAGGTGGAAAGGTTTTTAATACAAGAGTTAGGACTGTCCCACAAAGGGTTGCCTTGACGTGGCGGGATGGCTTGTACATTCTTTTGATCAAAATTATGTTTACCAAATACCCTTATTATTATTATTATTACAACCTCATGCATGTTTTGCAATATATTTTTTATTTTGTTTTATTTTAGGATATTTGTTTCTTGTTTTTTGTTTTCTCTGTATAATGGTCATGTGTTTGATATGCATTTACATTTTGCATACACATCAACTTACTTTTTCAGTTCAGACCCAGTTTTTCATTTAGTTCTTAGTGCATCTTGTGCATATAAGGGTGTGACCGCCCTGCTTGTGAGCTGAAAAATCCATCCTGTCTGGCCTATGCTTTTACTGGTGGGTTCAGTCTCTCTGTCCTTGTTCACATTTGTCACTTGACAGGTGGAAAGGTTTTTAATACAAGAGTTAGGACTGCCCCACAAAGGGTTGCCTTGACGTGGCGGGATGGCTTGTACATTCTTTTGATCAAAATTATGTTTACCAAATACCCTTATTATTATTATTACAACCTCATGCATGTTTTGCAATATATTTTTTATTTTGTTTTATTTTAGGATATTTGTTTCTTGTTTTTTGTTTTCTCTGTATAATGGTCATGTGTTTGATCTGCATTTACATTTTGCATACACATCAACTTACTTTTTCAGTTCAGACCCAGTTTTTCATTTAGTTCTTAGTGCATCTTGTGCATATAAGGGTGTGACCGCCCTGCTTGTGAGCTGAAAAATCCATCCTGTCTGGCCTATGCTTTTACTGGTGGGTTCAGTCTCTCTGTCCTTGTTCACATTTGTCACTTGACAGATGGAAAGGTTTTTAATACAAGAGTTAGGACTGTCCCACAAAGGGTTGCCTTGACGTGGCGGGATGGCTTGTACATTCTTTTGATCAAAATTATGTTTACCAAATACCCTTATTATTATTATTACAACCTCATGCATGTTTTGCAATATAATTTTTATTTTGTTTTATTTTAGGATATTTGTTTCTTGTTTTTTGTTTTCTCTGTTGTCTGTTACTTGTATGGATGCTGCTCAGTTCCCAGCTCCGCTGCACAGCCATACATGCATGAGTGTCTCCGCTGCTCTGCATGACCACCCGCATGTGCGGTCCCTGGCTACTGCTGTAGAAGCTACCCGTAGGTTGCAAGGTCCTCTGCAGTGGTGCA
Source organism: Oophaga sylvatica (assembly GCA_033576555.1). Lineage (NCBI taxonomy): Eukaryota > Metazoa > Chordata > Amphibia > Anura > Dendrobatidae > Oophaga > Oophaga sylvatica. The sequence goes on along the minus strand of JARQOD010000005.1, from coordinate 210,458,566 downwards.
TGACTTACTACGTGTGTTTAGGCTGCAGCCATTGCCAAGTGTCCTTGCTGTGCTGATTTGTGTCTGGCTCTGCATAGGGTGCACGGGCCACACCTTCCCTGCTTTTATGAGGAATGGGTGTGCAATAGAATTGCTGCTTCAGCCTATCGCTATGAGGCAGCTCCAATATAAAGTTCCCCTGTCCTGTGGGGCGTTGCCAGAGCTTTGCATTGAGTTCCTGAACCTAGCCATGTGTGTTTGTGTGTTCAGCTCCTGCTCTGAGTGTGATCAGTTCTGGGAGAGCTGATACCCTTTGTCCTGTCTTGTGTTTCTGCCAGCTCTGGGGGTAGAATACCCAGATTGCCTTTCCTGGAGGCTACATATCCAGGCCTGTTCCAGTTGTGTCTTTTTTCCTGAATCCTTGATCCTGGATCGGCTCCTGTACCTGTATGTCTGAACTGTGTCCTCTGTGTTATGATCCTGAAGTCCTTCTGTGTCCTTGCTGAGTTTCTGTTACTCTGTGCTCAGCTTGTTATTCGGTGCAATCCCTGGCTGGCTCTAGTTCAATCTGGCGGGGCTTGCACCAGACCGCTTGAGTTCCTTTCTAGGTCGCTGCCAGATGTCCGGAGTCCAAGGACCATGGCCTCTTCCCCAGAGCCTGATGACTACGGCCTGATGTCCCATGCCTGATGACTACGGCCTGATGTCCGATGCCTGATGACCACGGCCTGATGTCCGATGCCTGATGACCACGGCCTGATGTCCGATGCCTGATGACCACGGCCTGATGTCCGATGCCTGATGACCACGGCCTGATGTCTGATGCCTGATGACCACGGCCTGATGTCCGATGCCTGATGACCACGGCCTGATGTCCGATGCCTGATGACCATGGCCTGATGTCCAATGTCTGATGACCACTTCCAGATGTCCGGATCCTATCCTTCCCTGCCTGATGTCCGGAGCCTGCCGATCGTTGCCAGATGTCCGGAGTCCGAGGACCATGTCCTCTTGCCCAGAGCATGATGACCACGGCCTGATGTCCGATGTCTGACGACCACTTCCAGGTGTCCGGATCCTATCCTTCCCTGCCTGATGACCAGAGCCTGCCGATCGTTGCCAGATGTCCGGAGTCCATGTTACTGATGTCCTGTCCGTGTTCCTGAGTCCGTGTTCTTGAGTTCCAGTCCATGTTCCTGATGTCCTGTCCATGTTCCTGAGTCCGTGTTCCTGAGATCCAGTTCGTGTTCCTGAGTCCGTGTTCCTGAGATCCAGTTCGTGTTCCTGAGTCTGTGTTCTTGAGTCCGTGTTCCTGAAGTCCTGTCCATGTTTCTGAGTCCATGTTCCTGAGTCCATGTTCCTGAGTTCCAGTCCGTGTTCCTGATGTCCCGATGTCCTGTCGGTTCCCCCGTGGTCTACCCTGTGATGACGTCTGTCCGGGGTCAGTGTCTGATGTTCTCCTGCTGAGCCTGTGCTACACCTGAGGCCTGAGAGAGAGGCCGTTCTAGTATGCCCGTGCCAGATGACCCTGGACTGCATCAACCCATGATGACCCCGCCATCGTCTGACGTCTGTCCGGGGTCAGTGTTACTGATGTCCTGTCTGTGTTCTTGAGTTCCAGTCCATGTTCCTGATGTCCTGTCCGTGTTCCTGAGTCCGTGTTCCTGAGATCCAGTTTGTGTTCCTGAGTCTGTGTTCCTGAGTTCCAGTCCGTGTTCCTGATGTCCCGATGTCCTGCCGGTTCCCCCGTGGTCTACCCTGTGATGACATCTGTCCGGGGTCAGTGTCTGATGTTCTCCTGCTGAGCCTGTGCTGCGCCTGAGGCCTGAGAGAGAGGCCATTCTAGTATGCCCGTGCCAGATGACCCTGGACTGCATCAACCCGTGATGACCCCGCCATCGTCTGAAGTCTGTCTGAGGTCGGTGTCTGATGTGCTCCTGCTGAGCCTGTGCTACGCCTGAGGCCTGAGAGAGAGGCCGCCCTAGTATGCCCGTGCCAGATAACCCTGAACTGCATCAACCTGAGCTGTCCTCCTGCACTCGTCTGTAATCCTGAGACGTGTACCCTTCGTTGATGTGCGGAATCGGGAGCCCGGCATTATGTTCTGTCTTTGTACTGTGTGTCTACAAAGTAAACTCTGTTTCTTTATACCTGAAGTTGTGCAGTGTTGTTTTGTCCTGCAGGTCGCCACCTTGCCCACATGCTCAGCTGCCACAGATCCTAGTCACTGCCCTCCCCTAGTCCGGGCAGTCCCGGGTCCCCCACTGTGGTCCAGTGGGTCCACATTCCCTTACCTTCTGTAACGCATGCCTCACGTCGTCGTGGTCTGGCGGCGTGGGAGCATTGGCTAGTTAGGCAAGCTATGCCATGTCCCGACGCCCCGCAGCCGTGGGAAGCGTTACACACACCACATGGCCAGATAAAGTTGTAAAATGTTAAAATGACATTTCCCAGTGAATATATTTGTCTTGTTTGAAAGCAATGCTAAAGTTCAAAAACGCTACGTGTGAATATAGCTCAAGGTGTGGAGGAGCATTTTTATTTTGCCTTATATATAAGTCATTACCCTGGAAAGGATGTTCCTTAACATATTTCCCAGGAAAATCCATTTTTGTTTCGTTTTGGTATGTTTTATTGTGAGTCTGTAAAAATGGCGTAAGTCTCTGACAATATTGTTCACAGCAGTGACCTGGGAGTCAGAAATGCTTCCAGGGGTCTTCCTCATGCTGTTCCATGTAATTTGAGCACTGTTTCCATCGATTTCCGCACTTTCTAGTCCCACTGCAGACCGCCGGGGGGACCACGGCAAAAATGCTTGAGTTTCCTATAGACTTACATTGGGCTCGTTGCTCGGTTCGAGCACCCGAGCATTCCAATTTGCTTGACCCAAGCAACGAGCACCCAAGCATTTAAGTGCTCGCCTATCTCTATAGACAACTATTAATAACCTCACTGATAGCTGCCAGTAGTTGCTTTTATTTCTGTACATGGAGCTCATACTCAGTACTGATTAAATCGAGATTTTTTTTATAATTGCACATCATTAAAACATCTATCAGTCTCGTGATTTCCATGATCCATGACTTCCCTTTCTTGTCTTTGCAGTTTAAATGTTGAAGGGTATACTTTTGTCCAACGACAGCTATCAGAACCTATTCATCCAACATGCATGTTTCTCTCTGATGAACATGTGATAAACTGCAGTATGTTCTTGAAATATCCCAAAAATTAATTGTTGCTTGGGTTGTACGACATTTTTCACCAACCACACATAGCATTTGATTAGCTTCAAATATATTTAAAGGAAGGAAGCAGTGACACATTGTTCACTTCTGTGGCCATTTATTGGCTCTAGCATTTACATGAAGTCCCTGCCGGCAGAGCAGATTTTGAAATTGAAAGGGCACCTAAAGAGCAGTGGCGGGATTGTCAGTTTTTAATTTTTTTGCCCATGGTGGAGAATTTGGCACAACATAAGCTGGACAATCCTTAATTATAAAAGACGATTAAGAAATAAGTAATTTACTAACAATAGTTTTTCCAGAAATATTATATATATTTTTATTACAGAATTTAGGTGTGAAACCTCAAATCAATAACTTATTTCCAGATCAAATTACCAAACTGATACTTTATGTAATTATCGTATTGAGCAAAGGAGTAATAAGTGAAGCTCAACACAACAGCATCTTAGATTTATCATTTAAAATGAATGATACAGGAACGAAAATACATAAATTATACTGCTGTTAGTTTTAATGCACCCTTGTGCCGATTCAAAATGCTGTTCATCAGATTGTTAACGAGTTACACTTGTAATGTAATTCTTTATCTGGAGAATTTATCCTCTTCTCTCATCATATTAATGGTCAACTATACATTGCCAGCCATTTGCTTTTCCATTAGACACTTAGACACTCCCACATTAAACCTCAGAGCTCTCAAAAATAGGTACAAGCCATGAACTGTACATTCAAGTCATTGTCATAGTACACCATGTTCCAAATTATTATGCACATGATATTTTTCTCTAATTTTCCTAAGTGGTCGGTGCAAATGACAGTCAGTCTAATAAAAGTCATCACCCGTTAGAGTACAGTATACATCGAATTGTATTGAAGAAACCTCCCAATGATAACAGTATAATCTTCAAAATGAATAAAAACTCAAAATGCACTGTTCCAAATTATTAGGCACAGTAGAATTTCTAAACATTTGATATGTTTTAAAGAACTGAAAATGCTCATTTGTTGAATTTGCAGCATTAGGTCACATTCACTGAACAAAAAAAGCTATTTAACTCCAAAACATCCTAACGGGCCAAGCTACATGTTAACATAGGAACCCTTCTTTGATATCGCCTTCACAATTCTTGCATCCATTGAACTTGTGAGTTTTTGGAGAGTTTCTGCTTGTATTTCTTTGCATGAAGTCAGAATAGCCTCCCAGAGCTGCTGTTTTGATGTGAACTGCCTCCCACCCTCATAGATCTTTTGCTTGATGATATTCTAAAGGTTCTCTATAGGGTTGAGGTCAGGGGAAGGTGGTGGCCACACCATGAGTTTATCTCCTTTTATGCCCAAAGCAGCCAATGACTCAGATGTATTCTTTGCAGCATGAGATGGTGCATTGTCATGCATGAAGATGATTTTGCTCCTGAATGCACGTTTCTGCTTTTTATACCATGGAAGAAAGTTGTCAGTCAGAATCTCTATATACTTTGCAGAGGTCATTTTCACACCTTCAGGAACCTTAAAGGGCCCTACAAGCTGTTTCCCCATGATTCCGGCCCAAAACATGACTCCTCCATCTCGTTGCTGACGTCGCAGCCTTGATGGGACATGGTGGCCATCCACCAACTATCCACTACTCCATCCATCTGGACCATCCAGGGTTGCTCGACACTCATCAGTAAACAAGACTGTTTGAAAATTAGTCTTCATGTACAGTATGTCTGGGCCCAATGCAACCATTTCTGCTTTGTGAGTACTGTTTAGGGGTGGCTGAATAGTAGGTTTATGCATCACAGCAAGCCTTTGAAGGATCCTACACCTTGAGGTTTGAGGGACTCCAGAGGCACCAGCAGCTTCAAATATCTGTTTGCTGGTTTGTAATGGCTATTTAGCAGCTGTTCTCTTAAGGCACTGTCACACTTAGCGATCGCACCAGTGATCACGACCACGACACGACCTGGCGAGATCGTTGGTGCAATCGCTATATGGTCGCTATTAGCTTCCAAACACAAAGATCTCATCAGCGATCAGCGATCTGTATAACGACCTCTGCGGTCGTTGGGAAAACCTAGTAACAAAATCGTTGGCACAACTCAAATGAGGAAGAACGTGGTGCTCTGGTAGGACCCCATTCCGTGACATATATCATATAAACCTAAGCACACACCAGTGGTCTCATGAAAAAGTGGAATGTTTAATCAGACAGTACATACAGTATACAAACGTTTCGGTCTTACATGACCTTCCTCAATGTACTGAAAATGAAATAAATAAAAAAAACATAAATTTTCCCTTCCCCATGACAGCACCGACATGAGAGTATGGTATCCGCCCCCAGGAACAGGAAACCTGTAGCAGAGATAAAAGAAGGGGGGCGGTACCTCTCCCTCAGTTTTTGGTTTCCTGTTCCTGCAGGTGGATGCCTGTGGGGCAGAGTACCTGTAGGGGAATCATCCCCTGGATGGCCGGTCTGGAGACCGAGGTCCGAAGGGGAGGCATCGCAGCTGAGCGCGGCGGCGCGCGCTCTCCATTCCGGCCTTTTGGGGGCTGCCTGGCCGCGTCTCGCCCCCCGTGGACTCCCCGGCGGCCGCTCCGAGCAGGAGGCAGAGCCGGGGTAGGCATGTCCACCACGACGCTGGCGCTGACTGAGTGGGGCGGCTTCCGGTCGCACCAGAAGTGACGCCACACGCCGGGAGAAGCGGTGTGCTGGACACTTCCGGATGGGAGTCGCTCCAGAGGCGCGCACACCGCTCTCCCCCCTGAACCACCCCCTCGCATACATAACCTGCCTGAGGGTAGGAAATCGTGCCGGCTGAGCAGAGTCCACTGCAGAAGCGCTTCACAGCACCTGGAGAATGGAAGGAGCAGAGGAGCGCGTGCCAGAGGAGGGAGGCCAGCAGACCGCTGTGGTACCAGGGGGTCGGTGGGTGAGTGCCTTTGTAAGGCGAAGAAACATATAGTGATGGCCTTTACCCTGTTTCCCTCTCCCTAGGGCAGGAAAGCTACGGCCAAACAAAAAAACAAAGCATGTGCTTTGTGTAAAAAAACGCTTCCCAGAGATTACAATAAAGGGTTGTGCCGCTCATGTGTGCAGAAAACGGTAGCGGAGGAATCGCCGTCCTTGTTAGAGGATATTAGAGCCGTTATTTGTCAAGAAGTGAAAACAACGGTTAAAGAGGAGTTAAAACAGCACACGCCAGTCAGTTCAGGCCATCCTCCCCCCCCTCCTACGGAACAAAGTGACGTAGAATCGGATGGCGAACCGACGGAGTTAAAAATCTCGGAAAGCTCAGACCGAGATTCCTCGGACGAGGAATATGGTCGCCCTTATGTTTTGTCTGAAGACATTGGGAAATTGTTAAAATTGATTAGATCTACCATGGGGGTTGAGACACCAAAAGAGCATCTTTCGGTACATGACTCTATGTTCAGCAATCTGGAGGGGAAAAAACGTAAAGTTTTTCCCTTCCATGGAAATCTATTAAAATTGATTAAAAAAGAGTGGAAGAAACCCAACAAGAAAGTGTCTGTGCCACAAGCATTAAAACGGAAATATCCGTTTGATGAGGAAATATGTGGGGAATGGGAAAAAGCCCTTAAGCTAGATGCCGCCATTGCTAGTACATCTAAAGGAATAGCGTTACCATTCGAGGACATGGGGGCCTTGAGAGACCTCCTCGATAAAAAAGCGGATGCTTTTTTAAAATCTGCCTGGGAAGCATCGGCCTGGTCAATTAAACCAGGGGTAGCCGCCACGTGCACCGCTAGGGCCATGGTCAAATGGTTAGAAGAACTCAGTGAACAGATAAAAAATAAATGCCCAAGAGAGGAATTATTGGACGTAATACCGTCACTACAAAAAGCGGCAGGGTTCCTAGCGGATGCAGAGGTGGATTCTGTGCGAGGTGCCGCCCGTGCATGCGCTCTTTCTAACTCAGGTCGCAGGGCATTATGGCTTAAAAATTGGGCGGCAGACTTCCAGTCAAAGGTAAAACTCTGCGCAATCCCCTGTGAGGGACAATACTTGTTCGGGAAGGCATTGGATGAAATATTGGAGAAAGCATCGGATAAGAAGAAACGATTTCCGCTACCGCCTGTTTTAAGACGTCGTTGGAATGATGCTCGCTCGTCCTTTCGTTTAGCAAGGAATAGAGGGGGCAGGAGTCGACCAGATGAGAGGTCTATCCGAGGCAGGCCTTGGGGAGAGAGAAGGGAGAAAGGATTTCTCTTCAAGGGCCCTACCAGATCAGATACTAAACGTCAATGATGCCAAGTCTCCGGTGGGAGGAAGACTGAGAAAATTTGTACACCAGTGGGAAACATTGCCCGCCTCACGGTGGGTAACCAATCTACTATCCGAAGGCCTACGACTAAGTTTTCTCAACCTCCCACCACAGCGACTAAAGATAACTCAGGTCGCCAAAAAGAACCAAGCCACAATGGAAAAAGAAATCACCCTCCTTATGGAAAAGAAAGTGTTAGTGGAAGTACCAAGTCACCAAGTAGGAGAAGGGTTCTACAGTACCCTGTTTCTTACTCCAAAACCAGACGGCTCCTTGAGGGTAATATTCAACTTGAAGGCGTTAAACCAATATATCCGAGTGGAAAAGTTCAAAATGGAAACATTAAAATCAACAGTGAAGTTGCTGGAACCCGGCTGCTACATGGCAGTGATCGATCTGACAGATGCATACTACCATGTACCAATCTGGGAAGAACATCAAAAATACCTAAGATTGTTGGTACAGATTGCACAGAGCCCTACGCATCTGCAGTACCAATGTCTTCCCTTCGGGATTTCGGTGGCACCCCGTATCTTCACGAAATTAATTTCAGAAGTGGCATCTTTTGTAAGAAAAGAAGATATATTACTGGTACCCTATTTGGACGACTTCCTAGTAATAGCAAATACCGAAGGAAAATGCAGGAACGCAATAAAAAGGATGTTAGAAATTTTAACCAGCTTAGGCTGGATAATAAACGAAAAAAAGTCAAAGCTAATCCCAGCCAGAAAACAAGAATTCTTGGGAATAGTGTTAGATTCCTGCAATCAACAATGTGTCCTTCCGGACAGGAAAGTAGACTCCATTCGAAACAAAATACAACAGTTAAGATCAAGCAGGGCCATAACAGTCCGACAAGCAATGTCGTTGTTGGGAACATTAACGGCAACAATACCAGCGGTCCAGTGGGCACAAAGCCACACAAGAGACCTGCAAACGCAAATCTTAGCCGAACAGGCAAAAGATCCGACCAGCCTAAACTGGCGATTCACTCTAACGCCACAGGTCCTCAACTCATTGGAATGGTGGCTACAACCCGAAAACCTCAAAAGAGCCGTGCCCTGGTCAATTCATAATCAGGTAATACTGACTACAGATGCAAGTCCCTCGGGATGGGGAGCACATCTAATAGGACAGCTTGTACAAGGCCTATGGGAACCCTCAATGAGGGAAACATCCTCCAATTTGAAAGAACTAACAGCAGTGAGGCTAGCGCTGTATCAATTAAGAAAAGAGGTACAAGGAAGACACGTCACAATACTATCCGACAACAACACGACAGTAGCCTACATAAATCGACAAGGAGGTACAAGATCACCATCCTTGATGGCGGAGGCAAGAGAGCTATTCGCATGGGCAGAAAACAACCTGTTATCCCTGTCGAGCACACACTTGAAAGGGACAGAAAATACGGTGGCGGATTTCCTAAGTCGGCATGTACTGCACCAAGGAGAATGGTCCCTAAATCAGGACATATTTGGAAAAATTTGTGCCAGCTGGGGCAGACCAGAAGTAGACCTGTTCGCTACAAAAGAAAATCGGAAAGTAAACAGATTTTACTCCCTGAACCCGAGAGAACAACCAGAAGGAGTAGATGCACTACTACACCGCTGGAAATTCAAACTGGCATATGCTTTTCCACCATTTCCTCTAATACCAATAGTCCTGAGAAAAATACGAGAAGACAAGAGCCGTGTGATCCTTATAGCGCCCTTCTGGCCAAAGAGAGCGTGATTCACATGGCTCATACGCATGTCTGCCTTGGACCCATGGATCTTACCGATGTTCCCAATCTACTACACCAGGGACCAGTGGAACATCCTCAGGTGCACAATCTACACCTCACTGCCTGGAACCTGAGAGGGGGCTCCTATTAGCAAAGGGGTTCTCAGGACCCTTGGTGACTACCTTGCTCACTAGTAGGAAAAAGGTCACCTCGGCCAAGTATTATAAAATCTGGCAAAAATTCTTAAACTTCTCGGATCGACGGTTTTCGGGGACAGTCCAGATGGTCCCGATGACGGAGATCCTAGAATTTCTACAAAAAGGCCTGGAAAAAGGATTGTCCACAAGCACTCTAAAGGTGCAAGTCTCAGCACTAGGTGCGCTGTTTGACAAAAAATTGGCTGACCACCCATGGATCTATAGATTCATTCGGGCCTCCTTTTCAGCCAGACCCTCAAAAATTGTGCCTAAGGTAGCTCCCTGGGATCTAAATTTAGTGTTAAATGCGTTAACTACAAACCTGTTTGAGCCTATCTCATCTATTTCAATAAAGGCTCTAACACTAAAAACAGTGCTCTTGGTTGTCCTGACGTCAGCTCGGCGAGTCAGTGAGCTACAAGCTATTTCTGTAAATCCCCCATATACTACCTTTATGGATGACAGAGTGGTCATAAGAACTGACCCAGCCTTCCTTCCGAAGGTTAATACAAAATTTCACAGGGACCAAGAGATAATTTTGCCCTCGTTTTGTGCCAACCCAAAATCCCAGGGAGAGCAAACCTTTCATTGTTTGGATGTAAGACATTGCCTACTTCAATATATAGAAGTTTCAAAATCTTGGCGACAGTCGTCAGCCCTTTTTGTCTCCTTCCAGGGGATAAACAGGGTAAAAAAGCTTCAAAAGCTACAATTGCACGGTGGTTACGCATGGCTATCTCACTTTCTTATTCTTCATCAGGTCAGACTCCCCCACTGGGTGTAACGGCTCACTCCACAAGGGCTGTTGCGACATCTTGGGCCGAACGGGCAAATGCGTCAATAGAGCAGATTTGCAGGGCAGCGGTATGGTCGTCACCATCTACCTTTTTTCGTCATTATAGGCTAGATTTAGGTTTCTCGAATTTAGCCTTTGGTAGAAAGGTGTTATCTGCTGTTGTCCCACCCTAGGAGGCTCTTCTATTTCTTTCTCTCATGTCGGTGCTGTCATGGGGAAGAGAAAAAATGATAATTACTTACCGGTAATTTGATTTTTCAGAGCCATGACAGCACCGTATTAATTCCCGCCCTATCTTGGTGATGGTTGTGTGACTCACAAAAAAAAAAAAAAAATATAAAAAATGCATGTATAAATTAATAAATAAAGAAGGTAAATGTCGTAAATATGCTAGTATATGTGTATATATAACAACTAATTTTGGCGGTTACCTTGCATACTCTGAAACAAACTGAGGGAGAGGTACCGCCCCCCTTCTTTTATCTCTGCTCCTGTTCCTGGGGGCGGATACCATACTCTCATGTCTGTGCTGTCATGGCTCTGAAAAATCAAATTACCGGTAAGTAATTATCATTTTTTTCAGAGTGGAATTTTTTTGCTAAGAAAAAAGGACAAAAAACAAAGGTATATACTAGTGTTGAGCGATACGATACTGCAAATATCGGGTATCGGCCGATATTAGCTGTATCGGGCTTTCGATTCCGAGTACCGATATTTTCGTCATATCGGATACCGGAATCGGATTTGTCACTGTCACTGTGAGTGTCCGTCGGTCGGGTCTGTCAGGAGTCAGCGGCACTTACCTGGCAGAAGATCTCCGGCGGTCACGTCCTGGACTGCTTGATGGCCGCCATTATCTTCTCCCTGGCGGTCACATGCAGTTTTTCGCGATAACTGCAGTGACTGCAGGGTAATCCCGGCCGTAAAGCAGTCCGATGACGTCACCGCCGGGGAAGCAGGTAATCAGCTGTGCTGAGCCGGGATGACAGGCTCTGCCTGTCATTCTGATGTAGCAGAGCTGGATCGTCGTGGGACACTCGTTACTATGGACTGCGTCGGACAGGTGGTATACTGCTGTTTTTTTTTTTTCATTTTTTTACAGGAGATCGATGGTGTCGCAGGATGAGACTGTAATAAAAGTAATGAAAACTGTGTGTGTTTTTTATTAAATTAAAAAAATTTTTTATGAACATTCACCCGTCCGGGTACATCAACAATTTAACTATTTACATACAGGGACCCTGTCCGGGTTATTTATAATTCTTTGGCAGGGGTGTTCCAGGTACCACCTGGTACTCTTCTGATGCTTGCCAAACATCCGAGACACCAAGGACCACCAGGACCTGATGACGTCGTGTGGCTTGTACAGTCAAGTCGTGACCCGCTATCTGTGTCTGTGTGGCCACCTCTTTCATCTCCCTCCGGGTCTGGAGCCCTATGTCCCGGACTGAACGAACCCCAGGGGGCCTAACAGGCGCCGGGTATGGGCCAGCTATAGTTATCATGTCCATAGCTGGGTCTGCTGAGGAGACCACTGAGGGAGGCTGGGGAGATTTACGGCGTGGGGTGGGCACTTGTGCAGAGGCCTGGATGTGGGAGGCTGAAGGCTCCGAGGGTCTCACAGGTTCCTGACACTCTGGGGAGTAGGGGTCGCACCTGGTAACATTTAGGACGTACCATCCATTGTAACCCCAGTGTCGGGTGTAAGTCACCAAGTCTCCTGGCAACAGGTCCCTCCCCGGGTGTCCTTCTGGGAGGTGAGTCTCCACGTCCTGCCGGGTCACAAACACTTCTAAATAAAGTCCAGGCTCCTGGATGAAGCCCCAACCACCTTTCAATTTAAAGCTCCGTACTGCACCCTTACGCCGCGGCTCCCACAGGGTTCCTTTATCTTTTCTCATCCAGTCCTTATCTGCCCGGTCCTTCTCGATGTGACGTTGGCGAAGCTTCTGGGATTCGCGCTGCTCCCTTTGTCGCTCTGCTTCCCGCTCCCAACGTCTCCACTCTTCCTCCTGACGCCGGTTGTAATTCTCCTCCACCAGCATCTCCATGTCTCCACCATCAAACTGCAGCTTACGATGTCCGGTTTGCGGCAGCTCTCCTGGCGCCCCCCAGTCCTGGCGGCGCTCACCTGCGGAGGAAGCAGCCGGCTCTGGAACAGATGACAGTCGGGGCTCCGGTACAGACAGGTAGACCTCTGGTGCCTGCGCGGCCTCCTCCATGAGGACGGGTGTCGCTTCTTCTGTCTCAGCGACGGGGGCAGACAGCGGGATCTGGGGTGCTGACGGTGCAGAGTTTTTTGCAGGAACGGGTGCCTCCACTGCGACAACGTCAACCGGATCACATTGCAAGGGCTGGGATGCCCGCACGGACTCCTCTACTAGAACGGGTGCCTCACCTTCCGGTACAGACACTTCAGGTAAGAGGGATTGGCGCCGCTCCAAGTTTAGTTTTAGGGCACGCCAGCTGGCTTCCATCCTGGCGACCTCCTCCCGGTGCCGGGCCAGGCCTCTTAGGGTATCCTCCGCTTCTTGCAGCGTAGGAGGGTTTCCAGGCCGGGTGCCCAACGGTGGTTCCGTGGCGATCGGGTCGCTTCCGTGGGGGGAGAGCTCTGACTGCTCCATCCCTTCACACTTCTGCTCGTGTCCATTAGCCATCTCTGCCAAGTCACATGTGTCATTAGCATCTGGAGAGGGCCCCTCTTTTGTAGTGAGGCGGGACCTTCGTGTTAGTTTCCGCACACTGAGGAGGATGAGGAGGCGGAACTGAAGAGCTGTGGGGCACGATCTTACATTGCAGTACCATTTAGAGTGGTCGGCCATCGTTTTTGCGCCACTGAGTGAGTGTACACCCACGAAGAGCACCCCTTCTTCTTCACCAGTGCCTCGTCGTGACGCAGATATGGCGGAAAAATGGCAAATACATTCTCTGATGATTTTAGCAATTCTCAAGCACAAAACCAGTTCAATTCAGGCACACAGGACTCGCTTATAGCGAGCTACAGAATCCTGTTCGTGACGCCCAAGTTGAGTCGCACAGAGCCAGAGGTTTTGGGGGTACTCGGCACCGAGCCCGTCGACTTCTATGGGGTATGTCACGGCTTTACCCGGCAATTGAATCAGAGTCTATTTTACTATGTAGAAGTGTATAAACTATAAATATATGTATATATATATATATGTCACAATGACATGTATATATATATATATATGTATTCTATGTGTGTATATTTTGTGTTTACAACGAAAGAAAGGGTTTTTTTGTTGCGATATTTTGTTCCCATAGACTTACATGGGACTTCCGGTATCGGAATCGGATATCGACGATATTTAGTGATATCGGCGATACCATTCCGATACGATATTTTTAGATATCGAGCAGTATCGCTCAACACTAGTATATACACGTAGCTCATAGCTATTGTCAATTTGATAGCGATTCATACAGAATTCGCATGAGAAACAGTATGGTGTGGCACATAATCTTCAGAAACATCGATATACAGCAATATGAGAATATAATTTGGAGGTATACATAAACCCCAAAACCGTACAAGATAGGTAGTTAACGAGTTGTACATACCAGTGTAAAGATACTGAGAGCCTAGAGGAAATGAGGTAAACCTGAGGAAAATAAGGTTGAATACGTATAATAGGTGTCTTATAGGTAAGTATAAGGTGAATATTGAGCCCAAATGCTATACATACCACAATGAGAGGTAAAGAGGCTTCAGACCAAATAACTGTGGACTGCAGAGTAAAATTCCACATCAGAGGACATAACTATATCTATATCCAGCAGTTAGAAAGTGACAGGCAGAGGATCGCTTACCAGTACTGTGATAAATAAAGATATGGCTGTGCAGACGCGGTAATCCACCGCTTGTCGGGAGCGCTGTGAGACACAGAGTGTCGGCATTTAGAAGCTGTGCAGGCGTGGAGTCCGGACCGGAAGTCCGGGACCGGAAATGGTGAGGCGTGCGTTCCAGATGACGTGTATGTGTCAGAATGCCTGATGCCTAACTCAGAATGCCTGATGTGAATCTATGTGATCCTAACGGGCATAGTAATAATCTTTATTTTTTATATAGCGCTAACATATTCCGCAGCGCTTTACAGTTTGCACACATTATTGTCGCTGTCCCCGATGGGGCTCACAATCTAGATTCCCTATCAGTATGTTTTTTTTTTGGAGTGTGGGAGGAAACCGGAGTGCCCGGAGGAAACCCACGCAAACACGGGGAGAACATACAAACTCCTTGCAGATGTTGTCCTTGGTGGGATTCGAACCCAGGAAAGCCTGTATGTATCTGAAAGGGGGTTAACTAGCTCGGTGCTGGATACTTTCAGAACGGGTGAAAAGAATGAAAGTAGATACAGTCCAGATATGGTCCGTGATCAGAAGAGGAAATGGTGAATAGGTCATTGTGGTTGATTCTGCAATAAAGAAATATAAAATCAATATCATAGATTAACTGCTTAGAATACTTGGATAATCATGATGGCTCAACCTTATTATATTGAAAACCCATTATGACACAAATGACTGCACATCGTATTCCCTATTTAATCCTTTTGGTGATAAGGAATTTAACTCATGGATCCAAAAGGCTTCTCTTCTTTTTAATAGATTGATGCGATCGCCCCCCCTGTGTGGCAGTTGTACCTGTTCTATGACTTGATATTTTAACTGTTCTATGTTGTGGCCAGCTGACAGAAAATGATGAGGGATTGGAAGAAGTGTATTTTGACATCTGATTGTCGATTTATGTTTGGATATACGATCCTTTATTGCTTGTGTCGTCTCACCCACATAAAGTAGGCCACACGGACATTTTATTAGATAAATAACAAAACTAGTGTTACAGGTAAAATATCCCTTGATGTCATATCTTTTGCCCGTGTGGGGATGATGAAATACGCTGCCTTTCAAAATGTTGTTGCACTGCATGCATTGTAAACAGGGAAACGTGCCAAATTTAGGATTCGAGAGAAAATGTTGATGTTTGGGTGGGCGAACGGGACCTATATCGGCCCTGACTAAGTGGTCACGTAGATTTTTAGGTCTACGGAAACAAGGTAAGAATGGTTGGTTGAACTCTTTTATATCCGAATGTGCAGTGCCCAAAATGTGCCAATGGCGACGTATGCTAGTATGTAGTCGGTATGCTAAAGGATGATAGTAATGTACAAAGGGAATCCGATCCCTTGTGTCTGCTTTAGGGTAAGGAGATGTAGAGGAGGCATGTAATGTATGTTCTGGATAGCCCCTGTTGTGAATGTGTTAGAAATGAGTTCTGAGCAGAAGCTCCCTCTGGTGGTTGCAGACAGTGCTGAACCATTTAGTGAAGATTGGCAATCAGGAGTTACAGACTGGTCCTATATAAGGGAGGTTCCCTCCCATCAGGATTGCTGGTGATCAATTGTTCTTGTCTCAACTGTGGTTCCTGGTTCACTTGGAAGCTTGCTGAATCTTGCCTCTTCTCCTGCTCTCAGATAAGACATTTTCTGTTTTTATTTTTGTGCTTGCTTTTTGCATTGTTTCCTGCACTTTTGTGGAGGTCAGCCAGGTCCCCTCCGGGGGCTTGTGCTCCTCTCAGTTTGTCTGAGCCACTGTTGTTTGTCCATTTGCCTTTTCCAGTTTTTTTTTCAGTGGCTGCGGCTTAGTTTTGTTGCACCAGAGAACTAATTTAGGTGGTAGAGGTCGTGTGATCTCAGGTGTTTTTGCAATTAGTAGAGTTGGTACTTTTTAGGGTTTTTTTGGATTGCAGTAAGTATCCTTCCTATCCTTTTCTGTCTAGGAAGATTGGGCCCCAACGTTTGCTCATACTATTTCTGTCTGTGTCTGTATTTCCTCTTGTCTAACCGCCATTACATGTTTGGGGGCTTCCTATGTTCTTTGGGGATCTGTTCCGGGGCAGAGAGCTTTCCTCTTTCTATCTTTAGGTGTAGTTAACCTCTCAGGCTGTAACGAGGCGTCTAGGACCAACGTAGGTACGCTCCACGGCTGCCTTTAGTTGTGGTGGTTGGTCAGGGCACTGCAATCCAGTAGATTCCAACCTCTCTGGTGTATTGCCGTTTTTGCTTGCTCTCCTCAGCTACCAAATCATAACAGTATCACCGGCCATACTGAAAATTATATGGTACTCAACAGAAGGGAAAAATAGTAAAAGGAAAAAGAAAAAAAGGAAGTTGTCAGAAATTTTTTTTTCTCTGTTTGTGGCATTTCCCTCTTTTTCTCTGGGTGCTGAGGAGGATTTTTTTTTTCTCTCAATGGAGTTTGCACAGTTGTCTGTCCGTGTGGATCAGCTTGCCATTGAAGTTCGGAGTATTGCTACCTATCTTGCTAGGTTGCCAGTTGTGGAACCTAGGATCCCCATGCCAGATTTATTTTTGGGGGATCGAGCTAAATTTCTGAATTTCAAAAATAACTGTAAGTTGTTTTTTGCCTTAAAACCTAAGTCCTCAGGGAACGCAGCACAGCAGGTTCAAATTGTCATCTCTCTCCTGCGCGGCGATCCTCAGGATTGGGCTTTTTCCCTGACACCTGGGGACCCTGTTTTGAGTAATGTTGATGCATTTTTTCTGGCTCTGGGGTTATTGTACGATGAACCTAATGTCACTGATCAAGCTGAAAAAACCTTGTTGGTATTAAATCAGGGGCTTGAGGACGCTGAGTTGTACTGTCAAAGATTCCAAAAGTGGGCAGTCCTGACCAAATGGAATGATTATGCTTTGGCAGCCCTTTTTCGGAAGGGTCTGTCAGAGAATGTAAAAGATGTTATGGTGGGTTTCCCTTCTCCCTCTGGTCTCAATGATTCTATGTCATTAGCGATTCAAATTGACAGACGTTTGCGTGAGCGTAGAGGTATGCGTGGAATAGTGTTGCCTTGTGAACTAGCTTCTGAACCCATGCAGTGTGATAGAGTGGCTTCTGGGGCACAGCGTCATGAGTTTCGAAAACGCAATGGGTTATGTTTCTACTGTGGTGACGCCTCTCATGCTATTTCAGTCTGCCCTAAGCGGGGAAGACGTTTTGCACGCTCAGTTGTCTTGGGTAGTGTTCAGACTAAATTTCTGTTGACTGTTACCCTGATTTGCTCCCTGTCCACATTTTCTGCTCAGGCTTTTGTTGATTCGGGAGCAGCTATTAACCTGATGGATTTTGATTTTGCTAAACGTTGTGGGTTTCCCTTGATACCCCTACGGAAGTCTATTCCCCTACTGGGGATTGATTCTACCCCTTTGGCTGAGAATAAACCCCAGTTCTCTACTCAGGTGATAATGAGGGTTGAACCTGATCATCAGGAGAGTTGCAAATTTTTGGTGCTGTATAATCTGCATGACATTATTGTACTGGGTTTCCCTTGGTTACAGTCTCATAATCCTGTTTTGGATTGGAAATCTGTGTCTGTGACCAGTTGAGGCTGCCAATGTGTTAATGCCAACACTCCTGTTTTTTCTGCCTCTCCCCAGGCTCAGGATGTTCCTGACTTTTTGACTGATTTTTCTGATGTGTTTAGCGAAAGTAAATCTGCATCCTTGCCCCCCCATAGGAGCTATGACTGCGCTATTGAATTAGTGCCTGGTAGTAAATTCCCTAAAGGTCGCCTTTTTAACTTGTCTGTACCTGAACATGACGCTATGTGGTCTTATATTAAGGAATCATTGGAGAAGGGTCATATCAGACCATCCTCTTCACCCTTGGGTGCCGGTTTTTTCTTTGTGGCCAAAAAGGATGGTTCATTAAGGCCGTATATTGATTGTAGAGTTGGTACTTTTTAGGGTTTTTTTGGATTGCAGTAAGTATCCTTCCTATCCTTTTCTGTCTAGGAATATTGGGCCCCAACGTTTGCTCATACTATTTTCTGTCTGTGTCTGTATTTCCTCTTGTCTAACCGCCATTACATGTTTGGGGGCTTCCTATGTTCTTTGGGGATCTGCTCCGGGGCAGAGAGCTTTCCTCTTTCTATCTTTAGGTGTAGTTAACCTCTCAGGCTTGTGACGAGGCGTCTAGGACCAACGTAGGTACGCTCCACGGCTGCCTTTAGTTGTGGTGGTTAGTCAGGGTACTGCAATCCAGTAGATTCCAACCTCTCTGGTGTATTGCCGTTTTTGCTTGCTCTCCTCAGCTACCAAATCATAACAAGCCCCTCTCTTGGAATTTAGAACACATTTCTTGAATGCGTTGTTGTTGAGTTGTTGTGTTGGAGACAATCTTCTGAACTCTTTTTATTTGAGACTTAGGAATAGAATTTTTCATTTTAGTTGGATAGAAGCTGTCATAATCAAGGAGACTATTACGGTCTGTGGGTTTTGTATAAATATCTGAAGATAAATGGCCGTCTGTCTCTTTCATGACAACAACATCCAAGAAATTAACACGATTATCGTCAAATGTCATCGTGAAATCTTGCCCTGGCCATGAAGTACAAAGAAAGGAGAAAAAGGTTTTCAGGGTGTCAGGTGGTCCGTTCCAAATACAGAAAATGTCGTCAATATACCTCTTCCACACCACTGCATGTGTGCGGAAGAGGTCATTACCGTAAATCATGCTTTCCTCAAAATGAGCTATATAACAATTAGGATATGGGGGTGCTGTATTTGAACCCATTGCGGTTCCCTTTATCTGTAAATAAAAATTGTCGCCAAAAAGAAAATAATTTTTAGTGAGAATAACAGTGAGTAACTCGCAACACATATCAACCTGATCTGGGTTGTATTCAGAGAACTCCAGTAGTCTACGTACCGATCGTATACATTCAGTATGCGGTATAGATGTATATAACACCCGTTCTGAAAGTATCCAGCACCGAGCTAGTTAACCCCCTTTGAGATACATACAGGCATTACTATGCCCGTTAGGATCACATAGATTCACATCAGGCATTCTGAGTTATACCATCACGCTTCCTCCATACTGGTTCCGGTTATTGGAACGCATACATGTCATCTGGAATGAACGCCGCACCATTTCCGGTTCCGGACTTCCGGTCCGGACTCCGCGCCTGCACAGCTTCTAAATGCCGGCACTCTGTGTCTCACAGCGCTCCCGACAAGTGGTGGATTACCGCGTCTGCACAGCCATACCTTTATTTATCACAGTACTGGTAAGCGATCCTCTGCCTGTCACTTTCTAACTGCTGGATATAGATATAGTTATGTCCTCTGATGTGGAATTTTACTCTGCAGTCCACAGTTATTTGGTCTGAAGCCTCTTTACCTCTCATTGTGGTATGTATAGCATTTGGCCTCAATATTCACCTTATACATACCTATTAGACACCTATTATATGTATTCCACCATATTTTCCTCAGGTTTACCTCATTTCCTCTAGGCTCTCAGTATCTTTACACTGGTATGTACAACTCGTTAACTACCTATCTTGTACGGTTTTGGGGTTTATGTATACCTCCAAATTATATTCTCATATTGCTGTATATCGATGTTTCTGAAGATTATATGCCATACCATACTGTTTCTCATGCAAATTCTGTATGAATCGCTATCAAATTGACAATAGCTATGAGCTACGTGTATATACCTTTGTATTTTGTCCTTTTTTCTTAGCAAAAAATTCCACTCTGCAAAATTTATGTTTTTTTTACTTATTTCATTTTCAGTACATTGAGGAAGGTCATGTAAGACCGAAACATTTGTATACTGTATGTACTGTCTGATTAAACATTCCACTTTTTCATGAGACCACCGTTGAGAAAACCTAGTCCCGCCTGCGCTGCTGGTAAAGTCGTTCATAATGGGTGTCACACTCAGCGATTCAGGCTCACCAGCGGGACACCAACGACCAAAAAACGACTCAGAACGTTCATGAATGATCAGCGACATTGGAGCGGGGGGCCACATCGCCGCTACATGTCACACACAGCGACATCGCTAATGAGGTCGCTGCTGCATCATAAAATCACTGACGCTTAAGCGATCTCGCTAGCGATCTCGCTTAGTGTGACTGTACCTTTAATCTGATGAACTTGCCTGGCAGAAACCTTCCTCATTCTGCCTTTATCAGCATGAACAAGTCTGTGCTCAGAATCAGCCACAAATCTCTTAACAGTACGATGATCACTCTTAAGTTTTCGGGAAATATCTAATGTTTTCATCCCTTGACCAAGGCATTGCACTATTTGATGCTTTTCAGCAGCAGAGAGATCCTTTTTCTTTCCCATGTTTCTTGAAAACTCTGGCCTGCTTATTAGTGTGGAACATCCAGTTTTCCTTTTATTGGGCTCACATGGCAAACTAATTATCACAGGTATCTGAGATTGATTTCAGTGATCCAAAGAACCCTGAGACACAATAACATCAAAATAACATACAAAAAAAAAAAAAAAACGCTATGACACTTAAAACCAATTTGCACAATAATTTGGAACATGGTGTATGTTCTCATGTCTACTCAGGAGTTTACAAAGAAAGACCACTTTGATTAATACTCTTATCTTATCTAGCACAAGAGAAGTGAGGCCAAGGGTTTGCAATCTGCTTGCTCATTCTGAAAGCTAGTAATTTCAGAGAGCAGTATAGAATATAGTGCACAATTATTTGAAGCTCGGAATTTCCTAACTATCAGATCAATTGGCTTCTTTCCTGACGAGGTTTTGCCTTACAAACACATAAAAAAAACTATGACTGCCAACACTGTTTTGTGATATATAAAGTTACACAACTTTAACTTTTTGGTATTTTTGCAATATTAACAACAAATAGATGCAGCACTTGACGTTTAACATCTTTAGATGCCTGGTTCCCGTTCCCACACTCGCACTACTTTATAGAACATAATTCTATGTAAGCGAGGCACTAGAAATTGTCACCTCCATTCACACCCTCATTCTAAACTGACACATCACTGAATAATAGCACCTGCATTTTGTAGTAGTTGTGGAGAATTCATGTTACCAGAAGTTCAGATCTGTATTTTTGTTATGCAGTTATAAAAGTATAGTTATATACATTTTTGCACTACTTCATCTTTACATTACCTGATTAGAAATATCTTGAAGCCATTTTACCCTGGAAGAACATATAAAATAAATGTGTTAGCATCACTGAACATATGTTCTCCAGCTGTAATCAGGCGAATACAGTACAGCTAAAGATGTAGAAGCCTGGAAAGCACTACAGGGAGATGATTAAAATTCAGATCTTTGTTTACTTGCATGTTATTTCTTGTTATACAGGCCAGCTGTCAGGTGGATAGTCCATTTTGGGATATGCTGCATGACCCCTTTGCATTGAAATGTGTATTCTGCATTTAATACATTTAAAAATATAAGGTATATCAATATATATTGTCCTAATGTACCATATGCATGAATGATATGAAACTATCTTCCACAACCTCACCTTTGTAATAAAGTTTGACTGTTCCTCACCCATTTTTAGGCCTCCTACACAGCTGTTTATGCCTCAGTTCATGACTGTGTTTTAGCCTACTGTAAGGATTGTACTCACTCAAGTGCGTAGGAGGAAACAGGAGGCATATTCTCTTCAACGTCCATGTGGGTTTATTTGCTTCATAAACCATCAAGTCAGCAACAAAAAGGTAACCGTTCTTTACATCAGGCAGACATAGCATCAATGTCCATAGCGGAGCTCTGCTTTCTCAGACCTGTGGGTACACACTGTGCAATGCCCAGCACGCAGGCTCTGGGGTCACAGACACAGGGAGGCTTCTCCCTCTCTAGACACAGACCACTCTGTAGTGTCCAGCCTGGACACATGGAAATCTGTCCACACTGGCAGACTCCTAAACACTTACTGCCATGTACCAAACACACCTCCATTACAGAGCTGTAACCACACCCAGGTACCTATCACATGCTAGTCACGTGATCGTGACATCACCGCAGGTCCTCAGGAAAAAGGGGTATAGTGAGCACTCTCACCACGGGGTGAGGTATATGGGTAGCCAGACCCTCCCATCTCTCAGAGCTACCCATAACCCGGACACAAGTGTCAACAACAACTACTTAGTGCTTACGTACACTAAAGAAAAAATACTCCGGATTACACCACAGGGAGCAGTCATCCCTGTGATACATACCTTCCATTAATTATGCGGCCATTAGTCACGCTACACTACATATGAAAATGATGATAATTATTACTTGTTTGGTATAATTTGGTATAATAACAAGTTTAATTTCTTGAATTTACAGGGCTTTCATTTTAACGCAGCTTTCTTTTCTTCTTTCTAATGGTCACTTTTTAATTGACCAATAGTTCTCTATCACTGAAAGTGCACCTTTCATTTCAGGTGAATGTGTAGAATAAGATGGCTTGTGTGTAAATGAGGTGTAACATTTCTGGCCATAATATGGCATATAGTACTTGTTGAAAGTTTGTATACACCTATTAATGTAATGGTTTTCCTTATTCTTTTTGTAATGTGCAACAAAACCATGAAGAAACTGATTTGGAAGAAAGAGTAAAGGAACCTGAATATGTCAGCCGTTAGTGGATTGGACATCATGGCCAGAGTTGTTGTCGTCATAAATTTCACTCTGGCTTTAAGCCTCATCTCCTGGTCTTCATGGAATAACTCAATATCCGCCTCCACATATTCCTGCTCCTGTTCCAAAACTTTCTCCTCTTTACACTCCTGCCCATCCTGCTGCATGTAGCACTGACGTTGAGGGTACCCTTCTTGTAACAGACACTCGAACAAGTGTAGCATTAAATTCAAGTGGATTAAGATGTCACAAATCAGGCAGCACTCAGGCAGGCAGTTCTATTTTTGCAAAGCCTGGAGGGCGTGCTTCACTATGTAAGAATGGTTTCTTTGACAACATATTCAAATATGAGAGTCAAATATGTAGAAAGTTAAACGTACATATTTTATAATAGTTTGTTGTTTTATGATTCTATTCTCCCATCCTTGACAAAACGACTGTAACAAAAATGCTACATTACTGGGTACATGTGCGGGAAGCAAAATGTCACAAAAGCCAACCGTATTGTTCATGCAGAAAGTTAAATGACTCCAAATTTTTGTAATTTTTTTATTTTTAAATTAAAATTCAATCCCCCTTTCCCAAAAAGAACATAAAAAAAGCTATCAAAATGTCCTAAAAACAGAAACTGCAACAGGGCACTGTACTGGTGTGCCATGCACAGATGTTACATTTTATTAGTAAAACAAGTGAATGAAAAAAGTATTAGTAAAACAAGTGTTCAAAAATAGAAACAATATTAAATTTAAATATTTTAAACCGAGTGTTTTTATACCTTTGGAAAGGTGCCGATCAGTGCAGAAACGCGTTGGTATTAATAAAAAAAGTTTCAGAATCCCAACACTCCTTATTGCCACAGCGCAGCCCACCTAAATGTACCAGTTTCCATTATTGCATTCTGGTTCGGGTACATTATCGCAGAGTAATATGTAGACAACCAAGGCATTTTAATCCTATGGGTGGTCCAGAAGTAATTAAATTAAAAAAACTCTAGACAGTTTTGCATTCTTATGTTCAGAAAGTTGGCAGTTTGCTTAGTTTTTTTGGCATCCAGAGCAGTTGTTGTCACTTGTTTTTCGACCAGTCAAAGCAAGGGGCACAGTGCTATTCTTTTGCAGATGAACATTCAGACATGCTAATTCTTATTGGAAAACAACACTTAAACTAAGAGAATCATGAGTTTTGGATTCTGAACTAAAATAATTTAGGTGGATGCCTCTGCTTGTTTTTGGTGTTTTATGCTTATTACTTCCATAAAAAAAAAATCTAAATAAAAAGAAACTGTATTGTGGATCTGCCATATCTTGTAAAATATTCCTAGTCTGACTTGATTCTTTAAGTATGTATTTTAATTTGTCATTTTCAACAAAAATTGTTTATATTGGAAACTATAGCTAAAATGTAACAGAGCAGCTGCCACCTAACAATTAAATTTTTCACCCTGTATGAAAATTTTATCAGTGTCCCACAACCTTTGAATATCTCTGAATGAAGTTTATTGGTCGTCTACAAGACTCAAATACTGCACTTAAACATTTGCTAACCCTTCAATGTTATCCATTTACTCTAATACAAAATGTTCTGCTCCTAATGTACCCACTTATTCTTCTATAGAAAGAACTTGGGCTGAACTAATTGAAGGTTTGGAAAGGTACTTTTAACATCAACTAATTCAACTCAAGTCAGTGCAGAATGAAATATGTAGGAAATCATGAGCAAAGCATTTATTAATAGGTAAAAATTGGTTGTGATGGAAATTCAGCAATTTATTCTCCCACCAACTAAATTGTCAGATACTTGAATAAGCATGGGACCTAATGAACTTCTACTGGTTATTAAGTGCACTTAACAAAGAAAGTAACTGTTTAAATGCAAAATAAATACAAAGTAATTAGTTTGCATGAAGTCATGATTAATTCAGTCCTATTCTATAGCTACATACTGATACAAGCTTTGCCAATCTGAATGGAAGATCTACATGTAAGACTTTTTTAAAAAGGGAAAAAAAAGGGACAATAAAACAGGATGACATTATACAGTGCGTTCAAAGAATGAAAGGCACATACCTGAGGGCTTACTCGTGTAACTATTTCACAAGTAGCTGGTTGACCCTATAATATGACCCTGTTCTATACCAGAACGGCCTGACAATCTTCCTATATAGGAAAAATTTACAATATTACCCTTCCTTTTTCTCCTCTATTTTGCTTATTACAGTGCAGTTTAAGTAGATTTAACTCGTGTATGGTCTTTATATGCCACGAGTGTACCTCAGTCTATACTGTACAGTCATGGACAAAAGTTTTGAGAATGACACAAATATTAATTTTTACAAAGTCTACTGCTTCACTTTTTCTAATGGCAATTTGCATTTACTCCATGTTTTAAAGAGTGATCAGCTTAACAGCAATTACTTGCAAAGTCAATATTTGGCTAGAAAATGAACTTTATCCCCCAAAACACATTTCAACATCATTGCAGCCCTGCCTTAAAAGGACCAGCTAACCTCTTTTCAGTGATTGCTCCATTAATACAGGTGTGGGTGTTGATGAGGACATGGCTGGAGATCAATCTGTCATGATTAAGTAAGAATGACACCACTGGACACTTTAAAAGGAGGCTGGTGCTTGGCATCATTGTTTCTCTTCTGTTAACCATGGTTATCTCTAAAGAAACATGTGCAGTCATCATTGCAATGCACAAAAATGGCCTAACAGGGAAGAGTATCGCAGCTAGAAAGATTGCACTTCAGTCAACAATCTATCGCATCATCAAGAACTTCAAGGAGAGAGTTCCATTGTTGCCAAAAAGGCTCCAGGGCGCCCAAGAAAGACCAGCAAGCGCCAGAACCGTCTCTTAAAAGTGTTTCAGCTGCAGGATCAGGCTTCCAGCAGTGCAGAGCTTGCTCAGGAATGGCAGCAGGCAGGTGTGAGTGCATCTGCACGCACTGTGAGGCGGAGACTCTTGGAGCAAGGCCTGGTCTCAAGGAGGGCAGCAAAGAAGCCACTTCTCTCCAGAAAAAACATCATGGACAGACTGATATTCTGCAAAAGATACAGGCAGTGGACTGCTGAGGACTGGGATAAAGTTATTTTCTCTGATGAATCCCCTTTTCGATTGTTTGGGACATCAGGAAAACGCCTCATTTGGAGAAGACAAGGTGAGCGCTACCACCAGTCTTGTCTCATGCCAACTGTTAAGCATCCTGAAACCATTCATGTGTGGGGTTGCTTCTCAGCCAAGGGAATCGGCTCTCTCACAGTCTTGCATAAAAACACAGCCATGAATAAAGAATGGTACCAGAATGTCATCCAAGAGCAACTTCTCCCAACCCTCCAAGAGCAGTTTGGCGATCAACAATGCCTTTTCCAGCATGATGGAGCACCTTGCCATAAAGCAAAGATGATAACTAAATGGCTCAGGGAACAAAACATAGAGATTTTGGGTCCATGGCCTGGAAACTCCCCAGATCTTAATCCCATTGAGAACTTGTGGTCAATCATCAAGAGACGGGTGGACAAACAAAAACCTAAAAATTCTGACAAAATGAAAGCATTGATTGTGCAAGAATGGACTGCTATCAGTCAGGATTTGGTCCAGAAGTTGATTGAGAGCATGCCAGGGAGAATTGCAGAGGTCCTGAAGAAGAAGGGTCAACACTGCAAATATTGACTTGCTGCATTAACTCATTCTAACTGTCAATATAAGCTTTTGTTACTCATATGTTTGCAATTATTATATTTCTGTCTGTGATAAAAACATCTGTCAAACACACATAAAAACCAGAGGGCAGCAGATCATGTGAAAATATAATATTTGTGTCATTCTCAAAACTTTTGGCCATGACTGTATATGTGGCCACAGTTAGAGTCAGTGTTAAACATATTGGGGCCCTAGGCAAAATTCTAATTGGAGCCTCGAGTCTAGAAATATTTCTCCAACAAGACTGTAACAGTCAGAGAATAGAAAAGAGCAGAATTGCTGTCTTCTTTTACAGCCTTCATCACAAACAGAATAAAAAGTGATTAGAAAAGAAACCTGCCCTGCTAAATCTCCTCTTGCTTCAATGCTGGTGTTTCGGAGGTCCCTGCTGGTCATTATTTACTTTTCAGCTAAAGTATAAGGTACAGCCACAAGATCACTGCAGCCAAGTGTCAAGTATGACATAGACTACCAGAGTATCGGTGCTGTTGCCCCAGGACATTTATCATTTCTATGTTATGCATTTTTACATTCTTAGAAAACCCCTTTAGGGCATGTTCATATGCACCATTTTTGCTGCGGATTGTTTTCCATAAAAAAACAATGTTGGCAGGAAAAATACTGCACACAGTACTTGCATTTTTTATGTGTTTTTACATGCATTTTTGGTTCCCATTCATTTGAATAAGATAAAACGTTGCAAAAACACTGAAAGGACTGACAAGCTTTTTTTTTAAAAAAAGAGAAGTGTATTCTGGCTGTCTGGAAGGTATACTGGGGTAGTTTGTAACAGTATAGTAGATTGCACTATTCCATACAATCGTATATACTGATGACTGAGCAAACAGGAAGCAATGTTTTGAACTTCTGACTTTCAGGCTCCTTATCTCACCATCCTCTATTGTATTGCTTTGAACATGAGACTGCCATCATTTTATAGACAATCATCTTGGCTATCTCATACATAAATTTGACTTGCAACTATTTTCCATATGATTAGTTATGCAGATTCTTGTCATGGCAGTGCATTTTTAATGTTTTGCTCCTAAAAATCTAAATTTTTATTTTTATTTATTTGTAAATCTACCTTTACCTTTCAACACTGCCTGAATCCTTCTGAGCATGCTCTTGATCCGATTCATGCATGTCTCAGCCAAAATCTTATCCAGGTCTCTTCCACCCTTTCCCAAAGTTGGTGCATACTGGTTAACACACTTGGGTATGTATACAGCTTTCTCTTTAACTCTACCCATAAGTGTTTGATTGGCTTGAGATCTGGGTGCTGTGGGGCCAATCCAGCATCTCTACTTCATTGTCATTAAACCATTTATTTGCCACTCTCAACGTATGCTTCGGTTCATTGTCCCACTGCACCACTGTGTGTCCTTTTCATACCCATAGTACTCGAATGTATGAAGTAACTCATCTTGTAGGATACTCACATATAGCTCAGCATTGAGACCACTATTGAACCCCTGGTCAAGTATCCAACGCCTTTGGCTGTGAAACAACCCCATATCATCAGGCTTCCTCCACCAAACTTGATAGTTTCTTCAATTTCTTGATCTGTTAGCCCCTTTATCCCTTGTTTCTTCCAGACCCATTTGCACCCATCTGAGCCTAGTCTATTGACTTTTGTCTCAGCTCTCCAAATCACCCATTTACAATCTTCTAGTGTCCACTTTTCATACTTTTTTACAAACTCGAGCCAATTCTTCTTATGACGATATTGAAGTTGAGGTTTCTTCACCTTTTTTGGGCCACCATTCCAAACTTGTGTAATGTGTGTTCCACAGGCTAGCATCAACATCTGTGATCTCACTATTACGATTCATACGAGCCACTTCAACTGCCGTGTTTGTCGTGCCGGAACTGATAGACCTTGTGATGAGCCAACATGTTGACTTGGCTTCTGAATGGATGGACGGACTTCATTTCACATTCTTCCAACTGTCATAGCACTCACATGATGCAGTTTGGAAATTTTCTTGGCTAAGAGACCGCTATCGATGAGCTGGATGATGCTGTTTCTTTTTTCTTGGGTAATCTTCTTCATGGCTGCTCCTCCATTTGAACCAATGACCTTTCACTTTGGAATCAACCTAATAACACACTGAGCTATTAGAGAATGTGAGAACAGGTTGTAATTTGTAGTATTCAGGAAGAAAAAGATTTTTCCACCACCAGGAGCAAAACAGTAACAATGCAGTGACATCACAAGAATCTGCAATACTAATCATATGCTAAATAGTTGCAAGTCAAATTTATATATGAGATAGCCAAGATGATTGTCTATAAAACGATGGTAGTCTCACCATCACAGCAGTGGTGAATGGTGAGAAATGAAAAGTCCAAAAGTTCAAAGTCAAAAAGTAAAAAGTTCAAAATATTGTTACCCTTTTGATCATCAGTGTATAAAGACCCGTTCACACTGTGTTTCTGTAGTGTGTCTGGGGTTCTGCCTTTATCCCCTTAAAATAGGAGTCAGACAAATCCCCTATGGGGCCATAGACTGCAATGACACAGAGTTGAAATGAATTCCATTTGTGAGTTTTTGTTTCTGATATTGTCTGTTTTTTCTTTCTTAAATTCTCAGTTAGTGTTTTTTTCTTCTGGAATTGTCCATCTGTTCAGATGGCCACAGAAATGTACCAGAAATGCAGAGGCAGCCTTTGTACTTTATTGAAATAGGGTTGGAGGAAATGGAGAACACAGTTCTAATATCTAGCTGTGTTGCTGGCTCTTCAAAACTTGATGATAGGGGCAGAGGTAACAGCACTAACAATCACAGGGCACAGCATTGATTTCATACACAAACCTCATTCTTTTCGATCCTGCAAAGTAAAGTGCTTGTCAACTGGATTTACAGTTTAAACACATGGGGACAAAAGCTATACAGCGGATGATTTGCTGCTGTCCATCCAGTAGCAAATCTTATAGTGAGTGGATCTTTGTCAACTGCAGCTATGTTTTGTCTATTTAAAGGCCTGTGTGAACATTCTCCTAAACGTTACATGCATATCAACTTATACACCAGTTCATTTCCTTTGGTTATTTTTTAGGTTCTTGCACTCAGTGCACATAAGGGTGTGTTCCCACCATCCGGATTCCGTCAGTAATTGCTGCGTGTTTGACGCTGTGCTCTGGAGCAGCGTCAAACACGCAGCGTCCAGATGTTACAGCATAGTGGAGGGGATTTCAAGAAATCCCGTCTCCACTATGCATAAAAACACGCAGGCGGCAGACCTGCGTTAACGGACATGCGGCGAGTCTTTTTAGATTGAAGCATGTCCTATTCCCTTGCGGCCTGTGTAGCCCTGCGGTCATTCCGGATGTGTTCAATGAACACATCCGGATTCACCGCGCGTTCACTAGGGGACGGGGCTTTGGGCGGAGCGGACTTTCCGCTCCGTCCAAAGCGCTGTGTTTCCTGATCGTGGAAACACAGCCTAAGGCTGTGTCCTCCCTTTCTTAAAGCTGGGCATTACGTTTATATAGCTTCCCATGAATGGGTGTCAATAGTAAGGCCCCGGTCCTGCTTAGCCCTCATTCACATTGAGGTAATTTTTTACATATGTTAAGGTTTTAATGCTAGAAGTTAGGACCGTCCCGATTGATAACACTTTGGCTCTGATGGGATGACTTTTATGTTTTTTTTTAATCAAAAACAGTGCTTACTAAGTACCCCAGGCACTATTCCTTTTTAATTACAGGAGGGTATATGTTCATTTTCTTTCTATCATAGACTTTGTCTGTTTACTGTAATGGCCAGTGTGAACAAGCTCCTACAGGTTGCATGTATACCAACTTATGATCCAGTCCTTTTTTTTTGTTTTGTTTTAGTTTTTTGCACTCACTGCATGCAAGGCTGTGGCCTCCCTTTCTTTGGACTGGGCTTTATGTTTATATAGCTTCCCATACCTGGGTGTCCACAGTCGGACCCCTGTCCTACTCGGCCATTATTTACATTAAGGTAATTTTGATATATAGTAAGGTTTTCATACTAGAGATTAGGACTGTCCAGATTGGTAACACCTTGGCTCTGGTAGGATGACTTTTATCGTTTTTTTAATCAAAAACAGTGTTTACTAAGTACTCTATGTTATTTATATTCACTATTGCTTTTTACTTACAACTTGAGGAAGGTGCTGACTATGGTTAGAAAGTATTTTATCATTTCAGCTGTTCTTAAAAGGCAAAGCAAATGTCCTTGGCCTCTTGGCTTTGCAAAAACAGAACGGTCTTCCTAAGTGCCATCTGGTTTGCAACATCACAACCTGCTGGAATTTCTTTATGTTGAAGCACGTGTATGAGCAGTGTAAAGCAGTGACAGATTATATCTTGCAGCAACAAGACTGGATTGTGAATTACTTTTGAATCAGCCAACTGATATGTGATACATGTCCCCTACTGAAGCCTTTGAAAGAGACTACAAAATTTGTCAGTAGAAACAACGGTAGCATCAACGATGTCATCCCCTTCATATTTATCCTGGAAAAAATACTCATCAGAAAGCAAGATGGAATGGAGGAAGAACAGCAATTTGTACATGTTCTTCTCCACCTTGAGTCTTTTGGGAGCTCTCTAGGTCAATGTTACATGCAGCAGGATGTGGAGGATAAAGAGGAGGAAGAGCAGCAAGATGTGGAGAGGAATATTGAGTAAGCACAACCAACCATTGCAAAATGGTAATGAAAGTGAACAGGGTCCTCATTCATGATGGCAGGCATAGCAAGCAGTATGCTAGAATGCTTGTGGGGTGACAGGTGCAATATTACTGTGCAGTAAAGGGATATCTATTGGATAGCAAAGCTTTTAGACCTTTGCTGTAAAAGCAAAATGGGGAATTTCTTTTGGCTTTTGGAAAGGACTACAAATTGGTGAATTACCTGGATAAGCTGTACTACTTTCTAGGTAAAGCTTTTGCAAGAGCATGCACATGCTGATTAACCAGTAGACCTCTTTCTGAAACCAAAAAAGCAAATTTTCTCCCACCTGTGTCAGCACTAGGTTTACAACAAATAGCCATGGCAACAAGAACAGCTACAGTAAAGTTGGCATGATGGACCAGATGTTTTATCTGCTATTGTGCCAATCTGATGCACTTTAGAAAAGAGAAATATATAGGCTGAATAGCTAGGTTCAGTTGTACCTGGTCTGTGTATTTTTTCTTGCAGATATTTTAAAATCCAAATTATTATTTTTTACTCAATCTGTGCTGTATTGTAATATACAACACCGCTATATATTTTGTTTTTGTTTCTACCTTTTGTTCCTGGGCTTTTTCTCTAAGCTTATAGCCAGAGCTAACCCGCCTCTTGGCTCATTGTCCAACATTGCCCTTTACTCGCCCATTACACACTCATTGGCTGTTAGTATATGCCCCAGCCATGCCCTCTGTCATTCATTCCACCAGAGGAAGTGACAGAGGAGCCATCCTGTGTTCTCATTTGTAGTGCAATATTCTACCTCACATCCTATCCACAGTGGTGACAGAGCCATCACATATCCCACACATCACGTCCACAGTGATGAGAGAGCCATCATATGTCCCCCAAATTACACCTGACATAAGAATACTGTGAAGTGAAAAGTCTATAGTAATGTATGTGTGCAAGTGTAATTATATGTGTATGTGTTTGTTTCTACAGTATGTATATTTAAATATTTATATATATATGTATATATGAATAAAAAATATATATATGTACAGTTGTGATAAAAAAGTGTTTTCTCCCTTCCTGATTTCCTATTCTTTTGAATGTTTGTTACACTTAAATGTTTCAGATCCCCAAACAAATTTAAACATTATACAAAGATAACACAAGTAAACGCAAAATGCAGTTTTTAAATGAAGGTCTTTATTATGGGAAAAAGAGATCCAAACCTTGTTTGTAGAGTAGTAAATCAAGTAGGGGGCAAAAACACTTTTTCACACAACTGTGTATATATATTGTGGTGTAGTGACCCATGATGCAGCTAGGGGGCGCTGTATATGCTCCTCGGGATATGCATGGAGGCGTATTTTGGAAAGGAAAACAGTCCCTGGCAGTGTTGTAAATGGAAGGTATGTGTCGCAGAGCTCCTCTGTACTGTAAGCCAAGGTAATGTTGTTCTGGGACTTGTAGTCCCATAAGAGTTGTGTTTATTTTCTAGGGTGGCTTACAGGGTTGGCTGGTGAGCTGGGTGGGACTGGCTAACCACACATACACCGCCCACTGGTGGTTGTAACTTTGTTGAGGACCTGTGATGAGGTCATGAGCATGTGACCAGACCATGTGCTCTATACCTCAGCTGTGGGAGTGGCTACAGGTATGTAAGGAAGTGTTTGGCACATGCTGGAATATGGAGTGTGTAGTCTGAGACTGTGAAGAGTCTGTGAGTGTGCTGGGAGTCTGTCAGGCTGGACAGAGCTCCCTAACATCCAGGCTGGATGTCACACAGACTGAGGAAGCAAGGCTGTCGAGCTTGAGCCAGCAGAATGGACAGTCTTGAAAACCGTGGTGACACTGACCGGGGTCAGAGTGAAGTGAGAAGTGTGGATTGGATACGTCTGAGATTGAGGGATCCGGGAACCTGCGTGGCCAACAGGTGACAGACAGGAGTCTGTGGTGAGATGACTGGGGTCATGAAGACTGTCGTGAGAAGTATTGGTAAGAAAGAGACTGTTTGATGTTTGCTGGATACCTCTGAGGCTGAGGTCTCCGGGAACCTGTGTGGCCGATGCCAACAGGTAACGGTCTTGAAAACCGTGGTATGCTGATCGGGATCAGAGAGAAGTATTTGTGAGATAAAGACTGTGTTTGGTGTTTGCTGGATACCTCTGAGGACAAGAGGTCTCCAGGAATCTGTGTGGCTGACGCCAACAGGTAACGGTCTTGACAACCATGTTATGCTGATCGGGATCAATGAGAAGTATTCGTGAGAGAAAGACTGTATTTTTGTGTCAAGTTTGCTGTAATAAACTAAATGGACTATTGTTTTAACCCTGAGCGTGCCAGTGTTTACCTCGAAGACCAGCAAAGAGAGTGATCCCCGTCCATACACAGTGTGGAACGTCACAATATACACTGTTTATATAAATACATATGAATATGAATGTTAGCCTAAAAGCAAAACCTCAGCTTCTGCAAAACAGCATAATACATACCCTCAGTTGCTGCAGAACCTCAAAATATACACATTAGCTGCTGAAGACCATTATAATACAAAACTCATCTGCTGCCTACCATCATTATACACACCTTAGCTACTGCAGAACTTCATAATACACATCTCAGCTGCTACAGAACCTCATAATACATATCCCAGCTACTACAGAACCTCATAACACACACCTCAGCTGCTGCAGAACATCATTATACACACCTGGCTTGGCTTCTACAGAACCTCATAATACATACCTCAGCTACTACAGAACCTCATAATACAAACCTCAGCCACTGCAGAACCTCATAATACAGACTTCAGCTGCTGCGGAACATCACAATAAACACCTCAGCAACTGTAAACCTCATAATACCCACCTCTGCTGCTGCAGAACATCATAACACCTCAGCTGAAGAAGAACATCATAATACATGCCTCAGCTACTGCAGAACTTCATAACACACACTTCAGGTGCTTCAGAACCTCATAATACATCTTAGCTGTTATCATTGCATTAAATTGAAAAAATTGTTTCTATTTCCACATTTAACCATTACATGGTGATGTGGAGGTAGTGGTATGTAATGTATGATGCTGAGGCTTCCAATGTTATTTTGCCACACAATAAGGGACCAGACAGCTGATTCCTACTGCACGATCCCCCGGGCAGCATGAATCAAAACATTGGCTCTATTATTGCAGTCATGTATGTTTTATTCTGGTGCTGCAGAGTTTCAGATGAAACATACATTTAATATTCGCCTGGCAACTATGATGTCTAGACCAAGAGTCCGGTCCCCTGTGGCTTCTTCCTGCTTTGCTCCCCTAGACTGACAGGTGTCCTCATGTGTTTGTAATTCTGCAAATTGACATTGACATGCTGAGCCCTAAAGGTGTGTAATATGCGTTCTGTTAGGATTTTGCTCTACTTTCTGATTCCAGCTGTTGTGACGTGATTCCTCACATGCAATTCTCGGATTTGTGGTCATGTGGTGACTGACGTTCCTCCTGTTTCTCTCAGTTGAAAATTATAACAAAGAAAGAAGCAGGAGGAGCGTAAGTCGTCACATGACCAGAAATCGGCAAATCACAGATCAAATCAGCAAGTAGAGCAAAATCCTAACAGAATGCATATTACACACTTTCAGGACTCAGCATGTTATTGTTAACTTGCATAATTAAACATGTAAATGACACGTATCTTTGAGGACATCTTCACATGTCTGAGTTTCCAGTACATGTGGTATTCATTTTTATATTATATAAATATATGTGTATATATATTTTACACCCCATATTATATAAAGGATGAAATACATATGTAATATACAGAGATTTAGTGAGAGAATTATATACATACATGACATACACACATATATACATATACTGTATATGTAAAGTATGTATATGCATAAATAATATGACACCGTAGATTATGTATAGGATGTTATTGATAGATAATGTATGAATAGATAATAGATAAATAGATAGATTGATAGAAAGATAGACCGATAGATTAATAGACATGGGATAGACAGATAGATTAATAGATATGGGATAGATAGATAGATAGATAGATATAGATAGATAGATATAGATATAGATACATAGACAGACAAGTAACAATATACTCACCTATGTAGAAGCCTTTTCCTTCCTGGGGTTCTGCAGCAGCTTTTTTATTCCTTTCTTCCAGTCACATGAGGCTGTCATGTGACATTAAGGTCTTGCAGGTGTAACAATTATGTAGGTACTTAGGAATCTGTGTGGGATAAAATGGGTCTGAGACCAGACTAAAGACAAATGAACTATATTTTAACAAAGTAAAAAGTATAACAAAAACTAACAGAGGCTCTCCTGCAATTACGGCGAAATGAACAGCAAAAAATCAGCAATGTCCAGCAAACGTAATAGCGGTGCGCGTCCGCTAAAGCAAACAAGGCCAGCAGTAATATAACGCAAGAGTGTGAACTGCACTGATACGTGAGAATCAAGCAATAGTGCGAACGGCACTTATATGTGGAAGTCCAGCAATAATACGAAGCAAGAGTGCGACAGGTACTTATACGTGGAAGTCCAGCAGTAGTTAGAGGTAGGAGTATGACCGGCACTTATGCATGGAAGTCCAACAATAATATGAAGCAAGAGTGCGTCCAGCACTTCTACGTGGAAGTCCAGAAGTATGTAGACAGAGGAGACAACATCTTTCATGGAAGTCCAGAAAAACACGGGTGGAGCATAACAAGGAGTAGATCCTTAAGAGTACCTTTTAGGGCTGAAAAAGTCCCGCTCAAGTTCCCCACAGCAGCCTGCAACAGACACAGACTTAGAATTCAGGACAGTAGATAACCCCAGCAGGATCAGGAAGAAGCTCTGGGGACTGAAGGCAGCTGGTAGTGGAGAGACAGAGCACCGAGTAAGGAGCAGCAGCAGGGACTCCAGAGGCAAGCCAGGAGGAAGCTAAGAAGCAAACAGCAACAAAATACTCAGGCAAGGAGGAACACCCGACCAGGACTTAAATAGCTGGACAGACAGGAAGTTTCTGGACAGGGCGAGGTACAAGACTCCTTCTTGGACAAGGGCAAACCATGCTCAATGGAAAATCCAGAATCCTTACAGCAGGATCTTCAGTCTTTGCTGAGATTGAACAGTGGAGGAAGGAGCTTTCAGCTTTAAGCTCCTTGCTCCACATTCAATTTCACTATGTGTTCCTGCTAACAGATGATTGGGCTGGTTAGTCCAATCAGCTGAGTCCTGCAACTGATGGCTTACACTATGCATTGGCACAGGGAGGCTAAAGCAGGAGGCAGGGGAAGGGTCTAACAGAGATGGAGGTTGTGGTGTTTGTTGTGACATCACGCCCAGTCTTTGCCAGACAGGAAAACTCTAGACGGGGTTGACCAGCTCCTCAAGAATAAGTGGAGAGTCACATCTAATCATACCAAATTATCCACTGCAGTGGAAAACATTACATTTATCAAAATGAATCAGGTATAGGTCAATGAAAACTTTTATTCACCTACAGATGATGTGAATTGTTACATCTGCTATACTATACTATATTGGTCCTGGTTTCCCACATGCCACTATATCTCTTTGGGGGATTTGCACCTTACAGGGTATCTGAATATATAGGGCTCAAGTGAGGTTTGTTTCCTTTTTCTGTCTTTGCTATAGGGATATATAATGGTATCCAACATTAGGGACTGGTTTTGACTGAGAATCTGAAGTCTTTAACCCCTCATGCAGTCCTCTTCATTCCCCTGTGGATATACATCTTTGTTTGTGTTAGGGACTGGTTTTGATTGAGAATTTGAGGTATTTAACCCCTCATGCAGTCACTCGCATCCCCCTGTGGATATATATATATTTTTGCTTATGTATGCTGATGGTAATATGAATTGGATTTGTCATGATCTGTATTAGATTTATGCAACAACCATCAACATTTAACTAACTAATTAATTGATGGCATGTGGCTATACTTTCTTTGAGTATTAAACTCATTATTGTGGACTCTTTTCTCTGTATGTGTTACATATGTGTTTTTAACTGTTTTTAATATGTGTGTTTACTATGGCTTGATCTTTGAATAAACTTTATATGATGTGATTACATATTTGGTCGGTGATCCTTGTTTATATGAATGTGTCTTTTTCTCTTGTTTTGCTCACTTGGTACTTTTTCCACATGCTGGAGTGATCCCGACAGTTTGTATATTATTATACTCAGAGTGGTGCCCGCCTAAATTAACACTTATCTGCTATACTATCTGCCTGTCCATTATCTGCTACATTGTTACGCTGTCTCCAGCACCGAAGGCCCATGCGCAGCCAGAAAAAAACTCCCTGAAAATCATGTCATCTATACTGTAATGCTACTGCAGGTAATACTCAACCAGACATCTCCTTCCTCGTCATATATTTCTACCATGCTCCTGCACTTGTACAGAACTTCTGTAGGGAAGTGTACCTTCTTAAGGATATACAAATATGAAACAGCTCCCATAATAGGGATAATTTTCTACTGGCTTGTTGACAAGCCATTGCTTCTTCACTTTGTAAAAAGCAAACCTGTTCCTGGCCTCTGAGTAAAGGTGTAATTTTTGGACAGGTTGTAATTTTAAGATTAGAAAACCTGATGCATATTTCAAAAAAAATGTTTTTCACATCTAAGGCCTCTTTCACACATCAGTTTTTTGCAATCAGGCACAATCCGTCCAATTTCTAAAAAGACGGATCCAGCTTAGATTGCAAAAAACTGATGTGCCAGATCCGGTTTTTAGCCGGATCCGTTGTGAACTTTTTAACCCGGGAAATGTAATGTACGCATGTCTGGCACGGAGGAGAGAGAGAGACCTTGGTTTTCGGCTTCCAGGCATGCGTACATGAAGAAAACGTAGTCTGGTGGCCGGATCAGTGCCTTACAGCTATATTTGATTCACAGCAGAACCAGATATTTTAAGGTCACTTGGGCATAACTAAGACTAATTTCTCTTCTTTCTGTGTAGCTCAAATTCCAGCAGAATTTTCTGAATGGCAATTTGAAGTAGTACTTGTTGAAAAAAATTGAACCTTTCTTTCCTGGCCTATATAATCCCTGCTGGAGGCCCTTATATTATCCAGTCAAGGTTTCAGTTACTCAGACTTGTTCGCAAGCAAGGATTTCAGTGATTTTCAAAAATTTGTGAGCTTCAAAAATTAATTCAAAACTTTTATCAGTCTGTAGCTGCAATCAAAGCCTTTTGCCATCTCAAGAAATATTTCTCTTCAGTTATGGCTTGATTTGACCCAAAGACTAATTCTACATGGAGGACGTTGCTTCCCCAATCTAACAAAAAGCAGTTATTTTCCAACAGTCTGAAGATAGAAAAACCATATTCCTTGTGGCTTCTTATTCAAGATGTTCTTCTGCCAATTACTTCAGAGACCAAGAATTGCTGGCTGTTAAGCTTTCCCTGGAGGGATAGCGACATCTATTCGAGGAAGCAAAATTTCCCATTACTATCTTCACTGACCACAAAAATTTGGAACATCTCCATGCTGCCCGGAGACTTAATACATGCCAAACTTGGGACACTCTTCTTTTCACATTTGAGTTTCAGCACATATCATCAAGTCAAAATGTATTCTAGCTGCTTCTCATATTCCTCTTGAAGTTACTCCCAAGGTTGTACCTTTGTACCTCCTGATCTCTGGCAGAAATTTTGTCTTAGGCTCATTTTTTTCAGTGCTGTCTGTAAAAAAATGTCATATTTTACCTGAATATGAGCATCAGTATGTTTGAAAGTTGCCTGCATTTGTTTGTTATTTTGATGGTTTATATAAATTACCAATATTTGCATATATGAATCTTCTGAGTGTTATTTCCAATTTATGATTACAATGATTCTGTCTGGTCATCCTGGTTTCATACATACCAGCTAATTACTTTTTTGATTCATCTGGTAGCTTGGAAGTAGACAGGAAGTTTGAATTTATTCCTTGGGATAGAGCATGTTTGTCCATGAAAAAGATCCAACTTAAACTTGCTCTACATTTCATTGAGCCTCTCCAAATCCTAAAAAAGATCAACTAATTTACCTTCTATAGCAATAAGCTGGCCAATATTACAATTTTCATATCAGAAATGTAGCAATGGCCTCCTCAACAATGATCCATTCAAATGGGTCCATCTTTGAAGTAGGATTTAATACAGGCATATTCTTTGTGGGTATCTTTCCATGTATGGCGCATTCATGTAGAACATACTTAATGGGGGTGATTCCTGCTCTATGGGCCTTTAGGCAGATGCCTGCCAAAAAGCTTAATGTCTCTAGAACTATGGTCTAACTCTTTTAATAGAATATCACAGTTTATCAAACATGCAACTATATTAGATAAAAACGTTCACTGATTTTTATTTAAACTGAGCACCTGCTCCAATTAGTGTTGATATACCGAGTCTAGGATAGTTTTTCTTTTTTTTTTGTGCCACTCCATTGCAAAGATATACCCAAGTACCCCAATAATAATTACACAAATTTTCCCTTCAGCAAACTTGTATACCACAGAATCTCTTTGCTGGTGTGGCCGGGATTTCATTGTCCAGCATCAGAATATAAAAAGCAAACACACGTAGGGAAGGTTTGGTGTACACACCTAGAGTGGGGAAATTAAGTATTTGATAAACTGATGATTTTGCAAGTTTCCCCACCTACAAATAATGGAGAGGTCTGTAAATTATTGTCACATACTTCAACTGTGAGAGATAGAATCTTAAAAAAAAATTCCGGAAAATCATATTGTATAATTTTTACATATTTAATATGCATTTTATTGCATTAAATAAGTATTTGACACAATAGAAAAAAAAAGAACTTAATATTTTGTACAGAAACCTTTATTTGTAATTACAGAAGTCAGAAGTTTTCCGTAGTTCTTGACCAAGTTTGCACACACTGCAGTAGGCATTTTGGATCACTTCTCCAAACAGATCTTCTCCAGATCTTTCAGCTTTCATGGCATTCGCTGGGTAACATTGAGTTTCAGCTCCCTCCAGAGATTTTCTATTGGGTTCAGGTCTGGAGAATGACTAGGCCATTCCAGGACCTTGAAATACTTATTTCAATGCCACTCCTTAGTTGCCCTGTCTGTGTGTTTTGGGTCATTGTCATGCTGGAAGACCCAGCCACGATCCATCTTCAATACTCTTACTGAGGGAAGAGTTTGTTAGTCAAAATCTCATGATACATGACCTCATGCATCCTCCCTTCACTATGGTGCAGTCGTCCTGTCCCCTTTGCAGAAAAGCACCCCCAAAGTATGATGTTTCCCCCACCATGCTTCATGGATGGGATGGTATTCTTGGGGTTGTACTCATCCTTCTTCTTCCTCCAAACACAGCAAATGGAGTTGATACCAAAAGTTCTAGTTTGGTCTCATCTGTCCACATGGTCTCCCATGCCTCCTCTGCATCATCCAGATGGTCATTGCTGAACTTCAAACAGGCCTGGACATGTGCTGGCATGAGCAGTGGGACCCTGCATGCCCTGTAGGATTTTAATCCATGACAGCTTAGTGTGTTACTAATTGTAATGTTTTAGACTGTGATCCCAACTCTCTTCAGGTCATTGACCAGGTCCTCCTTGGTAGTTCTGGATTGCTTCCTGATCTTTCCGAGAATCATCCTCATCACAAGAAGTGAGATCTTGCATGGAGCTCCAGATCGAGGAAGATTGACAGTCATCTTGTGTTTCTTCCATTTTCTAATAATTGTGCTAACAGTTGTTGCCTTCTCGACAAGATGCTTGCTTATGGTCCTGTAGCCCATCCCAGCCTTGTGCAGGTCTACAATGTTGACCCTCGTGTCCTTAGATAGCTTGGTCTTGGTCATGCTGGAGAGGTTGGCGTGTGATTGGTTGTGTAGATAGGTGCCCTTTTATACAGGTAATGAGTTCAAACAGCTGCAATTAATACAGGCAATGAGTGCAGAGTAGGAGGACTTCTTAACTAACAAGTCTGTGAGAGCCAGAATTCTTACTTACTGGTATGCAATTTAATTATTTAAGAATCATACATTGTGATTTTCTGGTCTTTTATTTTTAGATTCTGTTTTTCACAATTGAAGTGTACCTACAATAATAATTACAGATCTCTCCATTCTTTGTAGATGGGAAAACTTGCAAAAATCATCAGTGTATCAAATATATATTTTCCGAGATAAAGATTTTTGTACTCAGTACAAACAAGGGAGTAACCTCCTTTTTTAAGCTTAGAATTGCATTTACAGGGAGGAAATGAATATTAAACACTTCACCAATTTTCTAAATAAATATATTTTGAAAGTTGCTATTGACATTGAAATTCTCACCAGATTTTGGTAACAACTCATCCAATCCCCACAAGCAAAGAAATCAAACCATAGTTGTCCATAAATTATGTGTAACAATGAGAAATGACACAGGGAAAATGTATTGAACACGTGAAGAAAGAGAGGTGCAAAAGGTCATGGGAAGTCATGACACCAGCTGAAATCTATAAGTAATTAGAGAGCAATCTTGCCACTTAGTGAAAAATAATATCAGCTGGTTCAACTGATGGCCTAAAAATAGGTGTCTCTTTACCAAGGTGCCACAGAAGAAACATCTCATGGTGGGTGAAATCAGTGAGCAGTCTCAAGACCTTCGCAAATGTTGTATTGCAAAACATACTGATGGCATTGGTTACAGAAGAATTTTTAAAGTACTAAAGAGTCCAATGAACACTGTTGGCTAGTGTTGAGCATTCCGATACTGCAAATATCGGGTATCGGCCGATATTAGCTGTATCGGAATTCCGAGTTCCGATATTTTCGTCTTATCGGATACCGGAATCGGGATTGTCACTGTCACTGTCAGTGTCCGTCGGTCGGGTCTGTCAGGAGTCAGCGGCACTTACCCGGCAGAAGATCTCCGGCGGTCACGTCCTGCA
Source organism: Oophaga sylvatica (assembly GCA_033576555.1). Lineage (NCBI taxonomy): Eukaryota > Metazoa > Chordata > Amphibia > Anura > Dendrobatidae > Oophaga > Oophaga sylvatica. The sequence goes on along the minus strand of JARQOD010000005.1, from coordinate 210,416,578 downwards.
CTGCTTCATGGCCGCCATCTTCTTTCCCCGGCGGTCACATGCAGTTTTCTCGCGATAACTGCAGTGACTGCTGGGTAATCGCGGCCGTAAAGCAGTCAGTCCGATGACGTCACCGCCGGAGAAGCAGGTAATCAGCTGTGCTGCGTTGCAATGACAGGCTCTGCCTGTCATTGCGATATAGCAGAGCTGGATCGTCGTGGGACTATCGTTATGGACTGCGTCGGACAGGTGGTATACTGTTGGTTTGTTTTTTTCTTTTTTTACAGGAGATCGATGGCGTCGCAGGAATGAGAGAGTAATAAAATTAATGAAAACTGTGTTGTCTCTTTTATTTCATTAAAATACTTTTTTCTTGCTGTGTCTTTTTTTTATACATTTAATAACTTTGGGATTAATAATGGATCGGTGTCTTATTGACGCCTCTCCATTATTAACCGGGCTTATTGTCACCGTGCAATCAACGGTGACATTAACCCCTTATTACCCCGCTTGCCACCGCTACAGGGCAAGTGGGAAGAGTCGGGTAAAGTGCCACAATTGGCACATCTTTTGATGCGCCAAATGTGGGGCTGCTGTAGCCTGGTATTATCAGGCTGTTGAGGGCCAAAATCCATGGGCCTTGACAGTCTTTTAATACCAGGCCGCAGCAGTCTGCATTTTACTTGGCTGGTTAACAAAAATAGGGGGGATCCCCACGCCGTTTTTTTTTTCGAGGGGATCCCCTATTTTTGTTAACCAGCCAAGCTAAGCAGACTGCTGTGGCCTGGTATTATCAGGCTTGCAAGGTCCATGGATATTGGATCCTTACCAGCCTGAAAAACCAGGCCTCAGCGGTCTGCTTCATCTGGCTGGTTAACAAAAATAGGGGGGACCCCACGCCAATTTTTTTCGAGGGGATCCCCTATTTTTGTTAATCAGCCAAGATATGCAGACTGCTGTGGCCTGGTATTATCAGGCTGGCAAGGTCCATGGATCTTGGCTCCTTAACAGCCTGAAAATCCAGGCCTCAGCGGTCTGCTTCATCTGGCTGGTTAACAAAAATAGGGGGACCCCACGCCAATTTTTTTCGAGGGGATCCCCTATTTTTGTTAATCAGCCAAGATATGCAGACTGCTGTGGCCTGGTATTATCAGGCTGGCAAGGTCCATGGATCTTGGCTCCTTAACAGCCTGAAAATCCAGGCCTCAGCGGTCTGCTTCATCTGGCTGGTTAACAAAAATAGGGGGGACCCGACGCCAATTTTTTTCGAGGGGATCCCCTATTTTTGTTAATCAGCCAAGATATGCAGACTGCTGTGGCCTGGTATTATCAGGCTGGCAAGGTCCATGGATCTTGGCTCCTTAACAGCCTGAAAATCCAGGCCTCAGCGGTCTGCTTCATCTGGCTGGTTAACAAAAATAGGGGGGACCCCACGCCATTTTTTTTTCGAAGGGAACCCCTATTTTTGTTAATCAGTTCCCTCTGACGTCACTGATTGTGTCCCTGGCTGACCTGAAGTGAAAGTGGAAAGCAATCAATTAAGCTTTCCACTTAAGGGCCCGTCTCACATAGCGATATCGCTACCGAGATCGCTGCTGAGTCACTAGTTTTGTGACGCAGCAGCGAGCTCACCAGCGATATCGCTGTGTGTGACATTCAGCGACGATCAGCCCCCCTGCCGGGTATCGCTGATCGTCGCTGAAATGTCAGGACCTTTGATCGCTGGTTTCCCGCTGACAGGCACACATCGCTGCGTGTGACAGGCGGGAGACCAGCGATCCGCTGGTAACCAAGGTACACAGCGGGTTTCCAGGCGCGGGGCTGTGCCTAGAAACCCGCTGTGTACCTTGGATACCAGCGCCCTGATGCAGGGAGCTGGTATCCAAGGTACATAGCGGGTTTCCAAGCGCTGCGCGGTGCCTGGAAACCCGCTGTGTACCTTGGTTACCAGCGGATCGCTGGTCTCCCGCCTGTCACACGCAGCGATGCGTGCCTGTCAGAGGGAAACCAGCGATCAAAAAAAGGTCCTGACATTTCTGCGACGATCAGCGATACCCGGCAGGGGGCTGATCGTCGCTGAATGTCACACACAGCGATATCGCTGGTGAGCTCGCTGCTGCGTCACAAAACTAGTGACTCAGCAGCGATCTCGGTAGCGATATCGCTATGTGAGACGGGCCCTTAAGCGATGTTACCCGCAGTGTCGCTGTCCCAGATCGCTGCCTGAGCTGCCTGTTTGGCAGCTCAGCAGCGATCATGTAGCGATACACCAGCGATCCTGACAAGTGCATATCGTTGTCGGGATCGCTGGTGTATCGTTATGTGACACCCAGCCTTTACTCTCCTGTCAGGCAGGAGAGGAACTCAATCATTTGGGGTTTACTGTGAGGCTGCAGCATTAGCTGCGGTCCCTGCAGTAAACATTAACCCTTTCTGAAGGATTACACCGTGGGACCTGACTGTGCATGGGATAGGTAAGAATAATTTTGCTTTTTTATTTTATTTTTATTACAGGAAATGGTTTTTGCAGTAAAATAAAAGATGGTCAAAAACATGTGTCTTTATTTCATTAAAATGATTTTTAATTAAAGTGTGTGTGTTTTATTTTTATTTCATGCAATAGGATTAATAATTGATAGTTGTCTAATTGACAGCTCTCAATTATTAACCTGGCTTAAGGTCACCTTTCAATAGCAAGGTGGCTTTAACCCCATATTAACCCATTCGCCACCGCTACAGGGCAATGGGAATAGACGGGCAAAGTGCCAGAAAGGGCGAATCTAATTATAGATTTGTCTTTCCTGGGGTGTCTGGGGGCAGATGTTAGTAGCCGGGGGGGGCAAAAATAATGGTCCCTCTCTGGGCTATTATTATCTGCCCCCACTCACTGGCTTTGTCTGTCTGGTTGCGAAAATAGGGCGGGAGCCCACGCATTTTTTTTCAGCAATTTTACACCTCATATATATATATACATGTCATTGAATTTGTGACACATATATATATATATTTATATTTGTAGTTCATACACTTCTACATAGTATAATAGCCGCTAATTCAATTGCCGGCTTTTGTGAAAATGCAGAACCCGACATGAAATGACACTTGGTGTACATAGGGTTAACCATGTCTTTTCATGTCCTTTGCTATCTAATTTGCACAAACAATTAAATCAGACTATGTGTGCAAAATTTCACACCTGTAGGGGTTAATTAAAGGTGTAAATTCGTAGCAAAAAAGTCCGTTTTTTTACAATGAATTTACACCTTTAATTAACCCCTACAGGTGTGAAATTTTGCACACATAGTCTGATTTAATTGTTTGTGCAAATTAGATAGCAAAGGACATGAAAAGACATGGTTAACCCTATGTACACCAAGTGTCATTTCATGTCGGGTGACCCGACATGAAATGACACTTGGTGTACATAGGGTTAACCATGTCTTTTCATGTCCTTTGCTATCTAAGGCCGGAGTCACACTGGCGACAAAATCGGACGACTGCAATGCGATGAAATATCGCATTGCAGTCGGACCTATGTTAATCTATGGAGCAGCTCCCAGTATCAGATTTTTTGTGGTCCGTTTTAAACGTCCGTGTACAATCGCAGCATGCTGCGATTGTCACCGATTGTCGGTCGACAATCGCCAATGCAAGTCTATGGGAGCGATGAAAAATCTGATTACAAACGGACCACACTGTGTGACTTGCGATGAAATCGCATCGGTGTCCTTTAGAAAAGCCAGCAATTCATCCCCGGCTATACTGTAAAATCACACTGACAGCTTTAATAAAGACTAGAAAGAATAGATATATACACATAGAACACATACATATATATATACATGTCATTGTGACATGTATATATACATATATTTATAGTTCCTAGACTTCTACATACTGTAATAGCCGCTAATTCAATTGCCGGGTTTTGTGAAATCACAGAAGCCGACATGAAATGATACATTGTTTCCACACATTTAACCATGTAATTTCATGTATTTTTATATATGTTTTGTTTGAAACATACAATTACATGAGTGTATTTGTGCAAAATTTCAGACATGTAGGGTTAATTAAAGGTGTAATTTCGTTGAAAAAAAATGCGTGGGCTCCCGCTGTATTTTCTCCACCAGACAGACAAAGCAAAGCGAGTGGGGGCAGATAATAATAGCCCAGGGAGGGTGCATTTTTTTGTGCCCCCCTGGCTACTAACATCTGCCCCCAGACACCCCAGAAAGGGCAAATCTATAATTAGATTCGCCCTTTCTGGCACTTTGCCCGTCTATTCCCATTGCCCTGTAGCGGTGGCGAATGGGTTAATCTCACCTTACTGTCACCTTGCAATTGAAAGGTGACCTTAAGGCAGGTTAATGATTGATAGCTGTCAATTAGACAACTATCAATTATTAATCCTATTGAAGTAAATAAAAAAACACACACACTTTAAGAATAAATAATTTTAATGAAATAAAAACACATTTTTTTGACCATATTTTATTTTACACTAAATCCGTGCGAAGCCATTGATCTCCTAAAATAAAGAAAAAGAAATAAAACAACATTATTCTTACCTATTCCGCCGATCTGTCACATCCCACGCTGTAATCCTTCACAAAGGGTTAACTAGCTTTGAGCCAAGCAGTGCAAGTAATCCTGCATGCTCAGCTCAAAGCTCATGAATGAATAAGTTCCTCTCCTGGCGACAGGAGAGATGTGTTTCATGAATGAAGCTTAATTGATTGTGTCCACTTTCCCTTTAGGTCAGGTCACTACAGTTAAATTGGCAAGAAATCAATTAAGCTCCATTCATGAATCTATTCCTCTACTTTCGCTGGGAGAGGAAGTTATTCATTCAGGGGAATACAGGTCTGAGACAGCATTATTAGCTCTCTGCGACCTGTAACCTGTTAACCCTTTCTGATGGATTACACCGTGGGACCTGACTGTACATCGGATTGGTAAGTATAATTTTGCTTTTTTATTTTATTTTTATTACAGGAAATGGTTTTAGCAGGAAAATAAAATATGGTCAAAAACTGTGTGATTATTTAATTAAACTTATTTTTTATTAAAGTGTGTGTGTTTGATTTTTCTTTCATACAATAGGATTAATAATTGATAGTTGCCTAATTGACAGCTATCAATTATTAACCTGGCTTAAAGTGACCTTTCAATTGCAAGGTCATTTTAACCCCTTATTAACCCATTCGCCACCGCTACAGGGCAATGGGAATAGACGGGCAAAGTGCCAGAAAGGGCGAATCTAATTATAGATTTGCCCTTTCTGGGGTGTCTGGGGGCAGATGTTAGTAGCCAGGGGGGGCACAAAAAAAATGTACCCTCCCTAGGCTATTATTATCTGCCCCCACTCGCTTGCTTTGTCTGTCTGGTGGAGAAAATACAGCGGGAGCCCACGCATTTTTTTTTAACGAATTTACACCTTTAATTAACCCCTACATGTCTGAAATTTAGCACACATATACTCATGTAATTGTATGTTTCAAACATATATAAAAATACATGAAATTACATGGTTAAATGTGTGGAAACAATGTATCATTTCATGTCGGCTTCTGTGATTTCACTGAAGCCGGCAATTGAATTAGCGGCTATAACAGTATGTAGAAGTGTAAGAACTATAAATATATGTATATATATATATATGTTACAATGACAATATATATATATATATATATATATATATATATATGTGCTCTATGTGTATATATCTATTCTTTCTTTTGGCATTTAAATACTATTCTTTTGGATCCATTATATGTCAGTTTTGCAAGCCTGCGAGAAAATCTCGCAAGTCGGATGAAAATCGGATGTTACAAGGTACACACACATGCGATTAAATCGCATCTTTGAAGGAAAATCGGATGCCAGAAGGATGTGTGATGTTTTTATTTTGATCCGATTGTCGACCGTCTAAAACGGACCGATTTTTTGTGGTTGTGTGTGACTCCAGCCTAATTTGCACAAACAATTAAATCAGACTATGTGTGCAAAATTTCACACCTGTAGGGTTAATTAAAGGTGTAAATTCGTAGCAAAAAAAGTCCGTTTTTTTTACAACGAATTTACACCTTTAATTAACCCCTACAGGTGTGAAATTTTGCACACATAGTCTGATTTAATTGTTTGTGCAAATCAGATAGCAAACGACATGAAAAGACATGGTTAACCCTATGTACACCAAGTGTCATTTCATGTCGGGTGCTTCTGTCTTTTCACTGAAGCCGGCTTTACCCGGCAATTGAATGAGAGGATATTTTACTATGTAGAAGTGTATAAACTATACATATATGTATATATATATGTCACAATGACATGTATATATATATATATGTATTCTATGTGTGTATATTTAGTGTTTACAAGGAAAGAATGGGTTTTTTTTAGTTGCGATATTTTGTTCCCATAGACTTACATGGGACTTCCGGTATCGGTATCGGGTATCGCCGATATTTTAGTGATATCGGCGATACCATTCCGATTCCGATACTTTAGGATATCGGAAAGTATCGCTCAACTCTACTGTTGGCGTAATAACCTGGAAGTGGAAAGAACATCATTTCACCGTAAACGGGTCACAACTGGGTGCTTCTCGCAAGATTTCAGACAGAGGAGTGAAAAGAATTATCAGTAGAGTTGTCCAAGAGCCAACGACCACCTGTAGAGAGCTACAGAAAGACCTAGAATCAGAAGGTACAATTGTTTCAAAGACAACTATAAGTAATGCACTTAACCTCCGCGGCCTGTATGCACACTCACCTCACAAGACTTTATTCCTGAACAAAAAGAATGTTCCAGTGCATTTAACGCTTGTTCAACAACTTTTAGACAACCCTGTATAATACTGTCAGAATATTGTCTGGTAAGATGAGACCAAAATTGAACTCTTTGGATGCCATAACATACACCATGTTTGGAGGAAAAAAGGCACTACATATTACCGCAAAAACATCATACAAACAGTAAAGTTTGGAGATGGGAACATCATGGTGTGGAGTTGTATTTGCAGCATATGGCACTAGCAAATTTCATATAAATGAAGTAAGGATGAATGAACAAATGTACAGAGACATTCTTGATTAAAATCTACTGCCATCTACCAGGATGATGTAGATGAAACAAGGGTGGACATTTCAGCGAGACACTGGTCCCAAACACATAGTCAAGGAAATTCTCAGGTAGTTTCAAGAAAAAAAAGCTGCTAAAATGGCTTAGCCAATCACTTGATCTGAATCCAACAGAAAATGTATGAAAGGATTTGAAGAGTGTTTGTGTGGAAGAATGGACCAAAATACATTTGAGCAATGCATGCGACTAGTTTCTCCATACAGGAGGCGTCTAGAAGCTGCCATCACCAACAAAGGCTTTTGTACAAAGTATTAATTACATTTCTGTAAGCGTGTTTAATACGTGTTCCCTATGTCAGTTCTCATTATTACACATAATTTATGGCAATCTATGGTTTGATTTATTTTCCATTGGGGATTGGATGAGTTGTTACCGACATTTTGTGAGAATTTCATGTCAATCGTACCTTTAGATATATATTTACTTTGAAAATTGGCAATGTATTCAAAACTTATTTCACTTGCTCTATATAGCTTTCCATGGCTGTGTGTCCATAGTTGGGCATTGGTCCTGCTCTCCTTTTATTCACATTGAGGTCATTTTTGTCACATGGTAAGGTTTTAATATTAGAGATAGTATAGTGTTATGTTTCGGTAGCTGAGGAGAAATTGCAAAAATAGCCAAAGTAGTAATACACCAGAGAGGCTGGAAACTATTCGATTGCAGTACCCTAAACTAACCGCCACACTAGAAGTAGCCGTGGAGCAGAACCCCCAAAGAAATAGGAAGCCCCCAAACATGTAATGGCGGTTAGACAAGAAGAAAATACGGACACAGACAGAAAATAGAATGAGCAAACGCTGGGCCCAATCTGTCTAGATAGAAAAGTATAGGAAAGAATTCTGACTGCAACCCAAAAAAACCTTGACAAAAATACCAACACTTCTGATTAACAAAAAATCTGAGATCACACGATCTCTACCACCTAAATCAGATCTCTGGTGTAACACACAGCAACTCAGCAAATAAAAAGTGACAAAGGAACAAAGCAAAAGTGCAAACACAAAATGAGCACAATTGCAGCGCCAGACCCAAAAGGGGACTAGGCTGTAGTCCACTGCAAGCAGCAAACCAGCACTGAAAATCCAACAGAGGAAAAAAAAACAGCAAAACACTTATCTGAATGAGAGCAGGAAAGCAAGCTGTGCTCCAAGCAAGACCAGGAGGAACAATTGATTACTGGCAAGGCTGAAGGGAACTCAGGTCACTTATATCATACCATTCAGAGCCAGATGAAGTCCATTCAGTAATTAGTTCATTACCCTCAGCAACCAACGGAGGGAGCCCCAGCTCAGAAGTCACCTCCAGAGTACTCACAACAGTACCCCCCTTGAGGAGGGGTCATCGAGCCCTCACCTGCGCAACCAGGCCGATCAGGATGAGCTCGATGATAGGCATGGATAAGTCTCCCAGCATGGATGTCCGAAGCAAACACCTAAGAATTGTCCTCCTGACCATAACCTCTCCACTTAACCAAATACTGGAGTTTCCGTCTAGCAAAACGAGAATCCAATATTTTCTCAACCACATACTCCAAATTGCCCTCAACCAAAACAGGGTCGGGAGGCGCAGCCATAGGAACCACTGGCTCGACAAACCTCTTCAATAAGGACTTGTGGAACACGTTATGGATCTTAAATGTCCCTGGAAGAAGCAAACGGAAGGAAACCGGATTAAGAATGTCCATGATCTTATAAGGTCCAATGAACCTAGGCTTAAATTTTGGAGATGCAACCTTCATAGGGATATTTCTTGAGGACAACCGAACCAAGTCCCCCACTTTAAAACGAGGACCATGAGTCCTATGCTGGATGGCAAACCGCTGGGCCTTCTCTTGAGAGAGAGACAACCTCTCCACCACCTGGTCCCAAATCTGCTGCATACGCTGCACAATAGAGTCAACCCCCGGACAGACAGAAGCCTTCGCCTGTCCTGAAGAAAATCGAGGGTGAAACCCAGAATTGCAGAAAAATGGAGACATCAAGGTGGCAGAGCTAGCCCTATTATTAAGAGCAAACTCAGCCAAAGGCAAAAAAGAGACCCAGTCATCTTGATCAGCAGACACAAAACATCTCAAATAAGTCTCCAAGGTCTGGTTTGTTCTCTCGGTTTGTCCATTGGTCTGAGGGTGAAATGCAGAGGAGAAAGATAACTGAACACCAAGTTTAGAACAAAATGACCTCCAAAATCTGGAAACAAACTGGACTCCTCTGTCAGACACAATGTTCTCCGGAATGCCATGTAACCGAACCACGTGCTGAAAGAGCAAAGGCACCAATTCGGAGGAGGAAGGCAACTTAGGCAATGGCACAAGATGTATCATCTTGGAAAACCTATTACAGATTACCTAGATAACGGTCATTCTCTGAGAGACAGGGAGGTCGGAAATAAAATCCATAGAAATATGGGTCCATGGCCTCTTGAGTACAGGTAATGGCATTAACAAACCACTAGAACGAGAGCAAGGCTTGGAACAGGAGCAAGTGCCACAGGAATGCACAAAGTCCCTGATGTCACTAGACAAAGTAGGCCACCAAAAGGACCGACTCACCAAGTCTCTGGTACCAAAAATCCCGGGATGACAAGCCAATGCGGAACAATGAATCTCAGACATCACACTCTTCTTCCACTGGTCTGGGACAAACAATTTCCCAACAGGGCAGTGCTCAGGCTTATCCTCCTGACCCCCTTCCAGAGCCAGTCTCAAATTGTGCGAGATGGTGGAAAGAACTACACCCTCTTTCAAAATAACAGCAGGATCAGATAACTCAGGAAAATCCGCAAAGAAACTCCTCGAGAGGGTATCTGCCTTAACATTATTAGTGCCCGGAAGAAAAGAAACCACAAAATTAAAACCTGGCCTGTCTAGGATTAAGTCGCTTGGCTGATTCGAGATAAACCAGGTTCTTATGGTCCGTGAGGACCACCACCTGATGTTTGGCTCCTTCCAGCCAATGTCTCCACTCTTCAAAGGCCCACTTCATGGCCAATAACTTCCGATTACCCACGTCATAATTACGTTCAGTTGGAGAAAATTTTCGAGAGAAAAAGGCACAAGGGTTATGTAACGCTGGTATTGTCTGTACTTTGTTTTCCAGCGTTACTTTGCATGTTTTTTGCATTAAACCCTTTTGCTCCTTTCCCCCTAACCAGCTGGGATACTGTTGTCTGTTACCTATATGGATGCTGCTCAGTTCCCGGCTCTGCTGCGTACTCGTACTTGCGTGAGTGGCTCCGCTGCTTTGCATGACCGCCCGCATGTGCGGTTCCTGACTTGCTGTGAAAGCCGTCCGTAGCTTGAAAAGTCCTCTGCAGTGGTGCATGACTTACTGCGTGGTTGGCAGCAGCCATTGTTGGGTTCCCTCTGTGTTGTGCTGTCTGGCTCTGCATAGGGGGCGCGGCCCACACCTGTCCTGCTTTTATGTGGATTGGGTGTTTACTAGAGTTACTGCTCCAGCCTATCGCTGTGAAGCAGCTCATATATAAAGTTCCCCAGCCCTAGTGGGCGTTGCCAGAGCTTCACATTGAATCCACACTGAATCCCTGAACCTAGCCGTATGTGGTTGTGTGTTCAGCTCCTGCTCTGAAGTTGATCAGCTCTGGAGAGCTGATTCCCTGTTCCTGCTGTGTCTTGTTCCCTGATCCTGGATCAAACCCGGTACCTGAATGTCTGAATTGTGTCTTGTGTTTCCGCCTATGCTGGGGCTGATTACCCAGATCGCCGTTCCTGGAGGCTGTATATCCAGGCCTGTTCCTGCTGTGTCTAATTACCTGAACCCCTGATCTTGGATCGCATCCTGTACCTGACTTTCTGAACTGTGTCCTCTGTGTTATGTTCCTGAAATCCTGCTGTGTCCAGAACCCTGTGCCAGTGACTGTGAATCCTTGCTATATAACCTGAGTTCATCGTGGAAGGAGGAGTCCGGTGTGTGCTGAGTTTCTGTTACTCTGTGCTCAGCCTCTGTGCAATCCCCGGCCAGCTCCCGTTGAGCCTGGCGGGGCTTGCACCAGACCGCTGGGGTTCCTTTTCAGGTCGCTGCCAGATGTCCGGATCCTATGCCTGATGACCATGGCCTGATGTCCGATGTCCGACGACCACTTCCAGATGTCCGGATCCTATCCTTCCTGCCTGATGTCCGGATCCTGCCGATCATTGCCAGATGTCCGGAGCCTGCTGATCGGTGCCAGATGTCCGGAGTCCGAGGCCTGTGTTCCAGTCCGTGTTCCTGTGATTCAATCCATGTTCCTGTCCGTGTTCCTGACTCCCTGAGACCCAGTCCGTGTTCCTGTCTGTGTTCCTGACTCTCTGAGATCCAATCCGTGTTCCTGTTGTTCCTGTGCAGTCTAACTCTGTTTCAGCCATCAGCTCCTGATTCCAGTTACCTGTCTGTTACCTGTCGGCTTGCCTGTCTGCCATCCGTCTGCAGTTCCTTCCAGAGGTTCGGACGTCATCTGCAGAGATCCCTGGCTCTTGCCTGCTCACCTAGGAGCGATCATCTGCCATCCGACTGCAGCTCCATCCGGAAGTTCGGACATCATCTGCAGAGATCCCCGGCTCTTGCCTGCTCACCTGGGAGCGATCATCTGCCATCCGACTGCAGCCTACCTGGAGGCTCCACCATATCAGGTCGTATATACCTGCCTGTCTAGAGACTGCCTGGTCACTTACTGTGACAACCTGCCTGTCTAGAGACTGCCTGGTCACTTGCCGTGACAACTTGCCTGTCCAGAGACTGCCTGGTCACTTGTCGTGACAACCTGCCTGTCCCAGAGACTGCCTGGTCACTTGCCGTGACAACCTGCCTGTCCCAGAGACTGCCCTGGTCACTTTCCGTGACAACCTGCCTGTCCAGAGACTGCCTGGTCACTTGCCGTGACAACCTGCCTGCCCTGGTCACTTGCCGTGACAACCTGCCTGCCCTGGTCACTTGCCGTGACAACCTGCCTGCCTGGTCACTTGCCGTGACAACCTGCCTGCCTGGTCACTTGCCGTGACAACCTGCCTGCCCTGGTCACTTGCCGTGACAACCTGCCTGTCCCAGAGATTGCCCTGGTCACTAGCCGTGACAACCTGCCTGTCCCAGAGACTACCTGGTCACTTGCTGTGACAACCTGCCTGTCCCAGAGACTGCCTTGGTCACTTGCCGTGACAACCTGCCTGTCCTGCCGGTTCCTCCTTGGTCTACCCTGTGATGACGTCTGTCCTGGGTCGGTGTCTGATGTTCTCCTGCTGAGCCTGTGCTATGCCTGAGGCCTGAGAGAGAGGCCGTCCTAGTATGCCCGTGCCAGATGACCCTGGACTTCATCAACCCGTGATGACCCCGCCATCGTCTGATGTTCGTCCTGGGCCGGTGTCTGATGTTCTCCTGCTGAGCCTGTGCTACGCCCGAGGCCTGAGAGTGAGGCCATACTAGTATGCCCGTGCCAGATGATCCTGGACTTCATCAACCCGTGATGACCCCGCCATCGTCTGAAGTCTGTCTGAGGTCGGTGTCTGATGTTCTCCTGCTGAGCCTGTGCTACGCCTAAGGCCTGAGAGAGAGGCCGTCCAAGTATGCCTGTGCCAGATAACCCTGGACTGCATCTACCCGTGTTGTCCTCCAGCACTCGTCTGTGATCCTGAGTTGTGTACCCTTCTCTGATGTGCGGAATCGGGAGCCCGGTCTTATGTTCTGTTTATGTACTTTGCTTCTTTAAGTAAACTTTATGTTTCTTCTTACCTGAAGTTGTGCGGTGTTGTCTAGTCCTGAAGGTCGCCACCTTGCCCACATGCTCAGCTGCCACGGATCCCGGTCGCTGCCCTTCCCTAGTCCGGGCAGGCCCGGGTCTCCCTCCGTGGTCCAGTGGGTCCACATTCTCTTACCATCTGGGACCCATGCCTCACGTCGTCGTGGACTGGCGGCGTGGGAGCATTGGCTAGCTAGGCAAGCTATGCCATGTCCCGACGCCCCACAGCCGTGGGAAGCGCTACAGTAAGCTCTGGCCATGGACTCCGCTGAGCATGTGCGGTCTGCAGGACTTTCTCCAAGCTCCACCTGATGTGTGAACTAGACTACTTGGTCTCCACAAGGTAAGTGGACTAGATGGCTCGATTCCCCGCTTGGTCAGCGGTTCGGACTTTTCGAGCTATTAACTCTGCTGCCATATTGTGAACTATGGGACTTACCGCCAAACCCAAGTGAATTTTTCTGGGGAATTTTTTTTTTTACTTGGGTCTTCAGAAGAGGGGGCCTGAGGAGGGGGATACTGTAACGCTGGTATTGTCTGTACTTTGTTTTCCAGCGTTACTTTGCATGTTTTTTGCATTAACCCTTTTGCTCCTTTCCCCCTAACCAGCTGGGATACTGTTGTCTGTTACCTATATGGATGCTGCTCAGTTCCCGGCTCTGCTGCGTACTCGTACTTGCGTGAGTGGCTCCGCTGCTTTGCATGACCGCCCGCATGTGCGGTTCCTGACTTGCTGTGAAAGCCGTCCGTAGCTTGAAAAGTCCTCTGCAGTGGTGCATGACTTACTGCGTGGTTGGCAGCAGCCATTGTTGGGTTCCCTCTGTGTTGTGCTGTCTGGCTCTGCATAGGGGGCGCGGCCCACACCTGTCCTGCTTTTATGTGGATTGGGTGTTTACTAGAGTTACTGCTCCAGCCTATCGCTGTGAAGCAGCTCATATATAAAGTTCCCCAGCCCTAGTGGGCGTTGCCAGAGCTTCACATTGAATCCACACTGAATCCCTGAACCTAGCCGTATGTGGTTGTGTGTTCAGCTCCTGCTCTGAAGTTGATCAGCTCTGGAGAGCTGATTCCCTGTTCCTGCTGTGTCTTGTTCCCTGATCCTGGATCAAACCCGGTACCTGAATGTCTGAATTGTGTCTTGTGTTTCCGCCTATGCTGGGGGCTGATTACCCAGATCGCCGTTCCTGGAGGCTGTATATCCAGGCCTGTTCCTGCTGTGTCTAATTACCTGAACCCCTGATCTTGGATCGCATCCTGTACCTGACTTTCTGAACTGTGTCCTCTGTGTTATGTTCCTGAAATCCTGCTGTGTCCAGAACCCTGTGCCAGTGACTGTGAATCCTTGCTATATTAGCTGAGTTCATCGTGGAAGGAGGAGTCCGGTGTGTGCTGAGTTTCTGTTACTCTGTGCTCAGCCTCTGTGCAATCCCCGGCCAGCTCCCGTTGAGCCTGGCGGGGCTTGCACCAGACCGCTGGGGTTCCTTTTCAGGTCGCTGCCAGATGTCCGGATCCTATGCCTGATGACCATGGCCTGATGTCCGATGTCCGACGACCACTTCCAGATGTCCGGATCCTATCCTTCCTGCCTGATGTCCGGATCCTGCCGATCATTGCCAGATGTCCGGAGCCTGCTGATCGGTGCCAGATGTCCGGAGTCCGAGGCCTGTGTTCCAGTCCGTGTTCCTGTGATTCAATCCATGTTCCTGTCCGTGTTCCTGACTCCCTGAGACCCAGTCCGTGTTCCTGTCTGTGTTCCTGACTCTCTGAGATCCAATCCGTTCCTGTTGTTCCTGTGCAGTCTAACTCTGTTTCAGCCATCAGCTCCTGATTCCAGTTACCTGTCTGTTACCTGTCGGCTTGCCTGTCTGCCATCCGTCTGCAGTTCCTTCCAGAGGTTCGGACGTCATCTGCAGAGATCCCCGGCTCTTGCCTGCTCACCTAGGAGCGATCATCTGCCATCCGACTGCAGCTCCATCCGGAAGTTCGGACATCATCTGCAGAGATCCCCGGCTCTTGCCTGCTCACCTGGGAGCGATCATCTGCCATCCGACTGCAGCCTACCTGGAGGCTCCACCATATCAGGTCGTATATACCTGCCTGTCTAGAGACTGCCTGGTCACTTACTGTGACAACCTGCCTGTCTAGAGACTGCCTGGTCACTTGCCGTGACAACTTGCCTGTCCAGAGACTGCCTGGTCACTTGTCGTGACAACCTGCCTGTCCCAGAGACTGCCTGGTCACTTGCCGTGACAACCTGCCTGTCCCAGAGACTGCCCTGGTCACTTTCCGTGACAACCTGCCTGTCCCAGAGACTGCCTGGTCACTTGCCGTGACAACCTGCCTGCCCTGGTCACTTGCCGTGACAACCTGCCTGCCCTGGTCACTTGCCGTGACAACCTGCCTGCCTGGTCACTTGCCGTGACAACCTGCCTGCCTGGTCACTTGCCGTGACAACCTGCCTGCCCTGGTCACTTGCCGTGACAACCTGCCTGTCCCAGAGATTGCCCTGGTCACTAGCCGTGACAACCTGCCTGTCCCAGAGACTGCCTGGTCACTTGCTGTGACAACCTGCCTGTCCCAGAGACTGCCTTGGTCACTTGCCGTGACAACCTGCCTGTCCTGCCGGTTTCCTCTTGGTCTACCCTGTGATGACGTCTGTCCTGGGTCGGTGTCTGATGTTCTCCTGCTGAGCCTGTGCTACGCCTGAGGCCTGAGAGAGAGGCCGTCCTAGTATGCCCGTGCCAGATGACCCTGGACTTCATCAACCCGTGATGACCCCGCCATCGTCTGACGTTCGTCCTGGGCCGGTGTCTGATGTTCTCCTGCTGAGCCTGTGCTACGCCCGAGGCCTGAGAGTGAGGCCATACTAGTATGCCCGTGCCAGATGATCCTGGACTTCATCAACCCGTGATGACCCCGCCATCGTCTGAAGTCTGTCTGAGGTCGGTGTCTGATGTTCTCCTGCTGAGCCTGTGCTACGCCTAAGGCCTGAGAGAGAGGCCGTCCAAGTATGCCTGTGCCAGATAACCCTGGACTGCATCTACCCGTGTTGTCCTTCAGCACTCGTCTGTGATCCTGAGTTGTGTACCCTTCTCTGATGTGCGGAATCGGGAGCCCGGTCTTATGTTCTGTTTATGTACTTTGCTTCTTTAAGTAAACTTTATGTTTCTTCTTACCTGAAGTTGTGCGGTGTTGTCTAGTCCTGCAGGTCGCCACCTTGCCCACATGCTCAGCTGCCACGGATCCCGGTCGCTGCCCTTCCCTAGTCCGGGCAGGCCCGGGTCTCCCTCCGTGGTCCAGTGGGTCCACATTCTCTTACCATCTGGGACCCATGCCTCACGTCGTCGTGGACTGGCGGCGTGGGAGCATTGGCTAGCTAGGCAAGCTATGCCATGTCCCGACGCCCCACAGCCGTGGGAAGCGCTACAGGTTACTCTTAGATGTCTCTAGATCTCTTTAGGACAAAACGGCACCTGCCCCAATCTCAGAGGCATCAACCTCCACCTGAAACAGTAGAGAAACATCAGGCTGCCGTAGAACAGGAGCAGAAATGAATCTCTGCTTAAGTTCCTGAAACGCAGAAACTGCCTCAGGAAGCCAATTCACCACATCGGAACCCTTTTTGGTCAAATCAGTCAATGGTTTAACAATACCGGAGAAATTACCAATAAATTTCCGATAAAAATTGGCAAAACCCAAAAATCTCTGAAGAGCCTTCAATGAAGTAGGTTGTACCCAATCACAGATGGCCTGAACCTTGACCGGGTCCATTTCAATAACAGACGGAGACAAAATGAATCCCAGAAATGAGACCTTCTGTATGCCAAAAAGACACTTTGATCCCTTCACATACAGTGCATTCTCTCTCAAAATCTGGAACACAGTCCGAACATGTTTCACATGAGAGTCCCAGTCATTGGAAAAAATCAAGATATCATCCAAACAAACAATCAGAAATTTATCCACAAAATCCCTGAAAATATCATTCATGAAAGATTGGAAGACGGGAGGGGCATTAGTAAGCCCAAAAGGCATCACTAGGTACTCAAAATGCCCCTCTGGGGTATTAAACGCCATCTTCCATTCATCCTCGTGCTTAATGCGAATAAGGTTATACGCCCCCCTGAGGTCAAGCTTGGTAAACCAACTAGCACTTTTCACTCTGGAAAATAGGTCAGAAATCAAGGGTAATGGATATTGATATTTAACAGTGATCTTATTCAGGAGGCGATAATCAATACACGGCCTCAATGAACCATCCTTTTTGGCCACAAAGAAAAAACCGGCGCCCAAGGGTGAAGAGGATGGTCTGAGATGACCCTTCTCCAATGACTGCTTGATATAAGATCGCATAGCATCGTGTTCAGGTACAGATAAATTAAAAAGGCGACCTTTAGGAAATTTACCATTAGGCACTAACTCAATAGCGCAATCATAGCTCCTGTGAGGAGGTAAGGATGCAGACTTACTTTCACTAAACACATCAGAAAAATCAGTCAAAATGTCAGGGACATCCTGAGACTGGGGAGAGGCAGAAAAAACAGGAGTGTCAGTATTAACACATTGGCAACCCCAACTGGTCACAGACACAGATTTCCAATCCAAAACAGGATTATGAGTCTGTAACCAAGGGAAACCCAGTACAATAATGTCGTGCAGATTATGCAACACCAGAAATTTGCAACTCTCCTGATGATCTGGTTCAACCCTCATTATCACCTGAGTAGAAAACGGGTTTATTCTCCGCCAAAGGGGTAGAATCAATGCCCAGTAAAGGAATAGACTTCCACAGGGGTTTCATGGGAAACCCACAACGTTTGGCAAAGTCAAAATCCATCAGGTTAATAGCTACTCCTGAATCAACAAAAGCCTGAGCAGAAAATGTGGACAGGGAGCAAATCAGGGTAACAGTCAACAGAAATTTAGTCTGAACACTACCCAAGACATCTTCCCCGCTTAGGGCAGACGGAAATAGCATGGGAAGCGTCACCACAGTAGAAACATAACCCATCGCGCTTACGAAACTCATGACGCTGAGCCCCAGAAGTCAATCCATCACACTGCATGGGCTCAGGAGCTGGCTCACAAGGCAACACCATCTCACGCATACCTGTGCGCTCCCACAAACGTCTGTCAATTTTAATAGCCAAAGACATAGAATCATTGAGACCAGAGGGAACAGGGAATCCCACCATAACGTCCTTTACATTTTCTGACAGACTCTTCCGAAAAAGGGCTGCCAAAGCATCATCATTCCATTTGGTCAGGACTGCCCACTTTTGAAATTTCTGACAGTACAGCGTATTTATGACCCTGATTTAATGCCAACAAGGTCTTTTCAGCTTGATCAGTGACATTAGGTTCATCGTACAATAACCCCAGAGCCTGAAAAAATACATCAACATCATTCAAAACAGGATCCCCAGGTGTCAGGGAAAAAGCCCAATCCTGAAGGTCGCCGCGCAGAAGAGAGATGACAATTTGAACCTGCTGTGCTGCGTTCCCTGAGGACTTAGGCTTTAAGGCAAAAAACAACTTACAGTTATTTTTGAAATTCAGAAATTTAGACCGATCCCCCAAAAATAAATCTGGCAAGCAACACAGCAAATAAAAAGTGACAAAGGAACTGTCATGACCCAGGACGGGGTTTTGTCTTTATCCCGTCCTGGTCAGACTGGGGTTAATGGTTTCAGCCTCTCTCTGGCAGAGGGCGGCTATTTAGTTGCCAATTGACCTAGGTCTGGTGTCAGTTATACTCCTGCCCTCGGCTGAGTTAGTTGACCTCCTGTGTGCCTGTGCTTTGTGCCTGATCTTGTTGCTTGTTTGGTTTTGACCCGGTCCGTCTCTTCGTTGTCAGTTTGTCTACTGTCTTGGTACTGTGTATTTGCCCGTTCTGGATTTCTGATCCCTTGGCTACGTTCTGGTTATTCTCTGCCTGCTCCTCTTGTACTGCGTTGCTCCCTTGTTTATGACCTGGCTATCCTGACTATCCGTTTTGTCTATGCCCCTTGGTAACTCTGTCCCGTAGTTACCCTTCTAGGAGTTTTCCTTCTGCTCATAGCTCTCTGGAGCTTAGGCCACTCCCACCAGCAGTCACGTGCTTCAGGTCCTCTGGCCTGAAGCATTCTCTATCTGTTACTGCTCCCTCTGAGAGACCTGTGGCCGGCGCCGCCCCTTGGCAGTCACGTGCTTGGGTCCTGTTAGCCTGAAGCACGCATCTTCACCGCTACTGCCCCGCTCCACAGGTATCTTTGAGTGCAGTCTGTCTTATTCAGGACACGCGCACTGGCTCAGTGAGCAAGTGCAGTGCGGTGTTCGTGATAGGAACAAAGCAAAAATGCAAACACACAATGAGCACAATTGAAGTGCAAGACCCCAAAAGGGGACCAGGCTGCAGTCCACTGCAAGCAGCAAACCAGCAGTGAAAATCCAACAGAGGAAAAAAAAACAGCAAAACACTTATCTGAATGAGAGCAGGAAAGCAAGATGTGCTCCAAGCAAGACCAGGAGGAACAATTGATTACCAGCAAGGCTGCTGGGAACTCAGGTCACTTATATCATACCATTCAGAGCCAGGTGAAGGCCATTCAGTAATTAGTTCATTACCCTCAGCAACCACCAGAGGGAGCCCCAGCTCAGAAGTCACCTCCAAGGTATTCACAACAGAGTACCTTATAATTTTCAGTTTGGCCAGTAATACTGTTATGTTTCGGTAGCTGAGCAGAAATTGCAAAAAATAGCCAAAGCAGTAATACACCAGAGAGGCTGGAAACTATTGGATTGCAGTACCCTAAACTAACCGCCACACTAGAATTAGCTGTGGAGCAGACCTACGGTGATCCTAGATGCCTCGTCACAGCCGGAGAGATAACTACACCTAAAGGCAGAAAGATGAAAGCTATCTGCCCCGGAGAAGAATCCCCAAAGAAATAGGAAGCCCCCAAACATGTAATGGCGGTTAGACAAGAAGAAAATACGGACACAGTCAGAAAATAGAATGAGCAAACGCTGGGGCCCAATCTGTCTAGATAGAAAAGTATAGGAAAGAATTCTGACTGCAACCCAAAAAAACCCTGACAAAAAAATACCAACACTTCTGATTAACAAAGAACCTGAGATCACACGATCTCTACCACCTAAATCAGATCTCTGGTGTAACACACAGCAACTCAGCAAATAAAAAGTGACAAAAGAACAAAGCAAAAGTGCAAACACAAAATGAGCACAATTGCAGCGCCAGACCCCAAAAGGGGACCAGGCTGTAGTTCACTGCAAGCAGCAAACCAGCAGTGAAAATTCAACAGAGGAATAAAAACAGCAAAACACTTATCTGAATGAGAGCAGGAAAGCAAGCTGTGCTCCAAGCAAGACCAGGAGGAACAATTGATTACCGGCAAGGCTGATGGGAGCTCAGGTCACTTATATCATACCATTCAGAGCCAGCTGAAGGCCATTCAGTAATTAGTTCATTACCCTCAGCAACCAACGGAGGGAGCCCCAGCTCAGAAGTCGGCTCCAGAGTACTCACAACAGTATAGGATTGTCCCATTTTAGGTACACCTTGATGCAGTTGGATGGCTTTTATGCCTTTTTGGATCAAAGACAGTGTTTACTATGTTTACTAATTACTATATGTAATTTATATGTACTAATACATTTTACTTACTTAGAGCATGGTATTTACCCATTTTGTTTCCATCTTAGGTTTTGTATGTTAATGTAACAATTAATAGTTACCATTTATTACATACTAATTGTACATATGTTGGAGGGTTAGTCAAAAAGTGAAAACCTTTTAAGAAATAATTATAATACGTAATTAACTGAGATACAACATAATTATTCTCACTATTACTATTTTAGATTTCACTTGCTTTAGTCTGCTTTTAGTAATACCAAGAGGAAATAATGAGAAATTTGAGATTTGATTAACATATTCTACTAAGACCATAGGGCGATGAAAAGGAAAATGTAAGAAGTAATCAAAACATTTTTCCTAAAGCAAAAACACTTGGATGGATTTAGCTATTGTTCCTTTAATAAACTAAATCTCCATAAGTTATCTACAAAATGTATCTCTTAAAATAGAGAGGTTTCTCTATCATTAATAAAGCAGTTTCTGATTTGCAAATTGCAAAATGACTTAAATGCTAGTGATTAAAATTAGTGTTTGGGCTTTCAGGGACAGCAGAGTCTTTGGAAAACATTTAATATAGAACTTACCGTACATATTTTGCTTCTTAAATTTTCCTCATTAAAGGAAACTCTCTTTATGCACCCAGAATATATAGCAAATATTCAAAAGACTCTACTGATATATACATTATGGCCTCCGTTTGAAATGGAAGCCATGGGCTGTGTATGATGAATTACTCTACACAACAGATCCAAATGGTGAAGAATGGACTTTATTGACTTAGACATAGTCCTTGGGTTTCTTGGGGATCAATCATGGTTTCTGTCATTTTGACAACAAGAATAGTGCTGGATTCTGTGCTATTATAGCCATTTGATGTGACTAAACTGCTCATAGAGGCTTGCACATGGAGGGAAAAATAACATAATGTTCTGCATTTTTATCCGCATAAAATCCGCATACACAATGTATATTAAATTTCAGGGGTCCCCACTGCTGGGACCCCACTAATCACTAGGAAGGAGGTGGTAAGCAATAGTTTCCAAAGTGTTTGAATAGTACAGTAGTTACTCGTGATTCCTGAATCTCCATTCAATGTCTATGGAACCCAGTTATTTCTCTCAGTCTCATAGAAGATAATAAGGAAAATGGAAGCATTTTGGCATCTGGGTGGGTAAATACATATATATTGAAATTTACTAAAGCCTCCAAACACAATAGACATCTGTCATCTAAATTATGATTCGACCAATCACTCGCTAGATAGCCATCTCTCCTGACTACTCCATACACTCCGCTAAGTGCTTCTGTTTTCTCTATGATATAGCCACTGTCAGACTTTTCTAGCAGCAGCTATGGTCATAGTAATGGCACACAGGTAATGGCAGCAGACCACATTCCTGCTATGGGGCACGTGAATCATGGAGGACCGATGCTGGCACCAGGCCTCCTCATAACCTGTCCGATGCCACACTTTTAAATGTATCTGTATCCTGGATGCAAATACAGTTGTAAACTATGATGGAATCCTGTTCCATCATTCTCCCTGTGTGTCCTCTGACGTCTCAGCGTGGAGGCACAATAACGTCACGACATTGTGCCCTCTGCGCAGAAGTATAATTTTTGTAAAATTTGAGCAGAATTTAATTCCCGTCATTGCTGCTGGATACCATTGTATAGAATAGTATAGTGTATTTTTGGCCTTGCTTGGGCTAATGTAAGTTGTAGCAATAGTAAATGTACATTGGAAAGGTGATGATGTGAACTAGCCTAAGAACTCATTAAGACGTGATTTATTCTTGTATGTAAAAGCAGAAAACAATTTTCATCAGTGTTTTGGATCCAAGTTTCATAAGAGCTTTGTCAATGTGTCAGATTTTACCATCAGTGATCAGTGATTTTAAAATATGCCAAAATACAAACTGCAAAGCTTCTTCTCTACACTTCATTGTTAAAAATGGACAGCCCATGGATGGCAATGTGTGATTTTTCACATACTCATACTGTATGGATAATTTTGATCTGTGACTTAGATAAAATGGACTTGTCTCAGTGATTTTTTGCAGATACACGGTCCACAAAAAAATAAACACAGACAAATGAACAGCCCCATAGATTATAGGGGGTATGTGTTCTGTCCATGAAAAACACAGAAAACATACAATAAAAATGGACATCTGATTGAAGCCTTAGGGCTCATTCAGACTTTATGGATTATTCTCTTATGCAAAAAAAAAAAAATCGATTTTCATCAATGTCTTGGATCAGATTTTCAGTAGTGTTTGGTCAATGCGTCAGGTTTTACTCTCCGAGTTTCATCAGCTTATTTTTGCTATTAAACAAGTATAAAATCAAACAGCACACAAATTACATCATAGTGTGGTCCGATTTTTTCACAGACAGACTTGCATGGGCAACTTTTAGGGTATGTGCCCACAATCAGGAACTGCTGTTTGTTTGACGCTGCATATTTAAGCCCACAGCTGCCAGATGTTACAGCATAGTGGACAGGATTTCTAGAAATCCCATGACCACTATGTGTGCACCGACGCCTGCGGATCACCCACAGAGACGGACATGTGGGGCGTCTCTCAAGATCGCAGCATGTCAATTTTTCTTGGCTAGTCTCCGCAAGAGAAATTTCACCCATATGTATTGGATGCGGTAGATCCGAATGCTTCAGTGAACACATGCGGATTCGCATGCATTCAATAGAAAGTAGTGCTATGTACGCAGGGAACATGCGCTGTATCCAAAGCGCTGCTACTTCCAGTTTGTGGGCACCCGGCCTAATCAGAGACGGATCAAAATAGGACATGACTCTATGATTTGTGCAGACCATTCAGCCCATAAAATTTCACGTATATGTGATTATCACTATAATCTATAATAGGTACAAATTCTATTAATGAAAAACACAGAACTCATATGTGAAAAGTTGTCATATGATTAGCTCTTTCCTATATAATACACAGTATATAATACTTGAAAACCCTATACATTGCAAAGTTGAGTCGCACCTACTGTATATATATTTTCTATTTTTCAAGAAGATGATTGTTCGTATTTAGTTTTACATTGCTACTTTAGCTCACAATACTACCACAAATATACAGTATATATATATAAACCTCTTGAATTGATTTCCGGTTTGCAAACCCACTTCCGTACTCCATCTGGTCTACAAACAAATGTTGACCTAAATATATAGTGAGAGTAAAGTCACCATTCAAGTTAAGAGATACATGTATATGTGCTAAAAATATATGTATTTTCTCTGACTACGGCCCAAGATTCCTTTTTCAAAAGAATATGCTCACTGGTGTTTATGTTGAAAAAAGTTATCTGGTATTTAATAATTATTTATTTATTGTTGGTAAAATATTTGAAGGGTTTCTGAGGGATGTTATTCTGGATTATCTCAATGAGGCTAACTTTTTAACTCCACATCAGCATGGATTTATGAAGAATCGCTCCTGTCAAATTAATCTAATCAGTTTTTATGAAGAAGTAAGCTATAGACTGGACCAAGGTGAGTCATTGAACGTGGTATATCTTGATTTTTCCAAAGCATTTGATACCGTGCCACACAAGAGGTTTGTACACAAAATGAGAATGCTGGGTCTGGGGAAAAATGTGTGTAATTGGGTAAGTAACTGGCTTAGTGATAGAAAGCAAAGGGTGGTTATAAATGGTATATTCTCTAACTGGGTCGCTGTGACCAGTGGGGTATCGCAGGGGTCGGTGTTGGGACCTATTCTCTTCAACATATTAATTTACGATCTGGTAGAAGGTTTACACAGTAAAATATCGATATTTGCAGATGATACAAAACTATGTAAAGCAGTCAGTACAAGAGAAGATAGTATTCTGCTATAGATGGATCTGGATAAGTTGGAAACTTGGGCGGAAAGGTGGCAGATGTGGTTTAACAATGATAAATGTAAGGTTATACACATGGGAAGACGGAATCAATATCACTATTACACACTGAATGGGAAACCACTGGGTAAATCTGACATGGAGAAGGTCTTGGGGTTTCCTAGTTAATGATAAACTTACCTGGAGCAGCCAGTGACAGGCAGCGGCTGCCAAGGCAAACAAGATCATGGGGTGCATTAAAAGAGGTCTGGATACACATGATGAAAGCATTATACTGCCTCTGTACAAATCCCTGGTTAGACCGCACATGGAGTACTGTGTACAGTTTTGACCACCGGTGCTCAAGAAGGATGTAATGGAACTAGAGCGAGTACAAAGGAGGACAACAAAATTAATAAAGGGGATGGGGAAACTACAATACCCAGAGAGAATAGCAAAATTAGGATTGTTTAGTCTTGAAAAAAGATGACTGAGGGGCGATCTAATAACCATGTATAAGTATATAAGGGGACAATACAAATATCTCTCCGAGGATCTGTTTATACCAAGGAAGGTGACGGTCACAAAGGAGCATTCCCTGCGTCTGGAGGAGAGAAGGTTTTTCCACTAACACAGAAGAGGATTCTTTACTGTTAGGGCAGTGAGAATCTGGAATTCCTTGCCTGAACTCAGTCGAGAGGTTCAAGAAAGGCCAGGATGTCTTCCTGGAGTGTAACAATATTGTATCTTACAGTTATTAGGTTCTTTAGAAGGACGTAGATCTGGGGATTTATTCTGATGGAATATAGGCTGAACTGGATGGACAAATGTCTTTTTTCGGCCTTGCTAACTATGTTACTATGTATTTAATTACCTGAAACAAAATGATCAGTGTCGATAGAAATGTCCTTGCAATTCTATGTCAGGGTATCTGTACATGTAGCGGTTAGCAGACTTCTTACTGCAAATCGCTGCAGTCTTGCAATGCATTTTTTAGGCTGTGCGCCTAGTACCAGTAAAGTCTTGTTTATACAGCCGTAATGTGCACACTTCTTAGCATACATATTGTGGGTGCAGGTCCCAGCCCAAATGTAGGTTTTAAGACATGAATTTAAATTGGTAGACTAACAATAAGGCCGGGGTCACACTTGCAACTGCAATGCGAGAAACTTGCGTAAATCTCTCGCCTAGAGTTGAGCGAAACAGGTCGGTCAGATTCAAAAGTCGCCAACATAGCAGAAGTCGGCCATGCAGTAGTCAACCCGAGCACCAAAGTCGGTTTTCCCATAATGCTTGCAGGCGCCTTTTCTCAGCCAATGAGCAAGGACGTACACTGTGGGCAATGAGATGACATGGGCAGCGGCCACCACCATCTTAGAGAAGGACATTGCAGTGATTGGCTAGCTTTGGGGGGCGTCATAGTGTCTATAAAAGCACTGACCGCCAACCGCCATTTTACTTCTGCCGATCTTAACAGTAGGGAGAGGTTGCTGATGCTGTTTATCAGTATGGAGAGAGTTAGGGCTGGAAACAGAAGTTCTTATGTGCTTGTGCTGATAGCAATTGTGCTGTACAGTTAGTGTGAAGTGACAGGGAGGATTTCCTTGTGTGCAGCAGCGCTGGTTATTAGGCTGCCTTCCAGTGACAGGGAAGGATTTTCTTGTGTGCAGCAGCGGTGGTTAATAGGCTGCCTGCTAGCTGTATTGCTGTGTGTACACTGCGGTGCAGACTGCTTTTTACACAGCACTAATACTTTTATTCTTTTTTTCTGCACAGTTACCGAGCATTCATTTTTTCCCACACCGTATAGAGCTGTACACTCCTCACACACTACTGTGAACCGGCTGGTATCACGGACAAATACATGCTTACTATCTGTGTGTGTCTCCGGAAATATATACAGAGATTTACAATTACCCCTAGACTGTATACAGCTGTACGCTTGTGATACAGTACCCTTCTTCTGCTTTTTATATTCTGGTCTAATCCATACTGAGCCTGTGAGCATCTGTGTCTGACTCCGGAAATATATACAGAGATTTAAAATGACCCCAACACTGTATACAGCTGTACACTTGTGATACAGTACCCTTTTTCTGCTTTTTATATTCTGGTCTAATCCATACTGAGCCTGAGAGCGTCTGTGTGTGTGACTCCTGAAATATATACGGAGATTTACAATTTTCTCCTATACTATATACACCAGGTATCTTCTGATACAGTACCCTTTTTCTGCTTTTTATATTCTGGTCTAATCCATACTGAGCCTGTGAGCGTCTGTGTGTTACTCTCTAAATATATACGGAGATTTAAAATTACCCCAACACTGTATACAGCTGTATGCTTAAGATACAGTACCCTTTCTCTGCTTTTTATACTCTGGTCTAATCCATACTGAGCCTGTGAGCGTCTGTGTGTGACTCCGGAAATATATATGGAGATTTACAATTTTCCCCTATACTATATACACCTGGTATCTTCTGATACAGTACCCTTTTTCTGCTTTTTATATTCTGGTCTAATCCATACTGAGCCTGTGAGCGTCTGTGTGTTACTTCAGAAATATATACGGAGATTTAAAATGACCCCAACACTGTATACAGCTGTACGCTTCTGATACAGTACCCTTTTCTGCTTTTTATATTCTGGTCTAATCCATACTGAGGCTGAGAGCATTTGTGTGTGACTACCGAAATATATACGGAGATTTACAAATTTTCCCTATACTATTATACTATATACACCTGGTATCTTCTGATACAGTACCCTTTTTCTGCTTTTTATATTCTGGTCTAATCCATACTGAGCGTGTGAGCGTCTGTGTGTTACTCCGGAAATATATATGGAGATTTAAAATTACCCCTGTTATGTTTCGGTAGCTGAGGAGTGCAGGCAAAAAAGCAATACACCAGAGCAGTTGGAATCTATGAGATTGCAGTACCCTGACTAATCACCACAACTAGAGGCAGCCGTGGAGCGTTCCTACGTTGGTCCTAGACGCCTCGTCACAGCCTGAGAAACTAACTACACCTAAAGATAGAAATAGGAAAGCTATCTGCCCCGGAGCAGAACCCCAAAGATAATAGAAAGCCCCCAAACATGTAATGGCGGTTAGACAAGAGGAAATACTGACACAGAAAGAAAATAGTATGAGCAAACGCTGGGGCCCAAACTATCTAAATAGAAAAGGACAGGAAGGGTACTTACTGCAATCTCAGAAAACCCTGAAAAACACCAACTCTACTAATTTCAAAATCACCTGAGATCACACGACCTCTACCACCTAAATTAGCTCTCTGGTGTAACAAAATCAAAACAGCAGCCACTGAAAAAACTGGAAAAAGCAAAAGTACAAACATCAGTGGCTGAACTAAACTGAGAGGGCAAAAGCCCCCGGAGGGGACCCTGAAGGCCCCCACAGAAGTGCAGGACAAAATGCAAAAATAAGTACAAACACAAAAGAAGAAAAGGTCTTATCTGATAGCAGGAGATGCAGACACGACACAGCAGGCTACAAGGGAAACTGGAATGAAGGATTCAGACCAGAACAATTGATCACCGGCAACCCTGATGGGAAAATGACTCCCTTATATAAGACCAGTCAGTAACACCTGATTCCCAGTCCTCACAATCTTCACTAGCACCGCTTGTAACCACCAGAGGGAGCCTCTGCTCAGAACTCATCTCAAACCCATTCACAACAGTACCCCCCCCTTGAGGAGGGGTCACCGAACCCTCATTTGAGCAACCAGGTCGGTCGGGATGAGTTCTATGATACGCACGGATAAGTCTCCTAGCATGGATGTCCGAAGCAAACACCCAAGAATTGTCTTCCTGACCATAACCTCTCCATTTAACCAAATATTGGAGTTTCCGTCTAGAAAAACGAGAATCCAATATTTTCTCAACCACATACTCCAGATTGCCCTCAACCAAAACAGGATCAGGAGGCACAGCAGCAGGAACCACTGGCTCAACAAACCTCTTCAACAAGGACTTGTGGAACACGTTATGGATCTTAAATGTCCCTGGAAGAAGCAAACGAAAAGAAACAGGATTAATAATCTCCATGATCTTATAAGGTCCAATGAACCTAGGCTTAAATTTAGGAGATGCTACTCTCATAGGAATATTCTTTGAGGACAACCAGACCAAGTCCCCCACTTTAAACCGAGGACCATCAGTCCTATGCCGGTTAGCAAACCGCTGGGCCTTCTCCTGAGAGAGGGACAACCTCTCCACTACCTGGTCCCAAATCTGTTGCATACGCTCCACAACAGAGTCAACACCTGGACAGACAGAAGCCTCCGTCTGTCCTGAAGAAAATCGAGGGTGAAACCCAGAATTACAGAAAAACGGAGACATCAAAGTGGCAGAGCTAGCCCTATTATTAAGAGCAAACTCAGCCAAAGGCAAAAAAGAGACCCAGTCATCCTGATCAGCAGACACAAAGCATCTTAGATAAGTCTCCAATGTCTGGTTTGTTCTCTCAGTTTGACCATTGGTCTGAGGATGAAATGCCGAGGAGAAAGACAATTGAACACCCAGTTTAGAACAAAAAGTCCTCCAAAATCTGGAAACAAACTGGACTCCTCTGTCAGACACAATGTTCTCAGGAATGCCGTGTAAACGAACCACGTGCTGAAGGAACAACGGCACCAATTCAGAGGAGGAAGGCAACTTAGGTAATGGCACAAGATGTATCATTTTGGAAAACCTATCACAAATTACCCAGATGGTGGTCATTCTCTGAGAAACAGGAAGATCGGAAATGAAATCCATAGAGATATGGGTCCATGGTCTCTTGGGCACAGGCAATGGCATCAACAAACCACTAGAGCGAGAGCAAGGCTTGGAGCGAGAGCAAGTCCCGCAGGACTGCACAAATTCCCTGACATCACGAGACAAGGTAGGCCACCAAAAGGACCGACTAACCAAGTCTCTGGTACCAAAAATTCCGGGATGCCCAGCCAATGCGGAACAATGAATCTCAGACATCACACTCTTTTTCCATTGGTCCTGGACAAACAATTTTCCAACAGGGCAGCGCTCGGGCCTATCCTCCTGACACCCCTCCAGAGCAAGTCTCAAATTGGGCGAGATGGCGGAAAGAACTACACCCTCTTTCAAAATAACAGAAGGATCAGATAACTCAGGAGAGTCCGCAAGGAAACTCCTCGAGAGGGCATCCGCCTTAACATTCTTAGTGCCAGGAAGAAAGGAAACCACAAAATTAAAACGTGTGAAAAACAAGGCCCACCTGGCCTGTCTAGGATTGAGTCGCTTGGCAGATTCCAGATAGACCAGATTCTTATGGTCCGTAAGGACCACCACCTGATGTTTGGCTCCCTCCAGCCAATGTCTCCACTCTTCAAAAGCCCACTTCATGGCCAATAACTCCCGATTACCCACGTCATAATTACGTTCAGTAGGAGAAAATTTTCGAGAGAAAAAGGCACAAGGGTTACTTTTAGAGGTCTCTGGATCTTTTTGGGACAAAACGGCACCTGCCCCAATTTCAGAGGCATCAACCTCCACCTGAAATGGCAGAGAAACATCAGGCTGCCGTAGAACAGGAGCAGAAGTGAATCTCTGCTTAAGTTCCTGAAATGCAGAGACTGCCTCAGGAGGCCAATTCACCACATCAGAACCCTTTCTGGTCAAATCAGTTAATGGTTTAACAATAACCGAGAAATTACCAATAAATTTACGATAAAAATTGGCAAAACCCAAAAATCTCTGAAGAGCCTTTAATGAAGTAGGTTGGACCCAATCACAGATGGCCTGAACCTTGACCGGGTCCATTTCAATAACAGATGGGGACAAAATGAATCCCAGAAATGAGATCCTCTGTACGCCAAAAAGACACTTTGATCCCTTCACATACAGAGCATTCTCTCTCAAAATCTGGAATACAGTTCGAACATGTTTCACATGAGAGTCCCAGTCATTAGAAAAAATCAAGATATCATCCAAATAAACAATCAGAAATTTGTCCACAAAATCCCTGAAAATGTCATTCATGAAGGACTGGAAGACGGAAGGAGCATTAGTGAGCCCAAAGGGCATCACTAGGTACTCAAAATGCCCTTCAGGGGTATTGAATGCCGTCTTCCATTCATCCCCGTGCTTAATGCGAATAAGGTTATACGCCCCCCTGAGGTCAAGCTTGGTAAACCAAGTAGCGTTTTTCACCCTGGAAAACAGGTCAGAAATCAAGGGTAACGGGTATTGATATTTCAGAGTAATATTGTTCAAGAGACGATAATCAATACACGGCCTTAATGAACCATCTTTTTTGGCCACAAAGAAAAAACCGGCACCTAAGGGTGAAGAGGATGGTCTGATATGACCCCTCTCCAATGATTCCTTGATATAAGACCGCATAGCGTCATGTTCAGGTACAGACAAGTTAAAAAGGCGACCTTTAGGGAATTTACTACCCGGCACTAATTCAATAGCGCAGTCATAGCTCCTATGGGGAGGCAAGGATGCAGATTTACTTTCGCTAAACACATCAGAAAAATCAAACAAAAAGTCAGGAACATCCTGAGCCTGGGGGGAGGCAGAAAAAACAGGAGTGTTGGTATTAACACATTGGCAGCCCCAACTGGTTACAGACACAGATTTCCAATCCAAAACAGGATTATGAGACTGTAACCAAGGGAAACCCAGCACGATAATGTCATGCAGATTATATAGAACCAAAAATTTGCAGCACTCCTGGTGATCAGGTTCAACCCTCATTATCACCTGAGTAGAAAACTGGGGTTTATTCTCAGCCAAAGGGGTAGAATCGATCCCCAGTAGGGGAATAGACTTCTGTAGGGGTATCAAGGGAAACCCACAACGTTTAGCAAAATCATAATCCATCAGGTTAATAGCTGCTCCAGAATCAACGAAAGCCTGAGCAGAAAATGAGGACAGAGAGCATATCAGAGTGACAGTTAATAAAAACTTAGTCTGAACACTACCCAAGACAACTGAGCGTGCAAAACGTCTTCCCCGCTTAGGGCAGACTGAAATAGCATGAGAGGCATCACCACAGTAGAAACATAACCCATTGCGCTTTCGAAACTCATGACGCTGTGCCCCAGACACCACTCCATCACACTGCATGGGCTCAGAAGCCGGTCCACAAGGCAACACCATTCCACGCATACTTCTCCGCTCACGCAAACGTCTGTCAATTTGAATCGCTAATGACATAGAATCATTGAGACCAGAGGGGACAGGGAATCCCACCATAACATCCTTTACATTATCTGACAGACCCTTCCGGAAAAGGGCCGCCAAAGCGTCGTCATTCCATTTGGTCAGGACTGCCCACCTACGGAATCTCTGACAGTATAACTCAGCGTCATCAAGCCCCTGATTTAATGCCAACAAGGCTTTTTCAGCTTGATCAGTGACATTAGGCTCATCGTACAATAACCCCAAAGCCTGAAAAAACGCATCAACATCACTCAAAACAGGATCCCCAGGTATCAGGGAAAAAGCCCAATCCTGAGGATCGCCGCGCAGGAGAGAGATGATAATTTGAACCTGCTGCGCTGCGTTTCCTGAGGACTTAGATTTTAAGGCAAAAAACAATTTACAATTATTTTTGAAATTCTGAAACTTAGCTCGATCCCCTAAAAACAAATCTGGCATGGGGATCCTAGGTTCCACAACAGGCAACCTAGCAAGATATGCAGCAATACTCTGAACCTCAGTGGCAAGCTGATCCACACGGCCAGACAACTGTGCAAACTCCATTGGGAGAAAAGATCCTCCCCAGCACCCAGAGATACAGAGGGAAAAAAAAAATGCAACAAACAGAAAAATATCTCTGACAACTCTGACAACCTTTTTTCTTTCACAATATTTTTTCCCTTCTGTGAGTACCATACAATTTTCAATTTTTTGGCCGGTGATACTGTTATGTTTCGGTAGCTGAGGAGTGCAGGCAAAAAAGCAATACACAAGAGCAGTTGGAATCTATGAGATTGCAGTACCCTGACTAACCACCACAACTAGAGGCAGCCGTGGAGCGTTCCTACGTTGGTCCTAGACGCCTCGTCACAGCCTGAGAAACTAACTACACCTAAAGATAGAAATAGGAAAGCTATCTGCCCCGGTGCAGAACCCCAAAGATAATAGAAAGCCCCCAAACATGTAATGGCGGTTAGACAAGAGGAAATACTGACACAGAAAGAAAATAGTATGAGCAAACGCTGGGGCCCAAACTATCTAAATAGAAAAGGACAGGAAGGGTACTTACTGCAATCTCAGAAAACCCTGAAAAACACCAACTCTACTAATTTCAAAATCACCTGAGATCACACGACCTCTACCACCTAAATTAGCTCTCTGGTGTAACAAAATCAAAACAGCAGCCACTGAAAAAACTGGAAAAAGCAAAAGTACAAACATCAGTGGCTGAACTAAACTGAGAGGGCAAAAGCCCCCGGAGGGGACCCTGAAGGCCCCCACAGAAGTGCAGGACAAAATGCAAAATAAAAGTACAAACACAAAAGAAGAAAAGGTCTTATCTGATAGCAGGAGATGCAGACACGACACAGCAGGCTACAAGGGAAACTGGAATGAAGGATTCAGACCAGAACAATTGATCACCGGCAACCCTGATGGGAAAATGACTCCCTTATATAAGACCAGTCAGTAACACCTGATTCCCAGTCCTCACAATCTTCACTAGCACCGCTTGTAACCACCAGAGGGAGCCTCTGCTCAGAACTCATCTCAAACCCATTCACAACATACCCCAACACTATATACACTTGGTATCTTCTGATACAGTACCCTTTTTATGCTTTTTATATTCTGGTCTAATCCATACTGAGCCTGTGAGCGTCTGTGTGTTACTCTCGAAATATATACGGAGATTTAAAATTACCCCAACACTATATACACCTGGTATCTTCTGATACAGTACCATACAGGGGTTGGACAAAATAATGGAAACACCTGGAAACATCAACCTAAATTTAGTTTAATATGGTGTAGGTCCACCTTTTGTGGCGATTACAGCCTCAATTCTCTGAGGTATGGATTCATACAAGTTGTGAATTGTTTCCAAAGGAATTTTAGCCCATTCTTCAGTTAAATCACCCTCCAGTTCTTTGAGCGACGATGGCGGCGGAAATCGACGTCTAACTTGAATCTCTAAAATCGACCATAAATGCTCAATAATGTTGAGGTCTGGGGATTGTGGGGGCCAGATGAGATGCTCAACTTCATTAGAATGTTCCTCGTGCCATGCTTTAACGATTCAAGCTGTATAAATTGGTGCATTATCATCCTGAAAGATGGCGTTCCCCTCCGGGAATAGTGCTTGAACCATAGGATGCACTTGGTCGCCCAAAATGCCTAACTAATCGCGGCTGTTAATTCTTCCATGAAGGGATATCATTGGCCCGGCGGATCTCTACGAAATAACACCCCAGATCATCACAGAACCTCCACCATGTTTTGCTTCTTTCGGCTGCCTCCAAACGTACACGCGGCCGGAGGTCAGAAATAGGGTAAACGATGATTCGTCTGAGAATATCACATGTTTCCACTGCATGAGGGACCAATTCTGGAGGTTTCTACATCACTCTAAACGCTTGGAAACATTTGTCATTGAGAGCAGCGGGTTTCGAATTTCAGCTCTTCCCTGGAATCCAGATTTGTTCAGCTCCCGACGAACAGTTTTCGTGGAAACTGGGTTCTGTAGGTGTTCATTGAGCTCAGCAGTGATTTTCGGAGCCGTGGTCTTGCGATCCTCTCTCACAATTCGCTTTAGAGTCCGATGGTCTCTCTCAGTCAACTTTGACTTTCGGCTGGACCTGTGCTTTGCTGCAGACATTCTTCCTTCTCTTTCAAACGCAGTCATTACTTTGCTTGGCGTGTCAAGAGGTAGTCTCCATTCGGGCACTTTCGGTTACACTAGCGCCTGCCATACGAGCACCAACAATTTGGCCTCTTTGAAAATCCGAGAGGTCTGTCATTGGTATCAGCTTCTCATCAATGTTCTTACAATTCTGCAAAATAAACAGTTGATTTACATACACATATCACATAACACAAATAATCAACTACAAAACATTACCATATGTCACGGTTTGCATGTTTATAACATGTTCGAAGATTATGATACCAAAACGTTAGGTGTTTCCATTATTTTGTCCAACCCCTGTATATCTGCTGGTATTTTGGGTACATTTTCACAAACATGAGGAAGTATGGTGGAAGAGGCCGCGGACGTGGGCATAGGATCCAGCTGGTACTGATGGTGGTGGTGGTGCATCTGCTGGTAGTGCCAAAAGCACAATAGCACCTAAGACAGGAGGTGTTGAGCCTGCGTCACCGTCTGGCTACAGAAGGCCTGGAAGGCTCCCTTTAAACCACTTTTAAGGCAGGAGCATTAGGAACAGGTTTTGGTTTACATTGCCGAAACAGCCTCTAGCTCTATCGCCTCCTCTTCTGAAGTTTCAAAAAATGCAAGCACTGAGTCGTCAGTGCAGGCTCCTGGTCAGGAACAACACCTTTCCTTGTGTCCTTCACCCCCACCAAAAGTGAAGAATGCGGCAGGCCACACTTCAGATTACTCCATGGAGCTCTTATCACATACCATGCCTGGGTTATCAAGTCAAATCCTGAATTCCCCAGTCCAAGATGAATCTGACATGGAGTGCACTGATGTACAGCCACTGCTAGATTATTCTGCTGGTACATTCACCCAGAGCACTACATTGCCCTCGCAGTCTACTGAGCCAGAATCTGACCCTGATGAAACTCAGGTGCCCCTTCCCGCATACTATACCACCTTACACGGTGACACAGAGGAAGGTGCAGATGAAATTGAAGAGGAGGTGAAGGATGACCCAGTTGTTGACCTAGATTGGCATCCATTGGGGGAAGAGGGTGCCGCTGGCAATAGCTCAGAAGAAGAGAAGGATCTGAAGCAGCATTGACATCGCAGCAGCGGTTATCTGGAAGACCCGTAGCTGTCCAAAAACGTGTTAAAAAAACAAAAAGGGTTGCAGGACAGCTTGGCCAGACGGTCAAATTAGCACAGTGTGCAAGCCCTGAAAATTTATCCCATAGTAGGAAGAGTGCAGTGTGGCACTTTTTTAACCAAAATCCTATTGCTGAGGCAAAGGTTATCTCTAAGAAGTGCGGAAGGACATTTAGCCGAGGGAAAAATGTCCGAAATTTGAATACCAGTTGCATGCTTAGACATTTAATCACCATGCACTTGCAAGTGTGGACGGACTACAAAACCTCAGGTAGCACATGTGCACCTGCTTGTGATGTTGTTACTATATCTGTGATTGGCTTGCTGTTATCCTTGTTTCAGTTTCTGCCTAGTAACAATGATGTAATGGGGAGGAGGAGACAAGGCAGGAGGAGGAAGTCCTGGGTAAGGGGAGCAGGAGAGAGGAACGAAAATAAAGTATGGCTGTTTAAACCTACCATCCAGCATCTCTGTGTGGCCTTCTGGAGTTCCCTTCATCTGCACAACAACACTACAACTGGCGACGAGGAAGCGTTCATCATCAGCTAAAGGTATTTCAGCTCTACAACAATGGCCTGTTTACCTGCCTTCCCTGCTTTTGATGTGCATCAGTCCCCAGCTAACCTAGCAGCATGTTGGGAGAAATGGCTGAAGCGTTTTGATATATTCCTACAAGCCATGAACATATCAGATGATACCAGGAAGTATTACATTATGCAGGGGAACAAGTCTATGATATCTTCACTACTCTGCCTAATACAGGAGAAGACAAAGACTATGAGCTCAGTAAGGCAGCATTAAGCAAGTATTTCTCCCCACACAGAAATGCAGCATTTGAAATCTTCAAGGTTAGACAATTAAAGCAGTCAGCAACAGAAAGCATTGATGAATATCATGTCCGACTACGGCACCTTGCAGCTTACTGTGAATTTACAGATGTCGACAAAGAGATCCAGATGCAGATTTTACAAGGCTGCATCTCCTCTAAGTTACGGAGACAAGCACTCAGAGATCCCACCATGACTTTAGCAAAACTGCTTGAAACAGCACGTGTAAATGATACCGACGAAAAACAAGCTAAACTCATAGAGAACATTGAGTGCGAGGCGGAAGCACCATCTTGTATAGCAAAGCTGACACAGAGACCGCCTGTGCCTCGTATGCAGGGGGCAACTTGCTACAACTGCGGAGGGTCGTATCCTTACCAGAATGTCTGCCCAGCAAAAGGGGGGACCTGCCATAATTGTGGAAAACAAAACCATTTTGCAAAAGTGTGTAGATCCAAACCACAATCCCCTCATTCCACAGTACAACCCAGGTCACAGAAAATCCAAACGCTGCAGCTTACTGACGAGCCTCACAGTACTTATCTATTCTCAGTGACTGCAGAGGGATCTCAAACACTGCACGCACTTACCAGTCCAAGGCGACTTATCCTGATAAATGGTAGTCCGGTGGAAGCCCTAGTAGACACGGGGGCATCAGTAAACGTCATCAGCCGTGCAGTCTATAGCCAACTCCCGAACAGACCTGCTCTACAAAGCACTAGCCTAAAGATTTTTCCTTATGGTTCAGCATCTGCACTACCCCTGTGTGGCAAATTTCAGTCAGAACTTGCAGCTGACGGGAAGTCCATCACTGACACTGTATATGTAGTAGAGTGCTCCGCAGACACGCTTCTCAGCTGCAGGAGTGCTATATCTCTGGATCTGGTCAACCTGGTCAATAGCGTCACAGGTCCTTCGGCCCAACACATCATGCAGAGATACCCCAATCTCTTTAAAGGTCTCGGTAAGCTAAAAGACGTTCAGATAAAATTGCATATTGACCAGTCAATACAGCCGTCTGTTCAACCTCACAGGCGCATCCCATTTCATGTCGGCAAACTTGTGGAGCAAGAACTGTAGGATCTGGAAGCGTCTGATGTTGTTGAACGAGTTGAAGGCCCGACTCCTTGGGTATCGCCCATTGTTGTTGCACCAAAACCAAAGCAGCCTGGTAAAATCCGGCTATGTGTGGATATGCGGCATGCCAATTTGGCTATTCAAAGAGAAAGGCATATCACGCCCACTATTGATGACATTATCACAGACCTGAATGGTGCAAAAGTATTTTCTAAAATTGATTTAAAATCAGGTTATCATCAACTTGAGTTGCATCCAGATTCCAGGTACATTACAACTTTTAGTACCCATGTGGGCTTACGACGATTCAAGAGGTTGAACTTTGGTATCTCATCTGCGGCAGAAATATTTCAGAACGTTATCAGTCAGGTTCTATCTGGAATAGCAGGAGTTCTAAACGTCAGTGATCACATTCTTATATATGGTACAACCCAAGAGGAGCATGACAGTCACTTAGAGCAAGTGTTTCAGAGACTGCAAGCCTGCAATCTAACTGTCAATCCGTCAAAATGTGAGTTTAACCAAAAGTCATTAAGCTTCTTTGGATATATCTTTTCGGAGCAAGGAGTTTCAGCAGATCCTCAGAAAGTTGCTGCCATAAAGTCAGCTAGCCAACCTCAAAATGTGTCAGAGGTTCGCAGTTTTCTAGGACTAGTCACGTACTGTGGGCGATTTATGCCTGATCTGGCCACGATCTCCGAACCCCTGCGACTACTCACGAAAAAAGACACTCCTTGGACATGGACTACTGAACACCAAGCAGCATTTGACTCCATGATGTCCGGTCTGACTGGCGACACCGTCATGGCCTATTTTGACCCTCTAAAGTCCACAGAGCTGATCGTGGACGCTAGTCCGGTGGGCCTGGGTGCAATTCTCACACAAGTGTCCAAAGAAGGCAACGTTTCTACCATTTCCTATGCAAGCAAAGCCTTAACAGAGACAGAACAACGCTATTCACAAACTGAAAGGGAAGCTCTTGCGGTTGTGTGGGGATGCCTTCATTTTCATCTGTACCTTATGGGACATAAATTCACAGTGATAAGTGACCACAAACTGCTCATTCCGCTTTTCAACAAACATTCTTCAAAGCCTCCCCCACGACTTGAACGCTGGTTGCTCCGCCTACAGAACTACCAGTTTCGGTTGAGATACGAGGCAGGAGCTGGTAATCCGGCTGACTACTTTTCGAGACACCCAACACCACAAACTACCAAGGACGACATCCCAGCAACTATCCTTGCAGAGAAACATATCAATTTTATTGTTGCACATTCTGTGCCAAAAGCTATGACTATGGAGGAAATACAACAAACGGTGGATTCCGATCACCAACTTCAGTTAGTTATAGAGACTGTTCGATCTAAAAATTGGAGCAATTTTCTTGCTGAAGCCCGCCTCCAAACACCGGATCAAACAACCTACTTGACAGCCTTCTTTAATGCACGACATGATCTCTCCGTGTCTGATTCAAATCTACTGTTGTGTAACAATCGGCTGGTGATACCCCAGAAACTTCAAAGCAGAGTACTGGATCTGGCCCACGAGGCTCATCAAGGGGTGGTGAAAACAAAGCAATTACTGAGAGAGAAAGTCTGGTTTCCAGGACTAGACAAAAAAGTAGAGGCACTCATTGAAAATTGCATACCTTGCCAAGCAACTACAATTGACCATAGACGCGCACCCTTACAAATGACACCCCTGCCAGAGGGCCCGTGGTCTGCTGTTAGTGTTGATTTCTGTGTTTTACCGGATCACTCCTATCTGCTGGTTGTCATGGATGACTATTCGAGGTTCCCAGTCATTGAACATGTTTCAACAACCTCTGCCAGGGCTGTTATACCAAAATTAGACAAGATCTTCTCGGCATATGGCATACCGGAAACAGTGAAGTCCGACAATGGACCACCTTTTAATAGCACAGACTTTCGATCATTCGCAACCTATCTTGGTTTCACTCACAGGAAAATAACTCCTTACTGGCCTCAGGCCAATGGTGAAGTGGAACGGTTCATGCAATCAATCAACAAAACTTTGAGGATCGCTACCATGGAGCACAAGCATTTACAGCGAGAGTTACACAGATTTCTTAGACAGTACAGAGCTACACCCCATTCTACTACTGGGATACCACCTGCCACTGCGCTGTTCAACAGGCCTATGCGTGTCAAACTCCCGAGCGTTCCGCAGAGCCCTGTTCAAACCCCAATTGCTACTAAGGATGCCATATCCAAACAGAAGTTGAAGAGGTATGCAGATAAGAGCAGTCATCGTTGCAAGCCACCGGAAGTATTGGTGGGAGATTGGGTCCTGGTAAAAAGGCTAAGACCTAGAGACAAGTTTGCATCACAATACTATCCTGAACCCTTTCAGGTCACACAAGTCAAAGGCACCATGGTTACTGCTCAAGATCACGGTCGCCAGGTCACAAGGAACGTGTCCCATTTTAAAAAACTTTGCGACTATGTCCCAGAAACAGACGAGGCAGATAGCGATGACGTCCTGCCGGATCCCCAGAGCTCAGCAGTT
>JARQOD010000005.1:210218630-210376694 GCA_033576555.1 Oophaga sylvatica | reverse complement strand
GCTCTGTATGTGAAGGGATCAAAGTGTCTTTTTGGCGTACAGATCTCATTTCTGGGATTCATTTTGTCCCCATCTGTTATTGAAATGGACCCGGTCAAGGTTCAGGCCATCTGTGATTGGGTCCAACCTACTTCATTAAAGGCTCTTCAGAGATTTTTGGGTTTTGCCAATTTTTATCATAAATTTATTGGTAATTTCTCGGTTATTGTTAAACCATTAACTGATTTGACCAGAAAGGGTTCTGATGTGGTGAATTGGCCTCCTGAGGCAGTCTCTGCATTTCAGGAACTTAAGCAGAGATTCACTTCTGCTCCTGTTCTACGGCAGCCTGATGTTTCTCTGCCATTTCAGGTGGAGGTTGATGCCTCTGAAATTGGGGCAGGTGCCGTTTTGTCCCAAAAAGATCCAGAGACCTCTAAAAGTAACCCTTGTGCCTTTTTCTCTCGAAAATTTTCTCCTACTGAACGTAATTATGACGTGGGTAATCGGGAGTTATTGGCCATGAAGTGGACTTTTGAAGAGTGGAGACATTGGCTGGAGGGAGCCAAACATCAGGTGGTGGTCCTTACGGACCATAAGAATCTGGTCTATCTGGAATCTGCCAAGCGACTCAATCCTAGACAGGCCAGGTGGGCCTTGTTTTTCACACGTTTTAATTTTGTGGTTTCCTTTCTTCCTGGCACTAAGAATGTTAAGGCGGATGCCCTCTCCAGGAGTTTCCTTGCGGACTCTCCGGAGTTATCTGATCCTTCTGTTATTTTGAAAGAGGGTGTAGTTCTTTCCGCCATCTCGCCCAATTTGAGACTTGCTCTGGAGGGGTGTCAGGAGGATAGGCCCGAGCGCTGCCCTGTTGGAAAATTGTTTGTCCCGGACCAATGGAAAAAGAGTGTGATGTCTGAGATTCATTGTTCCGCATTGGCTGGGCATCCCGGAATTTTTGGTACCAGAGACTTGGTTAGTCGGTCCTTTTGGTGGCCTACCTTGTCTCGCGATGTCAGGGAATTTGTGCAGTCCTGCGGGACTTGCTCTCGCTCCAAGCCTTGCTCTCGCTCTAGTGGTTTGTTGATGCCATTGCCTGTGCCCAAGAGACCATGGACCCATATCTCTATGGATTTAATTTCCGATCTTCCTGTTTCTCAGAGAATGACCACCATCTGGGTAATTTGTGATAGGTTTTCCAAAATGATACATCTTGTGCCATTACCTAAGTTGCCTTCCTCCTCTGAATTGGTGCCGTTGTTTCTTCAGCACGTGGTTCGTTTACACGGCATTCCTGAGAACATTGTGTCTGACAGAGGAGTCCAGTTTGTTTCCAGATTTTGGAGGACTTTTTGTTCTAAACTGTGTGTTCAATTGTCTTTCTCCTCGGCATTTCATCCTCAGACCAATGGTCAAACTGAGAGAACAAACCAGACATTAGAGACTTATCTAAGATGCTTTGTGTCTGCTGATCAGGATGACTGGGTCTCTTTTTTGCCTTTGGCTGAGTTTGCTCTTAATAATAGGGCTAGCTCTGCCACTTTGATGTCTCCGTTTTTCTGTAATTCTGGTTTTCACCCTTGATTTTCTTCAGGACAGACGGAAGCTTCTGTCTGTCCAGGTGTTGACTCTGTTGTTGAGCGTATGCAACAGATTTGGGACCAGGTAGTGGAGAGGTTGTCCCTCTCTCAGGAGAAGGCCCAGCGGTTTGCTAACCGGCATAGGACTGATGGTCCTCGGTTTAAAGTGGGGGACTTGGTCTGGTTGTCCTCAAAGAATATTCCTATGAGAGTAGCATCTCCTAAATTTAAGCCTAGGTTCATTGGACCTTATAAGATCATGGAGATTATTAATCCTGTTTCTTTTCGTTTGCTTCTTCCAGGGACATTTAAGATCCATAACGTGTTCCACAAGTCCTTGTTGAAGAGGTTTGTTGAGCCAGTGGTTCCTGCTACTGTGCCTCCTGACCCTGTTTTGGTTGAGGGCAATCTGGAGTATGTGGTTGA
Organism: Oophaga sylvatica; assembly: GCA_033576555.1. Taxonomy (NCBI): domain Eukaryota; kingdom Metazoa; phylum Chordata; class Amphibia; order Anura; family Dendrobatidae; genus Oophaga; species Oophaga sylvatica. The sequence goes on along the minus strand of JARQOD010000005.1, from coordinate 210,374,709 downwards.
GAAAATATTGGATTCTCGTTTTCTAGACGAAGACTCCAGTATTTGGTTAAATGGAGAGGTTATGGTCAGGAAGACAATTCTTGGGTGTTTGCTTCGGACATCCATGCTAGGAGACTTATCCGTGCGTATCATAGAACTCATCCTGACCGACCTGGTTGCTCAAATGAGGGTTCGGTGACCCCTCCTCAAGGGGGGGGTACTGTTGTGAATGGGTTTGAGATGAGTTCTGAGCAGAGGCTCCCTCTGGTGGTTACAAGCGGTACTAGTGAAGATTGTGAGGACTGGGAATCAGGTGTTACTGACTGGTCTTATATAAGGGAGTCATTTTCCCATCAGGGTTGCCGGTGATCAATTGTTCTGGTCTGAATCCTTCATTCCAGTTTCCCTTGTAGCCTGCTGTGTCGTGTCTGCATCTCCTGCTACCAGATAAGAATTTTTCTTCTTTTGTGTTGTTGCTATATTTTTGCATTTTGTCCTGCACTTCTTTGGGGGCCTTCAGGGTCCCCTCCGGGGGCTTTTGCCTTCTCAGTTTAGTTCAGCCACTGAGTTTTGTTCTTTTGCTTTTTCCAGTTTTTTCAGTGGCTGCTGTTTTGATTTTGTTACACCAGAGAGCTAATTTAGGTGGTAGAGGTCGTGTGATCTCAGGTGATTTTGAAATTAGTAGAGTTGGTGTTTTTCAGGGTTTTCTGGGATTGCAGTAAGTACCCTTCCTGTCCTTTTCTATTTAGATAGTTTGGGCCCCAGCGTTTGCTCATTCTATCTTCTTTCTGTGTCAGTATTTCCTCTTGTCTAACCGCCATTACATGTTTGGGGGCTTTCTATTATCTTTGGGGTTCTGCTCCGGGGCAGATAGCTTTCCTATTTCTATCTTTAGGTGTAGTTAGTTTCTCAGGCTGTGACGAGGCGTCTAGGACCAACGTAGGAACGCTCCACGGCTGCCTCTAGTTGTGGTGGTTAGTCAGGGTACTGCAATCCCATAGATTCCAACTGCTCTGGTGTATTGCCTTTTTTACCTGCACTCCTCAGCTACCGAAACACAACACCCATCATACACTGGAGCATCATCCATGAGGCCCATCATATACTGGAGCATCATAAATGGGGCCCATCATACACCAGAGCATCATCCATGGGGCCCATCATACACTGGAGCATTATAAATGGGGCCCATCATACACTGGAGCATCAGATATGGGGCCCATTATACACTGGAGCATTATAAATGGGGCCCATTATATATGGAGCATTATATAGTCGCATCATACACTGGAGCATCATCCATGGGGCCCATCATATACTGGAGCATTATATGGGGCCCATTATATATGGAGCAGAATATAGGCCCATCATACACTGGAGCATTATAAATGGGGCCCATCATACACTGGAGCATCATCCATGGGCCTATCATACACTGGAGCATTATAAATGGGGCCCATTATACACTGGAGCATCATATACGGGGCCCATTATACACTGGAGCATTATAAATGGGACCCATTATATATGGAGCATTATACACTGTTTGCATAATTATTAGGCAAGTTGTATTTGAGAGGATTTTTTTATTATTGAACAACAACTATGTTCTCAATCAACCCAAAAGACTCGTAAATATCAAAGCTTAATATTTTTGGAAGTTGGAGTGGGTTTTTTTTAGATTTGGCAATCTTAGGAGGGTATCTGTTTGTGCAGGTAACTATTACTGTGCAGAATTATTAGGCAACTTAATAAAAACCTCAATTGTTTATTTTCACCAGGTTAACCAATATAACAACACAAAATTTAGAAATAAACATTTCTGACAGTGACCAACATAGCCACCTTTCTTTACAATGACACTCAAAAGCCTTCCATCCATAGATTCTGTAATTTGCTTGATCTGTTTACGATCAACATTGCGTGCAGCAGCCACCACAGCCTCTCAAACACTGTTCCAAGAGGTGTACTGTTTTCCCTCCCTGTAGAGCTCACATTTTATGAGGGACCACAGGTTCTCTATGGGGTTCAGATCAGGTTAACAAGGGGGCCATGTCATTATTTTTTCTTCCTTTTGACCTTTACTGGGCAGCCACGCTGTGGAGTATTTGGATGCATGTGATGGAGCATTGTCCTGCATGAAAATCATGTTTTTCTTGAATACCGACTTTTACCTGTACCACTGCTTGAAGAAGGTGTCTTCCAGAAACTGGCAGTAGGTCTGGGAGTTGAGCTTCACTCCATCCTCAACCCGAAAAGGTCCCACAAGTTCATCTTTGATGATACCAGCTGTCATGGTTTACTGGGTTCTTGGACCAGGTAGTCGCGGGGTTAACTTGGTTGGCCTCTTTCTGGGTCCTGGGAGGCTTTTTATAGCCTCACTGTGAGGCCAATCTTTGTCGTTTATACTCTGACCTTTGGCTGAGTGTGTCTGACCCTGTGCTTGTGCCAGTGCTTTGTGCCTGTGCTACGTTTTGTCTGTCTGGTTCTGATTTGGCTGTGTCCCTGTTACGAGTTTTGCCTGTCCTTTTTGTACTGCGTTGCTCCCTCTGTGTATGATCCCTTGGCTGTGTTCTGATTATTCTCTGCCTGCTCCTTTTGTACTGCATTGCTCCCTCTGTGTATGACCTGGCTATCCTGACTATCCATTCTGTCTATGCCCCTTGGTAACTTTATTTCGAAGTTACCCTTCTAGGAGTTTTCCTTTACCTTCCTAGATCTCTGGAGATTAGGCCACGCCCCTAGGCAGTCAGGTGCTGCAGGTCCTCCGGCCTGAAGCATTCTCTATCTGCTACTGCTGCCTCTGAGAGACGTGTGGCCGGCTACGCCCCTTGGCAGTCACATGCTGAAGGTCCTGTTCCTCAGAAACACACGTCTTCCCTGCTGCGGCTCTGCTATACAGGTATCTTTGGGCATAGTTTGTTCACTCAGGACACACGCGCTGGCTCAGTGAGCAAGTGCAGTGCGGTGTCCCTGACATTATAAACGACCGTTACATTTTTTCTGAGGGGGAGATTTAGGAGTGTTATCCCCATGGCTCCCATGCAGGTGTTAGCAGGTCAGGTGAAACATCTGACGCAAGGGTTCCAGGAGTTGAATGTGGAGCAGCGCATGATGGCTCAGACCCAGCAGCAGCTGGTAGATACCGTACAGGGTCTCTGGGTACTGGTGGTAGGGATGTGTCGTTAGTATCTCCTGAATCTCCAGTTAAACTGCCCGACTACTTCTCAGGGGATAAAAATGAGTTCAGAGCCTTCAGGGAGGGGTGTAAACTTTTTTTCTCCCTGAGGCCTCGCTCTTCTGGGGATGAGTTCCAGAGGGTGGGGGTCATTATTTCCCTACTTCGGGGGGCCCCACAAGCCTGGGCTTTTTCTCTATCTCCTTCTGCTCCTGAGAGGATGACTGTTGATACGTTTTTTCATGCCCTTGGCCGCATCTATGATGAGCCAGACAGGGTCCATATGGCAGAGGACATGGTAATGAGTGTTCGTCAGGGTAAACATTCAGCCGAGTGGTTCTGTTCGGACTTCCGACGTTGGGCAGCGGAGGTCTCCTGGAATGATGCCGCCCTTCGAGGGCTATTCCGCAGAGGCCTGCCTGAACGTCTCCAGGACGCCCTGGCCCTTCATCCTCCACCTGATACTTTGGAGGACGCCATAACCCAGGCCATAAGAATGGACCGCAGGCTACGTGCCAGGGGTGTCATGCAGTGTGAAACCTCACTGTTTGCTGGCAGCAAAGAGACTGGAGCCACTACTGAGGTCATGGACATTGGCACCACCTCGCTAAAAGAGAAGGAGAGAAGACATCGCCGGGAGAAACAACTCTGTTTCTATTGTGGAGAGTCCGGACATTGGAGAAAAGATTGCCCCACCTGTCCGTCATCTAAGACGGCGGAAAACTACTAGGTCTGGGTAGCGGTCGAAGAGGCTGCCCAGACCTTCAGGTACTATTTTCCTCATGTTCTAAAGTCGTGTTAAAGGTGGAACTGTTGGTAGACAACTATCGTTTTTTCTCAACAGCATTGGTGGACAGTGGTTCATCTCTCAATCTGGTCAGTTCCTGTGTCGTCTCCCAACATAAGATAGGGACAGTCAGGCTGGAGACACCCCTTAAAATTGTTGCCATTGACTCTTCCCCTCTTACCCGAACAGGAATTCTTTATGCTTCCAAAAGGTTTTCTTTGCAGGTCGGTTCTTCCCACAAGGAAGACATGGAATGTTTTGTCATGGACAAATTGCCCACAGGACTAGTGCTGGGTATGCCATGGCTTCAATGCCACAACCCAGTGATTGACTGGGAATCAGGGGAGATTATTAAATGGGGATCCCAATGTGTCGACTGTTGCCATAAACCTGTTTATTGTCTGAAACTTGCAAAACCTGTCTCAGTGTCTTCTGTTGTTCTGGAGGGTATTCCGGAGTACGTGAAAGACTTTGAAGACGTGTTCTCTGAAAGTGAGGCTGAGGCTCTGCCCCCGCATAGATCATTTGACTGTGCTATTGATCTTATCCCTGGAGCCAAATTGCCCAAGGCCCGTCTGTTTAATTTGTCAGGCCCGGAGCGCCTGGCTATGAAGCAATACATCGTTGAAAGTCTTCGCAAAGGACATATAAGGCCCTCAGTGTCCCAGTAGCTGCGGGGTTCTTCTTTGTTAAAAAGAAGGATGGCAGTCTACGTCCCTGCCTCGACTTTCGAGAACTTAATAAAATCACAGTCAGGAATACATACCCCCTGCCTCTGATTCCTGATCTCTGTAACCAGCTCTCTGGGGCCAAGTGGTTTTCAAAATTGGACCTCAGGGGGGCTTATAATTTGATAAGAGTACGGGAAGGGGATGAGTGGAAAACTGCTTTTCTTACTACTGAGGGGTTATTTGAGAATCTCGTCATGCCTTTCGGTCTCACCAATGCTCCAGCTGTGTTTCAAAATTTCATTAATGTAGTTTTTTCGGACCTCATTGGCCATTTTGTTGTGATCTACTTGGATGATATACTGATATATTCCTCTGACAGACATTCTCATTTATCACATGTTAAAACTGTGTTTCAAAGACTCAGGGAAAATCAATTATTTGTTAACCTGTAGAAATGTTCTTTCTTTGTTCAGAAGCTATCATTTTTGGGTCTCATAATCTCTCCACAGGGGTTTCGTATGGATCCCAAGAAGGTGCAAGCCATTATGGAGTGGGTCCAACCTCAGGACCTTAGAGGACTCCAGCGCTTCTTGGGATTCGCAAATTACTATCGCAGGTTTATCAAGGGTTTTTCTCAGATTGTGAAACCCCTCACGGATCTCACATGTATAGGGGCAGATGTTAGGAACTGGTCCCCGTCGGCCAAACAATCTTTTTTAACTTTGAAAAATTGTTTCACATCTGCTCCTGTTCTGGTTCAACCTGACTCATCCAAGCCGTTTGTGGTTGAAGTTGATGCTTCAGAAGTTGGGGTGGGGGCAGTGTTGTCACAGGGACCTACTTCTCTGACTAACCTCAAATCTTGTGCCTATTTCTCGAAAAAAATTTCTCAGGCTGAGAGAAATTATGACGTTGGTAATAAGAGAACTCTTAGCAATCAAGTTGGCGTTTGAGGAATGGAGGCATTTTTTGGAGGGGGTGGCTCACCCCATTACATTCATCACCGACCACAAAAACCTAGAGTATATAAAATCTGCTAAAAGACTGACTCCTAGGCAGGCCCGTTGGTCACTTTTTTTTTCCAGATTTCAATTTTCTATAACTTTTCGCCCAGGGTCTAAAAACGTGAAAGCTGATGCTTTATCACGTAGTTTTGAGCCGCTTTCCGCCCCTGACCAGCCGTCCCCCATTCTTCAACCCAATATCGTTATAGCTGAAGTGTTGTCGGAATTGGAGCGGGAGATTGTGGGGGCTCAATCTTTAGCTCCAAGGTCCAAACCCGAAAACAAATTGTTTGTTCCTCAGCAGTTACGCACCAGGCTCCTGCGTGAGTTCCATGATTCAAAACTGAGTGATCACCCAGGCATTTCTGCCACACGAGAGGCAGTGGCTAGAGTTTTTTGGTGGCCTTTGATGGCTTCAGATATTAAGAAGCATGTCGCTGCGTGTGGGGTATGCGCTCGTTCTAAGAGCTCTCATTGCCGGCCGGCCGGGGAATTGGTGCCTTTGCCAATTCCAGGAAGGCCATGGACTCACTTGTCCATGGACTTCATTACCAACCTTCCTTCTTCTCGGGGTAACACGGTTATCTGGGTAGTTGTGGACAGGTTTTCGAAGTTAGCGCATTTTGTACCTATGGCAAGTCTACTTTCTGCAGAGATTCTCGCTAAGCATTTCCTCGCACAGATTGTACGGTTACATGGGGTACCTATGAATATAGTATCTGACAGAGGGGCACAATTTGTGGCCAAGTTTTGGCGGGCTTTTTGCAAAAGGTTGGGGATATCTTTGTCCTTTTCCTCAGCCTACCACCCAGAGAGTAATGGGCAGACGGAGCGCACCAACCAGTCGCTTGAACAAATTCTTCGATGTTTGACTTCTGCTCTGCAAAGCGACTGGTGTGATGCCCTACTGTTAGCGGAGTTCGCCTTCAACAACCGTACCAATCAATCTACCGGTAGGTCACCGTTTTTTATTAATTATGGTTTGAACCCTCATTTTGGTGAATTCACACGTTTAGATTCGTGCTGTCCAGGAGCTGAGGACTGTGTTAACCGAATCAGGGATCTGTGGTCAAAAGTTCGGTTAAATATGTTCAGGGCTCAGGAGACTTATAAGCGTTTTGCAGATAAAAAAAGGAACCCTGCTCAGGTGTTGCAGTGTGGGGACAAGGTGTGGCTCTCCACGCGAAACATAAGTCTTCGTCTGCCCTCCGCCAAACTGGGGCCCAAGTTCATAGGTCCCTATGAGATCATTGAGTTAATTAACCCCGTGGTGTATCGTCTTCGCCTCCCCCCCGCTTTGAAACTCCATAACGTATTCCATAGATCCTTGCTAAAACCCTTGGGATCGGTAGTAGAAGAACCAGCTGCTGTTCCCTCCCCAGTCTTGGTTGATGGGCACATGGAATTTGAGGTACAACATATTGTAGACTCCCGGCGGTCTCGGGGGTCCTTACAGTACCTGGTGCATTGGAGGGGGTACGGTCCAGAGGACCGGTCTTGGGTGCCGGCCAGATCGGTACACGCTGACTGTCTGGTTCGGGCATTCCATGCTCGGAATCCTGGGAAACCTGGTGGTCCAGAGGCCCCCCATTAGGAAGGGGGTACTGTCATGGTTTACTGGGTTCTTGGACCAGGTAGTCGCGGGGTTAACTTGGTTGGCCTCTTTCTGGGTCCTGGGAGGCTTTTTATAGCCTCACTGTGAGGCCAATCTTTGTCATTTATACTCTGACCTTTGGCTGAGTGTGTCTGACCCTGTGCTTGTGCCAGTGCTTTGTGCCTGTGCTACGTTTTGTCTGTCTGGTTCCGATTTGGCTGTGTCCCTGTTACGAGTTTTGCCTGTCCCTTTTGTACTGCGTTGCTCCCTCTGTGTATGATCCCTTGGCTGTGTTCTGATTATTCTCTGCCTGCTCCTTTTGTACTGCGTTGCTCCCTCTGTGTATGACCTGGCTATCCTGACTATCCATTCTGTCTATGCCCCTTGGTAACTTTATTTCGTAGTTACCCTTCTAGGAGTTTTCCTTTACCTTCCTAGATCTCTGGAGCTTAGGCCACGCCACTAGGCAGTCAGGTGCTGCAGGTCCTCCGGCCTGAAGCATTCTCTATCTGCTACTGCTGCCTCTGAGAGATGTGTGGCCGGCTCCGCCCCTTGGCAGTCACATGCTGAAGGTCCTGTTCCTCAGAAACACACGTCTTCCCTGGTGCGGCTCTGCTATTTAGGTATCTTTGGGCACAGTTTGTTCACTCAGGACACACGCACTGGCTCAGTGAGCAAGTGCAGTGCGGTGTCCCTGACACCAGCCCATACCAGCACCCCACCTCCACCTTGCTGGCGTCTGAGTCAGAGTGGAGCTCTCTGCCCTTTACTGATCCTGCCTCGGGCCCCTCCATCTGGCCCATCAAGAGTCACTCTCATTTCATCAGTCCATAAAACCTTAGAAAAATCAGTCTTAACAGATTTCTTGGCCCAGTCTTGATGTTTTATCTAATGTTTCTTGTTCAAAGGTGGTCGTTTTTCAGCCTTCCTTTCCTTGGCCATGTCCATGAGTATATGGCACACCTTGTGCTTTTTGATACTCCAGTAACGTTGCAGCTCTGAAATATAGCAAAACTGGTGGCAAATGGCATCTTGGCAGCTTCACGCTTGATTTTCCTCAATTCATGGGCAGTTATTTTGAGCCTTTTTTTATCAACACGCTTCTTGCGACCCTGTTGGCTATTTGCCATGAAATGCTTGATTGTTCAGTTTTGTTCAGATTGTTCTTCAAAAGTTTGGCAATTTCAAGACTGCTGCATCCCTATGCAAGACATCTCACAATTTTGGACTTTTCAGAGTCCGTCAAATCTCTCTTCTGACCCATTTTGCCAAAGGAAAGGAAGTTGCCTAATAATTAAGCACACCTTATATAGGGTGTTGATGTCATTAGACCACACCCTTTCTCATTACAGAGATGCAAATCACCTGATTTACATAATTGGCAGTTGGCTTTCAAGAGTATACAGCTTGGAGTAGGACAACATGTATAAAAAGGATGATGTGATCAAAATACTCATTTGCCTAATAATTCTGCACACAGTGTATAGGCCCATCATACACTGGAGCATCATCCATGGGGCCCATCATATACTGGAGCATCATATGGGGTTCATTATTTATGGGGCATCATATAGGATATGGAGCATCATATGGAGCACATATGGAGCCTATTCTGTATGGAGCATTATATGGAGCCCATTCTGTATGGAGCAATATATGGGGACCATCATATACTGTATGGAACTTTATATGCGACTCATTATACTGTATGGAGCAATATGTGGGGCTCATTCTACTCTATGAGGACAGTCCTATACTGTATGGCACATTATATGGGGACCATCATATACTGTAGCATTATGTGGAGCTCATCATATACTGTATGAAACATTAAATGGGACCAATTATTCTGTATGGAGCAATATATGGGGCTCATTATTCTGTATGGAGCACTATGTGGTGGCCGTAATACTGTATGGAGGAATATACTGTCCGGTTATATGAGCTATTGTAGAATTTAAAATAGATATCAGTCATGTAATGTAAGAAGTGAAGTATTTGTCATTGTACTATACCTATATTTCTGTGCCGTATCGGAGCATCATGAATTGTAGTATGTGTTAAAGGGGCCCTGTTATGATTTGGTAACTGAGGAGAGCAGGCAAAAAAGGCAATACACCAAGAGGTTGGAATCTATTGGATTGCAGTACCCTGACTAACCACCACAACTAGAGGCAGCCGTGGAGCGTACCTACGTTGGTCCTAGACGCCTCGTCACAGCCTGAGTGTTATGTTACGGTAGCTGAGGAGTGCAGGCAAAAAAGGAAATAAACCAGAGCAGTTGGAATCTATGAGATTGCAGTACCCTGACTAACCACCACAACTAGAGGCAGCCGTGGAGCGTTCCTACGTTGGTCCTAGACGCCTCGTCACAGCCTGAGAAACTAACTACACCTAAAGATAGAAATAGGAAAGCTATCTGCCCCGTAGCAGAACCCCAAAGATAATAGAAAGCCCCCAAACATATAATGGCGGTTAGACAAGAGGAAATACTGACACAGAAAGAAAATAGTATGAGCAAACGCTGGGGCCCAAACTATCTAAATAGAAAAGGACAGGAAGGGTACTTACTGCAATCCCAGAAAACCCTGAAAAACACCAACTCTACTAATTTCAAAATCACCTGAGATCACACGACCTCTACCACCTAAATTAGTTCTCTGGTGTAACAAAAACAGCAGCCACAGAAAAAACTGGAAAAAGCAAAAGTACAAAACACAGTGGCTGAACTAAACTGAGAGGGCAAAAGCCCCCGGAGGGGACCCAGAAGGCCCCCACAGAAGTGCAGGACCAAATGCAAAAATATAGCAAAAACACAAAATAAGAAATTGTCTTATCTGATAGCAGGAGATGCAGACACGACACAGCAGGCTACAAGGGAAACTGGAAAGAAGGATTCAGACCAGAACAATTGATCACCGGCAACCCTGATGGGAAAATGATTCCCTTAAATAAGACCAATCAGTAACACCTGATTCCCAGTCCTCACAATCCTCACTAGTACCGCTTGTAACCACCAGAGGGAGCCTCTGCTCAGAACTCATCTCAAACCCATTCACAACAGTACCCCCCCCTTGAGGAGGGGTCACCGAACCCTCATTTGAGCAACCAGGTCGGTCAGGATGAGTTCTATGATACGCACGGATAAGTCTCCTAGCATGGATGTCTGAAGCAAACACCCAAGAATTATCTTCCTGACCATAACCTCTCCATTTAACCAAATACTGGAGTCTTCGTCTAGAAAAACGAGAATCCAATATTTTCTCAACCACATACTCCAGATTGCCCTCAACCAAAACAGGGTCAGGAGGCACAGCAGCAGGAACCACTGGCTCAACAAACCTCTTCAACAAGGACTTGTGGAACACGTTATGGATCTTAAATGTCCCTGGAAGAAGCAAACGAAAAGAAACAGGATTAATAATCTCCATGATCTTATAAGGTCCAATGAACCTAGGCTTAAATTTAGGAGATGCTACTCTCATAGGAATATTCTTTGAGGACAACCAGACCAAGTCTCCCACTTTAAACCGAGGACCATCAGTCCTATGCCGGTTAGCAAACCGCTGGGCCCTCTCCTGAGAGAGGGACAACCTCTCCACTACCTGGTCCCAAATCTGCTGCATACGCTCAACAACAGAGTCAACACCCGGACAGACAGAAGCCTCCGTCTGTCCCGAAGAAAATCGAGGGTGAAACCCAGAATTACAGAAAAACGGAGACATCAAAGTGGCAGAGCTAGCCCTATTATTAAGAGCAAACTCAGCCAAAGGCAAAAAAGAGACCCAGTCATCCTGATCAGCAGACACAAAGCATCTTAGATAAGTCTCCAATGTCTGGTTTGTTCTCTCAGTTTGACCATTGGTCTGAGGATGAAATGCCGAGGAGAAAGACAATTGAACACCCAGTTTAGAACAAAAAGTCCTCCAAAATCTGGAAACAAACTGGACTCCTCTGTCAGACACAATGTTCTCAGGAATGCCGTGTAAACGAACCACGTGCTGAAGGAACAACGGCACCAATTCAGAGGAGGAAGGCAACTTAGGTAATGGCACAAGATGTATCATTTTGGAAAACCTATCACAAATTACCCAGATGGTGGTCATTCTCTGAGAAACAGGAAGATCGGAAATGAAATCCATAGAGATATGGGTCCATGGTCTCTTGGGCACAGGCAATGGCATCAACAAACCACTAGAGCGAGAGCAAGGCCTGGAGCGAGAGCAAGTCCCGCAGGACTGCACAAATTCCCTGACATCGCGAGACAAGGTAGGCCACCAAAAGGACCGACTAACCAAGTCTCTGGTACCAAAAATTCCGGGATGCCCAGCCAATGCGGAACAATGAATCTCAGACATCACACTCTTTTTCCATTGGTCCGGGACAAACAATTTTCCAACAGGGCAGCGCTCGGGCCTATCCTCCTGACACCCCTCCAGAGCAAGTCTCAAATTGGGCGAGATGGCGGAAAGAACTACACCCTCCTTCAAAATAACAGAGGGATCAGATAGCTCAGGAGAGTCCGCAAGGAAACTCCTCGAGAGGGCATCCGCCTTAACATTCTTAGTGCCAGGAAGAAAGGAAACCACAAAATTAAAACGTGTGAAAAACAAGGCCCACCTGGCCTGTCTAGGATTGAGTCGCTTGGCAGATTCCAGATAGACCAGATTCTTATGGTCCGTAAGGACCACCACCTGATGTTTGGCTCCCTCCAGCCAATGTCTCCACTCTTCAAAAGCCCACTTCATGGCCAATAACTCCCGATTACCCACGTCATAATTACGTTCAGTAGGAGAAAATTTTCGAGAGAAAAAGGCACAAGGGTTACTTTTAGAGGTCTCTGGATCTTTTTGGGACAAAACGGCACCTGCCCCAATTTCAGAGGCATCAACCTCCACCTGAAATGGCAGAGAAACATCAGGCTGCCGTAGAACAGGAGCAGAAGTGAATCTCTGCTTAAGTTCCTGAAACGCAGAGACTGCCTCAGGAGGCCAATTCACCACATCAGAACCCTTTCTGGTCAAATCAGTTAATGGTTTAACAATAACAGAGAAATTACCAATAAATTTACGATAAAAATTGGCAAAACCCAAAAATCTCTGAAGAGCCTTTAATGAAGTAGGTTGGACCCAATCACAGATGGCCTGAACCTTGACCGGGTCCATTTCAATAACAGATGGGGACAAAATGAATCCCAGAAATGAGATCTTCTGTACGCCAAAAAGACACTTTGATCCCTTCACATACAGAGCATTCTCTCTCAAAATCTGGAATACAGTTCGAACATGTTTCACATGAGAGTCCCAGTCATTAGAAAAAATCAAGATATCATCCAAATAAACAATCAGAAACTTGTCCACAAAATCCCTGAAAATGTCATTCATGAAGGACTGGAAGACGGAAGGAGCATTAGTGAGCCCAAAGGGCATCACAAGGTACTCAAAATGCCCTTCAGGGGTGTTAAATGCCGTCTTCCATTCATCCCCGTGCTTAATGCGAATAAGGTTATACGCCCCCCTGAGGTCAAGCTTGGTAAACCAAGTAGCGTTTTTCACCCTGGAAAACAGGTCAGAAATCAAGGGTAACGGGTATTGATATTTCACAGTAATATTGTTCAAGAGACGATAATCAATACACGGCCTTAATGAACCATCTTTTTTGGCCACAAAGAAAAAACCGGCACCTAAGGGTGAAGAGGATGGTCTGATATGACCCTTCTCCAATGATTCCTTGATATAAGACCGCATAGCGTCATGTTCAGGTACAGACAAGTTAAAAAGGCGACCCTTAGGGAATTTACTACCTGGCACTAATTCAATAGCGCAGTCATAGCTCCTATGGGGAGGTAAGGATGCAGATTTACTTTCGCTAAACACATCAGAAAAATCAAACAAAAAGTCAGGAACATCCTCAGCCTGGGGGGAGGCAGAAAAAACAGGAGTGTTGGCACTAACACATTGGCAGCCCCAACTGGTTACAGACACAGATTTCCAATCCAAAACAGGATTATGAGACTGTAACCAAGGGAAACCCAGCACTATATTGTCATGCAGATTATATAGAACCAAAAATTTGCAGCACTCCTGGTGATCAGGTTCAACCCTCATTATCACCTGAGTAGAAAACTGGGGTTTATTCTCAGCCAAAGGGGTAGAATCGATCCCCAGTAGGGGAATAGACTTCTGTAGGGGTATCAAGGAAAACCCACAACGTTTAGCAAAATCATAATCCATCAGGTTAATAGCTGCTCCAGAATCAACGAAAGCCTGAGCAGAAAATGAGGACAGAGAGCATATCAGAGTGACAGTTAATAAAAACTTAGTCTGAACACTACCCAAGACAACTGAGCGTGCAAAATGTCTTCCCCGCTTAGGGCAGACTGAAATAGCATGAGAGGCATCACCACAGTAGAAACATAACCCATTGCGCTTTCGAAACTCATGACGCTGTGCCCCAGACACCACTCCATCACACTGCATGGGCTCAGCAGCTGGCTCACAAGGCAACACCACTCCACGCATACTTCTCCGCTCACGCAAACGTCTGTCAATTTGAATCGCCAATGACATAGAATCATTGAGACCAGAGGGGACAGGGAATCCCACCATAACATCCTTTACATTATCCGACAGACCCTTCCGGAAAAGGGCCGCCAAAGCGTCGTCATTCCATTTGGTCAGGACTGCCCACCTACGGAATCTCTGACAGTATAACTCAGCGTCATCAAGCCCCTGATTTAATGCCAACAAGGCTTTTTCAGCTTGATCAGTGACATTAGGCTCATTGTACAATAACCCCAAAGCCTGAAAAAATGCATCAACATCACTCAAAACAGGATCCCCAGGTATCAGGGAAAAAGCCCAATCCTGAGGATCGCCGCGCAGGAGAGAGATGATAATTTGAACCTGCTGCGCTGCGTTTCCTGAGGACTTAGATTTTAAGGCAAGAAACAATTTACAATTATTTTTGAAATTCTGAAACTTAGCTCGATCCCCTAAAAACAAATCTGGCATGGGGATCCTAGGTTCCACAACAGGCAACCTAGCAAGATATGCAGCAATACTCTGAACCTCAGTGGCAAGCTGATCCACACGGCCAGACAACTGTGCAAACTCCATTGGGAGAAAAGATCCTCCCCAGCACCCAGAGATACAGAGGGAAAAAAAAAAAAAAATGCAACAAACAGAAAAATATCTCTGACAACTTTTTCTTCCTTCAAAATATTTTTTCCCTTCTGTGAGTACCATACAATTTTTATGGCCGGTGATACTGTTGTGTTACGGTAGCTGAGGAGTGCAGGCAAAAAAGGAAATAAACCAGAGCAGTTGGAATCTATGAGATTGCAGTACCCTGACTAACCACCACAACTAGAGGCAGCCGTGGAGCGTTCCTACGTTGGTCCTAGACGCCTCGTCACAGCCTGAGAAACTAACTACACCTAAAGATAGAAATAGGAAAGCTATCTGCCCCGTAGCAGAACCCCAAAGATAATAGAAAGCCCCCAAACATGTAATGGCGGTTAGACAAGAGGAAATACTGACACAGAAAGAAAATAGTATGAGCAAACGCTGGGGCCCAAACTATCTAAATAGAAAAGGACAGGAAGGGTACTTACTGCAATCCCAGAAAACCCTGAAAAACACCAACTCTACTAATTTCAAAATCACCTGAGATCACACGACCTCTACCACCTAAATTAGTTCTCTGGTGTAACAAAAACAGCAGCCACAGAAAAAACTGGAAAAAGCAAAAGTACAAAACACAGTGGCTGAACTAAACTGAGAGGGCAAAAGCCCCCGGAGGGGACCCAGAAGGCCCCCACAGAAGTGCAGGACCAAATGCAAAAATATAGCAAAAACACAAAATAAGAAATTGTCTTATCTGATAGCAGGAGATGCAGACACGACACAGCAGGCTACAAGGGAAACTGGAAAGAAGGATTCAGACCAGAACAATTGATCACCGGCAACCCTGATGGGAAAATGATTCCCTTAAATAAGACCAATCAGTAACACCTGATTCCCAGTCCTCACAATCCTCACTAGTACCGCTTGTAACCACCAGAGGGAGCCTCTGCTCAGAACTCATCTCAAACCCATTCACAACACTGAGAAGCTAACTACACCTAAAGATAGAAAGAGGAAAACTATCTGCCCCGGAGCAGATCCCCAAAGAACATAGGAAGCCCCCAAACATGTAATGGCGGTTAGTCAAGAGGAAATACAGACACAGACAGAAAATAGTATGAGCAAACGTTGGGGCCCAATCTTCCTAGACAGAAAAGGATAGGAAGGTCACTTACTGCAATCCAAAAAACCCTAAAAAAATACCAACTCTACTAATTGCAAAAACACCTGAGATCACACGACCTCTACCACCTAAATTAGTTCTCTGGTGTAACAAAACTAAGCTGCAGCCACAGAAAAAACTGGAAAAGGCAAATGAACAAACAACTGGCTGAACTAAACTGAGAGGAGCACAAGCCCCCAGAGGGGACCTGGCTGACCCCCACAGAAGTGCAGGAAAAAATGCAAAAAGCAAGCACAAAAAACAAAAGAAGAAAATGTCTTATCTGTTAGCAGAAGATGCAGGCACAAAACAGCAAGCTTCAATGTGAACCAGGAACAAAAGTTGAGACCAGAACAATTGATCACCGGCAACCCTGATGGGAGGGAACCTCCCTTATATAAGACCAGTCAGTAACACCTGATTGCCAATCTTCACAATCTTCATTGAATAGTTCAGTACTGTTTGTAACCACCAGAGGGAGCTTCTGCTCAGAATTCATTTCTAGCACATTCACAACAGGGCCCACTAACACTCTTTTGCCCGGGGCACACGAAAACCTGGAGCCAGCCCTACCCCCCCACAACTTTAGCCAAATAACCCCCAGTTTTCAATGCGTAACTATTATTAAAAAGTAAATTAAGGTTGACAAGCTTAAGTAATAAGAATTGACGTCGTTGGCATTGAAATGGGCACTGTAGGTGTGTTTATTGTCCTCCACTCCCTGCCGACTTTGCTTCCCCAGTGACTTGCATTGGGTTTCGTGTTTCAGTCAGACCTCTGACTTTTCCCGATAGTCGGCCGATTTCGTTCGACTCGACTTTTGAGAAAGTCAGGTTTAACGAAACCCGACTCGACCCTCCCGGAGGCAAAGTCGCTCATTTCTACTCTCGCCTCAACACCCGGGCACTGCCGCCGGCACTGGACTGTGCGGCTGCATGTATTTCTATGCAGCTAATCGCTCCGGTCCGAACAGTGCCGGATATTGAGGTGAGAGACTCGCGTGAATTTTTTGCATTGCAGTTGCAAGTGGGACACCGGCCTAAGAAAGGAATACAGGTGTGAACATGACCAGCAATCTGAACTAATGTGCTAAACAAGTGCAAGCTGTGGGCCTGACAACTGCAGTGCAGTACCGCAGGAATTTATAGTAAAACAATGTGTGATTTTGGCTTTGCACAAACTGTTTTCTGTACCGTTATGTTTGGTGAGACATGACACGAAGTAGAAGCCAGTCAGATATGTTCTGATTTCCATCTGTATCTCATGGATCCATACAGAAAAAATAAATGTCCTAGTCTAATTACCAAACACAGACCAAAGTACATGCTCTGAGTCTTATGGATCTCACTCACGGATCCGTGATTTTCACTGAAGTGTGAAAAGATCCTCCACACAGTATCACGGATCTGCCTGTTGTGTTCCTTGATCTTCATGATGCTCTTTGTGCTTTAAACAGAACCCTGAGACTATCACAGAGCAGGTGCATTTATACGGAGACTTGATTACACACAGGTGGATTATATTTATCATCATTAGTCATTTAAGACAACATTGCATCATTCAGAGATCCACAATGAACTGAGTTTGCTGCATTGAAAGTAAAAGGTCCGAATAATATTGCACTCCCCACTTTTCATTTTTTGTATTTCCACAAAAATTTAAAATAACCAATAAATTTTGTTTAACTTCACAATTGTGTCCCACTTGTTGTTGATTCTTCACCAAAAATTTACATTTGGTATCTTTATGTTTGAAGCATGATATGTGGGAAAAGGTTGAAAAGTTCCAGGGGGGGTGAATACTAATACTTTCGCAAGGCACTGTATATATATATATAGACAGCTGTATGGAAGTGCGATTTGGTAAATGTTAGGAAGTCATTACTCATGATTAGTTCTCTATGGTACGGTTATTTGTGAATTATATGAAACTACAACAGATCTGGGAACTCAGGTATTGCCCAAGGCATTATCCAGTGGAAAACAGACCCTTATGTCACAACTATTTTTCATACTTTAAGGAACATACACTTTATTGCATTGTGGTATTCAATTCCACCTCGCTGGCCCTCTATTCTACTTCAATGTCTTGTCATCAGTTTTGAATTTGTGGTGATGTTTTCATGGACAAATCCCAATAACCGCATTGATCCTCCCCAAACAATGTGTAATACATGCTTTAGGGCTCATTCAGACAAGCCGATTATACGGATGTGTGCTGTCTGTGTAAGAATCAGACAGCACATAAACCAATGTAATTCACTAAGGTTGTTTAGATGATGGAGCATGCATTATTTATTCTCTGTCGTATTTTGGACACAACTCAAGTCTAAGGGTATGCAAAAAAAATCAGATACTATACCAATCATCAGTGTTGCATTCTATTTTTTTTACGAATACATCGCAGTTATTAACATTATTTGAATTTGAATTTTATTAGCTGCTGATGTCTAAACGAGGGTGCAATGCAGGTGGAAAATACAGACACACAGATGACATCCAGTAAGGATGCCAATATGGGTCAAAGAAATCCGTTTTTTCTGGATGAAAATTTGGACAATTGTTCATACGCTCCTTTGAACTTGACTTAAAGCACATGCTGAATATTCTCTAATTGTGCTCAGTAATAATAATGTGCTTTACTTTCCTTGAAAGTCTACAAGAAAGCACTGAGCCTACACAACTGCAGATCCCACAATTATAGGCTTTGCCTTTTGGATGACCTAATTCTTATAGAAACTATTTTGTGCAGATTAGTAATATTGTGCACTGTTACTTAAGTACTGACCAAAAACCTACACAACCATTCATCGAGCCATCCGTGAAATGTATACGTTTGCAGCGAGCTGCAACTATCTGTTAGCAGAATGTGGTCTGTTGCTGTGAAACACGTAGCTGAGCTGTGTGGGATCTACAGGCACATACATACATTCGCACGATTAGCCCTCCTACATATTGAAACCACAGTAAAAAATTATATACATAAATGGGAATTTTCACTTTCTCAAGATTACACCACTATTACTAAAAGTGAAATACCTCTAGAAATATTATCTTACATCAATCTGTCCGGTGAGTATAGACGTATATATCAACCAAGCATTGCACCATGAAACTCCTTGCCCTTGTGTAATGTGAAATGTCATCTAGACACATTCATATTTATCTGATTAAATAAATTCTCGATTTGACATGAATTATATAGCTTCACATTAGGAATGTACAGTGAGCTAACGCTTCAGACAACACCCAGATAATCTTACGCAAAGATTTCCAAGCACACAAGACATCCTTAAGGGAAATAATCTAAATTAGAAGCTATATAACCAAGGAGAAATTAGGTCTAATCCACTGTGCTGCCCCATTATTGAGAAAATAGCTCCTACTGCATTCAATAGCGCATGACATTTTTTTTACTGGAAAAAATTGTAGGTATACAGTACAGTAGTCTACTAAACCCATCTAGAATTCTAAACATTTCTTATTACAGCTCCCTAAAAAAGGAGTATATGAAGTTTGTATTGTTGCCTGTTGACTTCAATAGGGAATATTGAAGCATTTAATATTACTATGACACTGTATACTATAACAATTGTAATTAGAGATGGGCGAACCCGAATGGTAAAGTTCGGGGTGCACGGACCACGAACACAGACTTTTCCCAGAAGTCCATGTTACTGTTCGAGTTCAGCAGCCTGAATAAAGCTTGTTGAAACAAGCTGTCCTGTGTGGGCACTTAAGGCTCAATCACAGCCATGTCAAGTATTGGCGTGGCTGTGATTGGCCAGCACACTGTGTAAAAAAAAAAGAAAAATGTTTGGGGTTATCCCCATTTTTGATAACCAGCACAGGCAAAGCCGGGAGCTGGTATGCTAAGACTGTGAAGGGGCCATGGATATTGGCCCTCCCCAGCCTAAAAATAGCAGCCCGCAGCCACTCCAGAAAAGACACATTGATTAGATGCGCCAATTCTGGCGCTTTTCCCGGCTCTTCCCACTTGCCCTGATGTGGAGGCAAGTAGCATAATAGTTTTGGGGTTTATGTCATCTGTTTTATGTCTACTGATACCAAGCCCAGATGTATCAGCAGACATATTGGCCAACTCCCAGACTTAAAACATCAGCCCTCAGCTGACCCAGGAATGATGTATTCATTAGATGCACCAGGACAAGTGGGAAGAGCCAGGCAATGCTCCAGAATTGGTGCATCTAATGAATGCGTCCTTTCTGGGGCTGCTGCGGGCTACTATATTTAGGCTGGGGATTGCCAATATCCATGGACCTTTCCCAGTCAGAGAATACCAGCCCCTAGCTGTCTGATTTAGCTTGACTGGTTATCTAAAATGGGGGACCCCATGCCGGTGTTTTATTATTTATTTAAATAATCACAAAAAGCGATATGAGAACCTCTCTATTTTTGATAACCAGCCCAAATAAAGCTGACAGCTGAGAGCTGCAGCCTTCAGCTGTCAGCGTTACATGAGCTGGTTATCAAGAATAGAGGGGACCCCACGCCATTTTTTCTTTTATTAGCTAAATGGACAGGAGCCGGCTGGTGAATACACTCATCATTGTATGCCTGTTCTCGCTGCTATCAGTAATACTCTCATCAGCCGACGCCTGTGACTGACGGTAACCTTTCATCACCGTCACAGCTGATGGCTCACACACTGTCATCTGTGTGACAGCGTGGGAACCACAGCGCTGTGACCAGCAGTAACTTGTAACAAATCCAATGGTCCAGAACATCCACAGGTCCACCCATCAATAATTGTAATGCCCTCATTATTTATGAAGTACAGTATCTGGGTGCACGTAGTGTAACAAACACACAGTGAACCAACAGGTATGGAATTGGGGGTATAAAATGAGTGATTTCTGTAAATTTTGAAAAAACATAGGGAAGATGCTGGAAATGTAAGAAACCATAGATGTCTGGCCCTCTAAAAGAAGATTTATTGGTGGTCTTAGCGAGATGAAAAACAAGTGAAAATTTAAAGAATACAATCAACATCTGTGAGCTAGTGGATTTAAAGCAGTTTTGCAAAAAATGAAAAACTCCTTTCACCACACAGAAAATGAGGGCATCACGGTGCATAGAAGCAGTTACAGGAGGGTATACCTCCCAATATTTAAAGGCAGGGAAAATGATATGTATTGCAGCACTTACAAAGCAACATAATGTACTCATTTACTACAATTCCCCTTTTACAGGCCGCATAGAGTATGTTGTTGACAAAAATGCAACGTTCCCCCACACACATCATGAG
Organism: Oophaga sylvatica; assembly: GCA_033576555.1. Taxonomy (NCBI): domain Eukaryota; kingdom Metazoa; phylum Chordata; class Amphibia; order Anura; family Dendrobatidae; genus Oophaga; species Oophaga sylvatica. The sequence continues at coordinate 210,353,939 of JARQOD010000005.1, read as the reverse complement.
ACCCTATTGACCCTAACACAGCATGATGCCCTCCAAAGTTCCTCCCACACATTATGATGTTTCCATGGACCCCAACTCTCACTCTGATGGCATCCACATAGAATTATAGCCTCACAGCCTCACAGATAGTATGATATCCCCAACAAAATATGATGGATCCTATTGCCCCCCATATAATATGATAGTCTTCACAGCTCACAAATATAAAAACTACCCACGTATTCTAATTTGCTGCTCCGCTCTGTGCAGTGTGTACACATGTGTGAAGATGACATCATTGAGTCTACTGCACTGAGACACAAACACTGTAGGCTCCCTGTTACCCCATTATATTCAACCAGTGAAATTATGATGCTGCCCCCCACCACCCACCTGACTCACAAAGCTGATAGCGACTGTGTAGTCTGCCACTATTAGCGGTATGCCCGTGTTCAGGCTTCACTTACTCTTTGGTTGTCTCTGAGTGGGACTGGGTGGTCAAGCTACACTACCAAATTTTCAGGCAGAAACGGAATGCCTACTAGTTTAGAGCATATGATACCATAGTATTATGTTTTATTATTCTGCTTTTATGATTCTACATACTGTTTGGACATATTATAACCCAAGCTTTAGAAGTGTGTGAAACATTATTATTAACAAACAGTTGCCACACCTTTCTGTTAAAATGATCAAAACAAGATTAAACAAATCTAAGAGGCCCTCAAAATGATTGCACCACACAGAACCTCATTGGACCAAGCAGCCTGCAGCGTTTCTCCGCATGCCACTAAAGATGCCCCTCCTTTTAATCTTAAAGAATGGCTGACACCAAACAAATTTATGCAAGACTGGAGCTGAAGTAGGATGATACATCGCAGTAACCAGCACTATTCTAGATATAAAGAATTTGTTATTTGTACTTTGATCATTCCATCACTAGCACCAAGTTACAACAAGCTAAACTATAATTTGATCTCTACTTGACTACAAAAAAGCAGGTAAATACATGTATCTTCTTCAGAAGTGGATGTGCTTACGAGAAACATAACATGACTATATGCATATTAAATGTATGATCAGTTCAGCCTTTTGAATGGAAAGACTCTCAAATATGACTTTGCCATAACCAAAGCAAATAAATCAGTTTTCCCGGCTTCCTTTTAGTAAAGGCTACATATGTAGGATCATCATCCCTCCATGAAACTTTCCCATACATAAAGTGTAATAAGAACTATTTTAATTAAAGCCTTTATGACTTTTCCCAGAGGAACCTTCTTTTGAAAACAACATACTGTATATGAAATGCCTATAGCTGATTGATTTTGATTTTCGTTAGGAACAGAGTTATTATAAGTATGTTCTACCTGTTAATTCACATTACCAATATCTAACGTTTAATATTGCTAAATCTTAAAAAGAAAAAACAATTCTTGTATATGAATTAAACATACAAGCTATTATCTATTTAGTGTACTGATGATAAAAGTAGAAATTAGGTAATTGGTGGATATTGTGGATATTGAAAAAATGGTACTTTTATGTCTCAATGATTTTCTTTTTACATATGCACAATGTTTTTTTACCATATAAAATAACAGTTCTATCCGCTCATAGTCACCAACTACAAAGCAATAATACCATTATAGGTTATTTTTAAAAATAGCCAATGAATCTTTCTGCACACCGTAGATCATTGTGGCATTACAACTGAATACAAGCAGCTACATTTTGGGATGCCAAGAGACAGTGTGGAAAGTTGCCACCCGCCGTGGCACTTCGCACTAAATACCTTTGGTTAATCTATAGCTGGACCTATACAAAAGCAGCTGACAATTTATTGGATAGTAAAGGCTATTTGGATTGCAGACATTGGGACATTGTCACATGATATTCAGGTATATATAGGGTATTTCTAATAATCACTTGTAATGGTAATATAGATCTTTTTTTTTGGATGATCACTATACAGAGATAGAGTTGTAATTTTACTGTGTTTTATAATTTTTCATGGATTGGGATTTCTAGTCTGTAGTAGTTTTAGTAATAGTAAGAATATTGATACTAGTGCCAATTGGTGGAAATCTTTTATTACATTTTTTCACTCATTTTAAACTTGAATATTTTTTTGAAAAGACAACATAGTGTGAGTGAAATTCAAACTCTTCCGAGCCTTTTGGACTCCAATATTAAAGTATGTTTCGAGATCTCAAGGAAATCAACACAGCATGTCTTGTATGGTGCACTAAGCAAGATTTTTGCCTTATTAACTCATGTAGGCACCTAGAGTCACGGACAAGTTCCCTCCGAAGAATGTAACCAATAGGAACTTTAGGAGTGTGAATAAAAATTTGAAACTTCCTCACCCAGTAGTGTTATTTGATCATCATAACACATGAGTTATGAGACAAGATGAATACCACATACAGTGCAGACCAAAAGTTTGGACACACCTTCTCATTCAAAGATCTTTCTGTATTTTCATGACTATGAAAATTGTAGAATCACACTGAAGGCATCAAAACTATAAATTAACACATGTGGAATTATACATTATACTTTACAAAAAAGTGTGAAACAACTGAAAATATGTCTTATATTCTAGGTTCTTCAAAGTAGCCACCTTTTGCTTTGATTACTGCTTTGCACGCAGAAAAGGTGAACGGATGGACTCTACATGCCTAGTTCCCACCGTGAAGCATGGAGGAGGTGGTGTGAAGGTGTGGGGGTGCTTTGCTGGTGACACTGTTGGGGATTTATTCAAAATTGAAGCGGTGAGCGGTCCAGCTCACCCAAAACCATCTCGATTGGGTTCAGGTCTGGTGACTGTGGAGGCCAGGTCATCTGGCGTAGCACCCCAACACTCTCCTTCTTGGTCAAATAGCCCTTACAGAGCCTGGAGGTGTGTTTGGGGTCATTGTCCTGTTGAAAAATAAATGATGGTCCAACTAAACGCAAACCGGATGGAATAGCATGCTGCTGCAAGATGCTGTGGTAGCCATGCTGGTTCAGTATGGCTTCAATTTTGAATAAATCCCCAACAGTGTCACCAGCAAAGCTCCCTCACCATCACACCTCCTCCTCCATGCTTCACGGTGGGAACCAGGCATGTAGAATCCATCCGTTCACCTTTTCTGCGTGCAAAGCAGTAATCAAAGCAAAAGGTGGCTACTTTGAAGAACCTAGAATATAAGACATATTTTCAGTTGTTTCACACTTTTTTGTAAAGTGTAATGTATAATTCCACATGTGTTAATTCATAGTTTTGATGCCTTCAGTGTGATTCTACAATTTTCATAGCCATGAAAATACAGAAAAATTATTGAATGAGAAGGTGTGTCCAAACTTTTGGTCTGTACTGTACATAACATGGATTTTGTTCTCTCATACAAGTATGGCACATGGACCACCAAGTTACTTCCAGTTGAAGTTCACGGCAACAATTTTCACTTTTCAGGCTATTTATCGTTTTGATGTGAATGTTAGGTTAAGTTCCCATAATGAGTTTTTGATGAGTTTTTCACACTGCATTTTCGCTATGCAAAAATGCACCACCTTACAGTTCCAGTAAAGTGGTTGGGATTTATAGAAAGCTGATGACCACTTAGTGAAAAATCGACAATGTGTCAAATACTTATTTTCCTCACTGCACATACAGACTGATACAAGTTTAATGGCTGAGTTAATGTTCCAAGTCTACAAGATTGACTCAGATTTAGTATCCAAAATTAGGTTATTCGAGCCACAAAGTCTCTTTAGGGTAACAAATCTGTTGGTAGAGAAAAGTTGATTTAAAAAATGGATAAGAAAGGAAACAATATGTTTGAAGACCACCAGTTAGCAATAAGTGCGCTCAATAAACTATCAAAAAAGATGCTATAAAGTTTATATTGTTTTCCAAGTTGTTATACAAAGTAACAAGAAATATATAAAGAACAAAAACTTGCGTGATGATACTAAGGACAGTAGCCAAAATGTTTACGATCATATCATTATAACAAAAGTACAAAATGCATTAATTGTAACCTTGAAAAGAAATCATTTAACAGCTGCGTTCCTTTACACGCTGGCCTGAACCAGTTTATTTTTTCATAGCCTTCCCACAAAAATAACTCTTACTGTAATGGTTTGGAGGAATGAACACCTGCACGGCTGTTTCCTGAATGCCACACTACATGCACATTCACAATACTCATCAAAAATACAGCTGCTATACTCTCGGCAAGCAAATTAAAAGAAAATACTAAAATGATTAGTCACACTGAAAAATTCTATTTTTGACTTTATCAAAGTGTGACAAATACAAACTCGCGGGAAAAAAATTACTTTATTTGTCATTGCGTTAACAGATCTGGCTTATCCTCTCCTTACAAATAAAAATCTATATAACATACATATATACGTGGTTTTTGCTCTTACCACATTTACCAGTATCCATTTTAGCAATTGGTTGGAGTCTTGATGTCTGTAGGTGCACATCCACCTTAATATGCAGATGCACACATCTCTAGGCCAAGATGAAGAGATTTTTAGAATACAAAATATACATTTTAAAGCTTTTTTCCGAGCTCAAGCTAAATTTCTACCCTCATCCTATGTGAATGTTGATTACCAAATCCTGATAGAGTGATTACCTTTAACTGTTAGATTGAGCAGGTGATCTCATTATTATTATTATTATTACAAATATTACTATAACACTGCTATAATGTCATTTATGGTACATACTGGCCATAATATACCGACTAGATTCTCTCAGTAGACCATTGAGAAACTAGTTGTCACATTACTGCCAGTATACAGATTGCAAACTAGTGGTCACATGACCACCTGCTCGATCTTACAAATGCACACTGTCAGAATTCGCCAATGTGACGTCACATAGACGACTAGACAACATGTACCGACTAGATTCTCATCCACTTCTCTCCATGGATCATTGAGAAAAGCTGATGAGACTCTAGTTGGCACGTTCCTGCAAGTATGCAAATTGAATACTAGTGCTCACATGGCTACTTGTCCGATATTACAAATGCACACTGTCAGAATTCGCCAATCTGAAGTCTCACAAAGTGACTGCAGAAACATATTTCAAGCCTGGAAAACCTTTGCAATGTCAAAATAGGCTCTAAATACCCATTTAAAAGAAAAGAAAAATGACCATTGATTTTTTTCATCACAGAATTATTCACTGGTACACCCTTTCTGTAGATTATTAGAAAGTCTGCAATTAAATAATTATAATCTGCAGGATTTAATTTTATGTACTGGTGAGACATGCCTTCTTGGCTTGAATATTTGGAACATTTACAAACTCTTAAGTCGATAAAAGAATGAAAGAATGGTCTTCATAGAAGCCTTGGAGACGTTGGCAATCCCTGAATTGGCACGGCCCATTCATCAAGTACTATTTCAACAACGCATTCTACTAAAACCTAATTAAGAGAAACAAACTATTAAACAAGCTACCAAAGTGTATAGTAACCAATGTGTTTTTGGTTACCAGTAATAGAACACACAACAAAGTGAGAACATATACTTAAGAGAGACCTTGATTAACTGAACATAAATTCAGTATAGAATCATAGAATCATAGAATGTTAGAGTTGGAAGGGACCTCAAGGGTCATTGTATCCAACCCCCTGCTCAATGCAGTGCAGGATTCTCTAAACCATCTCAGACAGATTTCTGTCCAGCCTCGGTTTGTCAAAAAGTTTTTTCCAATAATTAATCTGTATCGTCTCCCTTTCATTTTCATTCCATTGCTTCTCATGTTTCCATGTGTAAATGAGAATAAGGATGATCCCTCTACACTGCGACATGCCCTCAGATATTTGTAGACAGCTGTTATGTCTCCTCTTAGTCTTTTTTGCAAGCTAAACATTCCCAGATACTTTAACTGTTCCTTGTAGGACATATTTTGCAGTCTGCTCATCATCCTAGTAGCTCTTCTATGAACGTTTTTTCAATGCCTTTTTTAAAATGTGGTCCCCAGAAATGGACACAGTATTCCAGATGTGGCCTGACCAAGGAGGAGTAGAGGGTGGGATAATTACTTCATGTGATTTAGACTCTATGCTTCTCCTAATCTGTCCTAGAACTGTGTTTGCCTTTTTGCTGCTGCATCACACTGTTTACTCATATGTAGTCTGTGATCTATTAGCCAAGTCTTTTTCACATGTGTTTTGTTGCTTACTTCTATTCCTCCCATTCTGTAGATGCAATTTTCATTTTTCTTGCCCAGGTGTAGATTCTTGCATTTCTTACTGTTACAAACCACTTTACTAGTTACCGTATTTTTCGGACCATAAGACGCACTTTTTTCCTCCAAATTTGTGAGGAAAGTGTGGGAGCGTCTTATGGTCGGAATGTAACATGTGGGGAGGGGGCAGCGGTGGAGTGGGATCGCAGGAGGCAGGAAAATATCCCCTCCGCTGCAGGAATCCAGCACTGGGGAAACCTCTGGTCCCAATACTTAAGTGCAGTGAATATTAATTAGCCGCTTCCCCGCCCACCTATCAGCTAAGCAGTGAGCGGGGAGCAGCAAATGACAAAGCCACACAGTTTCCCCAGCACCTGATTCCTGCAGCAGCCGGGAGATGTGTGTGGGAAGGAGAAGGAGGCGACAGAAGCAGAGTGCAGCAGGAGGCATCGCATACCTGACTGCACAGGGGCTGTGCTGATGCCATGCTGAATGCTTGTCAAGATCCCGTCTGGGTTGGAGCCGATGTTACTGCAAACACTAGGGGAAGCAGAGGCAGGTAGCGTTGTCAGGTGGCAGCCGGAGGTCGGTACACAGGAAAGGCAGTTTGGTAACAGAGGAGCAGGCAGATAACGTAGTCAGGTGGCAGCCGGAGGTCGGTACACAGGAGAGCAGTGTTTGTAGCAATGGATCAGGCGGAGAGCGTAGTCAGAAGGCAGGCCGAGGTCGGTTCACAGGAGAGCAGTGTTTGTAGCAATGGATCAGGCGGAGAGCGTAGTCAGAAGGCAGGCCGAGGTCTGTTCACAGGAGAGCAGTGTTTGTAGCAATGGATCAGCAGGAAACGCTTGACTAAAGGCTTGGAGCTCAATAATCTCGCAATGACACACCCACAGGGCCAGGTTTATATAGGGTGTGTAATTGGCAATCAGAGGCCCAATCAAGAGAGCACTAGGTGTAGCCAATCAGGAAGAACAGTCAATGGTATCTGGGTTCAGCAAGGAACTTTGCAGCCAGCAGAATAGCTCAGATGGTAGAGCTGCTGGCCAGTGGACAAGAGGTACTGGGTTTGACTCCTGACAGTACTCCCCTCCTTCCAGGATGGCCTCTGGACATCTCAGGAGCTGGCTTATCCGGGTACCTCTGATGAAAGGCTCTTGTTAGTCTAGGAGCATGGACGTTGTCCCTTGGTTCCCATGAATTTTCCTTTGGTCTGTAACCCTTCCACTGCACCAGATACTGCAGTTTACCTCTGAATTTTTGGGAGTCCAGAATCTTATCCACAATGTATTCTTCTTCACCACGGATCCTTTCTGGTGGAGGAGGTGGCTGAATTCTTCCTGGAAACGGGTTTTCACAGAAGGGTTTGAGCAAGGATATGTGAAACACTGGATGAATCTTTAGATTGTTGGGAAGTTTTAAACGAAAAGCAACCTGGTTAATTTTTGCAGAAATTTGAAAAGGTCCAATGAATTTCTGACCCAATTTGGAGGATGGCACATGTGTCTTAAGGTTTTTAGTGGACAGCCAAACTTTGTCTCCAACCTGAAGAGCAGGGGGCACTCTCCGATGTTTATCTGCTGCTTCCTTATATACTTCCTGGGTCTTGAGTAATATCTCTGATAATTCCTTCTGGGATTCCTGTAATTTTGCAAGCCTGTCATTTACAGCAGGAATGGGAGTGTTCACTGGCAGATTAGGAATAAATACTGGATGTACTCCATAATTAGCAAAAAATGGGGTTTGAGATGTAGCGCTATGTATGGAGTTGTTGTAGGCAAACTCTGCTGTTGGTAAATAGTCCTCCCAGTCATCCTGAAGATAGGAAATGAAGCAACGGAGGTATTGCTCCAAAGTCTGGTTCGTTCTCTCCGTCTGGCCATTGGACTGAGGATGGAAAGCGGTAGAAAGATTCACCGTGACTCCCAAGGCTGTACAGAAACTCTTCCAAAATTTTGACATAAACTGAACGCCTCTGTCAGACACCACGCTGTCAGGAATTCCATGTAACCTGAATACCTCTTTGATTATCAGTTCTGCAGTTTTTTCAGCAGTAGGAATTCCTTCAGTTGGAATAAAGTGGGCCATTTTTGTGAGTCGGTCCACTATGACAAGGATGACGGTCATCTGTTTGGAAGGGGGTAGTTCCACAATAAAATCCATGGAAATAGATCCCCAAGGCCTGGATGGAACTGGAAGTGGTTGCAAGAGTCCTAGAGGAGACGATCGTGGGGTCTTGTTTCGTGCGCATGTTAAACAGGTTGAAACATATTTCCTCACGTCCTTCCTACAATTAGGCCACCAAAAGAAACAAAGTAGTAAGTCTTGTGTTTTTGCAACTCCAGGATGTCCTGCCAGTTTAGAATCATGGACACTTTTGAGGACTTCAAGGCGAGAAGATTCAGGTACATATATTTTGTGTTTCTGCATCCAAAACCCCTCTTTGAATGAAAGATCGACGTCTTCCGAAGGATGGTTAAGGAAAGAGTCCTCTTGATATCCATCTTTAATTCTATTACATAGTCCTCTAGAGTGCAATATTCCCAAAAAATTTTTAGGGCCTAGAATTGTATCGTCATTACTAGACCTCTCCTGAGGTTCCGAACACATCCTGGACAGGGCGTCAGCCTTGCCATTTCTTGAACCAGGCCGGTAAGAAATTATAAAATTGAATCTTGAGAAAAATAAGGCCCATCGTGCTTGTCTTGCAGACAATCTTTTTGCTGTACGGAGGAATTCAAGATTCTTGTGGTCCGTGAGGACAGTCACAGGGTGATTGGCACCTTCCAAAAGATGTCTCCATTCGGAGAAGGCAACTTTAATGGCTAACAGTTCTTTATTACCGATATCGTAGTTCTTTTCTGCAGATGACATGGTGTGGGAAAGAAACGCACATGGGTGAAGTTGCATTTTGTCCCCAACTCGCTGAGACAGAATGGCTCCCACTGCAGAGTCCGAGGCGTCCACTTCGACAGTAAATGGCAATTCAGGATTTGGGTGTACTAACAATGGAGCAGACGTAAAAAAGAGTTTTCAATTTGTCAAAAGCCTCCTGTGCCTCCGGAGACCAGAAAAATGCTTTGGTCTTTTTTGTTAGTGTAGTAATTGGTAGTATGATCCGTGAAAAGTTCTTTATAAATTTTCGGTAAAAATTTGCAAATCCTATGAAACGCTGGACGTCTTTTAAATTTCTTGGAACAGGCCAGTCCACTACAGCATTGATTTTGCCGGGATCCATGCTCAGACCTTCTGGGGAGATGATATATCCCAGAAATTGGATACTGGTTTGTTCAAACTTACATTTTTCAAGTTTAATGTAGAGATGGTTCTCCTGTAGTCGTTCCAAGACTAACTGGACGTGCCTGCGATGCTCTTCCAAGGTGTCTGAAAATATAAGAATGTCATCGAGATAAGCCACAACGAATTGGTCCAAGAAATCTCGAAATACATCATTAATAAAATGTTGAAAGGTGGCTGGGGCATTGCTAAGACCAAAGGTCATAACCAGAGATTCAAAATGTCCATATCTCGTTCTGAAGGCGGTCTTCCACTCATCTCCTGGGCGAATCCGTATGAGGTTGTAAGCCCCTCTAAGATCCAGCTTCGTAAAGATTTTCGCAGAACGGAGTCTCTCAAATAGTTCAGGAATCAAGGGTAGCGGGTAGCGATTCTTGACAGTGATATTATTCATCTCTCTGTAGTCAATACATGGCCGCAGAGTGGAGTCTTTCTTTTCAACAAAGAACAGGGGTGCCCCAGCTGGAGATGTGGAAGGTCGAATAAAGCCTTTCCCTAAATTTTCATCCAGGAACTTTCTTAATACCTTCAATTCAGGTTCGGAAAGATTGTAAATCCGTCCAAATGGAATGGTTGCTCCTGGCAGCAATTCAATGGGACAGTCGTAAGGACGGTGAGGAGGTAATTGATCTGCTTTCTTCTTACTGCAGACATCAGAGAACTGCTGATATTGAGGTGGTAGTTTCTCTTCCTTCTCATGAGAAATCTCAGAGATTTGGACTTGTTGGAGAACAGGGGGTTCCTTATGACAATTATTCTTACAGTAGTCAGATGGAAAGGTGATGGTCCTTGATGCCCAGTTGATAGAAGGGTTATGGACTGAAAACCAGGGGATCCCTAGAATAACCGGAAATTTTCGAGATGAAATAAGGTGGAAACTGACAGCTTCATGATGATCCGGTTCGATACAAATCTCCAGTTCGATTGTCTCATGCGTGACAGGTCCAGAAGACAAGGGTGATCCATCCACAGTTTCCATTTCAATTGGTGTGGATTTGGTCCTACTGGAAATATTATTATCACGTGTAAATTTTAAGTCCATAAAATTTCCTCCTGCTCCCCAATCCAACAGGGCAGAGCATTGTATTTTTTGGGTGCCCATTACAACCTGAATGGGGATTACAAAATGAGATGATGTATTATGTATTTTGTCTATTTCTGGCGTTACTGATGAGATAGTCTGCAAGATGGAATCCGACTGCTGAGAAAGGTCCATATTGCTGGCAGACCTGTTGTTGGTAAAGGCTATAGTCCTTTTGTTAGGACAGTTGATGGCATAGTGTCCAGGGTCCCCACAATAGAGGCAGAGATGTTCTGCACGTCGCCTCTCCTTCTCCTGTGCAGAGAGTGGTCTTCGGATGACGTCGATCTGCATCGGTTCAGACACGCCTTGCGTCTTTTCTTGGTGGTCCGATGCTGAAAATGAGAAGCCAGGGCTATTCCCAAGTGCTCGCAGTCTCTCCTTTCTCCTTTCAGTAAGTCTCTGGTCAATCCGGATACATAGTTGAATAAAGTCCTCCAGCTGGTCAGGGGTCTCAACCCTGGCAAGCTCGTCTTTCACTAGTTCTGATAACCCTCGTCGAAATTGACTTCTCTGGGCCGCTGGATTCCAGGTGGTGTCGGCCACCCAGCGACGGAACTCCGATGTATATTCCGCAACAGAGCGACGTCCTTGGCGCAAATTATGTAATTTGGTTTCTGCTGTGGCACAGCGGTTTGGGTCATCAAAAACTTGATTCATAGCTGCGATGAAAGCTTCCAGGTCATTAAGGAGGGCATAGTCCTTTTCTACATAAGGTGAAGCCCAAGCAAGAGCTTCATCCGTCAGGAGATTTATCATGAAAAAAACTTTCTTCCTCTCACTGGTAAAGGGAGCAGGTTGCATCTGGAAGTATATGCGGCATTGATTGAGGAATCCTCGGTACTGCTTGCGATCCCCACTGAACTTTGCAGGCAGCGGCAGCCGCGCGTTTGATTCGGACCCTGAATTGCGCACATCCAGAAGTTGTTTTTGTAGCTCAATTACTTCCTGTTGTATCGCCGTGAAATCAGTTTGTAACTTGGCATATTTTCCTTGAGAGTCAGTACAAAAACTTTGAAGCTCCGTAACTTGCCGCCTCAGGGTGTTCACAGCAGACTCCATTTTGGAGCGAGATTATTCTGTCAAGATCCCGTCTGGGTTGGAGCCGATGTTACTGCAAACACTAGGGGAAGCAGAGGCAGGTAGCGTTGTCAGGTGGCCAGGGCCGGATTAAGAACATGATGGGCCTGGAGCTGAAGGGGCGGGGCAAGGGGTGGGGCCAAACACGGCAATTCACAAAGGCCAAAAATGTAACGTAAAAGATATAAACAAAGTAAATATATGATACATGCCTAATATAAATACAGTGGATATAGAAAGTCTGTTATGGTTATCGCGCTGATAGTAACTTATGAGGCAAATAAGCAGGGTTATTCACTGAACGTTAAACTGTGTTTTATTGTAAATAAAGCTATAGAACAAAGTAAATATAAATATATGATACATGCCTAATATAAATACAGTGGATATAAAGTATGTTATGGTTATTACGCACGCTGATAGTAACTTATGAGGCAAATAAATACAGATTAAAATCCACAATCCAGGCACAATCTACACGTGCGGACATTGACTATGTGGGTAAATACAGATAATAATCCACAATCCAGGGACTAACAAGCAGCTGGTGGATCACAATCCCCAATCAACCTCCATATTAATGGCAATGGTCCAAGTAATGAGATTATGCGCCGGACAGGTGTGACAATCATCCGCTGCAGCAGTCACTGTCAGAACTCCTAGCATGATGGCGGCCACCATGCCAGAACTTCAGACAGTAGCCACTGATTGGCCACCTGTCTGTATATATGTCAGCAGCACATCTACATATAACATTAATACCTGCGTATATACCAGTACCACGGCTATATATACCAGTTCTGTGTCTGTATGTATGTCAGCAGCCCATCTATAACATTAGTACCTGCCTATATACCAGTATCACAGCCATATATACCAGTACTGTGTGTGTATATATGTCAGCAGCACATCTATGTATAACATTAGTACCTGCTTATATACCAGTACCACAGCTATACATAGCAATAACATGTCTGTATATATGTCAGCAGCACAAGATGTATTATAACATTAGTACCTGCTCCACAGGAACACACAACTCACACCTCAGTTTGACGTCCTCCTATAGCAGTTTTTCTCAACCTTCTCAGCCTCAGGGCACCCTGGGAAAAAATTAAAGTCCGGCCGATCAGACAAGAATTTCGACAGTCTAAACGGCCCTTAATACTGCCACACATAGCCCCCTTATAGTGCCACACACAGCCCCCTTAATACTGCCACACATAGCCATCTCAATAATACTGCCATACATAGCCACATTAGTAATATTGCGTCAGAGAGGCCCCATACACATATATGGCAACATTGAGAGGCCCATTCTAGTATATGGTGGATATAGAAAGTCTGTTATGGTTATCACGCTGATAGTAACTTATGAGGCAAATAAACAGGGTTATTCACTGAACGCTAAACTGTGTTTTATCGTAAATAAATCAAACTGGTAGAAGAAAATTAAACTACACATTCACTTTTCGTGCTTTTTTGCTTGCAAATTCCTCAATTGCAGAATCAAGATTAAGCTCATTCAGCAATCTATTTTCAATACATAACAGAGAGAGGGCATTTAAACGCTCCCATTCTAGTATATGGTGCAGCATTGAATGTCCCATAGTAATATAGGGCAACATTGAGAGGCCCATTCTAGTATATAGCGCAGCATTGAATGTCCCATAGTAATATAGGGCGACATTGAGAGGCCCATAGTATATATAATGCAGCATTGAGAGGCCCATATAGCGCAGCATTGAATGGCCCATAGTATATATAATGCAGCATTGAGAGGCCCATATAGCGCAGCATTGCATGGCCCATAGTATATATAGCGCAGCATTGAATGGCCCATAGTATATATAATGCAGCATTGAATGGCCCATATAGTATATATAATGCAGCATTGCATGGCCCATAGTATATATAGCGCAGCATTGAATGGCCCATAGTATATAAATGCAGCATTGAGAGGCCCATATAGCGCAGCATTACATGGCCCATAGTATATATAGCGCAGCATTGAATGGCCCATAGTATATATAATGCAGCATTGAGAGGCCCATATAGCGCAGCATTGCATGGCCCATAGTATATATAATGCAGCATTGAGAGGCCCATATAGCGCAGCATTGCATGGCCCATAGTATATATAATGCAGCATTGAATGGCCCATAGTATATATAGCGCAGCATTGCATGGCCCATAGTATATATAGCGCAGCATTGAGAGGCCCATTCTAGTATATAGCGCAGCATTGCATGGCCCATAGTATATATAGCGCAGCATTGCATGGCCCATAGTATATATAATGCAGCATTGAATGGCCCATAGTATATATAGCGCAGCATTGCATGGCCCATAGTATATATAATGCAGCATTGAATGGCCCATAGTATATACAGCGCAGCATTGCATGGCCCATAGTATATATAGCGCAGCATTGCATGGCCCATAGTATATATAATGCAGCATTGAATGGCCCATAGTATATATAGCGCAGCATTGCATGGCCCATAGTATATATAGCGCAGCATTGCATGGCCCATAGTATATATAATGCAGCATTGAATGGCCCATAGTATATATAGCGCAGCATTGAATGGCCCATAGTATATATAGCGCAGCATTGCATGGCCCATAGTATATATAATGCAGCATTGAATGGCCCATAGTGTATATAATGCAGCATTGAATGGCCCATAGTATATATAATGCAGCATTGAATGGCCCATAGTTGCGCAGCATTGAATGGCCCATAGTATATATAGCGCAGCATTGAATGGCCCATAGTTGCGCAGCATTGAGAGGCCCATAGTATATATAATGCAGCATTGAGAGGCCCATATAGCGCAGCATTGAATGGCCCATAGTATATATAGCACAGCATTGAATGGCCCATAGTATATATAATGCAGCATTGAGAGGGCCTCTAAATGCTGCGCTATATATACTATGGGCCATTCAATGCTGCCCTATATATACTATGGGCCATTCAATGCTGCGCTATATACTAGAATGGGCCTCTCAATGCTGCATTATATATACTATGGGCCATTCAATGCTACTGATGGAATTTGTCAGAAACCACACACTTTATAACACAAACCTGTGCAGAGACTTCAGGATTCTCCATCTGCTTTCACTGTAATATGGCTGGGATTCTTGTAACAGCACACACACCTCTGCCTGCCTGTCTCTAACTCTCTCCTCCAGACAGGGACCGTCACTACAACGTGACACTGAACACAGGGCAGGATGCCAATAGGCAAAGCTGTAAGAAGACAGTGCATGGATGAGGACAAGTGAAAGGTGAGCTGTGACTGGCTGCTCTGTGGTCACATGTTCTGCCTTCATTTACATCCTGCTTCTGGATTGGGTGAATGAGATAACACTGTGCTGCTGCCGACTCCTCTCCTATAGTACTTTCAGCACCAGGTTTCCTCTCTCCCCCCTCCAGCACACAGTCTCTCCTGGCTTCCCCCCTCCCTCTCCATCACCAGGCTGACATCAGCAGCACAAGGAAGGGAGGAGAGCAGAGAGCCACTAGATAACAAGCGGCTGGCTGGGCCGGGGGATGGGCCTATCTCTAACAAGGGGCCTGGAGCTGCAGCTCCATCAGCCCCTACGTTAATCCGGCCCTGCAGGTGGCAGCCGGAGGTCGGTACACAGGAAAGGCAGTTCGGTAACAGAGGAGCAGGCAGATAACGTAGTCAGGTGGAGTGGGATCGCAGGAGGCAGGAAAATATCCCCTCCGCTGCAGGAATCCAGCACTGGGGAAACCTCTGGTCCCAATACTTAAGTGCAGTGAATATTAATTAGCCGCTTCCCCGCCCACCTGTCAGCTAAGCAGTGAGCGGGGAGCAGCAAATGACAAAGCCACACAGTTTCCCCAGCACCTGATTCCTGCAGCAGCCAGGAGATGTGTGTGGGAAGGAGAAGGAGGCGACAGAAGCAGAGTGCAGCAGGAGGCATCGCATACCTGACTGCACAGGGGCTGTGCTGATGCCATGCTGAATGCTTGTCAAGATCCCGTCTGGGTTGGAGCCGATGTTACTGCAAACACTAGGGGAAGCAGAGGCAGGTAGCGTTGTCAGGTGGCAGCCGGAGGTCGGTACACAGGAAAGGCAGTTCGGTAACAGAGGAGCAGGCAGATAACGTAGTCAGGTGGCAGCCGGAGGTCGGTACACAGGAGAGCAGTGTTTGTAGCAATGGATCAGGCGGAGAGCGTAGTCAGAAGGCAGGCCGAGGTCGGTTCACAGGAGAGCAGTGTTTGTAGCAATGGATCAGGCGGAGAGCGTAGTCAGAAGGCAGGCCGAGGTCGGTACACAGGAGAGCAGTGTTTGTAGCAATGGATCAGGCGAGAGCGTAGTCAGAAGGCAGGCCGAGGTCGGTTCACAGGAGAGCAGTGTTTGTAGCAATGGATCAGCAGGAAACGCTTAACTAAAGGCTTGGAGCTCAATAATCTCGCAATGACACACCCACAGGGCCAGGTTTATATAGGGTGTGTAATTGGCAATCAGAGGCCCAATCAAAAGAGCACTAGGTGTAGCCAATCAGGAAGAACAGTCAATGGTATCTGGGTTCAGCAAGGAACTTTGCAGCCAGCAGAATAGCTCAGATGGTAGAGCTGCTGGCCAGTGGACAAGAGGTACTGGGTTCGACTCCTGACAATGCTCCTGTGAAGGACCTGTGATGAGGTCATGAAGAGGGTGGGCTGGAGCATCACATGACCACACAAAGCCCTGCCTCTTCATGATGTCATCACAGGTCCTTCAGACACACTGTACAAGAAAGAATTAATTAAAAGGTTAGTAAATACAGCACATTAAAAAGCACTCTGCCATCCTGTGGTGGACTATAACTCCCAGCATGCCATAGGATGTGCAGGACATGCTGATAGTTATAGTTCTCACATGGTATCTTAAAGCAGCACTCCAGTATTATCAGTGCTGGAGTGTGGCTTTAAATATAAGCCCTATGCCCCCATTCTTAGGCCGTGGTCACACATGCGAGAAATTTGCACGATTTTTGTGCGAATCTCTTGCATGAACACCCGGCACTGCCGCCGGCACTCGGACCGGAGCGTGTGGCTGCATGTATTTCTATGCAGCTGCACTCTCCAGTCTGAGTGCCAGCAGCAGTGCCGGGTGTTCACGAGAGTGATTCACACAAAAATTGTGCAAATTTCTCGCATGTGTGACCCCGGCCTTATACTCACCCTCCAGCGTCTTCACATATTAGTTTACAGACACCACACTGGTCTCGCAGCACCATCTTCTACCCGTAGCTTCCTACATAATAACATGCTATTATATATAATAACACCACATATAATAGTATGTTATTTATGTTATTAAATATTTTACCACATTTTTTGCTTCAAATATATTTTTCCCTATTTTCCACCTGGGTGCGTCTTATAGTCCGGTGCGTCTTATAGTCCGAAAAATACAGTACTGCCCATTGTTCAAGCATATCTAGATCCTTCTGAATCCTTTCTCTGTTTTCTCTAGTGTTAGCTATCTCTCCTAGCTTTGCATCATCTACAATTTTGATTACTTTAACCTTCAGTTCCCTTATCTAGATCATTTATAGAAAATGTTGAACAACACTGGAGCCAGGAAAGAGCCTTGTGGTACCCCACTTGAAACACTCTTACAACTGAATGTACAACCATTTATTACCATTCTTTTAGTATGATCACTGAGCAAGTTCTGAATCAACCTAACCATAGACTTGTCAATCTCATACTTGGTCATTTTTTCAATAAGGATAGTATGCGATACTTTATCAAATGCTTTGCTGATCTACCGCATTTCCCTGATCCACCCAGTCAGTGATTCCATCATAGAAGGAAATTGGAGTATTCTGTAGAGAAATGCTACAAATTTTCAAACAATAATGTAACTATTTTGTCTTGTTATTAGATGAAATATACTTAGAGATCCTATAATTATGAAGAAAAAAGAGAGCTTTAATGGGTCTGGAAATGTATTGTAAAAGACATAACTTCACAGTTTGTTATAGCCAACGAGTTAATTATAACAAAGTTTCTCAAAGGGCAACATGCTTGATTGTTGCAATCATGAGACAAAGGAAACATATAAACAGAAATAGATAGTTGGTATTTAAAACAGCAGTGGGCTTGCACTTGCACCACACAATACAGTCTATTTGCAATCTCCTCAGCAGCTCTTTGGTCACTCTGGCAAAGTCAACGTGTGGCTCACTTTTCAGCACAGCACTCTTTCTATAGGTGTTTCTCTCATCCCTACTCTCATGGTCGCTTCCCTCGCCTCACCCCTGTGGGCAGAAGCACTTCACCTATAAGGAAAATGCACTTTTCACTTACAGGAATAAGCCTCTTTGCCCCCCTTTGTAGTGGCGATCCTTTGTACTGTCTTTTTAGTACCTGCAGCCATGCAGGTGGCCTGGCATAATTCACCTGGTACAAACTACACAGACTGGATAACAGACTGGAACTTCCCTATTGCTCCTTTGTGGCCCTACCAGTAGCCTTTGAGTAGCTCACTGTAGGCCTACTCACCCCTACTTTAAGCTAGCTATGATACAGACATTCTTTGCAGAGCTTCTATAGTGGCTTGCAAAAGTAATCATCACCTTGGCTTTTTACCTAGTTTCTTAGATTACAACCTGTGTTTAAATAGTTTTGTAATCCGATTTGTGTGTGATGCATCAGCACTAAACAGTCTAAGTTGGTGCAGTGAAGTAAGAAAAATATATGCATAAATTAAATTTAAGGGATCAGATAGCTAAAAATTGTCATGTGCATATGTATTCACCCCCTTTGCAATGAAGCCCCTAAAAAATTCTGGTGTAAGCAATTACCTTCATAAGTCACTTGCTTAGTGTAAGGAAGTCCACCTGTGTGCAATCTAAGTCTCACATGGTCTGTCAGTATATACGCACACCTTTTCTGAAAGGCCACATAGGCTGCAACACCATTAACCAAGAGGTACCAGTAACCAAACAACACCATGAAGACCAAGGAGGTCTCCAAACAAGTCACGGACAAAGTTGTTGAAAAGTACAAGTCAGGGTTAGGTCATAAAAAATATTACAATCTCTGAAGATCCCAGGAGCACCATGAAATCCAGTATCATCAAACGGAAAGAAAATGGTACCACAACAAACCTGCCAAGAGAGGGCTGCCCACCAAAATTCTCAACCAGGGCAAGGAGGGCATTAATCAGAGAGGCAGCACAGACAGCAAAGGTAAACCTGAAGGAGCTGAAGAGTTCCCAAGTAGAGTGGAGTATCTGCCCATACAACCACAATAAGTCGTACACTCCACAGAGGTGGCCTTTATGGAAGAGTGGGCAGAAAAAAGCCTTGACTTACACAAAAATTGTAAGGCTAATTTTGAGTTTGCCAAGTAAGGTGTCAAGCTAGCACAATTCATCACCCCAAGAACACCATCCCCACAGTGAAACATGGTAGTGGTAGCATCATACTGTGGGGATGTTTTTTGGCAGCAGTGACCCAGCGTTGTTCATTACTTTTATAAATGATCTACATAAGGGAACTGTAGGTAAACTAATCAATGTTGCAGATGACACAAAGCTAGGAGGGATCACTAACGCTAGAGAATACAGAGAAAGGATTCCGAAGGATCTAGATAATCTTGAACTACAGGCAGTGACTAATAGAATGGTATTTAACAGGGAGAAATGCAAGATTCTACATCTGGGCAAGTAAAAGAAAAATTACGTCTACAGAATGGGAAGAATATAACTAAGCAACAACACGTGTAAAAAAGACTTGGGTATGCTAATAGATCATGGACTGCACATGAGTTAACAGCAAAAAAGGCTAGCACAGTTCTAGGATGGATTAAGAGAAGCCTAGAGTCTAGATCATGTGAAGTCATCATCCCCCTCTACTCCTCCTTGGTCAGGCCTCATTTGGAATACTGTGTCTAATTCTGGGCACCAGATTTTAAAAAATGTATTGAAAAGCTGTTCAGAGAAGAGCTACTAGGATGGTGAGCGCATTGCAAACTATATCCTACGAGGAACGGTTAAAGGATCTGGGAATTTTTAGCTTGCAAAAAAGGCTAAGAGGAGACTTAATAGCTGTCTAATCTATAAATATCTGAAGGGATATCACAGTGTAGAGGTATCATCAATATTCTCATTTGCACATGGAAACACAAGAAGCAATGGAATGAAACTGAAAGGGAGAAGATACAAATTAGATATTAGAAAAAACTTTTTGACAGTGAGGCTGATCAATGAGTGCAACAGGCTGTCACAAGAGGTGGTAAGTTCTCCTTCAACGGAAGTCTTGAAACAGAGGTTGGACAGACATTTGTCTGAGATGGTTTAGTGAATCCTGCGCTACATTGAGTGGGGGGTTGGACCAGATGATCCTGGAGGTCCCTTCCAACTCTAACATTCTATGATTCTAAGAAAACCCTCTACATCTGGAGAAATTATCATTAGTGCAGCAAAAGATCATCGTTCTCGGCAGTGTATTGGCCTGTGTAAACAGGACTCGCACTGCAGAGAACTATGGCAGCCTGTGTATATTGAGTGATCTATTATTGTGTAAAAAGGCTATTAAACGACCACCGTTTTATCAATTGGTGGTCATATCATGTCCCCTGTAAGTCAGTGTTAAGGCTAGGTTCACATTTGCGGTTGTGTACGCAGCGTAACACAATACGCAGCGTATCCACAACAGTGTCACCAGCAAAGCACCCCCACATCATCACACCACCTCCTCCATGCTTCACGGTGGGAACCAGGCATGTAGAGTCCATCCGTTCACCTTTTCTGCGTGCAAAGCAGTAATCAAAGCAAAAGGTGGCTACTTTGAAGAACCTAGAATATAAGACATATTTTCAGTTGTTTAACACTTTTTTGTAAAGTGTAATGTATAATTCCACATGTGTTAATTCATAGTTTTGATGCCTTCAGTGTGATTCTACAATTTTCACAGTCATGAAAATACAGAAAAATCGTTGAATGAGAAGGTGTGTCCAAACTTTTGGTCTGTACTGTACACTCATATAATTGTTAATTAAAACCATATATCAAACTAAATGAAATGAAATGGTTTACTGTATGTAAACCATGTGTCATTTCATGTCGGGTTCTGTAATGATTTTACAGAAGCAGGCAATTGAAT
The DNA here is from genome assembly GCA_033576555.1 of Oophaga sylvatica. NCBI lineage: Eukaryota > Metazoa > Chordata > Amphibia > Anura > Dendrobatidae > Oophaga > Oophaga sylvatica. The sequence goes on along the minus strand of JARQOD010000005.1, from coordinate 210,333,159 downwards.
TAGCGGCTATTATACTATGTAGAAGTGTATGAACTATAAATATATATATGTGTCTCAATGACATGTATATATTTATATATGTGTATTCTATGTATGTATATGTATTCTTTCTTTTGTGATTTAAAAACTGTCATTTGGATCCATTATATGTCGGTTTTGCAAGCCGGCAAGAAAATCTCGACGTACGGATGCCATACGGATGCTATACGGATGACACATGGATATTTTGATGCGAGGAAATCGCATCCTCGCTTTGCACACGGATGACATACGGATCACTGTTCAGGGAAGTTTTGTGCGATTCTCGTCCGTAAAATACGGTCCGATATTTTATACGTTGTGTGTGACTCCGGCCTTATAGTGTGGCACCTCAGACCTCCTAACCACTAACCGTGCCATGTTGTCAGATTATATATGACTTAGTACATTTCTTTCATAAATCAGTCATTCAGTCAGATCACTCATGCACCATTCTCGATTTTTGTCACACATTATTTTACACATCTGTCATAGCACCATACATCATAATAGCATCAAGTAAAAGTATAGATACAGTGTACAAGTTGCAAAAAGTTGTCTATTTTGTGCATGTAGCAGCTGTTATTGCATATACATCACATGAATTAATATAACATCAGCATTGATATGGCATTTGCACTTAAGCAATCAGGTGGTTACTCCAGCAAAACAAGGACAATGGTAACTCTTAGCAATCAGTAAAGGGCATGTTAGTCATTGACATTACAGGTCATAACAGTTGGGTTTAGGTAGCACAGGTACTTAATGTAAGAGTTTGCCAAGCACTCTTTCAATCATTTACCAGATACTGTATTTCTAGCAAAGTTTAACAACCTTAATCAGCTCTCAGTCAATAAAAAGTGAATTTCTAGAGTATGTGGGCAACAGCACAGGTCATAAGGATCGCAATCACAGAGGGTGCAACCGCAAGGGGGCCCTACAACATCAAATTCCACATAGATGTGCATCCTTGGATGCCCATTCAGGTGAAATGTATTGTGGTGCACAGACCCGACGGCCAATCAGAGTCCAGCAGCTGACGTCGGTTTGCCATTGACACATGGCGCATGGCAGTGATGAAATGCGCTGCCTGTACCAGTACATCAAAGACCGTTTCCTGCTCCAGTACCGGCTACAGAAGAGGATGCTTTGAGGCATGGGAGCATAGAAAGTATGTAGAATGGAGAAGAACAGAAGGGGCACAGAATAGGACAATATACCAGAATGGTGACATAATACCAGAACAAGGATAATATATCAGAATTTGGACATTATACCAGCATATGGATCACAATTTATACATCGCACAGAGCTGCCCAGGTCCATGCATAGCAATCAGCAGTGAAACAGAGGAAATCCTTCAGCAATGACACAAATTGTGGATTTAAAACTCCGCATTAATTTCTGCATTTAAAAAATGACGGTGTCATTAAAACACATTAAAACACAATGGGGGGACATTATACATTCTACCAGGATGTGGACATAATACCAGAATGGAGGCCATTATAACAGGACAGGGACATTATACCTGAATGAGGGACATTATAATAGGAGGGGTGCATTACATTAAGATGGGAGACATTATATACCTGTTACATCAGCCACTCGCTCGTCTTCTAAGCACCACCCCACTCATCACTTGTTTCACTCGGCTCCACCCAGTGCCTGAACATCGCTATGAGCTGCACTGTGCTGTTTTCCAACTCGGCTGATTGTGACTTATAGGAGAGCACGGCCAAACTCTGTAGGAATTTGTATCCACCCTGTCCTGCAGGTATTTGCCTCCGCGGCCTATCAACTGCCAACAGGTGATATGTCCGGTGATTCCATCCTCCTTTCTTTGCCTGAACTTAACTTCTTAATAGCTCTGTCTCTAGTTCCTGTATTGCAGCAAAAAATGATAACGGTCCTAGGAGAACAGGAAACAAGTCCAATACAAGGATATTAGTGTTGAACCACAACGCGTTTCAACGGTTAAACCTTCTTCATCAGGTGGAAGTTTATTAAGGAAGAACAGGAAGGGGTATTTAAACAAATAGCAACCAATGGAATTCACAATCAGCAGGTCACATGATAAGAACAAATCGCATAATAAAACAATAAGGTCCCATGATAAAACCATAATACGAACAAGACTATATACATATAAAAAAAGATTAAATAAAGCCCCTAAACCTGATAAAAATATAAAACATGATAAAACAAAGATAAGAGCAGGGAATAAAAACAACATATGATAAAATAACAATTTAAAACAGAAAAATCACCTGTTAACCTTTTTCAATGGTGAGATTTAACCCCTCAGGCGCCAGAGTCCCCAACTTAAAAATCCAAAAGCTTTCCCTTTTAATCAGGCTCCCATATCGATCAGAAGCATTGTCTGGTATAAAATCTATAATAGTTAGTTTAAGAGATTCTAAATTTTTTTGGTTCTTGGTTAAAAAATGCTTTGATAGGCTGTGTAACAGAAAACCATTACTAATGTTTTGGTGATGCTTGTTCAGTCTTACATGCATGGTCTGTATAGTGCGTCCGACATACTGGAGCCCGCATCCACATTCTATTAAATATACTACAAATGAGGATTGGCAGTTAACATAATTGATTTTGTAACTAATATTAGTAGTATTAGATGTGAATTATTTAGCACCATTTCTGATGGAATTACAACACAGACATTTTGCAGATCTGCAAGCAAAACAGCCAGGATTTTTTGTTACTTGGGTAGCAGACAGAGCGCTGGGGCTAATAACCGTATTGCTAGGTGCAACTAGGTTGCGGAGTGTGCGACTCCGTCTATAAAATTATTCTGGGGAGGGCAGGGATGTGACCTGAGAATATAAAATATAAAAACTCCGCATTAATTTCTGCATTTAAAAAATGACGGTGTCATTAAAACACATTAAAACACAATGGGGACATATACATTCTACCAGGATGTGGACATAATACCAGAATGGAGGCCAATATAACAGGACAGGGACATTATACCTGAATGAGGAACATTATACCAGGAGTGATGCATTATAGGAGAGCACGGCCAAACTCTGTAGGAATTTGTATCCACCCTGTCCTGCAGGTATTTGCCTCCATGGGCTATCAACTGCCAACAGGTGATATGTCCGGTGATTCCATCCTCCTTTCTTTGCCTGAACTTAGCTTCTTAATAGCTCTGTCTAGTTCCTGTATTGGCGCATTCTTGTTTTGCCTCATCTGTTACTTACCCAGCTTGCCTTCTCGTTTATCCTGATCTCTTCACTCCTGACCTCGGCTACGAATTCTAAACCTGTGCTGCCTGCCCCGACCTCAGGCCATCACACCTCAATATTGTTTCTTCCACCTGTACAACATAGCCGAATCTCTGACCCTTCGGTCAGCTGCTGCAGTCCCAGGGAATGCCCTGGCGCGGCAGCACATGCTATCATCACCATTAGAGGCTGTAGCCAATACCTTGTAGATATTTAGTCACGCCCCTCCAGGGTAAGCCCGGCCAGTAGCGCAGTTGGTCCACACAGACCAGCATTACAATATCAAGTATATAATAAAGCATATACAATAAATGACTGATAGGTGCAAATTCTAGTTATAGAACTTTTAACTCCACCAATCAGCATTCTCATGGTACATTTGTAAGACCATGGCCGGGGGGGCGGACTCACTAGCACTATCTGTATTCTTCGCGCTGGCGGCTGCTTCATCCCTGGGGTAGTTCTCACCTGTTTCAGAGCTTAAATAATTAGATTCAGAGTCCAGAACAATGTCAAACAGTTCAGCTTTATTTTCCTCCGGACACAGCACATCCAAGACACCATAAGCAGACTTGACACGGTACCAGCAATACATCTTCCACAACTCCGCTTCACTTCTTCTGCTACACCAGAATAGACCACAAAGTAACTGTGGGACAAGGAGCCCTATGAAAACGGCACTTTGATCTCTTTCCCTGGAGACACTTCAATCCAGTCGCGGAAATACACATCTACTAGGTCGTCCACTCCTTCTGCTTATCCTGCCCATTCACTCGCTGGTGGCCCACTCAACTACTGCTTCAGCACGTACACTTCTGCTGAGCGTTCCTACAGTGGCTGTTCCACTGGCACTATGATTTCATCAGCCCACCGACTCTGGCTGACGGTCCCACGGTGATTCCTTCACCGGCTTCACAACTGCTGGTACCTTTTCTCACTTCTCTCCTCCTGTTCGCTACACAGCTCAGGACCAGGGACATCACAGCAGCAACAGGGTCCACCCCCATCTGACTCTATCTATGAAGTCCCTCTCACTAGTTCCCGACCAACACTTCTTCTACTTAACCCCTTGGTGTCCTACAAGTCTCTTCTATGCTGAATGTGCTCAGTGCCCCATCTAGTGTCCTACCACTGATGCTTCACTAAACATCTAGAAACCTTCTAATTGGATCCACTAATATACCCCCATCTAGTGGCCCCTTTGCAGAACTACATTTACAGTGCCTTGCGAAAGTATTCGGCCCCCTGGAACATTTCAACCTTTTCCCACATATCATGCTTCAAACATAAAGATAACAAATGTAAATTTTTGGTGAAGAATCAAGAACAAGTGGGACACGATTGTGAAGTTGAACGAAATTTATTGGCCATTTAAAATTTTTGTGGATATCCAAAAACTGAAAAGTGGGGCATGCAATATTATTCGGCCCCTTTACCTTAATACTTTGTTGCACCACCTTTTGCTGCGATTACAGCTGCAAGTCGCTTGGGGTATGTCTCTATCAGTTTTGTACAACAAGAGACTGAAATTCTTGCCCATTCTTCCTTGGCAAACAGCTCAAGTCTCAGTGAGGTTGGATGGAGATCGTTTGTGAACAGCAGTTTTCAGCTCTTTCCACAGATTCTCGATTGGATTCATGTCTGGACTTTGACTTGGCCATTCTAACACTTGAATACGTTTACAGTGCCTACAAGTAGTATTCAACCCCCTGATTTAGCTGGTTTGATAAGATGCAAATAAGTTAGAGCCTTCAAACTGCAAACGAGAGTAGGATTTATTAACAGAAGCATAAATCTTACAAAACAAAAAGTTATGTTGCTCAGTTGAATTTTAATAAATTTTAAACATAAAAGTGTGGGTCAATTATTATACAACCCCTATTGTTATGTTTCGGTAGCTGAGGAGTGCAGGCAAAATAGGCAATACACCAGAGCAGTTGGAATCTATGAGATTGCAGTACCCTGACTAACCACAACAACTAGAGGCAGCCGTGGAGCGTTCCTAACTTGGTCCTAGACGCCTCGTCACAGCCTGAGAAACTAACTACACCTAAAGATAGATATAGAAAAGCTATCTGCCCCGGAGCAGAACCCCAAAGATAATAGAAAGCCCCCAAACATGTAATGGCGGTTAGACAAGAAGAAATACTGACACAGACAGAAAATAGTATGAGCAAACGTCGGGGCCCAAACTAACTAAATAGAAAAGGATAGGAAGGGTACTTACTGCAATCCCAGAAAACCCTGAAAAGCACCAACTCTACTAATTTCAAAAACACCTGAGATCACACAACCTCTACCACCTAAATTAGTTCTCTGGTGTAACAAAATCAAAACAGCAGCCACTGAAAAAACTGGAAAAAGCAAAAGTACAAACATCAGTGGCTGAACTAAACTGAGAGGGCAAAAGCCCCCGGAGGGGACCCTGAAGGCCCCCACAGAAGTGCAGGACAAAATGCAAAAATCAAGCACAAAAACAAAAAGAAGAAAATGTCTTATCTGTTAGCAGGAGATGCAGACACGACACAGCAGGCTACAAGGGAAACAGGAATCAAGGATAGAGACCAGAACAATTGATTACCGGCAACCCTGATGGGAAGGTGACTCCCTTATATAAGACCAGTCAGTAACACCTGATTCCCAATCCTCACAATCTTCACAATCTTCACTGGACAGACCAGTACCGCTTGTAACCACCAGAGGGAGCCTCTGCTCAGAACTCATCTCAAGCCCATTCACAACACCCTATGTTTAATATTTCGTGGAATAACCCTTGTTTGCAATTACAGCTAATAATCGTCTTTTATAAGACCTGATCAGGCCGGCACAGGTCTGTGGAGTTATCTTGGCCCACTCCTCCATGCAGATCTTCTCCAAGTTATCTAGGTTCTTTGGGTGTCTCATGTGGACTTTAATCTTGAGCTCCTTCCACAAGTTTTCAATTGGGTTAAGGTCAGGAGACTGACTAGGCCACTCCAACACCTTGACTTTTTCCCTCTTGAACCAGGCCTTGGTTTTCTTGGCTGTGTGCTTTGGGTCGTTGTCTTGTTGGAAGATGAAATTACGACCCATCTTAAGATCCTTGATGGAGGAGCGGAGGTTCTTGGCCAAAATCTCCAGGTAGGCCATGCTATCCATCCTCCCATGGATGCAGACCAGATGGCCAGGCCCCTTGGCTGAGAAACAGCCCCACAGCATGATGCTGCCACCACCATGCTTGACTGTAGGGATGGTATTCTTGGGGTCGTATGCAGTGCCATCCAGTCTCCAAACGTCACATGTGTGGTTGGCACCAAAGATCTTGATCTTGGTCTCATCAGACCATAGAACCTTGAACCAGTCTGTCTCAGAGTTCTCCAAGTGATCATGAGCAAACTGTAGACGAGCCTTGACATGACGCTTTGAAAGTAAAGGTACCTTACGGGCTCGTCTGGAACGGAGACCATTGCGGTGGAGTACGTTACTTATGGTATTGACTGAAACCAATGTCCCCACTGCCATGAGATCTTCCCAGAGCTCCTTCTTTGTTGTCAACAATGCAACAATGTCCTTAGGGGCAATATCGTACATCATCCTTATACTGGGAAAAGGTATACCATCAAGGATTATTTTACATGTAATTCTAATTATGTGGTGTACTTAATAAAATGTCCCTGCGGTCTACTTTATATAGGCGAAACCATACAAAGTGTGAAGAATAGGATATCTAAACACAAATCTACCATAAGATGCAAAGACACTTTGTTACCAATCCCCCATCATTTTATTTCACAAGGCCATAACATTGCCTAACTGCGTTATCAAGTACTGGAACATGTACCAGTACCTCGGCGAGGGGGAGATCGCATAACCCAACTATAAAGAAGAGAGGCATATTGGATCCATGAATTGGATACCTTACACCCCAAGGGGTTAAACAAGGATTATGATCTTCATGCTTTTCTATAATTTTGATATGGATCATGGACATATGCTATATATTTTCTACTAAATTTCGCTGATTTATTCTGTTGTCTTTTTTCACAGAACCGCTATTAAATATCTTGTGAAAGATGGTCACCTCTGTTTTCACAATGTACTGCCCCACCACCCACTTCCTGTCATGCGCACTCTAGCTGGAACGCAAGCACAGTGCGTGGAACACAGAGCTCTTCCTCCACGCTCTGCATAATAGCGCCGACGTCACTTCCGGCTTGGCACTTCCGGTCTGGCGCTGGGCGCCAATTAGAGATTACACTCCTATTTAATCTAGTCATTCCTTCCACTCCCTGCCACCACGAGACTAGCGGTGGATGCCGCGTCACTGGGACCGCAACTAATACATAGTCTATTTGGGGTAAGTGCACCTTATATGATAATGCCGAGATTATTATCACCAGAGCCTGGCATCACTGCTTAGTAGCGCTCAAATGTATCTCCACAGTTTATCCCTATTGCTGACAACCTAAACAGGAATTTCACCTTTTGAGCGGTATGTTCATTTTTTACCCATGAAGAAAAAAAAAATACCATGGACATTGTATATGTTCACTCACCATTATCATAAACTTCTTTTCAGCCGTTCACAATAACACTCTGTATAACGGGTATGTTAGATTCCGCATTTCTTTTATAAGCAAATATTAATCCTCACAAACTCATCTTCACGATTTTTGATCCACAGATAGAATCTGTATATCTCACTATATGGGTTTCACACTGCCACTAGGTATGTCTGCCGCTTATTCAATGTTTTATTCTGTAATTCCCTCACTGAATATCTTGGACAGCTATGATATTGGATGCACTCTGCTGAGAGTATCCTAGATTTCCTATGACCCTTTATATAAGTGTATATACCTCATTTCTGTTTTATAAATGTAGATCACTTGTTTTGTTTATTTTAGTACACTGATGAAGGTCAATATAGACCGAAACGTCTGTTACTAGTGATCAGGTGTACGTATTAAAAATTTCATTTACACGATTTCTGAGTGTGCCCAGTTCTTGTTATATGATTATACGGTTTGGGAACCTACTGGTAGCACCTCTCTTTGGACTGTGCCAATATTCATCTTTACGTGCTTTGGGTCGTTGTCTTGTTGGAAGATGAAATTACGACCCATCTTAAGATCCTTGATGGAGGAGCGGAGGTTCTTGGCCAAAATCTCCAGGTAGGCCGTGCTATCCATCCTCCCATGGATGCAGACCAGATGGCCAGGCCCCTTGGCTGAGAAACAGCCCCACAGCATGATGCTGCCACCACCATGCTTGACTGTAGGGATGGTATTCTTGGGGTCGTATGCAGTGCCATCCAGTCTCCAAACGTCACATGTGTGGTTGGCACCAAAGATCTTGATCTTGGTCTCATCAGACCATAGAACCTTGAACCAGTCTGTCTCAGAGTTCTCCAAGTGATCATGAGCAAACTGTAGACGAGCCTTGACATGACGCTTTGAAAGTAAAGGTACCTTACGGGCTCGTCTGGAACGGAGACCATTGCGGTGGAGTACGTTACTTATGGTATTGACTGAAACCAATGTCCCCACTGCCATGAGATCTTCCCAGAGCTCCTTCCTTGTTGTCCTTGGGTTAGCCTTGACTCTTCGGACAAGCCTGGCCTCGGCACGGGAGGAAACTTTCAAAGGCTGTCCAGGCCGTGGAAGGCTAACAGTAGTTCCATAAGCCTTCCACTTACGGATGATGCTCCCAACAGTGGAGACAGGTAGGGCCAACTCCTTGGAAAGGGTTTTGTACCCCTTGCCAGCCTTGTGACCCTCCACGATCTTGTCTCTGATGGCCTTGGAATGCTCCTTTGTCTTTCCCATGTTGACCATGTATGAGTGCTGTTCACAAGTTTGGGGAGGGTCTTAAATAGTCAGAAAAGGCTGGCAAAAGAGATCATTAATCCACACATGTGAAGCTCATTATTCTTGGTGCCTGAACTACTTCTTAATACTTTAGGGGGACCAAAAAGAATTCTTGTGGTTTGAGGGCTTGAATAATAAATGACACTCTAAATTAACTTTTAACGTTTTAAAAAAAAAAAAAAAAAATTAAAACAAAAATTTTTGCAGCAGTGCATTTCCCACTTCCAGGCTGATCTACAGTACAAATGTCACAATGCCAAGTTAATTCCGCATGTGTCAACCAGCTAAATCTGCAGGGGTTGAATACTACTTGTAGGCACTGTATTTGTGAACCATTCCATTGTAGATTTTGCTTTGTGTTTGGGATCATTGTCTTGTTGGAAGACAAATCTCCGTCCAGTCTCAGGTCTTTTGCAGACTCCAACAGGTTTATTTCAAGAATGGTCCTGTATTTGGCTCCATCCCTCTTCCCATCAATTTTAACCATCTTCCCTGTCCCTGCTGAAGAAAAGCAGGCCCAAACCATGATGCTGCCACCACCATGTTTGACAGTGGGGATGATGTGTTCAGGGTGATGAGCTGTGTTGCCTTTACTCCAAACATATCATTTGGCATTGTTGCCAAAAAGTTCGATTTTGGTTTCATCTGACCAGAGCACCTTCTTCCACATGTTTGGTGTGTCTCCCAGGTGGCTTGTTGCAAACTTTAAACGACACTTTTTATGGATATCTTTGAGAAGTGGCTTTCTTCTTGCCACTCTTCCATAAAGGCCAGATTTGTGCAGTGTATGACTGATTGTTGTCCTATGGACAGACTGTCCCACCTCAGCTGTAGATCTCTGCAGTTCATCCAGAGTGATCATGGGCCTCTTGGCTGCATCTCTGATCAGTCTTCTCCTTGTTTGAGATGAAAGTTTAGAGGGACGGCCAGGTCAGTGGTATGATACTCCTTCCATTTCAATATGATCGCTTGCGCAGTCCTCCTTGGGATGTTTAAAGTTTTGGAAATCATTTTGTATCCAAATCTGGCTTTAAACTTCTCCACAACAGTATCACGGACCTGCCTGCTGTGTTCCTTGGTCTTCATGATGCTCTCTGTGCTTCAAACAGAACCCTGAGACTATCACAGAGCAGGTGCATTTATACGGAGACTTGATTACACACAGGTGGATTATATTTATCATCAGTAGTCATTTAGGACAACATTGGATCATTCAGAGATCCACAATGAACTTCTGGAGTGAGTTTGCTGTACTGAAAGTAAAGGTGCCGAATAATATTGCACGCCCCACTTTTCAGTTTTTGTATTTCCACAAAAAATTTAAATAACCAATAAATTTCGTTCAACTTCACAATTGTGTCCCACTTGTTGTTGATTCTTCACCAAAAATTTACATTTGGTATCTTTATGTTTGAAGCATGATATGTGGGAAAAGTTTGAAAAGTTCCAGGGGGCCGAATACTTTTGCAAGGCACTGTACCAAGTCTATGAATACTATACTACAAGTGCCCTTCTTTAATGTTCCCAAAGGATGCACTATCTTACCTAAATCTATATGAAATACCTTACAAAAGACACTGAAATATGTCTCTATAAAGCACATCAAAATTATATACAGATACATATATATAGCAGCAAAGACATTTAAAGGAATAAACCCCGACCCTCCTTTCACATTCATAATTTTTGCCTAGGATTTTGAAATAGATTCTGCTCCAAAATCCACATGAAAAACTGTGTCAAATGCTATTGAATTCGCTTCTGAATGATTATAATGGGAAAAAAGATCCTGTGGTGCAAACAGTGCTGTTTTTCGCATTATTTTTGACATTCTCAGTAAAACCAGTAGAAAGCTTATTCAAAGCATTTGAAGAATTTTTTAAATGTGCATTTTGCAATAATCTCTGCTTCTAAATACTGGTAAAGAACTGTCTGAATTTCCTAAAGAGGAAGAGGTGGTGAATGCACATGGTTCTCTAAAACAGGTTGTGGGTTTCGTATTTGCTGTCTAATGTTTCACAACTCCCAAAAACTACAGTGGAGATAGCTGTAGACACTGAATACCTTCTGTCTAATTCATATTCTTCTCTGAAGTGCAAAACTGGTCTGGATACCCCCTTCTGATGTTTGAAGCATTCAGAGATGTTAGTACAGTGCACTATTAGTACTTGCCAGTTCCTGCTCCTCAACTGCTTTCCACTACTCTTTCCACTATATTTAACTTGTCAGACAAGCATTCTCTGTCCATATGGTGTGGGGACTGCACAGAATGGCATCATGTGCTCATGTGGCCCCAGGGAGACATGTTGTGCATCCTTGCTCTAAGCTATGGGATACCCCAGAAAATAACAGTGGACAATACATTAACTTCTACACAAATCAAATTTCCTGGAAAAATTCACGTGAACAGGCTGATTCGATTTTTACCTGATCCACTCATTACTGACACCCAATGCAGTTAAATTCAACAAAGCAAATTTCACTTATAACTCAAATTTAACATGTATGATCCGTGTATGTGTGAGAAATGAACAGGTTGCAAGATGCAGTGATGGACCAGAGGCAGAGCAAAGGTTAATGTGGGAGTTTAATTTAACAGAGGATACTCCACGCAGGGAGAAATAGAGGAAGGGTTAAATTGAGAAAAGGGGTTTTGTAACTTGGGACAAACAGGTAGGGGTACCTGTGGCAAGAGAGTACAGAGGTAATAGACATTAGTCCGGCGACGTCAGAAGTAGGATTTCTGGATGCAAACAGTGGCACCAAGACTGTGGCACGTAAGGGGTCTGGCGTAGTCCTGGGGAGGATGGCGTCCTGGATCCTGATGGTGGCGGTGATTCCTCGTGGTCCTGATAGAGGTCTTGAGTCCAGAAGGTGAAGAGAAGGGAAGGATAATGTCTTTAACCCTGGCAGAGCCTAGCACAGCTCGGCTGTAAAATGCTGGCTTATCAGGAAATGGTTCACAGCGGGTCACCCGGCTTCCCTGCTGGTAAGGGCACGCGTCTATGTCCTGACCACGGACCTTGTCACTCACGGTAAGCGGTATCAGCGGTGTCGGCGGTGTCAGCGGACATGGAACGAGTCTCTGTCCGCAGTCTCTGGATGTGGATCTGAGGCCTCTCAGACTTAGGCCTGCTCCATCCCGATACTCAGAGGTCGGAGCGTTGACACATTGATCCTGCGGGCTGCGCGTTCCCGCCAAGACTGACTGGTTTCCCGCGTGCCACGGCTTTTTAAGCTTAGCCGCGCCCCCTATCACAGGGTGAAAAGGTCGGTCCATGGCCTTAAGCTTTCCCCCGTGCAACCTAGGTGACAGCCCCGATGGTTCCGGACCCATCACGGAAAAGTTACGCCTGACTCGGTTTCTCTCCTTACATATGTTGTTACATTTAGATTAGTACCACCAGGGCAGGTTTTAGGCAAAGTGGGGCCCTAGGCAAAGTTTAAAATGGGGTCCCAAATGCTAACATATTGCACATCACACAGAAGCATTTTGGTTGTATTTACGTGCACTGAGTTAAGGACGCTAAATGAGTGTGATCGACAATATTGAAATCGTTCAACACTTGTTTCCCGGCCTCTTTCCACCAGCTGAGGAACAATGATGGGGACAGAACAATCACAGGGAGATGTGTTGCTGAGAACAATGATTTGTGTACCGGCATAAACAATCCAATCACTCGATGAATATGCAGGATTTTGCTTGTTTAGTATAATCCTCCATATATTATAATGTGCACCACAGTCCTCCATATTGTAAAATGCACACCCCATAGTCCTCCATATAATATAATATGCCCCATAGTCCTCTATATTGTAAAATGCACACCTCATAGTCCTCCATATAGTATAATACACTCCATATAGTCCTCCATATAGTATAATGCACTCCCTATAGTCCTACATATATTAAAATACACTCCTCAGTCCTCCATATAGCATTATACACTTCCCATAGTCCTCCATATAGTATAATACACTTCTCATAGTCCTCCATATATTAACATACACTCCTCAGTCCTCCATATAGTATAATACACTCCTCAAATAGTATAATACTGTGATGAAGGAACAGCCACTGTTATGAATGTGCTAGAGATGGTTTCTGAGCAGAGGCTCCCTCTGGTGGTTACAGACAGTACTGAACCTTTCAGCGAGGAATGGCAATCTGGGATCACGGACTGGTCTGATATAAGGGAGGTTCCCTCCCATGATGGTTGCCGGTGATCAATTGTTCTTGTCTCAATTGTGGTTCCTGGTTCATTTGGAAGTTTGCTGAGTCTTACCTGCATCTTGTGCTATCAGATAAGATATTTTCTGCTTTTATTTTTGTGCTTGCTTTTTGCATTGTTCCAAGCACTTCTGTGGAGGTCAGCCAGGTCCCCTCCAGGGGCTTGTGCTCCTCTCAGTTTATCTGGAGCCACTGTTGTTTGTTCATTTGCTATTTCCTGTTTTTTCAGTGGCTGCGGCTTAGTTTTGTTACACCAGAGATCTGATTAGGTGGTAGAGATCGTGTGATCTCAGGTGTTTTTGCAATCAGAAGAGTTGTTATTTTTTAGGGCTTTTTTGGATTGCAGTGAGTATCCTTTTCTGTACTTTTCTGTCTAGACAGATTGGGCCCCAGCGTTTGCTCATTCTATTTTCTGTCTGTGTCCGTGCTTCTTCTTGTCTTACCGCCATTACATGTTTGGGGGCTTCCTATTTTCTTTGGGGATCTGCTCCGGGGCAGATAGCTTTCATCTTTCTGCCTTTAGGTGTAGTTATCTCTCAGGCTGTGACGAGGCGTCTAGGATCAGCGTAGGAATGCTCCACGGCTACCTCTAGTTGTGTGATTAGTTCAGGTTACTGCAATCCAATAGGTTCCAGCCTCTCTGGTGTATTGCCGTTTTTGCTTATTCTCCTCAGCTACCAAAACATAACAAGCCACCATCTTGGATATGGGGCCTCATGCTCGCCTCATGACTGAGCCTGGCCTGTCCCAGCTGCCATTTTGTCTGTTCACAGAGCCACAGGCAGCTAACTGCTCCTAACCCCCATGGCCTGTAGGCATATTGAAGACAACAAGGTTTAGTCTCCATTGTGAATAACAAGGTCTTTAGTATGCTAAGTAGGTCAGGCCAAAACAGGACTTCAAAACTGGAGTCTGGAGCCACGCCAGCATGGGGCCTGGAGATGCCTGGGGGCTTCAATTAGATTATACCTGTCAGCTAGAAACAGAAAACACATCCATTGTCTCTCCCAGCCACTACGACTCCATTCTAGGATTATGAATTATGAGCACATCTTTCAAGGTACAGACTCATAAAAAATATCTGCGTGATCCTGCGGACCTCGGGCATCTGACAGTGCGACTCCCGAGTCGGTGATGGCTCAGGGACCTGAGATATAGAGATTGGGTCGTGGTGGAGGGCCAATCGGGCCATGTTTGATCTCCACGCAACAGGCAAAACAAACTGCATTCGCTGGTACTTCTCGTGTCATGATCCGATCGTCATGGAGAAAGTTAACCCCTTTCTTAGATATTGGGAATAAATTCTGCAGGGAGCTAAGGGAGGAGATTATTAGCCCACCCTCTGACACCGAGCGGAGGGACCTAGCAGGTTTAAGAACTGTGAGCGGATAGCAGACTCTCTCGATTCACACAGAAGAACCAGACGATGAAGATCTAAGAAGGAACAGGGGACAGATCTGCCAAGGGAGCAGCGGCACACGTTTTGGGGACTGTCCGGCAACTAAGATTCTTACCTGTGGTTCGCAGAGCTCCCGTCGTCCACATGCAACCTACAGCCTGGTAACATTGACCTCTAGCTAATACCTCTAAGCCTTGTACCTTATTGTAATATTTTACTCTCACTGAAAATCCACTGTAATTCCATTGTATAGCTTACTGAATATTTCTGTAATTATCTAGTGCGCCCTTAAGGCAATTAAACCATAAAATAAATTTTGGGCTGATGCTTTTACTCTGATCACGAATCTTAGAATACCCAGTGGGTAACAGGACACTTTGCTCTAGGTGCAGTTCCCTTACTGACCTGAGAGACAAAGGAGGCGCCAGAGAGCTGTGACAGTGTAGTTACGTCACATTGGTGACGTGGGAGGAACCGGGTTTCCCTCCACAAATACACTCCTCATAGCCCTCCATATATTAAAATACACTCATTCCTAAATATATTATAATACACTACTCAGTCCTCCATATAGTATAATACACTCCTCATAGTGCTCCATATAGTATAATGCACCGCCATAGTCATCCATGTAGTACAATTCACTTCCCATAGTATAATGCACCCCACAGTTCTTCATATAGTATAATGTATTCCCCATAGTCCTCGATACAGTGTAATTCAGCCCACATATAGTATAATGCAGCCACCCGATAGAGCATTATGCAGCCACACCACAGAGTATAATGTAACCACCCCACAGAGTATAATGCAACCACCCCACAGAGTATAATGCACCCACTCCACAAACTATAAAATAACCCCTATAGAATATAATGCAGCCCCCTTAAATAGTATAATGTAGACCCCTCCATAGAATACAATGTAGCCTTCCTCATATAGTATAATGTAGCTCCCATAGAATATAATGTAGCCCCCTCATAAAGTATAATGAAGCCCCCATACAATATTATCTAGCCCTCCCATAGAATATAATACAGCCCCCCATAGAATACAATGCAGCCCCCTCATATAGTGTAATGTAGCCACTCATAGAGTATGATGCAATCACCCCTCATAGAAGATAATAAATATAGTACAGCCCCCCATAGAATATAATGTAGCCCCGAATAGAATATAATACAGCCCGCCTCCCCATAGAATATAATGTAGCCCCCCATAGTATATAACATAGTATATAACACAGCCACATAGTATATAACACAGCCACATAGTATATAGCACAGCCCACATAGTATATCGCACAGCCCAAATAGTATATCGCACAGCCCACATAGTATATAACAGCCCACATAGTAAATAACACAGCCCACATCTCCCCCCCAAGAATGGCCCCACAGTCCAGTATTCACGGATATATTAAAAAAAAAAACACAATTCTCACCTCTCCTCGCGCCCTTTGCTGCTGCCGGCTGGCTCCTGCCTCAGCGACTGAAATCTGCCAGTCAGACAGTGGGTGCGCGATGATATGACGTTATCGTGCACCCGCAGTGTCAGAAGCAGAGGGGAATGATGGGAGATGAAGCATATGCTGACGCTCTCTCCTCCATCATTGCTTTAAACTGTACCAGCAGACGCCAGTATAGTTCAATGCGGCAGCGGGCCCCCTTGCCTCAAAGAGACCCCATAGCGGCTGCGTGATGTGCCGCTAGCTGGGAGCCTCTGGGTGAGCAGGGGCCCTAGGCAGCTGCCTAGTCTGCCTGTCCCTAACGCCGGCCCTGAGTACTACTTTCCAACACATTATATATAACAAGCAAGGAGCTGTTTTGGGACGTGTATTTGACCTTATTAACTCTGATGTTCTTTATCTTGCTGACACTTTGCTACAAAGCAACAGCGATTGTCTAGAGAAATGAGCAGGCAATTAATAAATACAACGGATCCTTCACTAACTCATTACCTCTAAAATAATACCTGATTGTGCCAAGATCAGTTTTGGAAGACCTCAGCACTTATGTTACATAGTTCTGTTCCTAAATATGTAAGGAAAGGCACACTCATCATTTCTACGCTCATTTAGATCTTCAATAGCCATTTATAGATCTGATGATGTGGTCACATTTATCTCATGCCTCTAAAAATTGCTATTAATTGAATG
Organism: Oophaga sylvatica; assembly: GCA_033576555.1. NCBI lineage: Eukaryota > Metazoa > Chordata > Amphibia > Anura > Dendrobatidae > Oophaga > Oophaga sylvatica. The sequence continues at coordinate 210,316,253 of JARQOD010000005.1, read as the reverse complement.
CAGTTGCTCTGTTCTTCTCAATGACAAAAACAAGTCCTAAGGGAATTGCCATGAAAGTGCACCAGAGGACAATGCAGTGTGGAAAAGTTTTCAGTGTAGGAAATCATACGACCAACAACAAATGAAGCAGGTTACATTATCCTTAGCTATCCCTGCAGATTTACATTGGTGGTTTGATCTTGCAGAGATGTGGAAAGATTTCTTACATGCTTGCATCACTTGTACATGTTTGTCTCAGCAGGGAGATTACTATACCTGACTTATTTGAAGTTTTAAGAGGCTCAGTTAAAATATAACAAAATGAATCGTCCCTAAATTTATGAATTTAGTATCATGATTCGATTAAATTAGCAGAATAATTTAAAGGGATATTCTCATTTCCAAGACCCTATCCCAATATGTAGCAAGTGTAATGCTAATATTAGCAAATACATCCAATTGGAAATGTAGCTGTAGCTATTCTGATTAGCTATGTCGCTTACCCTATGTGCAGGGCATTGCAGTAGCTTAGGTATCCATGGTTATGACCACTCATATAGCGACAGCTAGATTTAAGTGAATCAAAAGAAGTATACTACATTTCTAATTGGAGGTATTTGCTAATATTATTATTACATCTGCTACATATTAGGGAAGAAAGATTTCTGGTTGGGGTGATCTTAACGTCCAATCCAGATCGATGAAAGTATGTTTAAAAAACTTTATTAGCTATGCGTTTCGGAGCAGTTCCTAGATATAAGCTGGTTATAGCTGTTCGTTTTATACAATGCAATGGTTATTGGCTAACAAATCAATTGCTAGACACAACAGGTCGTAATTCAATTATGTAAATGAACCTCATCTCCATTCTTGGTCATTAGTAAATACTATAACACTGTGTAGTCACTGAACCTCTAATGAGGCAGAACACAAAAGAATGAATGAGCACAGGGACAATATACTGGCATCATACAGCATAGTCTCTATACATTTTTCAACTGAACACAATAAATATCCCACCAATCTTAAATTGATTATAATAGAACAAATACCTGAGAATTCACCCAACAGACTGCAGAGACTGATCAACAGGGAATATTGTTGGATATCCAAGTTATCCACACTCAAGTCTGTTGGTCCAAATGAGTGTATAGAAAATATAGGTTAGCTCCAGGGGGGATTGGACTTTTTGGCGGTAGTGAATAATGGCCACTGGGAAGCCTCAGTGTACAATCTGATATGGTTTGAACTTATTTTGATATTTTTTTTATAATGAAAGAATTTTTTTTACAATAAAGGTTTTTTTTCTTTGAAATTTTAATATTATAATTTTTTTTATTTTGTTCAGTATAAACAAAAATGAAAAGGGATCTCTCACCTTTGGATTATTAGGCAATTTATTAGTCAATAAGTTAGAGCTTGATCATGTCCAAAGCTAATGTAACTCTCATAGACTACACACTGTGTAGTGCCATTTTTGGGTACTACAGTTCAGCTTGCATTAACATTAATTGGCACTGCCATAAGTGTTGTGAATGTGCTAGAAATTAATTCTGAGCAGAAGCTCCATCTGGTGGTTACAAACAGTACTGAACTATCCAATGAAGATTGTGAAGATTGGCGATCAGGTGTTACTGACTGGTCTTATATAAGGGAGGTTCCCTCCCATCAGGGTTGCCGGTGATCAATTGTTCTGGTCTCATCTTTGATTCCTGTTCACTTTGTAGCTTGCTGTTTTGTGCCTGCATCTTCTGCTAACAGATAAGACATTTTCTTCTTTTAGTTTTTTGTGCTTGCTTTTTGCATTTTGTCCTGCACTTCTGTGGGGGTCTGCCGGGTCCCCTCCGGGGGCTTGTGCTCCTCTCAGTTTAGTTCAGCCACTGTTGTTTGTTCATTTGCCTTTTCCAGTTTTTTCAGTGGCTGCTGTTTAGTTTTGTTACACCAGAGAACTAATTTAGGTGGTCGTGTGATCTCAGGTGTTTTTGTAATTAGTAGTGTTGGTACTTTTCAGGTTTTTTTGGGATTGCAGTAAGTGTCCTTCCTATCCTTTTCTATTTAGGAAGTTTGGGCCCCAACGTTTGCTCATACTATTTTCTGTCTGTGTCTGTATTTCCTCTTGTCTAACCGCCATTACATGTTTGGGGGCTTTCTATGTTCTTTGGGGATCTACTCCGGGGCAGATAGTTTTTCTCTTTCTGTCCTTAGGTGTAGTTAGCTTCTCAGGCTGTGACGAGGCGTCTAGGACCAACGTAGGTACGCTCTATGGCTGCCTTTAGTTCTGGTGGTTAGTCAGGGTACTGCAATCCCATAGATTCCAACCTCTCTGGTGTATTTCCTTTTTTGCCTGCTCTCCTCAGCTACCAAATCATAACAATATCATCGGCCAAAAAACTGATATTTGTATGGTACAGAAGGGAAAAATAGTGTTAAAGAAAGAAGATTGTCAGAGTTGTCAGAGATTTATTTTTTTTTCCCTCTGTATCTCTGGGTGCTGAGGAGGATTTTTTTTTTCTCTCAATGGAGTTTGCACAGTTGTCTGGCCGTGTGGATCAGCTTGCCACTGAAGTTCGGAGTATTGCTACCTATCTTGCAGGGTTGCCTGTTGTGGAACCTAGGATTCCCATGCCAGATTTGTTTTTAGGGGATCGAGCTAAATTTCTGAATTTCAAAAATAACTGTAAGTTGTTTTTTGCCTTGAAATCTAAGTCCTCAGGGAACGCAGCACAGCAGGTTCAAATTGTCATCTCTCTCCTGCGCGGCGATCCTCAGGATTGGGCTTTTTCCCTGACACCTGGGGATCCTGTTTTGAGTGATGTTGATGCATTTTTTTAGGCCTTGGGGTTATTGTACGATGAACCTAATGTCACTGATCAAGCTGAAAAAGCCTTGTTGGCATTAAATCAGGGGCTTGATGACGCTGAGTTATACTGTCAGAGATTCCGTAGGTGGGCAGTCCTGTCCAAATGGAATGACGACGCTTTGGCAGCCCTTTTTCGGAAGGGTCTGTCAGATAATGTAAGGGATGTTATGGTGGGATTCCCTGTCCCCTCTGGTCTCAATGATTCTATGTCATTAGCGATTCAAATTGACAGAAGATTGCGTGAGCCGAGAAGTATGCGTGGAATAGTGTTGCCTTGTGAACCTGCTTCTGAATCCATGCAGTGTGATAGAGTAGTTTCTGGGGCACAGCATCATGAGTTTCGAAAGCGCAATGGGTTATGTTTCTACTGTGGTGATGCCTCTCATGCTATTTCAGTCTGCCCTAAGCGGGGAAGACGTTTTGCACGCTCAGTTGTTTGGGTAGTGTTCAGACTAAGTTTTTATTAACTGTTACCTTGATATGCTCTCTGTCCTCATTTTCTGCTCAGGCTTTCGTTGATTCGGGAGCAGCTATTAACCTGATGGATTTTGATTTTGCTAAACGTTGTGGGTTTCCCTTGATACCCCTACGGAAGTCTATTCCCCTACTGGGATCGATTCTACCCCTTTAGCTGAGAATAAACCTCAGTTCTCTACTCAGGTGATAATGAGGGTTGAACCTGATCATCAGGAGAGCTGCAAATTTTTGGTTCTGTATAATCTGCATGACATTATCGTACTGGGTTTCCCTTGGTTACAGTCTCATAATCCTGTTTTGGATTGGAAATCTGTGTCTGTAACCAGTTGGGGCTGCCAATGTGTTAATACCAGCACTCCTGTTTTTTTGCCTCCCCCCAGGCTCAGGATGTTCCTGACTTTTTGATTGATTTTTCTGATGTGTTTAGCGAAAGTAAATCTGCATCCTTGCCTCCCCATAGGAGCTATGACTGTGCTATTGAATTAGTGCCTGGTAGTAAATTCCCTAAAGGTCGCCTTTTTAACTTGTCTGTACCTGAACATGACGCTATGCGGTCTTATATCAAGGAGTCATTGGAGAAGGGTCATATCAGACCATCCTCTTCACCTTAGGTGCCGGTTTTTTCTTTGGGGCCCAAAAAGGATGGTTCATTAGGCCGTGTATTGATTATCGTCTCTTGAACAATATTTCTGTGAAATATCAATATCCGTTACCTTGATTTCTGACCTGTTTTCCTGGGTGAAAAACGCTACTTGGTTTACCAGGCTTGACCTCAGGGGGGGCATATAACCTTATTTGCATTAAGCACGGGGGATGAATGGAAGACGGCATTTAATACCCTGGGGGGCCCATTTTGAGTACCTTGTGATGCCCTTTGGGCTCACTAATGCTCCTTCTGTCTTCAGTCCTTCATGAATGACATTTTCAGGGATTTTGTGGATAAATTTTCTGATTGTTTATTTAGATGATATCTTGATTTTTCCAATGACTGGGACTCTCATGTGAACATGTTCGAACTGTATTCCAGATTTTGAGAGAGAATGCTCTGTATGTGAAGGGATCAAAGTGTCTTTTGGCGTACAGAGGATCTCTTTTTTGGGATTAATTTGTCCCCTCTGTTATTCAAAGGACTGGTCAAGGTTCAGGCCATCTGTGATTGGGTCAAACTACTTCATTTAAAGGCTCTTCAAAGATTTTGGGTTTTGCCTATTTTTTCGTAAATTTATTGGTAATTTCTCGGTTATTGTTAAACCATTAACTGATTTGACCAAAAAGGGTTTGATGTGGTGAATTGGCCCTCCTGAGGCAGTCTCTGCATTTCAGGAACTTAAGCAGAGATTCACTTCTGCTCCTGTTCTACGGCAGCCTGATGTTTCTCTGCCATTTCAGGTGGAGGTTGTGCTCTGAAATTGGGGCAGGTGCCGTTTTCTCCCAAAGAGTCCAGAGACCTCTAAAAGTAACCCTTGTGCCTTTTTCTCTCGAAAATTTTCTCCTACTGAAGTAATTATGGTGGGTAATCGGAGTTATGGCCATGAAGTGGGCTTTTGAAGAGTGGAGACATTGGCTGGAGGGAGCCAAACATCAGGTGGTGGTCCTTAGGACCATAAGAATCTGGTTTATCTGGAATCTGCCAAGCGACTTAATCCTAGACAGGCCAGGTGGGCCTTGTTTTTCACACGTTTTAATTTGTGGTTTCCTTTCTTCTGGCACTAAGAATGTTAAGGCGGATGCCCTCTCGAGGAGTTTCCTTGCGGACTCTCCAGAGGTATCTGTTCCTTCTGTTATTTTGAAAGAGGGTGTAGTTCTTTCCGCCATTCGCCCATTTTGAGACTGACTCTGGAGGGGTGTCAGGAGGATAGGCCGAGCGCTGCCTGTTGGGAAATTGTTTGTCCCGGACCAGTGGAAAAAAGAGTGTGATGTCTGAGATTCATTGTTCCGCGTTGGCGGTCATCCCGGAATTTTGGTACCAGAGACTTGGTTAGTCGGCCCTTTTGGTGGCCCTCCCTTGTCTCGTGATGTCAGGGAATTTGTGCAGTCTGCGGGACTTGCTCTCGCTCCAAGCCTTGCTCTCGCTCTAGTGGTTTGTTTATGCCATTGCCTGTGCCCAAGAGACCAGGGGACCATATCTCTATGGATTTCATTTCGACCTCCTGTTTTCAGAGAATGACCGTCATCTGGGTGATTTGTGATAGGTTTTCAGTTGATACTCTTGTGCCATTACTAAGTTGCCTTCTCTCTGAATTGGTGCCTTTGTTCCTTCAGCACGTGGTTCGTTTACACGGCATTCCTGAGAACATTGTGTCTGACAGAGGAGTCCGTTTGTTTCCAGATTTTGGAGGACCTTTTGTTCAAAACTTGTGTTCAATTGTCTTTCTCCTCGACGTTTCGTCCTCAGGACCAATGGTCAAACTGAGAGAACAAACCCGACATTGGAGACTTATCTGAGATGCTTTGTGTCTGCTGATCAGGATGACTGGGTCTCTTTTTTGCCTTTGGCTGAGTTTGCTCTTAATAATAGGGCTAGCTCTGCCACTTTGATGTCTCCATTTTTTCTGTAATTCTGGGTTTCACCCTCGATTTTCTTCAGGCAGACGGAGGCTTCTGTCTGTCCAGGTGTTGACTCTGTGTGGGGTATGCAACAGATTTTGGGACAGGTAGTGGAGAGGTTGTCCCTCTCTCAGGAGAGGGCCAAGCGTTTGCTAACCGGCATAGGAACTGATGGTCCTCGGTTTTAAAGTGGGGGACTTGGTCTGGTTGTCCTCAAAATATTCCTATGAGAGTGGCATCTCCTAAATTTAAGCTAGGTTCATTGGACCTTATAAGATCATGGAGATTCTTAATCTGTTTCTTTTCGTTTGCTTCTTCAGGGACATTTAAGATCCATAAGTGTTCCACAAGTCTTGTTGAAGAGGTTTGTTGAGCCAGTGGTTCCTACTGCTTTGCCTCCTGACCCTGTTCTGGTTGAGGGCAATGTGGAGTTTGTGGTTGAGAAAATATTGAATTCTCGTCTTTCTAGACGGAAACTCCGTATTTGGTTTAAGTGGAGAGGTTTTGGTCAGGAAACAATTCTTGGGTTGTTTGTTGGAATCCCCGCCAGGGATCTCCGTGGTATCAAGAATCATCCTGACCGACCGATTGCTCAAGTGGGGTTCGGTGACCCCTAAGGGGGGGGTTACTGTTGTGAATTGATTGAAATGAGTTTGAGCAGCGCTCCCCTGGGGTTCAAGCGGTCTGGACTGTCCAGTGAAGATTGTGGGATTGGGAATCGGTGTTTGTGGTTTATATAAGGGGTCGCCTTCCCTCAGGGTTGCCGGTGATCAATTGTTTGGTCTAATCCTTGATTCCTGTTTCCTTTGTGCCTGCTGTGTGGTTGCATCTCCTCTCAGATAAGCATTTTTTCTTTTTGTTTTTGTGCTTGATTTTTGCTTTTGTCCTTACTTCTGTGGGGGCCCTTGGGTCCCTCCCGGGGGGTTTTGCCCTCTCGTTCGTTCAGCCCTGATGTTTGTTCATTTCTTTTTCCAGTTTTTTTTAGTGGTGCTGTTTTGTTTTGTTACCCGAGAACTAATTTAGGTGGTAGGGTGGTGTAGTGTTGAGCATTTCGTACCGCAGTTGGGTTCGGGTATTGCGTTTCGGAATTCTTACTTAATTCGATATTTTTTCAATTCGTATACCGGAAACGGAAGTTCCCTAATTCTTGAGAGGCAAATGGAGTTAGTCAGCAATGTGTCTTATGAAGTTGGGCCATCTGTAATGGCGGTCATCTTCTAATGGCATGGCTGTGATTGGCTGTGAAAGGATTCGAAGCATTAAAAGGCGCCGCCCCCATTTTTGTTTACTTTGCTGGAATGAGTTGGGACAGAACGCTATCTGATCTGAGGGGGTTGAATGGTTTTGTTTATAAGTGCTTTCAGGGTTCCCGGGTAAATTTTTTGCCATTTGTTTTTCCTTGTGCGGTGTGGGTTTCAGGCAGGTGGCTTTTTTTGCTTGTCCACCTGTTTGGGCTCTGCCCCCTTTTTTACCCCGATTTTTTTTTTTTTTTTTTTTTATTTGGGGCGTTTTTTTTAGAAAAAAATTTTTTAGTGTGGTGTTCCCTCCCCTTCTAAAGGTTTTAAACACTTTAACGAAAAAATTTTTACCCGGAACGTTTTTCTGAGGGAAAAGTTGTAGCTTTTAAATTTTTGGGCCCTTTAGCCCCTATTTCAAACCCCTGCCGGTTTTTGCTGTGAGGGTGCTGCCCCACCTTTTTTTTTCCTTTTTGCTGGATTTTTTGGAAAAAACTAAAATTTTTGAGCGTTTTGTATCAATTTTGGGGTTTTAATTGTTTTCCAAAGGGGTTTAAAAAAACCTGAAAAATTTTTTTTCAGTGTTTGTTTTAGTTTTCAATTTTGGGGAGGCGTTACGCCCAGTTTGTTTTTTAAACCCCGGTTTAGCTCTGAGGGGTGTTTTTTAAATTTTTTTTGGGCGTCCATTTTTAAAAAAAAATCAAAATAGTGTGCGGTTCCATCCCTATACAATAAATTTTGAAAAACCATTGAAAACAAAAGGGGGCCTTTAAAAAATAGAACGTTGTGTTTTTTTTTGGGGTTTTGGTTTTATTTTTTGAGTGCGTTAGCTCCCCTTTGTTTTAAACCCCCGCCCCGGGTTTTGTTGTGAGGTGTGTCCCGCCCCATCCTTAAATTTTTTTAAATTGGGGTGCTCCTTTGGGAAAAAAACTAAATTTTTGTGTGACGCGTTCCTCCCCATAAATAATTGGTTGCAACATATAGATACACAAAGGGGCCTTAACAGCTAGAACATTGTGTTTTTGTGTTCACTGTAGTCTGTGGCTTTTTTTTGTGGTGGTTCCCCGTTTGTTCTTCAAAATGCGGTTGTTTTGTCTGCTGGGGTGTATGCCCATCCTTCACATTTTTTTATGGGGTGCTCCATTTTGTGGAAAAAAATTAAATTGGTGACGCGCTTCCACCGATACAATCTTTGGGTTGCAAACATATTGAAGTCACAAAGGGGCCTTTAAAGTATGAACAGTTGGTTTCGTTCCGTGTCTGTGGCTTTTTTTTTTGGAGTGCAGATTGTCCGTTTGTTCTTCAACCCTGCGGTTTTGGGGTTTTGGGCGTGTGTCACTGCCTTCCCCCCAATTTTTTTCTAATTTTGGGGCTCCTTTTGTGGAAAAAAATCTTAAAATTTTGTGTGACGGCTTTTCCTCCTATCAAAAAATTGGTTGAAACCTTGAAGTACAAAAGGGGCCCCTTTTAAAGCTATGAAAAGTTGTGTTTCGTTTCATGTAGTCTGTGAGCTTTTTTTTGTGAGTGGTTTTGCTCCGTTTGTTCTTCAACCCCCGGGTTGTGTCTGCTGAGCGTGTGTCATGCTCCTCCTTCACTTTTTTCTTGGGTTCGCCCTTTTAGTGGAAAAAAAAAAATCTATTAGTGTGCGCGCTTCCTCCGTATACATAATTTTGGGTTCAAAAAAATATAGAAGTACCAAAAGGGGGCCCTTTTAAAGTACGAACATTGGTTTCGTGTTCACTGTAGTTGTGGCTTTTTTTTTTTGTGAGTGGTTACGCTCCAGTTTGTTTTTTAACCCTGCGGTTGTAGTCGCTGAGGTGTGTACTGCCCCCTCCCCTTACATTTTTTCAATGGTGTGCCCTTTTATGGAAAAAAACTAATTATTAGTGTGACGCGTTCCACGTATACAAAATGGTTGCAAACACTATGAAGTACACAAAGGGGCCTTTAACAGTATGCGTTTTTGCAGGGTTTTCTGTGTCTGTGAGGAATAACCCACTTAGGCCTTAAATTTTCTGACTTTTTTTTCATCTCCACGTTTTAAAATCAGTGAGTAAGGAGGGTCGTGGGGGAGGCGTGGATTTTTAGAGGGGGGGAGTGGGGATTTGGGGGGTGCCCACCGTGCACGCATCCCCCAGTTTTCCCTGAGGTTCCTTTATGGCACTTTTGTGGAGTCAGCGTCCCCCTGCTGCGTGAAAAAAAAATTAAAACCCTTTTTGGGTTTTGGGGGCCCAAAAGATGACTTAATTTGTTTTCCCCCCTCTCAGGCCAAGACTTTGAAAAACCATCAGTTCTTCCCCCGCCAAAATTCCCGGCCCCGTCAAGGCTTGTAGGAGAGTGGGTTCTGCTTTGTTTAATTTTGGGGGAAAAAAGGGGCCCAGCCGCATTTTGGGAAAGTGAAGAAGGGCAGTATGCAGTGATGCCAAAGCGTGTCTCTTTTAAATTAAGGGGCGGGTGAGCCAGTCGATGGTCAGCACACCGCAGAACGCATCTGATGTGATGAAAACTCGGGGTTCAGTTTCTTTTGAGCAGGGGCGGGCCAGCCCAAAACCCAAAAACGGGTTTTGGGAAAGGGGAGTGGTGGGTGATGAGGCCCCAAAACCCAAAAGGGTTTTGGGAACAGGAAGGGTTTGGGGGCAGCTTGGGAAAGATTCCCCAAGGTCCAAAAAAAGTAGGGGGAGGTGGCGCAGAATTTTTCCTGACCCCCTTTGGCCCCTTTTGGAGCAGTTCTTTACAACCCCCCCCCCCCCGGGGCCCCAAGGCTTGCCGGGGGGCCTTTTTTGAAAAGTTGCGTGTTATTTGCTATGTAATTGCAGTGGTAAAAAAAAATTAAAAAAAGAGGAAAATGTCTTTTCTTAATAAAAAAATTGGGGAAACTGGCGGCAAAGCTTTTTGGTTGATTAAAACAAAGAAAATGGAGATGTGGCCAACCTAAAGCAGCCCTACATCTTCGCTGTGTTGGGCCTTTTTTTCCCAGTTCACACAAGGGTTTTGGGGCTTTTAAGGATCCCCGGAAGAACCTCTGTCATGTTGTCCGGGGGACACGTTTTTTTCCCACCCACATTTTGCAAGTTCCCTGTTTTCCTCACACCCCGGGGGAACAAAAAGCCATGGTTTTAGCACGGGCAGGGGATAAAGAGGGCCCATACTCGGAAAACCTCCGGAGGGGTTAAAAGCTGGCATTTCAAAACTGGGGGCCCTTGAAATGCTGTCATTCAGATGGGGGAAAAAGATTTTTTTTTTTTCCGGGTAATTTAAAATTGGCTTGGAAGTCCACAATACTGTCCCAGCCGTTTTTTTCAGGGGGAAGCCGCCCGGTTAAAAAAGCTGTTGGGGAAAAATTTTTAAAAACTGCGTACAAAGCCGTCGTAGCAAAGGCCACCTGACACGTGCTGGCCAGCCCCCATGGGGGGAGCCCCTTTCATCACTGCCATTGGGTGAATGTTGTGGGGGGTACAGTTTTGCGAGTGGCGCGTACGTGTTTGAAATCCAAGGTTTCCCCGGAATAGTCTCCCCACATTGATCTCTACCTTTCCTAGAATTCGCTGCGGAGCCCCCCGGGGTTCCCCCTTGGCCGTGGACGTTCCTGTGCGACCGATAGAGCACAGCGTTCAAATTAATTCCCCCATGGGGACAAAGCCACACAGGCGGGTCTGGAATGCCATCAAGCAGGAGGGGATGGGTTTTTTTGGCACGAATCTCCACCCGGGGCTTGGTGTGGTGACAAGGCCCCGAAATCTGGTGGAGCTCGGGCCTTGGCAATCATCACACCCCAGTCGGGCATGTGTAAAACTTGGTCGGCAGATTTTTTTGGGGGTTTCCGGATTTGATGCATGCTCCAAGGTGCTAGAGTGCGCCCTTGCGCTTCCGAGGCCCCAGATGGCTTGCGTCTGCAAGAATTTTGCCCTTTCCCCTGAAATGTTATATGTGCGTATCCCCAGGTGGAAATTCAGTTATATGTTGGAGCGGTTGTGTGAGGCCCCCCGCGTTGGGGGTTCAGCTCATAGGGAATCAACACGAATTTGGCCGTCACATTTCCCCCTTTTAATGGGGGGCCCCACTAAAAAGGCATGTGCCATTTTTGGTGGTTTGATGAGTAAGGGATGGCGGGTGAGATGTCCATACAGTGACGCCCCCCTTATCTGCTGCTTAAAAAACATGCAAGCAATAAGGGTGGGTTTTTGGAAGAGGGGAGGATGAGAGGCAAAATTCCTCACCTTTGGAAAGCAGCGCAAGGGTTCCTCAAGGGGGGGCAGGGCTCATTTGTGAGGGGATGAGGAGGAGGAGTCAAGGGGAGGAAGACCGCCCCCAGGGGGGTACAAACGCTCTGTCAGTTTTTGAGCGAGGGGGGGTGATGCGGCAGGCAGAGAAAAGCTCTTGCGAGGCAGCGTTTTTTCCCCTTGGGATTCTGCGAAATTTGGTTGTTTTTGCTGCAGTGCCTAAGTAACACGCCGCTTGCCCAATTCTCACGAGTCTGTTATTGGGTGTACACCCTCTAGCCCCCCGCTACCGGACAACGTAAAAAACCTCACCCCGTTGAACCCCGGGGGCGTAAAATGCGTGAGTCCAAGCACAGGGGGAAAAACCCCAATGTTCTACCTTTCTCCGGGGGCACTGCTCTGTACGTTTAAAAAAGCGCTTGTGCGTCGGGCAGTTTGAGGCTCTGCAACAAGGGGGCCCCCACAGTCCTCGCACAGGGAAAGCCCCGTATGTTAAAATGTGGCAAAGTTTTGTGGCGCGCCACAAATGTCTACACCTCCCGGGGGGCTCCAGTCAGGGGAGGCAGTATCGTCAGTGGTGACAATACTTGGCTTTGCCTTCAGTGTATCCCGATGGCTCTTCCCATTCAAGTTTTTGGGCTTAAGTGGATAATGGCCGAGCTTGCCGTAAACATTGGAGGTCTGGCTTGCCCTGTGCCAGTGTATTATCGGGCTCTTTGGCTGCAGGTGGTGTATAAAAGACCGTGCATGGATTCTCCGTTATGTAGACGGCTTTTTTTGAAAAGAAAAAGGCTGGATTCGCCAGAATTTTTCTGTCGTTTTCGATTAAATAAAGGTTGCAACGTTATCCCCGTTTGTTTTGTTCATCTTTTACCACCGAACTTTTCTCCCCCGGGGTCCAAAAATGAGTTGTGCTAGAAGGTCGTGTCACGAACAAAACAAAGCTCTATGTTAGGGGGTTTTGTAACGCCAGTGTTCCCTGCTGTTGACGGCAAAAATTTTTGTTCCGCACTGGCAGAAAAACAATGACCCAAATGCTCCAAAAAGGGGGAAAGCCGTACCTGCTTGTTTTGCTGAAAACATGAAATTGTGAATTTTTCAGGCCCCAAAGAAAATTTTATGAAAAAAAGGAAAATAATTTTGTATAAAAGCGCATATCAGCACATGTCTATTAGAAATGGTAAAAAAAAATAAACATGTTACTTTCACTTTTTAATTTCGAAAAACATTTCAGACTTATAAAATTAATGCTTTTTAAGGAATTTATCTTCCCGTAGTAATGACTCTTTTTTGTACGAAAACTTTAAACCCATCATTTATCCGGTTTTATTTATGACAAACTTAAAAAAAATTTCTGATGCCAACTGTAACTTCAAACACCATTTATGAAATGGCCAGAGTAAACAGGTAATAAGGCAATAATAAATTATTACATCTAGAAGGCTCATGCATATGACAATAGGGGGTTATACCTGCAAGTGCTGTTTTAAAAAACCCAGGTAAAATTAAAACTGGTTTTAGGATCACAGTGCTTGTTTCCCCGGAATGTTGATGTAATACTGTTCTCATTTTGTCGCGCAACCCTTTTTGGCTTGTTGTGTTGTACATTTTTAAAAGAGGGAACGAAATTTTTTGTTTGTCATGCTGGGTTTAAAAAATTTTTTTTTTTTACGCTTTTTTTTTTTTTGTGTCCTGTGGCAATAACGCCCCAAACCCCCATTTGATAGTCGCATTCCCCCGCTACCCTCCCTACGCGTGCTTTGGAAAAGGGTTTTGCGGAAACTTGCGAAACCAGCATTTTTTTTCCCTCTTCAAAATTTTCAAAAAAAAAAGGATTTCAGACGCGACTTTATGAGTTCGTTTAAACGGCTTCCCCCTCAGGGCTGCCCACTGTCTGTACGAATGAATTTTCCTTTGTACCCCTAGCCTTTGTTTCACCCTTGAGGCAACATTTAAAAATTTGACAAACATTCCCCTAATTTTTTTTTTTTTAAAAGGTTATTTTTTTTTCGCATTATTGTGCATAAATCACTTGATGAGTCCTGTGGACTGTCATAAATGCTATAGAAATTTTGATTTTATGAACAAATATTGAATGTCAGTGATGTACATAAATTTGCGATGTGTGTAAGGACTTTTAAAAAAACCCATTGTTTCCTATTTAGGTTTAACATGCTTCCTTAAGCTTTTCATAAAAAAAAAGGTTTTTTTCTTAAATTTACAAAATTTATTTTTTCCCCTTTTTTTGGGTGTTGTGTTGTTCCATTTATTTTGGCATGTGCTTATGCTTTTATTGTTTTTTTTTTATTTTTCCTTTTAAAATTAAAAAAATTGTGTTCTTTGTTCCGTGTTGCCGTAGAAGAAAAATATTTAGATTCGGTCGCAGGGGGTTGTACCTTTTATGGTAACTGAAAAGATGGAAAAATTTAAAACTTTCAGGCTACTCACGTCTCTTCATGGGAAAGAGTAAAAAAAAAAATTAACCAATTTTTTTTAAACCAAAGGACCCGGGGTAGTAAAAAAGGAAAAAAGTAAGTGCGTTTTCAGAACTGTTTTTTCACAGGGGGGACATAAAAATTTTTTTAAAAGTTCCTTTTATAAGGATGAAAGTTTGATTTCCCTCTCTTGGGTCTTTTTTTGGTTTTCGGGCCTGGAAGGGATAGCGCAGATTCCTTAATTGATTTGAATAATAAAACATGTGATCTATTTTTCCTCATCTGTGTCAAAGGTCTGTGAGCTTTTATTCTGAAAATTTGTAGTTTTTATTTGAAGTTTTTTTTTAATACCCCTATTCCTTCCATCATGTTGACCGGGCATACAAAAATCTTTTGCCCAGGAAAAAAATTAATTTACTGTGATTTTTTGGCGCTGATAATTCTTTTGTTTCCTTTTTTTTTCGGTCCCCTCACTTGTCCCCCCCCCACTTGTCTTGCTTTTGTGTCCCGTTGTGTGAAAAAAGTGATTTTCATTTTTGGTTTTTCTCTTAGCCCCATGAAGGGCCCCGAGTTTTCTCGAAAACTTTTAAATTTTTTCCAAAATTTTTGTTAGCCTTTAAAAGTTATAACCAGAGGATTGTCAAATAAAAAATTTTTTTTCTTGTATTAAATTCATCATTTTTTTTTTCGAGAAAAACTTTTTTTTTTTTAATTTTTTTTTTAAAAAAAAAAATTTGCAAAAGGGCCCGTAAAAAAGGAATAATCAATTTTATGCCCCACCCCCCTTTCCCTGGGCTTAAAGCGCCGTTGGGTGCTCAGAAATGTTAGATGAAAAAGAAAAAAATCGCTGATGTGTTTCTGGGGTTCTTTTGGGGCTGTTCCCCCCTGTTTGGGTTTGGGAAAAGTCGCCCCCCTCCCCCGTTTTTTCAAAAACCCCGGGTTTTTAACACCCCCGTTGTTTCTCGGGAAGGCTGTTAGCACAGTTAACATCTCCCCCGTTCTGGGGTTCGTTATGTCAGCTGTTCCCCCGTTGTGAACGGCAAAAAGTCCTGCGCCCCCCATGTTCTGTTTTTTCCCTGGGTTCAAACCCCAGTTGTTTCCGGAAGTGTGTTAGACGTTCACTTGCCGTGTTACTGGGGGGTTTAGTATGTGTGTTCCCCCGCTGTGTGAAAGGCAAAAAGTCCGCTGCCCACCTGTTTGTTTTTCCCTGGGTTTCAAACCCGGCCCCTTGTTTTCGGAAGTGCTGTTAGCCAGTTAACACTTGCTCCCCTGTTACTGGGGTTCAGTAATGTAGCTGTTCCCTGCTGTGTTTAAAAGGCCCAAAAATCCCCCCCCCCCGCCTCCCCCCGTTCTGTTTTTTCCCCGGGTTTAAAACCCCCGTTTTTTTTCGGAATTGTTAGCCGTTTAAAATTTCCCGTTACTGGGGTTAGTAATTAATGTTCCCCTGGGTTGAACGGCAAAACCCAATGCGTCCCCCCCTTTTGTTTCCACCCGGGTTTCACCCTTTTTTCCGGATGGTCAATCATTTTTTTGGGCAAGCGTTTCCCGTTTACGGAAAAACCGTGCCCCCAAGTCTGTTCACCGAAAACGCCGTGTTTGGAATGCTGTTGAAAAAACTTTCCCTTTACGGGGTTTTTTCCTGTTCCCCGGTGGGAAAAAATCTGTGCCCCATTCTCTTTCCGGGTAAACCGCCGTTTTTTGGAAGGCCAAAATTCCCTTGTCCTTTCTGGGTTAAAGCCTGTTCCGGTGTGAACGCAAAGTCCGCTCCCCTTTCTTTTCATCCCGGGTTACAAACCGCCAGTTTTTCTGGAAGGTGTTAGCACAGTAACATTTCCTGTGTTCGGGTTGTAAGTCAGTGTTCCCTGCTGTGTGACGGCAAAAATCCTGCTGCCTCCACCATGTTTTTCTCTCCCGGGTTACAACCGCCAGTTGTTCTCGAAGTGCTGTTAGCACGTCACACTGTCCTGTGTTCTGGGGTTCAGTAAGCAGCTGTTCCCCTGCTGTGTGAACGGAAAAATCCGCTGCTCCACCATGTTTCTCTCCTCCCCCTGGGTTCAACCCCAGGGTTTTCTCGAATGCGTTGCACTAAATTGCTCCCTGTTATGGTTGTTCGTGTTCCCTGCGTGGAAGGCTCCTGTGCCCCATGTCTCTTTCATCCTGGTTACAACACCGCCATGTTTTCAGAATGCTGTTCCTTAACCTTCTCCGTTTGGGGTTGTAATGTCAGCTTCCTGCTGTGTGATGGAAAAAGTCCGCTGCTACCATGTTCTCTTTACCTGGGTTAACCCGCAGTTTTTCGAATGCTGTTACAGTTCTGCTCGTGTTATGGGTTCAGTAATCGTGTTCCCCCGGGACGGCTCTGCTGCCTCCCGCTCTTCTCATCCCGGTTAAAACCCCGTGTTTTGAAGTGCTGTTGCACGTAACCTTGCTCTGTGTTACGGGGTTCATAATGTGTGTTCCGCTGTTGAACGGAAAAGTCCTCGCCTCCCCGTTTTTTTATCCCTGGGTCAAACCCCGTGTTTTCGGAAGTGTGTTGCCAGTTCACTTGTCTGTTATGGGTTCGTAGTCACTGTCCGCTGTGTGAAGGCAAAAAGTCTGCTGCTCCCCATGTCTGTTTCACCCGGTTAACCGCCTGTTTTCGGAATGCTGTGCACGTTAAACTTGTCCCGTTCTGGGTTCATAATGTCGCCCCGCTGTAGGAAAAAGCCGCCCCCCATTTTGTTCATCCCGGTTACACACCGTTGTTTCCGGAAGGTTTAGCCAGTTACATTGTCCGGTTCGGTGTAATTAGCTGTTCCCTGCTGTGGCGGAAAATCTGTGTCCCTCTGTTCCGGGTCACACCCCATGCTCGATGTGTTCATTAACTCCGTGTTACTGGTTTCTAGGTGTCCCTGCTGTGTGAAGGAAATCTGCGCCCCTTTCCTTACCCTGGGTTCAAACGCCATTGTTTTCATGGTTCCGTACACTTTCGTGTTTGGGGTTCAGTAGCAGCTGTTTGTTGAACGGAAAAAGTGCTCCTCCCCAGTTGTTCTACCGGGTTCAAACCCCATTTTCGATGCTTTGCCAGTAACACTTGCTCCGTGTTACTGGGTTCAGTAATTCCTGTTCCGCTGTTGAACGCAAAAGTCGCTGCTCCCCATGTTTGTTTATCCCGGTTAAAACCCCGTTGTTTTCGGAAGTGCTGTTAGCACAGTTACACTTGCTCCCGTGTTACTGGGGTTCAGTAATGTCAGCTGTTCCCTGCTGTGTGAACGGCAAAAGTCCTGCTGCCCCACCATGTTTCTTCTCATCCCTGGGTTACAACCCCGCCAGTTGTTTCTCGGAAGTGCTGTTAGCACAGTTAACTTGCTCCGTGTTACTGGGGTTCAGTAATGTCAGCTGTTCCCTGCTGGTGAACGGCAAAAAGTCCTGCTGCCTCCACCATGTTCTTCTCATCCTGGGTTACAACACCGCCAGTTGTTTCTCGGAAGTGCTGTTAGCACAGTCTACACTTGCTCCTGTGTTACTGGGGTTCAGTAATGTCACTGTTCCCCTGCTGTGTGAACGGCAAAAAGTCTGCTGCCCACCATGTTCTCTTCTCATCCCTGGGTTACAACACCCCAGTTGTTTCTCGGAAGTGCTGTTAGCAGTTAACACTTGCTCCCGTGTTATGGGGTTCAGTAATGTCAGCTGTTCCCTGCGTGTGAACGGCAAAAAGTCCTGCTGCCTCCACCCTGTTCTTTCTCATCCCTGGGTTACAACAGCCAGTTGTTTTCGGAAGTGCTGTTTGCACAGTCTACCTTGCTCCTGTGTTATGGGGTTCAGTAATGTCAGCTGTTCCCCTGCTGTGTGAACGGCAAAAAGTCCTGCTGCCTCCACCATGTTCTGTTCTCATCCCTGGGTTACAACACCGCCAGTTGTTTCTCGGAAGTGCTGTTAGCACAGTTACACTTGCTCCCGTGTTACTGGGGTTCAGTAATGTCAGCTGTTCCCCTGCTGTGTGAACGGCAAAAAGTCCTGCTGCCCCCACCATGTTCTGTTCTCATCCCTGGGTTACAACACCGCCAGTTGTTTCTCGGAAGTGCTGTTAGCACAGTTAACACTTGCTCCTGTGTTACTGGGGTTCAGTAATGTCAGCTGTTCCCCTGCTGTGTGAACGGCAAAAAGTCCTGCTGCCTCCACCATGTTCTTTCTCATCCCTGGGTTACAACACGCCAGTTGTTTCTCGGAAGTGCTGTTAGCACAGTCTACACTTGCTCCTGTGTTACTGGGGTTCAGTAATGTCAGCTGTTCCCCTGCTGTGTGAACGGCAAAAAGTCCTGCTGCCTCCACCATGTTCTCTTCTCATCCCTGGGTTACAACACCACCAGTTGTTTCTCGGAAGTGCTGTTAGCACAGTTAACACTTGCTCCTGTGTTACTGGGGTTCAGTAATGTCAGCTGTTCCCCTGCTGTGTGAACGGCAAAAAGTCCTGCTGCCTCCACCATGTTCTCTTCTCATCCCTGGGTTACAACACCGCCAGCTGTTTCTCGGAAGTGCTGTTAGCACAGTCTACACTTGCTCCTGTGTTACTGGGGTTCAGTAATGTCAGCTGTTCCCCTGCTGTGTGAACGGCAAAAAGTCTGCTGCCTCCACCATGTTCTGTTCTCATCCCTGGGTTACAACACCGCCATTTTGTTTCTCGGAAGTGCTGTTAGCACAGTTAACACTTGCTCCCGTGTTACTGGGGTTCAGTAATGTCAGCTGTTCCCCTGCTGTGTGAACGGCAAAAAGTCCTGCTGCCTCCACCATGTTCTGTTCTCATCCCTGGGTTACAACACCGCCAGTTGTTTCTCGGAAGTGCTGTTAGCACAGTTAACACTTGCTCCCGTGTTACTGGGGTTCAGTAATGTCAGCTGTTCCCCTGCTGTGTGAACGGCAAAAAGTCCTGCTGCCTCCACCATGTTCTGTTCTCATCCCTGGGTTACAACACCGCCAGTTGTTTCTCGGAAGTGCTGTTAGCACAGTTAACACTTGCTCCCGTGTTACTGGGGTTCAGTAATGTCAGCTGTTCCCCTGCTGTGTGAACGGCAAAAAGTCCTGCTGCCTCCACCATGTTCTCTTCTCATCCTGGGTTACAACACCGCCAGTTGTTTCTCGGAAGTGCTGTTAGCACAGTCTACACTTGCTCCTGTGTTACTGGGGTTCAGTAATGTCAGCTGTTCCCCTGCTGTGTGAACGGCAAAAAGTCCTGCTGCCTCCACCATGTTCTCTTCTCATCCCTGGGTTACAAACACCGCCAGTTGTTTCTCGGAAGTGCTGTTAGCACAGTTAACACTTGCTCCTGTGTTACTGGGGTTCAGTAATGTCAGCTGTTCCCCTGCTGTGTGAACGGCAAAAAGTCCTGCTGCCTCCACCATGTTCTGTTCTCATCCCTGGGTTACAACACCGCCAGTTGTTTCTCGGAAGTGCTGTTAGCACAGTCTACACTTGCTCCTGTGTTACTGGGGTTCAGTAATGTCAGCTGTTCCCCTGCTGTGTGAACGGCAAAAAGTCCTGCTGCCTCCACCATGTTCTGTTCTCATCCCTGGGTTACAACACCGCCAGTTGTTTCTCGGAAGTGCTGTTAGCACAGTTAACACTTGCTCCCGTGTTACTGGGGTTCAGTAATGTCAGCTGTTCCCCTGCTGTGTGAACGGCAAAAAGTCCTGCTGCCTCCACCATGTTCTGTTCTCATCCCTGGGTTACAACACCGCCAGTTGTTTCTCGGAAGTGCTGTTAGCACAGTCTACACTTGCTCCTGTGTTACTGGGGTTCAGTAATGTCAGCTGTTCCCCTGCTGTGTGAACGGCAAAAAGTCCTGCTGCCTCCACCATGTTCTGTTCTCATCCCTGGGTTACAACACCGCCAGTTGTTTCTCGGAAGTGCTGTTAGCACAGTTAACACTTGCTCCCGTGTTACTGGGGTTCAGTAATGTCAGCTGTTCCCCTGCTGTGTGAACGGCAAAAAGTCCTGCTGCCTCCACCATGTTCTGTTCTCATCCCTGGGTTACAACACCGCCAGTTGTTTCTCTGAAGTGCTGTTAGCACAGTTAACACTTGCTCCCGTGTTACTGGGGTTCAGTAATGTCAGCTGTTCCCCTGCTGTGTGAACGGCAAAAAGTCCTGCTGCCTCCACCATGTTCTCTTCTCATCCCTGGGTTACAACACCGCCAGTTGTTTCTCGGAAGTGCTGTTAGCACAGTTAACACTTGCTCCTGTGTTACTGGGGTTCAGTAATGTCAGCTGTTCCCCTGCTGTGTGAACGGCAAACAGTCCTGCTGCCTCAACTTTAATTTCCATGGGTACCTTCTGCTACCCATCCGGGTTCCAGTACCGTCAGCTGGTTCTCCGCAGTGCCTTTGGCCTAGGTGCCTCCATGTCGGTATCCGAGTTCCAGCAACGTCTGCTGGTCCTTGGTAGTGCTTTGGAGCACAGGTACCTCCTGCTTAGTAACCGTGTCCCAGTAACGTCAGCTGGTCCTCGGTTGTGCCATTGGCTCTTTTCCTTTGCTGACCCTCCGTGTTCCAGCACAGTCAGCTGGTCCTCGTCACTTGCATTGGCTCTTGTACCTTCTTCTACCCGTCCGGGTTCCAGTACCGTCAGCTGGTTCTCCGCAGTGCCTTTGGCCTAGGTGCCTCCATGTCGGTATCCGAGTTCCAGCAACGTCTGCTGGTCCTTGGTAGTGCTTTGGAGCACAGGTACCTCCTGCTTAGTAACCGTGTCCCAGTAACGTCAGCTGGTCCTCGGTTGTGCCATTGGCTCTTTTCCTTCTGCTGACCCTCCGGGTTCCAGCACAGTCAGCTGGTCCTCGTTACTTCCATTGGCTTTTGTACCATCACCAACAGGACAAAGAAGGTTAAGACAAACTACAAGATACAGAACAAGAGACAGAAGAACAATAAGCAGAAGATCAAAAAGCAGAAGAACATGAAGTATAAGACCAAAATGAAGAGCAAAATATATGCTCTAAATTCTAAGCAGAAGAAGACTAAGCAGTGTATGGGGGTGAGTCCGTTCCTCCTCGTGGTGCCCCTGGAAAATGCCTGATGCTGCTGCAGGCTAAACTGAACGCGGACAAATACTGTTGTAATTAAAATCTTTCGTGACAGCAAGAACGGAAGGATGAAAATTCAGAGTTTTACAGATTACAAGTACAGGAATGTCTGTCACAAATAAGAATATGATGAAAAGGATGAATAGGAAGAAGATGAAGAAGTAGAATATGAAGAATAATAACTGTTTAATAAGAACAATATAAGTAATGTTAACAAATAGATGAATAGCAAGAAGTTTTAGAAGATTAAGAAGGTGAAGATGAAGAATAATTTGATGAGAAAGATGATGCTGCTGAAGATTATGAAGGAGAAAGTGTGTGAAAAGTTAAAAAGGTGAAGAGCATGGAAGTTGTGAAACAGACATATTTGACAAAATAGAAAAAAGGTTAACAACATTGTCAATTTCTTCGTCAATCCAAACGTATTTCAAAAAAAGAAATATTAATGCTATTCCATTGCATTGTGTTAAACATCTATGCCTTTAATGTCTCCTCAACCTCCCCCAATAAATTCTACATTACTCTTTGTTGTTTTCCTTCATGTACAATTAACCAACAAGGCAAGAATGGGTTTTTTTTAATTCCGATATTTTGTTCCCATAGACTTACATTGTATTTCCGGTATCGGTATCGGGTATCGCCGATATTTTTTGTGTATCGGCGATACCATTCCGATTCCGATACTTTTGGATATCGGAAAGTATCGCTCAACTCTAGTCGTGTGATCTCAGGTGTTTTTTTTTAAATTAGTAGAGTTGGTGCTTTTCAGGGTTTTTTGGGATTGCAGTAAGTACCCTTCCTATCCTTTTCTATTTAGGTAGTTTGGGCCCCAACGTTTGCTCATACTATTTTCTGTCTGTGTCTGTATTTCTTCTTGTCTAACCGCCATTACATGTGTGGGGGCTTTCTATGTTCTTTGGGGATCTTCTCCGGGGCAGATAGCTTTCCTCTTTCTATCTTTAGGTGTAGTTAGTTTCTCAGGCTGCGACGAGGCGTCTAGGACCAACGTAGGAACGCTCCACGGCTGCCTCTAGTTGTGGTGGTTAGTCAGGGTACTGCAATCTCATAGATTCCAACTGCTCTGGTGTATTTCCTTTTTTACCTGCACTCCTCAGCTACCGAAACATAACACACAGCGTCATGAGTTTTGAAAACGCAATGGGTTATGTTTCTACTGTGGTGATGCCTCTCATGCTATTTCAGTCTGCCCTAAGCGGGGAAGACGTTTTGCACGCTCAGTTGTCTTGGGTAGTATTCAGACTAAATTTTTGTTGACTGTTACCCTGATTTGCTCCCTGTCCACATTTTCTGCTCAGGATTTCGTTGATTCGGGAGCAGCTATTAACCTGATGGATTTTGATTTTGCTAAACGCTGTGGGTTTCCCTCGATACCCCTACGGAAGTCTATTCCCCTACTGGGGATCGATTCTACCCCTTTGGCTGAGAATAAACCTCAGTTCTCTACTCAGGTGATAATGAGGGTTGAACCTGATCATCAGGAGAGTTGCAAATTTTTGGTGCTGTATAATCTGCATGACATTATCATACTGGGTTTCCCTTGGTTACAGTCTCATAATCCTGTTTTGGATTGGAAATCTGTGTCTGTAACCAGTTGGGGCTGCCAATGTGTTAATACCAACACTCCTGTTTTTTCTGCCTCCCCCAGGCTCAGGATGTTCCTGACTGTTTGACTGATTTTTCTAATGTGTTTAGCGAAAGTAAATCTGCATCCTTGCCCCCCCATAGGAGCTATGACTGCGCTATTGAATTAGTGCCTGGTAGTAAATTCCCTAAAGGTCGCCTTTTTAACTTGTCTGTACCTGAACATGACGCTATGCGGTCTTATATCAAGGAGTCATTGGAGAAGGGTCATATCAGACCATCCTCTTCACCCTTGGGTGCAGGTTTTTTCTTTGTGGCCAAAAAGGATGGTTCATTAAGGCCGTGTATTGATTATCGTCTCTTGAACAATATCACTGTGAAATATCAATATCCGTTACCCTTGATTTCTGACCTGTTTTCCAGGGTGAAAAGTGCTACTTGGTTTACCAAGCTTGACCTCAGGGGGGCATATAACCTTATTCGCATTAAGCACGGGGATGAATGGAAGACGGCATTTAATACCCCAGAGGGGCATTTTGAGTACCTAGTGATGCCCTTTGGGCTCACTAATGCTCCTTCTGTCTTCCAGTCCTTCATGAATGACATTTTCATGGATTTTGTGGATAAATTTCTGATTGTTTATTTGGATGATATCTTGATTTTTTCCAATGACTGGGACTCTCATGTGAAACATGTTCGGACTGTGTTCCAGATTTTGAGAGAGAATGCTCTGTATGTGAAGGAATCAAAGTGTCTTTTTGACGTACAGAGGATCTCATTTCTGGGATTCATTTTGTCCCCATCTGTTATTGAAATGGACCCGGTCAAGGTTCAGGCCATCTGTGATTGGGTCCAACCTACTTCATTAAAGGCTCTTCAAAGATTCTTGGGTTTTGCCAATTTTTATCGTAAATTTATTGGTAATTTCTCTGTTATTGTTAAACCATTGACTGATTTGACCAAAAAGGGTTCTGATGTGGTGAATTGGCCTCCTGAGGCAGTCTCTGCGTTTCAGGAACTTAAGCAGAGATTCACTTCTGCTCCTGTTCTACGGCAGCCTGATGTTTCTCTGCCATTTCAGGTGGAGGTTGATGCCTCTGAAATTGGGGCAGGTGCCGTTTTGTCCCAAAGAGATCCAGAGACCTCTAAAAGTAACCCTTGTGCCTTTTTCTCTCGAAAATTTTCTCCAACTGAACGTAATTATGACGTGGGTAATCGGGAGTTATTGGCCATGAAGTGGGCTTTTGAATGTGGAGACACGAAGGTCAGTGGGTGCTCTTGTCTTTGGCCTGGCTGTCTTAAAAAAGACCTCATAGACCAGGGCTCATCCCACTGAACACCCGCACTCCTTCCCAGTGGACAAAATACTACTCAGACAACAAAGGGTGAAGGTAACACAATGAGATCATACTTTATTGGATCATCAACAGTCAATAACATATAGCACAATCCCGCCAAGAACAAAAGATGGTGCAAATGACAGTCTCACCTTTCCGCTGGTACACTTGCAATTAGAACATCTGTGACTTTGGGGCTTCTAGGACCAACTACCCCAACCAGTGGTACCCTGATTTTGGATGACACCCACAGAGAGGAGCTAGCGGCAAACTTAGGAAGCTAACAGTCCATTGAGGTATGTGGCCAGATGACCTAGTTGCCCCAACCTGAGTTCTTCAAACATCTCCATGGGTTCAATGATGGGCAGTGGATCACATTTGTATTTCTCCAGTTGGAGCCATGGTGCCTTGGCTACTGTACTCTAGAGTCTCTCTGGAAACAGAGGCAGACCCCCCTTTTATAGTTCGCAACTCTTATTCAGGGATTTTTTCACAGGATTGGGTTAAGGTGAAGGGACATTATCTATCATTGTTCAAATGTTCAATTAACCTGCATATTTTGTCCTGTAATGTCTGCAGAACAACAAGCTGCATGGACTGATACAATGGGTAATGAACATTTTAACAAACATTGATTTTTCAATTAACCTGCGCCTTTGTCCCTCAAGGATAGCAGAACAATAAGCTGCAAGGACTGATACAATAGGTAGTCAGCAACCATTCAACAAATCAACAAACAACAATTCAACCTACAATAAGAGTCAACGTTCAGACTTATATGAGCAATAGCTCATGTCCTCAGGCTTACTAAATAATACGTCTGACATAATTAAGAATAAACACGGTATCCCCACACAGTATATGTTGTGTTCAGGCCGTGTATATCCAGCGTCCGAAGATGCTACAACTAGTTAATCAGTGGGGGATCTGGGTGTGAGATTCCCACAGTTCTGATATTAATGACATGTCCTAAGAATAGGTACAAATATCTTAGTAGTGGACAATCAGGGAGATACCAAAGTCTATATTTTTTTATTAACTTAGTTGTTTATTGTTAATTATGGTGCTTGAACGTCTAGGTTCAAGCAACATATTGTAATCCGATTTCTTATATTATTCTACCTCTTCTCCGTGTTTTCTGCAATTAATGCGGCCCGAACCGCTCGGCACAGAGACCCCGTTCAGGCGGCGTTTCGAAGCCCTCGGTGGCAACAGGTGTGCTATGTATTTTTGGAGTCGATCCGATTCGTAGTTTTTAAAAAAATCGCATTTTAAGCAAAAATTTTCCCATAGGAATTAATGGCGACCTTTCCATGACCCCAACTGAAATGTATTTAATCCACAGCGCAAGTGCAGTGACCTTACAAAGATGGCAGCTATGCAAATGCAGCTTCCACATATGGCCCGTATTAGCTAATAGAAGCTGACAGATTGCTGATTCAAGGTCTTAAAGGCACAGCGCGCCAATGGCTTTTGAAAAGCCCACGGACGCCAAAGTGGCTTTAGAAGCCCAGTGTGCCAAAGTGGCCCCCGAGGGACCCGGAGCGCCAAAGTGGCCCCCGAGGCAAAGTGGCAGCATGTGTCAACATGGCTAAAGTGGCTACCAAGTGGCCAAAGTGGCTACCGAGGTGCCGAATGTGCCAAAGTGGCTACCAAGTGGCCAAAGTGGCTACCGAGGTACAGAATGTGCCAAAGTGGCTACCAAGTGACCAAAATGGCTACTGAGGTGCGTAATGTGCCAAAGTCGCTACCAAGTGGCCAAAGTGGCTACCATGGTGTCGAATGTGCCAAAGTGGCTACCAAGTGGCCAAAGTGGCTACCGAGGTGCAGAATGTGCCAAAGTGGCTACCAAGTAGCCAAAGTGGCTACCAAGGTACCTAATATGCCAAAGTGGCTACCAAGTGGCCAAAGTGGTACCGAGGTGCCGAATATGCCAAAGTGGCTACCAAGTGGCCAAAGTGGCTACCGAGGGGCTGTGTGCGCCAAAGTGGCTACCAAGGATTTCTGCATGCCAAAATGCCTACCAAGGAGCCAAAGTGGCTAACAAGGGGCTCCACACATCAAAGTGGCTACCAAGGGGCCATATACAACCCATCCCAAGTTGTGCCATCGCTATACACAAATTCATATTCTAACTTTACTTTCTTACAGTTGACACCTGATACACTGCTGTAAAGCTGGCAGTGCTGTTCAAGCACCATGTATTTCCTTCAGGAAATGCCCATCTACTGTAGTTATATTTGCCTTTTCTTTTAAAAAAGTTTCTTCAACTTTTATTTTTTTAATTTCATTCTAAACATAAAAAGGACTGGAATATCTCTGTATTTAAATACGTAATTGCCTGTGAGTAGAAAAGACACATCTTAAGGCAATGGCCTGACAGGTATTTACATATGTTTTTCTTAAGCCCCAGGCAGCTGGGTCTACTCATCAGTGATTGGAGGACAAAGGAAGTTCATATTGCTTACATGCCATGCTTACTGTTGATCGCTGAATCTAATGTATGAGATCAGAGCTACAGATGTGCTCACCATTACATTTGTTTTGTTTTAATTAAAGGGAATCTGTCAGCCAAATCATACTGCCCAAACTACAGACAACATGAATAAAAAAATGGCAGCCATATTCTCTGAAAGACTGCAGTGTTTTGCTGAAAAATATAGTTAGATCACTTGGGGACGATAGCCAGGGATAAGAATAGCGCAGTACAGGACAGCTCTTCCTGGTGTCACTCAGAGTGATTGATAGGTTTTTTGCTATGGCAGAGACCAATCATTCAGCTGGAGTGGCCAAGGAAGAAGGGGTTGATCTAGACTAGTTCATCTCTGGCTATGGTCCCCCTATGTTTTCTGCATTCATGAAGCCATGCTCTACTTTATACTGCCTACAGCTTCGGCAACATGATTCGTGGGATAGGTTCCCTTTAAGGACAAATATAGCATAGACCAGGGGCGGACGCTACCAGGGACTTAGCACCCTGTTCATAAGTTCATTATAAGTCCCCCCTTCCGCCCATCTCAATCCTCCACCCCCTCATTGTCTTTTCCCCCACCTACATCATTATCCTGTCCCCCAGCTTCATCATTGTCCTCCCCCCACCTCGCTCACTGTCATCTCCCCCACCCCTAATTGTGCTTTCCCCACCTCCATCATTGTCCTCACCCCACCTCCATAATTGTCATCTTCCTTACCCCCTCATTGTCCTCTTTCACTCCCCCATCTTTATCCTCCCCATCTCCATTATTGTCTTCCTCCAACCTCTATCATTGGCTTCTCCTCCACCTCCATCATTGCTTTCTCCCCCACCTGCATCATTGTCCTCCCCACTCACATCATTGTTCTCTCCCACCTCCATTATTGTCCTCCCCACTTGCATCATTGCCCTCTCCCCACCTCCATCAGTGTCATCTCCCTTACTTATTGTCCTTTCCCCCTCCATCATTGTCCTCCCCACCTTCATTATTGTCCTCCCCCAACCTCCATTATTGCCCTCTCCTCCACCTACATCATTCCTTTCTCCCCCACCTGCATCATTGTACTCTCCCCCACCCACATCATTGTTCTCCCCCACATCCATCATTGTCTTCCCCACCTGCATCATTGTCCTCCCCTCCTCAATAATTGTTTTTCTCCAACTCCATCAGTGCCATCTCCCCCACCTCCATTGCCCTCTCACCACCTCCATCATTGCCTTCTCCCCCACCTCCATCATTGTCCTTCGCAACTGCCATCATTGTTCTCTTGTCTCCCACTCCCCTGATTGTCCTGGACCTCTCCCCAATGTATTGTTTAAAGAAAAAAAAACAAACACCACCACTCAACTCTCTGTCCATTCCCTGCAGCATTGCCATCACCGGTAACTTTGTCTCTGACACAGGCACATGCTGCTACTTGCTGACGCTATCCAGCTGCGCTCACCTGTGTCAAACAGAAAGCACCGGGCGGGAAGTAGAGGTTGTATCCATGCAGCTCCGTTACCATTTTATCCTGTAGGTAGAAAAGCTGCAGGGATCGCTCCCTGACACCCGCACATGATGGCAATCTGGCCATGGGCCTCCCCAGAGCCCCTGACTCCGAGAAACAGGCCAGACTGCCCTCAGTATTAGCCACCCTGCAAGGGCCTCCCTCATCTCCGGGCCCCAATGCAGCTGAACTGGCTGCACCTGTGGTATGTCCGCCCCTGGCATAGACATATCATGATAAAGTATCACAAAATCATAATACTTTTTTCAAAGTTGGTCATTTCACACCATAAATATTGGCATACAGTGGGGAAAATAAGTATTTGATACACTGCAGATTTTGCAAGTTTTCCCACCTACAAACAATGGAGTGGTCTGTAATTTTTATCGTAGGTACACTTCAACAGTGAGAGACAGAATCTTAAAAGAAAATTCAAAAAATTACATTGTGTAATTTTTACATAATTTATTTGCATTTTATTGCATTAAATAAGTATTTGATACAATAGAAAAACAGAACTTAATATTTGGCTTAGAAACCTTTTTTTCCAATTACAGAGGTCAGACGTTTCCTGTAATTATTGACCAAGTTTGCACACACTGCAGCAGGGAATTTTGCCCACTCCTCCATACAGATCCTCTGCAGATCTTTCAGGTTTTGGGGCTGTCACTGGGCAACATTGATTTTCAGCTCCCTCCAAAGATTTTCTATTGGGTTCAGGTCTGGAGGCCACTCCAGAACCTTGAAATGCTTCTAACGGAGCCATTCATTAGTTGCCTAGGCTGTGTGCTTCGGGTAATTGTTATGCTAGAAGACCCTTCTACCATGCTTCCTCTGGATCATCCAGATGGTCATTGGTGAACTTCAAACGAGCATGGACATTTGCTGGCATGAGCAGGGAGACCTGGCATGCCCTGCAGGATTTTAGTGTGTTACTAACGGTAATTTTTGAGACTGTGGTCCCAGAACTCTTCAGGTCATTGATAAGGTCCTCCTGTGTAGTTCTGTGATGATTCCTGAGCTTTCTCAGAATCATCCTTACCCCACAAGGCGAGATCTTGCATGGAGCCCCAGACTGAGGAAGATTGACAGTCATCTTGTTTTTCTTCCATTTTCTAATAATTGTGCCAACAGTTGTTGCCTTCTCACCAAGCTTCTTGACTATTGTCCTGTAGCCCATCCCAGCTTTCTGCGGGTCTACAATTTTGTCCCTGGTGTCCTTAGACAGCTGTTTGGTCTTAGCTATGGTAGAGAGGTTGGAGTGTGATTAACCCCTTTCTGCTATCGGACATACTATCCCGTTCATGTGACCTGGGCCCGTATGACCATGGACGGGATAGTACGTCACATGCGATCAGACGCACTCCCAGGGGAGCGCGTCCTATCGCAGCTGGGTGTCAGCTGATTATCACAGCTGACACCTGGCACTATGTGCCAGGAGCGGTCACGGACGGCTCCCGACACATTAACCACTGGCACACCGCGATCAAACATGATCGCGGTGTACCGAAGGCACAGGGAAGCATCGCGCAGGGAGGGGGCTCCCTGCGTGCTTCCGTGAGATCCTCAGAACAACGCGATGTATCGCGCTGTTCCGAGGGACCCTCCTCCCTGCTGGACCCCGGATCCTGAGAGCAGGCGCTGAGAAAGCCTGAAGCAGTGCCTGTCACATTGCTGGTCTGACAGAGTGCTGTACAAACTGTCAGACCAGCGATCTGACTTTATACAGTGATGTTCCACCCTGGGACAAAGTAAAAAAGTTAAAAAAAATGAAAATAACATGTGTAAAAAAATCCAAAATAAAAGAAAAAAAATATTCCCCAACAAATTCATTTCTTCATGTAAATAAAAAAAACAATAAAAGTGCACATATTTGGTATCGCCGCATCCGTAACGACCCGCCCTATAAACCTGTCCCATTAGTTAACCCCTTTAATGAACCCCTTAAAAAAAAAAAAAAGCAAAAAACAATGTCTTATCATCATACCGCCGAACAAAAAGTGGAATAACACGCGATCAAAAAGACGGATATAAATAAACATGGTACCGCTGAAACGTCATCTTGTCCCACAAAAAACAAGCTGCCATACAGCATCATCAGCGAAAAAATAAAAAATTTATAGCTTGCAGAATAAAGCGATGCAAAAATAATAATTTTTTTATATAAAATAGTTTTTATTGTATAAAAGCGCCAAAACATAAAAAAATGATATAAAATGAGGCATCGCCGTAATCGTACTAACCCGAAGAATAAAACCGCTTTATCAATTTTACCACACGTGGAACGGTATAAACGCACCGCCCAAAAGAAATTCATGAATTGCTGAATTTTGTTCATTCTAACCTCCCAAAAATCGAAATGAAAAGCAATCAAAAAAGTCACGTGCCCAAACATGGTACCAATAAAAATGTCAACTCGTACCGCAAAAAATAAGACCTCACATGACTCTGTGGGCCAAAATATGCAAAAATTATAGCTCTCAAAATGTGGTGATGCAAAAACTATTTTTTACAATAAAAAGCGTCTTTTAGCGTGACAGCTGCCAAACATAAAAAACCCCTATAAATAGTAAATCAAACCCCCCTTTATCACCCTCTTAGTTAGGGAAAAATAATAAAATTAAGAAAATGTATTTATTTCCATTTTCCCGTTAGGGTTAGGGTTGCTGCAAAAGTTAGGGTTGGGGCTAAAGTTAGGATTAGGGTTGGGATTAGGGTTAGGGGTGTGTTAGGGTTAGGTTTGTGGTTAGGGTTATGGTTAGGGTTGGGACTAGGGTTAGGGGTGTGTTCGACTTAGGGTTGGAGTTAGAATTGGGGGGTTTCCACTGTTAAGGCACATCAGGGGCTCTCCAAATGTGACATGGCGTCTGATCTCAATTCCAGCCAATTCTGCGTTGAAAAAGTCAAACGGTGCTCCTTCACTTCTGAGCTCTGCCATGCGCCCAAACAGTAGTTTACCCCCACATATGGGTATCAGCATAATCAGGACAAATTGCACAATAACTGTTGGGGTCCAATTTCTTCTGTTACCCTTGGGAAAATAAAAATTGGGGGCGAAAATATCATTTTTGTTAAAAAAAAAAATGATTTTTCTGTTTTTACGGCTGTAAACTTATAAACTTCTGTGAAGCACTTGGGGCTTCATAGCGCTCACCACACATCTAGATAAGTCCTTATGGGGTCTATTTTCCAAAATGGGGTCACTTGTGGGGGGTTTCCACTGTTTAGGCACATCAGGGGCTCTCCAAATGTGACATGACGCCCGCAGACCATTCCATCAAAGTCTGCAATCCAAAACGTCACTACTTCCCTTCCGAGCCCCGATGTGTGTCCATACAGTAGTTTTCTCCCACATATAGGATATCAGCGTACTCAGGACAAATTGGACAACAACTTTTAGGGTCCAAATTCTCCTGTTACCCTAGGGAAAATAAAAAGTTGGGGACTAAAAAATCATGCTTGTGGAAAAAATATGAATTTTTTATTTTCATGCTCGGGCGTTATAAACTTTAGTGAAACACCTTGAGGTTCAAAGTTCTCACCACACATCTAGATATGTTCCTTGAGGGGTCTAGTTTCCAAAATGGTGTCATTTGTGGGGGGTTTCCACT
The DNA here is from genome assembly GCA_033576555.1 of Oophaga sylvatica. NCBI lineage: Eukaryota > Metazoa > Chordata > Amphibia > Anura > Dendrobatidae > Oophaga > Oophaga sylvatica. Next base: position 210,284,934 of record JARQOD010000005.1, on the reverse strand, counting down.
GTTTAGGCACATCAGGGGCTTTCCAAACGTGACATGGCGTCCAATCTCAATTCCAGACAATTTTGTTTTGAAAAAGTCAAACGGTGCTCCTTCCCTTCCGAGCCCTGCCGTGCGTCCAGACAGTGGTTTTCCCCCACATATGGGGTATCGGTATACTCAAGAGAAATTGCACAACTTTTTCTGTCCATTTTCTCCTTTTACCCTTGTTAAAATAAAAAAAATTGTTTGTAAAAGATCATTTTTGTGACTAAAAATTTAATTGTTCATTTTTTCCTTCCATGTTGCTTCAGCTCCTGTGAAGCACCTGAAGGGTTAATAAACTTCTTGAATGTGGTGTTGAGCACCTTGAGGGGTGCAATTTTTAGAATGGTGTCACTTTTGGGCATTTTCTGCCATATAGACCCCTCAAAGTGACTTCAAATGTGAGCTGGTCCCTAAAAAAAATGGCTTTGTAAATTTTGTTGTAAAAATGAGAAATCGCTGGTCAAATTTTAACCCTTATAATTTCCTAACAAAATAAAATTTTGGTTCCAAAATTGTGCGGATGTAAAGTAGACATGTGGCAAATGTTATTTATTAACTATTTTGTGTGACATATTTCTCTGTTTTAAAGGAATAAAAAATCAAAGTTTGAAAATTGCAAACTTTTCAAAATTTTCACCATATTTGCATTTTTTCAAAAATAAACACAAGTTATATCAAAGAGATTTTACCACTATCATGAAGTACAATATGTCACTAGAAAACAGTCTAAAAATCAAGAAGATCCGTTGAAGTGTTCCAGAGTTATAACCTCATAAAGAGACAGTGGTCAGAATTGTAAAAATTGGCCCGGTCATTAACGTGCAAACCACCCTTGGGGGTAAAGGGGTTAAATGAGTTCGTGGACAGGTGTCTTATATACAGGTGCAATTAATACAGGCAATGAGTGCAGATTAGGGTGACTTCTTAAAGAAAAACTAACAATTTTGTGAGAGCCAGAATTCTCGCTGCTTGGTAGGTGATCAAATGCTTATTTCATGCAATAAAATGAAATGTAATTATATAAAATGCATGCAATGTGATTTTCTGGTTTTTATTTTTAGATCCTGTTTCTCACAGTTGAAGTAGTTGAAGTGTACCTACGATTAAAAATTACAGACCTCTCCATTCTATGTAGGTGGGAAAACTTGAAAAATCATCAGTGTATTACTTATACATCAGTACATCGGTGTACTTATTTTCCCCGCTGTATGTTTAGCTAAGAGTAAAGGTAATGAAAAGCAAATCTGTGTCACTGGTTTAGCCTGTTACTTAAAGACCTCAGTTATCAATCACAGGCTTCCTCTTAAGTGTTGTGATGCAGCACAGCTTCTGTAATCAAGTTATCACTTTGTCGTACATTGTGGGAATCAGTCCTTAAAGGGGTGGTCCAGCGCCTAAAATGTATTTTCTAAATATCTATCCATTACACCATAATCGCTGCTGTTATTTGCTTTATTACACAATAGTCAACACCTCTCCCTATCTATCTAATCCCTAAATGTGCTTTTTTTACTACTATTCCTGTGATGTTTCATTTGAGAGGATCCTCAATTGTGATGTCACAGGAGGCTGCCGCCGCACTCACTTCCCTGCCACTTCCATCGCGCCTCCTGGAACAGGATATCACAGGGGGAAATGCTGCAGTTATTTACTAAATTTCATGCATCGCTGCTCTCTTTGAAGACATCCTGGATCCTGGTTGATAGATGAAGTAGGAGATGTGAGTGCAGTGCCGAGACTCTGCTCCTATCTCCACCGCTGCCAAAGCTTCCAACCGTGAAAGACTTCAGCAAATTGAGGAGACAGAAGTAGTGAGTGTCACCAGTGTCTCCCCATAGCCCCACTCCCCTCAAACAAATTGTCATCAGAGGTGGCACTGGTGTTAATTGCTGCTTCTAGCACTGCCCTCAAATGAATCAGCCTCAGTGGGAGGTGATAAAAGCAATCAGTGACACCAAAGTGGTTCCCTGATGAAGATTTGATTGAGGGCAGTGCTAGAATGTGTGGGACAGTGCTGGTGTCACTCACTACTCCTATCTCCACCACCTGATGTCATAATAATAATAATAATAATAATCTTTATTTATATAGCGCCAACATATTCCGCAGCGCTTTACAGTTTAACAGTTTCAAAACACAAGTCATTAAGTAACAACGTTAACAATACAATAATTAAAGCAAAATAAGACGACCCTGCTCATGAGAGCTTACAATCTACAATGAGGTGGGGGAGATACAAAGTACAGGTGTGTATATACAATGGTGCATTAACAATGATGGTCCAGCCATCTTGAGGGAGTGAGGGATGGATGGAGATAGTGAATGGGCTACACACACACACTTACACATAGAATGACTTTGATTAGTGAATGTGATAGGCCGCTCTGAACAAATGTGTTTTGAGGGCGGGCCTGAAACCATGCAAATTGTGGATAGTCCTAATTTCTTGGGGTAGAGTATTCCAGAGGATTGGCGCAGTGCGGGAGAAGTCTTGGCGTCGGGAGTGGGAGGTACGGATTAGTGCAGAGGTTAGTCGAAAGTCGTTTGCAGAGCGCAGCAGTCGGTTAGGCCGATAGATAGAAATGAGGGAGGAGATGTAGGGGGTGCTGCACTGTGGAGAGCTTTGTAGGTGAGAACAAGTACTTTGAATTGGATCCTATAATGAATGAGCAGCCAGTGTAAGGACTGGCGAAGAGCGGGCGCGTCCAAGTACCGATTAGCCAGATAAATGACCCTGGCTGCTGCATTAAGGATGGACTGGAGAGGGGATAGTCGAGTAATGGGGAGGCCAAGTAATAGAGCGTTGCAGTAGTCCAGGCAGGAGTGGATCAATGCTACAGTGAGGGTTTTTGTTGTTTCCATGGTGAGAAAAGGGCGGACTCTAGAGATGTTCTTTAGGTGTAGGCGGCAAGAATGGGCTAGAGATTGTATATGGGAGGCGAAGGAGAGATTGGTGTCAAACATAACACCCAGACAGCCAGCCTGCTGCCGGGGTGTTATTATGGTGCCGCCCACGGAGAGGGAAATGTCAAATTTAGGGAGGTTAGTAGACGGAGGGAGCAGAAGAAGTTCAGTTTTGGAGAAGTTGAGTTTCAGATAGAGAGCGGACATGATGTTGGAGACTGCGGACAGACAGTCGGTGGCGTTCTGTAGTACAGCGGGGGTAAGGTCGGGGGATGACGTGTATAGTTGTGTGTCATCAGCATAAAGATGGTACTGAAAGCCAAATCTGCTGATGGTCTGTCCAATTGGGGCCGTGTAGAGAGAGAAGAGAAGGGGGCCAAGGACTGAGCCCTGGGGTACCCGACAGCGAGAGGAAGAGGAGATGACGTGGAGCCAGAGAACAAAACACTGAAGGAGCTGTCAGAAAGATAGGAAGAGAACCAGGTGAGAACAGTGTCCTTAATACCTAGTGACTGGAGCCTAGACAGTAGGAGACGGTGGTCAACTGTGTCAAAAACTGCAGAAAGGTCGAGAAGAATGAGCAGAGAGTGGTCACCGTTACGTTTTGCTGTCAGAAGGTCATTGGTCACTTTGATGAGTGCAGTTTCAGTTGAATGTAGGGGTCGGAAGCCGGACTGTGAAGGGTCTAGAAGGGAGTGATTGGAGAGGTAACGGGTAAGGCGGGAGTAGACTATGCGCTCCAAAAGTTTAGAGATGAAGGGGAGATTGGAGATCGGTCTGTAGTTGTTTGTGCAGGAAGGGTCGAGAGTGGGTTTCTTTAGTAATGGAGTAATGATGGAGTGTTTGAAGGAGGATGGGAAAATGCCAGAGGAGAGTGAGAGATTAAAGATTGTAGTTAGGTGAGTTGTGACAACTGGAGAGAGAGACTGGAGGAGATGTGAGGGAATGGGGTCGGTAGTGCATGTAGTCGGGTGAGAAGAAGAGAGGAGTCTGGAGACTTCTTCTTCTGTGATGGGATCAAATGTGGAAAGTGAGCCAGGGGAAATGCAGGGAGGGATGGGAGTCACAGCACTTGGTGGTTGAGAGCAGATTTCCTGATGGATAGTATCTATTTTTTTCTATAAAGTGGGAGGCCAGGTCATCAGCGCAAATGTCTGTGATAGGGGCTTGTGTTTTTGGCCTGAGGAGGGAGTGAAAAGTGTCAAAAAGTTTCTTGGGGTTGTTGGCTAGTGAGGAGATCAGGGTGGTGAAGTAGGTCTGTTTGGTGAGGTGAAGGGCAGCATTATAAGTTCTTAACATGAATTTAAAGTGGATGAAGTCTTCTGGTGTGCGGGTTTTTCTCCAAAGGCGTTCAGCACTTCTAGAGCATCGCTGAAGAAGTTGAGTTTGCAATGTGAGCCAGGGCTGTTTTACTGTGTGTTTGGAAGTTCTGAGGGCGAGCGGTGCTACTTGGTCAAGGGTGCTTCTAAGAGTGTCATTGTAGTGATGAACAGCCAGATTAGGACAAGAAAAAGAGGAGATTGGGGACAGCGATGAGTGTAGGGAGTCTGAAAGTGTCTGAGGGTTAATGGCTTGTAGATTTCTGAATGTGTGGTAGGTAGGAGTCCGCTGGGGTGGTCGAGGATTTGTGAGGGTGAAGGAGAGAATGTTATGGTCAGAGAGTGGGAGCGGTGAGTTATTTAGGTGGGAGATTGAACAGAGGTGGACAAAGACCAGGTCAAGGGTGTTACCATCCTTGTGTGTCTCAGAGGTTGAAAGCTGTGAGAGGCCTAGAGAAGTGTTTAGTGATAGAAGCTGAGATGCAGATGTGGAAGTAGGGCTGTTAATGGGGATGTTGAAGTCTCCAAGGATAAGGGTTGGTTGTTCTGAGGACATGAAGTACGGCAGCCAGGCTGAGAAGTGGTCAACGAACTGGGTGGGCGAGCCTGGGGGCCGATATATGACCGCTACTCTGAGGGAGAGGGGACAGAAGAGCCTGATGGTGTGGACCTCAAAAGATGGGAATGAGAGTGATGGAATTGGGGGGATGACCTGGAAAGTGCATTGTGGGGACAGGAGTATGCCAACTCCACCACCATGTCTGTTTGCGGGTCTTGGGGAATGGGAGAACTGTAAGCCACCATAGGAAATGGCAGCAGGGGAGACCATGTCAGAATCCTGAATCCAGGTTTCAGTGGGGGCCAACAGATGAAGAGAGTTGTTCAGAAAGTAGTTGTGCAGGAAGGATAGCTTGTTGCATGCAGACCGTGGATTCCAGAGGCCACAATTAAAAGAAGGAGATGAGGGAGTGCAAGTAATATTAATATGATTATTATGTTTTCGATATGAGGTAGGGTAGGGATTGAGGTTGGGGGATGGTGGACCAGGGTTGGGGGAGATGTTCCCTGAAATCAGTAGGAGTAGGAAGATAAAGAGCAGGTAGTTGTTGGAGTTGGAAGTAGGGTTTTTCTGTGATGTGTTTGGGCAAGATGGACTGAGGTTTCTCAGGAAGGTGAGGAGTGCATGGGAACTGTACATGGGAGAGGGAAGTATAGAGGAGCTGATGTGTATGAGTCGTGATGGAGGGGGGATGGGGTGGTGAATGTGGATGGCAAGGGAACACAGGAGGATAGAGATAAAGTACATAATTTAAAAAAAAGCAAAGTGTGGGGTACCTGATTCCAGCCCTGACATCTTCTTTAACAGTAGCTACGGACGTGGCATAAGCAGAATGCTGTTGTACTCACATCTTCCACAGTGTCCATCGCACAAGATCAGGATGTCTTCAGAGGGGAAACAATGCAAGAAACTAGTCATTAATTGTTCCGTGGTGATGTCCAGTTATAGGACGTGCGGTGGACACTGCAGGGAGTGAGTGCAACCGCAGCCTCCTGTGATGTCATGTTTGAGACTCCTCTTAGGCTGGTTTCCCACTTGTGTCTGACCGAACTGCATCGGTCAGCGCACGGCCGCCGCTAAACTCCGCCCCGGCCGTGCCTCCTCCCGATCGCTCCACCTATGGGCTCATGACGCTGCATGCAACCTGCGTACCCTATCTTTAGCATTGGGTTCGCAGGCCATACACAGGCCTTGCGCAGCTATGCGTTTGCCGCCGCTTGCGTCCTTTTGATGGTGCTCCGAGCGCACCAAAATGCAACACAGTGCGTTGGGCACAGGTCGGCGCACCATCAAAAGGACACAACGCACCGTGTTGCATTTTGGTGCGCTCGGAGCACCGTCAAAAGGACACAAGCGGCGGCAAACACATAGCTGCGCACGACCTACGTACCCAATGCTAAAGATAGGGTACGCAGGTCGCATGCAGCGTCATGGGCCCATAGGCGGAGCGATCGGGAGGAGGCGCGGCCGGGGGCCGAGCTTAGTGGCGGCCGTGCTCTGACCGACGCAGGTCGGTCAGACGCAAGTGGGAAACTAGCCTTAAACAAAATGTCATAGGAAGTAGAGTAAAAAACACATTTCGAGATTAGATAGGTTGGGAGAAGTGTAGGGTAATGCATGCCTGTGTCAGCAGATATGGGAAACAGGTAAATGGCCCAAGGACTAGACAATGTAGGTGTTTAGTTGTTACCGACTGTGAAAACAATCGGGCTATTGCACTCTTACCTCATGCCAGCAAAATACTAGTGAAGATACTACAAAGGTGGCTACAGCCTTACTTTGACAAAAAGCTGCCAGAAGAACAAGCAGAATTCAGAAAAGTCAGAGAAACAAGAGATGTAATTGATAAAATTAGATTGATAATGAAAAATGCCAAAGAATACAACAAGGAGATCTATTTTTGCTTCATCGACTACAACAAAGTCTTCGACTGTGTTGATCACCAGAAACTTTGGAATACCGCCAGCCTCATTAGGAACCTTCACATCAAACAAGAATCAATAGTCCGAATGTAACAAGGCAACACGGCATGGCCCAAAGTAAAGCGAGGCGTAAGACAAGGATCTATCCTGTCACCATTTAGCTTCAATTTATAGGCAGAAGCTATTTTTAGGAAGACTGGACTTGCCAAGAAAGAAGAAGGAATCAAAATTCTTGGATGAATCATCAATAATCTCAAATACACAGACTATACAACATTCATAGCAATAAGCGAAGATGGAACAAAGAACTTATTATGGAGTTTCAAGATGGAATGCTCAAACATGGGACTGCTACTCAACACAAAGAAGACAAAGATATTGACTACTGCCAGGAAACCACTCTTGAAGCCAAAACAGTGTGAACAGGTGGTCAGTTGGATGTCAGATAATGCTTCCAGTAAGTTTCCCAGCACCACCCTGTCTTCCACACAGTCCAGTCTCAATAGCCAATAGTCTGCATCACATAATACCCTGATTCTCCTTCATCCCACCATAGTGAGTCCCAGGAGTCAAGTGATTTCACACTTGGACACTCGAGGAGCTCTTTACATTTTCATTTATTGATTCTGGATTCTAGATTCACATTTCAAGAGGGACATGAGGAGCTCATATGTAGCGATGCCAAATATTTCAGCAGAAGAAGATGATGGTGGGGAATGGCAATGAGTGTCTCAGGAGGTAGATGATGATGAGACACAGTTGCCAACAAGTTGTTAAGTCAATAAGTCAGGAGGACCAGAGTGCGGAAGTGGAAGACATGTTGGTGAACGATCAACTCACTGACCTAGAAGGTGCCATGCAGACCAAGCACAGCAGCACAGAGTAGGAGAGAGCTGCAGCATCACAACATACAGAAAGAGGCAGTGGGGTGGCTAGAGGGAGAAGGTGGGCAACTGTTTCATGGAGCACCCACACGAGTGAAGTTTCCAGGCCAAGGGTAAGTGTTCCACAGTGCAGATTATAAAAGAATGGTCATTTGCTACCTGTGCCATACCAAGATCAGCAAGGCCCAGATCACCAGCAGCCAAACCACCACCAACATGCTCAGGCACATGTCATCACAGCATCCGATTAGGTGAGCTGAACTCCAGGGCCACAATCAGTGACTGCGGATGACACCACTGCCTCTTCCCCTGTGCCACATGCTTGCCAATCCCCTGTCCATGACACAGACATGGATGCCTCCCGCCCTGCACCTGTCGTTGCACATTCACAAGTGCCATCAGCAATTACATAGAATTCCTTGTCCCAGCGCAGCGTTCAGCTGTCTTTACACCAGGCCTTGGAACGCAAGCGAAAATACCCAGTCACACACACACATGCCCAAACACTAAACGGGCAGATTTCCTGACTGCTTGCCTTGGAAATGTAGCCATTTAGGCTTGCAAACCTGAAGGCTTTCCGCAACTTCATAACCAGCTATCACTATTTTTCCCTCCATGCCATACTCACCTTGCACCAGCATGTGTCTCATAACATCACCCGTGCCCTGAAAACACAGTTACTGGAAAGGTATACTTAACAACCAACAAGTGGATAAGTGCTTGTGACATGCAAAGTTACATTTCCCTGATGGCACACTTGATTAACCTAGTGGAGGCTGAGACAGACTGGGAACACCCTAGGATGGCACACGTGCTACCAACGCTGAGGATTGCAGGCCATAGTTCCATCAGAGTTTCCTCAACATCCTAAAACAGTTCCTGCACCCCCTCCTCCTCCATCTCCGAATTGTGATCTTGGAGCATGTCGTCCATGTCAATCTCAAGATCAAGCTGGAAGAACTGCAGCACTACATTGGTGAAACAGCAACAGGTTCTGCTGAAACGTATTTGTTTAGGTGACAAACAGCCCACTGCCGCAGAGTTGTTGAAAGGTATAAAAGACCAGACAGATCTGTGGCTGTTGCCGTTGAACCTACAACCAGGCATGGTCATGTGTGGTGATGGTGGTGGTGGCTCTGAATATTGGCACGCTCACACATGTACCATGCCTGGCCTGCATGCTCAACTTAGTGGTTCAGCGGTTTCTGAAAACCTACACAGATCTGCTTGAGCTACTTGTGAAGGTACATAGCATGTGAGCCCATTTCTGCAAGTCAAGTTCAGCTGCCGCCGGTCTGGTAGTGCTGCTGCAGTACTTGCAAGTGCCAGCTCACCGACTGGTGTGCAACGTGACCATGTGTTGGAACTCCATATTAGAAATGTTGGCAAGACTTTGTGAGCAGCAGAGGGCAGTAGATGAATACCAGCTATAACATGACATCGGTATTCCGGTCAGCGTCTGCACAAAACAACCGATGAGTGAGCATGGAAGTCTGACATCTGTGAAGTTCTCTATGTGCCTATTCAAATTCTCACTATTAAAAATGTAGCTTTGCATGTGTATCAGATTGATATGGAGGAAAAAAGTACACAATATGACAGTACCCAGCCCAGTCTCATTTCATCTTCTCAGTGGAGACTGAGTGATAATGAAAAGGAGGAGGCTGAGGACTAGGAGGAACAGCTGATGGTTGCCTGTGCTAGAAAGGGTGCTACCTACACCAGCTTCATCTCATCTTTTCAACAAGGAGGAGGATGAGAGGGAGGAGGAGGATGAGGAGATGGAGACTTGTCCTCCTTTGAGGGGACAAGGAAGTCTTGCCTGTTGGGAGACTGGCACACATGACTGACTTTATGTCCTGCTGCCTTTCCTGTGACCCTTGCATTCTACACATTTTGGCAATCACTAATTATTACTAGTTGCTCACCCTTCTTGACCCACACTGCTAGAATAACTTTCCATCTTTCCTTCCTGCAGTGGAGAGGGCTAGTAAAATAGTGCAATACTAGAAGGCCCTAGTCGAACAATTAGTAAAAAAGTTACCATCTGACAACGCTGGCTGCAGAGGTCATAGATCCTTGGGCAACCAAGGATGAGAGACGAGGAAGACAGACACCAGGTCCAATAGAGGCGAGGGAACACTATCAAAGGTATGGGACAGTTTCATTAGACCCTCCAGATGCGCAGAGTGGAGTCTGAATAGGAGAGAAAAGTTTTTGAAGACATTTTATTATTATTCTGTCTGATGGTTTTATCTGCTAAGATAGCAGGCTAGGTGTGAACTGGTGTGAAGGAATAGAACTTAAGGTGGATATAATCCAAACCAACTAGTATTTTTCTTTAGGGCACTGAAGTGAGAGGTGATTTTACTAATAGCTAAATCATTGTTTTCAATTATATGGTGAAAACTTTTCATTTGTCAGTGGCATAGCCTCAGTAGAATTGATTCACTTTTTCCTAGAATTTAAACCCTTATTGAGTAAGCATGAAAGAAGAAGTCTCACTGTGCCTCATGTCGTAAAATGTGGAGACATGAGTACTAGGTAAGATGGCTATTAGTGTTGAGCGATACTTTCCGATATCCAAAAATATCGGATCGGAATGGTATCGCCGATATCACTAAAATATCGGCGATACCCGATAACGATACCGGAAGTCCCATGTAAGTCTATGGGAACAAAATATCGCAACTAAAAAAACCCTTTCTTTCGTTGTAAACACAAAATATACACACATAGAATACATATATATATATATACATGTCATTGTGACATATATATATACATATATGTATAGTTTATACACTTCTACATAGTAAAATAGCCTCTGATTCAATTGCCGGGTAAAGCCGGCTTCTGTGAAAAGACAGAAGCACCCGACATGAAATGACACTTGGTGTACATAGGGTTAACCATGTGTAAGGTTCTGTATACATGTTCCTGAAACTCAGTTTGTTCGTCAGCCATTTTACTTTCTGTCTTGCTGCAGCTATCTTGCCCTCAGTCAATATGGAGTTTCCAGCTTGCATGTTCCCGCCCTGATTCTTTCCTTTTGCTTCTTAAGCAGCCACAGCTGAGCAATCAGTGCTTCAGAATCTAGCCTGCAGTGAACCTGTGATCTGACTCCTGAAGCCTTGGACCTTGTACTCCAGCTATTCCTACTGAGGAACTCTGAAGCACTTGTGGACTCTGAACCCTGCTCTTTGAAAGACCCACGTTTGCATGGACTTACGGTAACAGAGAAGAAGATCCTGAACCTGTTGTGGAGAGTTATTGCTGAGCTTAGATTACTCTGGCCTGCTGTGTCTCCTGCTTCTGTGTCTGCAAACTGTGTGACTATTTTTGCCAACTTGTATGAGGTAATACAAGACTTTCTATATCAAACCTGTGTCTCCTGTATTTTCATCGTACCCAAGCACAAGACGCTATATGAACTGTACTACACACATTACAAGATTCTGAAGCAAAACGTTAGTGTCTGCTGGGTCTGGAAAGGCTGTGTCTGCTGTAACTGTGGATATAGGATGTCCGGTTGTACTTTCTGTGATGACAGTGGTTGTGACTTCTCACAACCATTCCAGGTGAGCAATTCCCTTAAGTTTTTTTTTTCTACAGTGTTACCACAGGTAAACACTATTGTTTTTTTTTTCTTTCTTTTCTCTTTTTTGTCTGCTGTAACTCTGGATATCAGATGTCTGGTTGAACTTTCTGTGATGATAGTGGTTGTGACTTCTCACAACCATTCCAGGTGAGCAGTTCCCTTAATTTTTTTTTCTCTCTGCAGTGTTACCACAGGTAAACACTATTGTTTTTTTTTTTTTCCTCTCCTCTTCTTCCAGTAATCCTGTCTTAAAAGATCTGGAAAATGGAGGCCCGCATAAAGGAACTTTGCGGAGTGACTGATAATATCCTTGCAGATTTGCAGAATATAAAGACCCGTTTTACAAACCTACAGGACCTCAATAATCACAATTTGCAAGTGGTTGGACAGACTACCCAGGATTTGCTAGCCAGGATTGAGGTTCTAGAGGGGCGAGTCCAGGCTCCTGCCGTAGCCCCGAGTTCTGGGATTCCCAAGTTGCCCCCTTTTCGTTTTGGCGGTGAACGTGAGAAATTCAGGGGATTTATTAATCAATGCAATCTTTTTTTTTCTGCACATGCTTCACAATTTCCCACTGAACGATCTAAGGTGCTTACTATAATTATGTTGCTTACCAACAAGGCTTTGATGTGGGCAAACCCTCTGATTGAGACTGAGGATGAATGTTTGGATCATCTTGATGCTTTCATTTCAGCCATGGGGCAGGTGTTTGATGACCCCAATCGAGGTGCAACAGCTGAAGCAGCCATGTTAGCTTTGCGCCAAGGTAAGCACTCGGTAGCTGAATATGCCTTGGATTTCAGGAGATGGGCCCTTGATACCACCTGGGACAGTTCCGCCAAGAAATCTATTTTTCGAAAGGGTTATCCCCACTGATTAAGGATGAACTTGCTTGTGCCGACCCTCCCACTGCGTTAGGTGACTTTATTAACTACTGCATCCGTATTGATACTCGTCTGACTGAAAGCAGGCAAGAGAGATGGTTCGAAAGCAATCGCACTAACCTTTTCCTACCTTCCTCTCCAGCTAGGGAACCTTTGAGTAGGATTACACGGGAACCTGAACCCATGCAGGTAGACTCTTTACAACGACGGGTTAGTGATGCACGCAAGGAACATCGTTTTAAGGAGAATCTATGTTTCTATTGTGGTAAGTCAGGGCACTTCATTATAGACTGCCCCAGCCGTTCTCGTAAGACTACTGCAGCACTCATTCACTGTGAGTGTTGCGAGAGGGGATCTGTCAGGTCCGAGCCTCAAGCTCCAGAGAGATCTGCAGCAACAGATCTTGATTTCTCGGACTTAAACTCCGTTACCTCTGAGGACGTTGACTGTGTAAACGCTGCCATTTTTCAAGTTTCCTCAGCGGTGTCCCAGCTGAGTTGTAAGAAAAACAATTCTCATTGCTTTCTTTCCATCAAACTCTGGGTTGACTCAGCTTGGGTGTCTAGCTCTGCTATGATCGACTCAGGGGCAAGTGGAAATTTTATGGATGTCTCCTTTGCTTTGAAACAGGGGATACGTTCAGTGAAGAAGGCTACTCCAGTACAGATGGAAACTGTGGATGGCTCCCTGCTGACCTCTGGACCAGTGGATCAGGAAACAGAGCCTTTGAAGGTTCTTATGGGTAAAGATCATCAAGAGAAACTGTCCTTTATGCTTATCTCTTCTCCCCACTTTCCCATTATTCTAGGGCTACCATGGCTGCAGGCTCAGAATCCTACCATTAACTGGGAGACCAAGGAATTACACTTTCCAGAGAAACAGATGAGTCCAAAAGTTTCAGCTTGCTCTGTTCCTAAAGGAACCATGTCAGTCCCTGAACTACCAGCTGTATACCAGGACTATGTGGATTTATGTGACAAGAAGTACACTGACCAGCTTCCTCCTCACCGTCCATATGATTGTCCAATTGAATTATTGCCTGGAGCAGAGACACCTTTTGGTAAGATCTACCCCCTGGCGGGGCCCGAGCTAAAGGCTTTAAAGGATTACATAGACGAAAATCTAGCCAAGGGCTTCATACGCCCCTCTTCATCTCCTGCACGTGCACCCATCTTCTTTGTAAAGAAGAAAGATGGATCTCTGAGACCCTGCGTAGACTATAGGGAACTCAATAAGGTTACTATTAGAAACCGTTATCCATTGCCTTTAATCCCTGAGTTATTGGAGAGAGTGCGACATGCCAAAATTTTTTCTAAACTAGATCTTCGTGGGGCCTATAACTTAGTCCGTATTAGACCTGGGGATGAATGGAAGACTGCATTCAGGTCACGCTATGGACACTTTGAATATCTAGTTATGCCTTTTGGTCTGAGTACCGCCCCAGCCACTTTCCAACACTTGGTGAATGACATCTTCAGGGATCTCCTAGATACATTCGTGGTGATTTATTTGGATGATATTCTAATTTTTTCTAACTCCACAGAGGAACATCATGGACATGTGAGAATGGTCTTGGAACGTCTAAGACAAAATCATCTTTACATCAAACTTGAAAAGTGTGAATTCCATAGGACCGAAATTCAATTTCTGGGGTATGTACTGTCTACACAAGGAATTAGTATGGATGGAAGCAAAACCCAAGCCATCAACGATTGGCCAAGTCCTAGAAATGTGAAGGAGGTACAGCGCTTCATCGGGTTTGCCAACTTCTATAGACGTTTCATTAGAAATTTCTCTGAGGTAGTGTCACCTATCACCCAACTTACCCGGAAAGAGTCTAGGTTCTCCTGGACTCCCCAAGCCCAGGAAGCATTTTCCCGTCTAAAAGATAAATTTACCACTGCACCTATCCTAGTACATCCCAACCCCGAGCTTGCCTTCAAAATAGAGGTGGATGCTTCAGGCTGTGCCGTTGGAGCTATACTCTCTCAGAGAACAGGTGAGAAGAATGTCTTGCATCCCTGTGCCTTCTTTTCCCAGCAGTTGTCTTCGGCTGAGAGGAACTACGATGTGGGCAATAGAGAGTTGTTGGCCATTATTGCCGCCTTCAAAGAATGGAGACACCTTCTTCAGGGAGCTGCACAGCAAATAGTCGTCCTGACAGACCATCGTAACCTTGAATTTATCAGGTCGGCTAAGTGCCTGACTCCTCGCCAGGCTCGCTGGAATCTTTTCTTAAACCAATTTAATTTTATCATTTCTTATAGACCAGGATCGCGCAATGGAAAGGCTGATGCACTCTCTAGGATTTACTCAGCAGAGACACGTCCAATTACTCCTCCTAAGACTATTCTTCCTGACTCTAGATTCCTAGGAGTGATTCATAATCAAGACCTACTTAAGGACATCAAGGAAGCATACCATGCGGATTCCTTTTTGGCACAACCCCCAAAGGACGTAAGTCTTGTCTTTAAGAATGGTGTGTGGATTCAGGGACAACGCCTGTATATTCCTGAAACAGTCAGATTGAGAGTATTGCAACTCATTCACGACTCCAAGATAGCTGGGCATAGAGGAATTCTAAAGACACAGGAATTTCTTTCTCGTTTCTTTTGGTGGCCCACTTGCAGGAAGGATGTTTTAAACTATGTCACTTCATGTGAAGTCTGTGCAAGATGCAAAACACCTCGCTCCTCACCAACTGGTCTGTTACAGCCTCTTCCCACCCCGTCCCGCCCATGGGGATCCATTTCTATGGACTTCATTGTGGAGTTACCAACCTCTCAAGGGAAGAACACCATTCTAGTGGTGGTTGACCGTCTAACAAAGGCAGCTCATTTTATCCCTTGTGTCGGCTTACCCACTGCAAAACAGACATCAGATTTGATGATTAAAGATGTGTTTCGCTTACATGGAGTACCGGATGAGGTTATTTCGGATCGAGGGTGCAATTCACTTCTAGGTTTTGGCAAAATTTCTGTGCAGCATTGGACATTAAAGTAAACCTTTCTTCTGCTTTTCATCCCCAGACTAATGGACAGACCGAACGAACCAATCAAACCCTGGAGCAGTATCTCCGCTGCTTTATTTGCCATCTACAGGATGATTGGGTGGATCTACTTCCATTAGCTGAATTCTCTTATAACAACTCTCAGAGTGCCTCCACTAAGCAGTCTCCTTTTTACTCTAATCTAGGTTATCATCCTAACATTCTACCACAGTTTCCCATAGAAACGCCTTTACCAGCAGTGGCCGAAAGAATCACGTCTTTACAGAAGAATATGGATCTTCTAAAGGAGAATCTGGAATCGGCTCAGGAAAGGTACAAGAAAGCAGCAGATAAATTTCGTAAACCTGCACCAGCTTTCAAGGTAGGAGACTTGGTCTGGCTGTCAACCAGAAATCTTAAGTTAAGGATTCCATCGTCTAAGTTGGGACATAAGTACATTGGACCCTATAAAATCAGTAAAATTATAAGTGCCGTTGCTTGTCTTCTTCAACTGCCAAGAACTATGAGAATCCACCCTGTCTTTCATGTATCCCTACTAAAGGCTGCGACACCCAATACGTTTCCTGGACGTTCTTCTCCTTGCCCTGACCCAGTGCTAGTCGATGGTCAGGAAGAATTTGTGGTGGAAAGGATTTTAGATTCCAGGTTGTATAGAAATCAGTTACAATATCTGATTAAATGGCAGGGCTACCCAGTGGAGGACAACTCATGGGAACCGGTCAATAACGTTAATGCTCCTCGCTTGCTCCGTCAGTTTCATCAGAGGTACCCACACAAGCCTGGTCTGAGGTCATCCGGAGGTTGTCCCTAAGGGGGGAGTAATGTAAGGTTCTGTATACATGTTCCTGAAACTCAGTTTGTTCGTCAGCCATTTTACTTTCTGTCTTGCTGCAGCTATCTTGCCCTCAGTCAATATGGAGTTTCCAGCTTGCATGTTCCCGCCCTGATTCTTTCCTTTTGCTTCTTAAGCAGCCACAGCTGAGCAATCAGTGCTTCAGAATCTAGCCTGCAGTGAACCTGTGATCTGACTCCTGATGTAAGGTTCTATGTATATATTCCTGAAACTCAGTTTGTTCGTCAGCCATTTTACTTTCTGTCTTGCTGCAGCTATCTTGCCCTCAGTCAAAATGGAGTTTCCAGCTTGCATGTTCCCGCCCTGATTCTCTCCTTTGCTTCTTAAGCAGCCACAGCTGAGCAATCAGTGCTTCAGAATCTAGCCTGCAGTGAACCTGTGACTTGACTCCTGTAAGCCTTGGACCTTGTACTCCAGCTATTCCTACTGAGGAACTCTGAAGCACTTGTGGACTCTGAACCCTGCTCTTTGAAAGACCCACGTTTGCATGGACTTACGGTAACAGAGAAGAAGATCCTGAATCTGTATTGGAGAGTGATTGCTGAGCTTGGATTACTCTGGCCTGCTGTGTCTCCTGTTTCTGTGTCTGCAAACTGTGTGACTATTTCTGCCAACTTGTATGAAGTAATACAGGACTTTTCTATATCAAACCTGTGACTCCTGTGTTTTCATCGCACCCAAGCACAAGACGCTATAGGAACTGTACTACATACATTACAAGATTCTGAAGCCAAAACGTTAGTGTCTGTTGGGTCTGGAAGGCTGTGTCTGCTGTACTGTGGATATCAGACGTCCGGTTGTACTTTCTGTGATGACAGTGGTTGTGACTTCTCACAACCATTCCAGTAATCCTGTCTTAAAAGATCTGGAAAATGGAGGCCCGCATAAAGGAACTTTGCGGAGTGACTGATAATATCCTTGCAGATTTGCAGAATATAAAGACCCGTTTTACAAATCTACAGGACCTCAATAATCACAATTTGCAAGTGGTTGGACAGACTACCCAGGATTTGCGAGCCAGGATTGAGGTTCTAGAGGGGCGAGTCCAGGCTCCTGCCGTAGCCCCGAGTGCTGGGATTCCCAAGTTGCCCCCTTTTCGTTTTGGCGGTGAACGTGAGAAATTCAGGGATTTATTAATCAATGCAATTTTTTTTTTTCTGCACATGCTTCACAATTTCCCACTGAACGATCTAAGGTGCTTACTATAATTATGTTGCTTACCAACAAGGCTTTAATGTGGGCAAACCCTCTGATTGAGACTGAGGATGATTGTTTGAATCACCTTGATGATTTTATTTCAGCCATGGGGCAGGTGTTTGATGACCCCAATCGAGGTGCAACAGCTGAAGCAGCCATGTTAGCTTTGCGCCAAGGTAAGCACTCGGTAGCTGAATATGCCTTGGATTTCAGGAGATGGGCCCTTGATACCACCTGGGACAGTTCCGCCAAAAAATCTATTTTTCGAAAGGGGTTATCTCCACTGATTAAGGATGAACTTGCTCGTGCCGACCCTCCCACTGCGTTAGGTGACTTTATTAACTACTGCATCCGTATTGATACTCGTCTGACTGAACGCAGGCAAGAGAGATGGTTCGAAAGCAATCGCACTAACCTTTTCCTACTTTCCTCTCCAGCTAAGGAACCTTTGAGTAGGATTACACGGGAACCTGAACCTGAACCCATGCAGGTAGACTCTTTACAACGACGGGTTAGTGATGCACGCAAGGAACATCGTTTTAAGGAGAATCTATGTTTCTATTGTGGTAAGTCAGGGCACTTCATTATAAACTGCCCCAGCCGTTCTCGTAAGACTACTGCAGCACTCATTCATTGTGAGTGTTGCGAGAGGGGATCTGTCAGGTCCGAGCCTCAGGCTCCAGAGAGATCTGCAGCAACAGATCTTGATTTCTCGGACTTAAACTCCGTTACCTCTGAGGATGTTGACTGTGTAAACGCTGCCATTTTTCAAGTTTCCTCAGCGGTGTCCCAGCTGAGTTGTAAGAAAAACAATTCTCATTGCTTTCTTTCCATCAAACTCTGGGTTGACTCAGCTTGGGTGTCTAGCTCTGCTATGATCGACTCAGGGGCAAGTGGAAATTTTATGGATGTCTCCTTTGCTCTGAAACAGGGAATACGTTCAGTGAAGAAGGCTACTCCAGTACAGATGGAAACTGTGGATGGCTCCCTGCTGACCTCTGGACCAGTGGATCAGGAAACAGAGCCTTTGAGGGTTCTTATGGGTAAAGATCATCAAGAGAAACTGTCCTTTATGCTTATCTCTTCTCCCCACTTTCCCATTATTCTAGGGCTACCATGGCTGCAGGCTCAGAATCCTACCATTAACTGGGAGACCAAGGAATTACACTTTCCAGAGAAACAGATGAGTCCAAAAGTTTCAGCTTGCTCTGTTCCTAAAGGAATCATGTCAGTCCCTGAACTACCAGCTGTATACCAGGACTATGTGGATTTATGTGACAAGAAGAACGCTGACCAGCTTCCTCCTCACCGTCCATATGATTGTCCAATTGAATTATTGCCTGGAGCAGAGATACCTTTTGGTAAGATCTACCCCCTGGCGGGGCCCGAGCTAAAGGCTTTAAAGGATTACATAGATGAAAATCTAGCCAAGGGCTTCATACGCCCCTCTTCATCTCCTGCAGGTGCACCCATCTTCTTTGTAAAGAAGAAAGATGGATCTCTGAGACCATGCGTAGACTATAGGGAACTCAATAAGGTTACTATTAGAAACCGTTATCCATTGCCTTTAATCCCTGAGTTATTGGAGAGAGTGCGACATGCCAAAATTTTTTCTAAACTAAATCTTCGTGGGGCCTATAACTTAGTCCGTATTAGACCTGGGGATGAATGGAAGACTGCATTCAGGTCACGCTATGGACACTTTGAATATCTAGTTATGCCTTTTGGTCTGAGTACCGCCCCAGCCACTTTCCAACACTTGGTGAATGACATCTTCAGGGATCTCCTAGATACATTCGTGGTAATTTATTTGGATGATATTCTAATTTTTTCTAACTCCACAGAGGAACATCATGGACATGTGAGAATGGTCTTGGAACGTCTAAGACAAAATCATCTTTACATCAAACTTGAAAAGTGTGAATTCCATAGGACCGAAATTCAATTTCTGGGGTATGTACTGTCTACACAAGGAAATAGTATGGATGGAAGCAAAACCCAAGCCATCAAGGATTGGCCAAGTCCTAGAAATGTGAAGGAGGTACAGCGCTTCATCGGTTTGCCAATTTCTATAGACGTTTCATTAGAAATTTCTCTGAGGTAGTGTCACCTATCACTCAACTTACCCGGAAAGAGTCTAGGTTCTCCTGGACTCCCCAAGCCCAGGAAGCATTTTCCCGTCTAAAAGATAAATTTACCACTGCACCTATCCTAGTACATCCCAACCCCGAGCTTGCCTTCATAATAGAGGTGGATGCTTCAGACTGTGCCGTTGGAGCTATACTCTCTCAGAGAACAGGTGAGAAGAATGTCTTGCATCCCTGTGCCTTCTTTTCCCAGCAGTTGTCTTCGGCTGAGAGGAACTACGATGTGGGCAATAGAGAGTTGTTGGCCATTATTGCCGCCTTCAAAGAATGGAGACACCTTCTTCAGGGAGCTGCACAGCAAATAGTCGTCCTGACAGACCATCGTAACCTTGAGTTTATCAGGTCGGCTAAGTGCCTGACTCCTCGCCAGGCTCGCTGGAATCTTTTCTTAAACCAATTTAATTTTATCATCTCTTATAGACCAGGATCGCGCAATGGAAAGGCTGATGCACTCTCTAGGATTTACTCAGCAGAGACACGTCCAATTACTCCTCCTAAGACTATTCTTCCTGACTCTAGATTCCTAGGAGTAATTCATAATCAAGACCTACTTAAGGACATCAAGGAAGCATACCATGCGGATTCCTTTTTGGCACAACCCCCAAGGGACGTAAGTCTTGTCTTTAAGAATGGTGTGTGGATTCAGGGACAACGTCTGTATATTCCTGAAACAGTCAGATTAAGAGTATTGCAACTCATTCACGATTCCAAGATAGCTGGGCATAGAGGAATTCTAAAGACACAGGAATTTCTTTCTCGTTTCTTTTGGTGGCCCACTTGCAGGAAGGATGTTTTGAATTATGTCACTTCATGTGAGGTCTGTGCAAGATGCAAAACACCTCGCTCCTCACCAACTGGTCTGTTACAGCCTCTTCCCACCCCGTCCCGCCCGTGGGGATCCATTTCTATGGACTTCATTGTGGAGTTACCAACCTCTCAGGGGAAGAACACCATTCTAGTGGTGGTTGACCGTCTAACAAAGGCAGCTCATTTTATCCCTTGTGTCGGCTTACCCACTGCAAAACAGACATCAGATTTGATGATTAAAGATGTGTTTCGCTTACATGGAGTACCGGATGAGGTTATTTCGGATCGAGGGTGCAATTCACTTCTAGGTTTTGGCAAAATTTCTGTGCAGCATTGGACATTAAAGTAAACCTTTCTTCTGCTTTTCATCCCCAGACTAATGGACAGACCGAACGAACCAATCAAACCCTGGAGCAGTATCTCCGCTGCTTTATCTGCCACCTACAGGATGATTGGGTGGATCTACTTCCATTAGCTGAGTTCTCGTATAACAACTCTCAGAGTGCCTCCACTAAACAGTCTCCTTTTTACTCTAATCTAGGTTATCATCCTAACATTCTACCACGATTTCCCATAGAAACGCCTTTACCAGCAGTGGCTGAAAGAATCACGTCTTTACAGAAGAATATGGATCTTCTAAAGGAAAATCTGGAATCGGCTCAAGAAAGGTACAAGAAAGCAGCAGATAAATTTTGTAAACCTGCATCAGCTTTCAAGGTAGGAGACTTGGTCTGGCTGTCAACCAGAAATCTTAAGTTAAGGATTCCATCGTCTAAGTTGGGACATAAGTACATTGGACCCTATAAAATCAGTAAAATTATAAGTGCCGTTGCTTGTCGTCTTCAACTGCCCAGAACTATGAGAATCCACCCTGTCTTTCATGTATCCCTACTAAAGGCTGCGACACCCAATACGTTTCCTGGACGTTTCTCTCCTTGCCCTGACCCAGTGCTAGTCGATGGTCAGGAAGAATTTGTGGTGGAAAGGATTTTAGATTCCAGGTTGTATAGAAATCAGTTACAATATCTGATTAAATGGCAGGGCTACCCAGTGGAGGACAACTCATGGGAACCGGTCAATAACGTTAATGCTCCTCGCTTGCTCCGTCAGTTTCATCAGAGGTACCCACACAAGCCTGGTCTGAGGTCATCCGGAGGTTGTCCTTAAGGGGGGAGTAATGTAAGGTTCTATGTATATATTCCTGAAACTCAGTTTGTTCGTCAGCCATTTTACTTTCTGTCTTGCTGCAGCTATCTTGCCCTCAGTCAAAATGGAGTTTCCAGCTTGCATGTTCCCGCCCTGATTCTCTCCTTTGCTTCTTAAGCAGCCACAGCTGAGCAATCAGTGCTTCAGAATCTAGCCTGCAGTGAACCTGTGACTTGACTCCTGTAAGCCTTGGACCTTGTACTCCAGCTATTCCTACTGAGGAACTCTGAAGCACTTGTGGACTCTGAACCCTGCTCTTTGAAAGACCCACGTTTGCATGGACTTACGGTAACAGAGAAGAAGATCCTGAATCTGTATTGGAGAGTGATTGCTGAGCTTGGATTACTCTGGCCTGCTGTGTCTCCTGTTTCTGTGTCTGCAAACTGTGTGACTATTTCTGCCAACTTGTATGAAGTAATACAGGACTTTTCTATATCAAACCTGTGACTCCTGTGTTTTCATCGCACCCAAGCACAAGACGCTATAGGAACTGTACTACATACATTACACCTGAAGCCTTGGACCTTGTACTCCAGCTACTCCTACTGAGGAACTCTGAAGCACTTGTGGACTCTGAACCCTGCTCTTTGAAAGACCCACGTTTGCATGGACTTACGGTAACAGAGAAGAAGATCCTGAACCTGTTGTGGAGAGTTATTGCTGAGCTTAGATTACTCTGGCCTGCTGTGTCTCCTGCTTCTGTGTCTGCAAACTGTGTGACTATTTTTGCCAACTTGTATGAGGTAATACAAGACTTTCTATATCAAACCTGTGTCTCCTGTATTTTCATCGTACCCAAGCACAAGACGCTATATGAACTGTACTACACACATTACACCATGTCTTTTCATGTCGTTTGCTATCTGATTTGCACAAACAATTACATCAGTCTATGTGTGCAAAATTTCACACCTGTAGGGGTTAATTAAAGTTGTAAATTCGTTGTAAAAAAAACAGACTTTTTTGCTATGAATTTACACCTTTAATTAACCCCTACAGGTGTGAAATTTTGCACACATAGACTGATGTAATTGTTTGTGCAAATCAGATAGCAAAGGACATGGTTAACCCTATGTACACCAAGTGTCATTTCATGTAGGGTTCTGCATTTTCACAAAAGCCGGCAATTGAATTAGCGGCTATTATACTATGTAGAAGTGTATGAACTATAAATATAAATATATATATATATGTGTCACAAATTCAATGACATGTATATGTATATATATGAGGTGTAAAATTGTTTAAAAAAAATGCGTGGGCTCCCGCCCTATTTTCGCAACCAGACAGACAAAGCCAGCGAATGGGGGCAGATAATAATAGCCCAGAGAGGGACCATTATTTTTGCCCCCCCCCCTGGCTACTAACATCTGTCCCCAGACACCCCAGAAAAGACAAATCTATAATTAGATTCGCCCTTTCTGGCACTTTGCCCGTCTATTCCCATTGCCCTGTAGCGGTGGGTTAATATGGGGTTAAAGCCACCTTGCAATTGAAAGGTGACCTTAAGCCAGGTTAATAATTGAGAGCTGTCAATTAGACAACTATCAATTATTAATCCTATTGCATGAAATAAAAATAAAACACACACACTTTAATTAAAAATCATTTTAATGAAATAAAGACACATGTTTTTGACCATCTTTTATTTGACTGCAAAAACCATTTCCTGTAATAAAAATAAAATAAAAAAGCTAAATTATTCTTACCTATCCCATGCACAGTGAGGTCCCACGGTGTAATCCTTCAGAAAGGGTTAATGTTTACTGCAGGGACCGCAGCTAATGCTGCAGCCTCACAGTAAACCCCCAAATGAATGAGTTCCTCTCCTGGCTGACAGGAGAGGAAGTGGAAAGCTTAATTGATTGCTTTCCACTTTCACTTCAGGTCAGCCAGGGACACAATCAGTGACGTCAGAGGGAACTGATTAACAAAAATAGGGTTCCCTTCGAAAAAAAAATGGCGTCAGGTCCCCCCTATTTTTGTTAACCAGCCTGATGAAGCAAACTGCTGAGCAGTGGCGTACCGTGAATGAAGCAGACCAAGCAGCTGCTATGGGGCCCGGACAGGTGAGGGGGCCCTCGATGGTCGGGTAGCTGTGCTGACACAGTACTACCAGGGGGTCGGCGGGGGAGGGGGAGCGCAGCTCTTCTATATACTCACCCCTCCTGGTGCGGTCTGTGCAGCCCCTGCTCTTCTCCCACGGTCTCCGACGCCTGTGTTCAGCGGTCAGGTGGTACCGCTCATTACAGTCATGAATACGCACATATTCATGACTTTAATGAGCTGTCCCGCGTGACCGCTGAACACTGGCGGCGGACACCGTGGGAGAAGAGCAGGGGCTGCACAGACCGCGCCGGCGGAAGGGTGAGTATAAGGGATATTTACCTGTCCCGTTCCACCGTTGCTCACGTCCTCTTGCTGCAATGTTCAGGTCAGGGGGCGCGATGACGTCGTTAGTGCGCGCCGTGCCCTCTGCCTGATCATTCACTGCTGGAGGACCCCGAAGACAGCGGCACTCAGCAGTGGAGAGAGGACAGGTAAATATCTCAGGTGCCGGGGCCCTGAGCGAGCGGTGACATCGGCACCTGGTGTCACCCCCTGCTCAGGACACCGGCACCTGGCCCCCAGCGACGAAAGGTGAGTATGTCTTTTTTTTTTTTTGGTTGCAGCAGCTGCGGCAGCATAAGGGCCTATACTATGGAGCATCTATGGGGGCACAATCTATGGGGGCATAATACATTTTTTTGTTTAATGTGTCCCCTCACTGTGCTGGCACTTTACATTTACAATGGCTCTGGGTTTTTTTTTTTTGGGGGGGGGCCCATTCAGACTTTTGCTATGGGGCCCCATGATTTCTATGTACGCCCCTGCTGCTGAGGCATGGTATTTAAGGCTGTTAAGGAGCCAATATCCATGGACCTTGCCAGCAGCGTCGGACTGGAGTACCTTGGGCCCACCAGAGAAAAAATATTCTTGGGGCCCACCATCATACTTCCCAACCTTTGAAGAAGGGAAAGAGGGACAAAGGCTGTGGCATGCTGTGCCTGCTGCAGCAAATTTTAGGCCATGCCACGTTGCACCACAGACTGTCCAGGAGTTGGTGGATGCTTTAGTCCAGGTGTGGGAGGAGATCCCTCAGGAGACCATCCGTCGCGCTCATCAGGAGCATGGCCAGAAGTTGCAGTGAGGTCATACAGCATACCTCCCAAATTTTGAAGACAGGAAAGAGGGTTAAAGGCTGCGGCGCGCGTAGGGCGTCGCTGCAAATTTTAGGCCACGCCCCGACCACACCCATTTAACAGCTAATCACACCCATATCCTGGCCCCAAGCATACCCATTTAGCACTGCTGATCACACTGACTGGTAATGAGGGCACAGTGGCTGGTACTGAGGAAAAGAAAGAAAGAGCAGCGAGAGAGAAAGAACAAACAGAGAAAGAAAGAGAGGAAAGAAAGAAAAGAGAGAGAAAGAAAGAACAGAGAGAAAAAAGAACAGAGAGCGAGAAAGAAAGAACAGAGAGCGAGAAAGACTAGAGAGAGAAAGAAAGACTAGAGAGAGAGCCAGAGGCGTAGTTAGGGTTTTGGTTTAGTGGGGGCGAAACTTCTGAGTGGGCCCCTAATCAGAGAACCTCAGCAAATGACCGCGCTGTTGCCAAAAATAATCTATATATAAAAAGACCAATATGTTATTACCGCCATATGGTCTGTGGTAAATAATACCAGTCCTACAGAACATATAATAGATTACAGCACAGGTACAGATAATGACTTACCGCTGATGTTCTTTCTAATGGAATTGTTCACTTTTCATTTCTTTTCCATCTGGCCCAGACCGACATGACGACTTCTCCAGCCAGGACTCGACTGCAGAGATTACAACAAAGACACATTTCACTTCTCATATTTTTAGCACTGTCTTGGTCACCAATTGGACTATCTCAACCTGCACAAACTCCTCATCCTGCTGATACCCCAATACTGAGCCGCTGCTGCCATATGTGTCCCTATTTCTGCACCTGATACCCCAATACTGAGCCGCTGCTGACATATGTGTCCCTATTACTGCACCTGATACCCCAATACTGAGCCGCTGCTGCCGTATGTGTCCCTATTACTGCACCTGATACCCCAATACTGAGCCGCTGCTGCCGTATGTGTCCCTATTACTGCACGTGATACCCCAATACTGAGCTGCTGCTGCTGCTGCCGTATGTGTCCCTATTACTGCACCTGCTGTGTGGTTCTGTGTGACCTCTAAATTTTAAAGCACCCCTCTAGAATATAGTAATGCCGGGTGCAAGTGCCCTAGAAAACAGTGACCACATTTTGTCCCCTAGACTGTAATAATGCCCTGTGTGCCCCTTTGACAGTCACAGTAACCCGAGTTCCCCTATAACAATAAGTGTCCACTTTACATTTAATAATGTCCCAAGTCTCCCCCTGTACATCTCCCCTATACACAGAATAATGCCCCTCACTGGATATATACTGACCCCTTAATGTCCCCAAACTATTTAATGGGTCCAACACTGTATGATGGCCCCTAGATAGCATCCATACAGCATAATACACCAGATAGTCCTCAATATAGTATAATGCACCCCCATAGGCAGCCTCTATATTATAATAAACCCCCATAGGCAGAGTCTATAATATAATGCACCACCATAGGCAGCCGCTATATTATAATGCACCCCCATAGGCAGCCTCTGTAGTATAATGCATCCCCATAGGGAGTCTCTGTAGTATAATGCACCCCAATATGGAGCCTCTGTAGTATAATGCAGCCCCCATATACAGCCTCTGTAGTATAATGGACCCCCCATATACAGCCTCTGTAGTATAATGCACCCCATTAAAAAAAAAAAAAAACAATACTCACCTCCCGGCTCCTGTGCTGCTCACTGTTCTCCCTCTCAGCGTCTGACAGCGGGCGCCGGCAGGTGATGTCATCGCGCCCGCTGTCAGACGCTGAGAGGGGGATTATGGGAGAGGAGCGCTCGCTCCTTCTCTCTCTATGCGGTCAGCTGTATCGGCTGGATGCCGATACAGCTGACCCTCCGATGACGGGTGGGGGGCCCACTGCTGGCACCGGGCCCCCCCAACGCCTGTTCAGGCCCCATAGCTTCTGGGCGGCAGAGCAGGAAGATCGATTCTCCCTGCTCTGCCGCAGAATGTAACTGTATCGGCATGCTGTGCACGCCGATACAGTTACTGCAGCGTAGCTCCGGGTGGGCCCCTCAGAGCGCGGGGCCCGGGGCCACCGCCCCCTCTGCCCCGCGACCTATCCTTTCAAATCAGGGCCCACCACGCAGGAGCTGGGGCCCACCGGAGGTTTCTCCGGTGGCTCAGTCCGACCCTGCTTGCCAGCCTGATAATACCAGGCCACAGCAGTCTGCTTATCTTTGCTGGTTAACAAAAATAGGGGATCCCGTCGAAAAAATTTGGCGTGGGGTCCCCCCTATTTTTGTTAACCAGCCAGATGAAGCAGACTGCTGAGGCCTGGTTTTTCAGGCTGGTAAGGAGCCAAGATCCATGGACCTTGCCAGCCTGATAATACCAGGCCACAGCAGTCTGCATATCTTAGCTGGTTAACAAAAATAGGGGATCCCTCGAAAAAAAATTGGCGTGGGGTCCCCCCTATTTTTGTTAACCAGCCAGATGAAGCAGACTGCTGAGGCCTGGTTTTTCAGGCTGGTAAGGAGCCAAGATCCATGGACCTTGCCAGCCTGATAATACCAGGCCACAGCAGTCTGCATATCTTGGCTGGTTAACAAAATAGGGGATCTCCTCGAAAAAAAATTGGCGTGGGGTCCCCCCTATTTTTGTTAACCAGCCAGATGAAGCAGACTGCTGAGGCCTGTTTTTTCAGGCTGGTAAGGATCCAATATCCATGGACCTTGCCAGCCTGATAATACCAGGCCACAGCAGTCTGCTTAGCTTGGCTGGTTAACAAAAATAGGGGATCCCCTCGAAAAAAAAACGGCGTAGGGGTCCCCCTATTTTTGTTAACCAGCCAAGTAAAATGCAGACTGCTGCGGCCTGGTATTAAAAGACTGTCAAGGCCCATGGATTTTGGCCCTCAACAGCCTGATAATACCAGGCTACAGCAGCCCCACATTTGGCGCATCAAAAGATGTGCCAATTGTGGCACTTTACCCGGCTCTTCCCACTGCCCTGTAGCGGTGGCAAGTGGGGTAATAAGGGGTTAATGTCACCGTTGATTGCACGGTGACAATAAGCCCGGTTAATAATGGATAGGCGTCAATAAGACACCGATCCATTATTAATCCCAAAGTTTTTAAATGTATAAAAAAAAGACAAAGCAAGAAAAAAGTCTTTTAATGAAATAAAAGAGACAACACAGTTTTCATTTCTTTTATTATACTCTCATTCCTGCGACGCCATCGATCTCCTGTAAAAAAAGGAAAAAAACAAACCAACAGTATACCACCTGTCCGACGCAGTCCATAGTAACGAATGTCCCACGACGATCCAGCTCTGCTACATCGCAATGACAGGCAGAGCCTGTCATCGCGACGCAGCACAGCTGATTACCTGCTTCCCCGGCGGTGACGTCATCGGACTGACTGCTTTACGGCCGGGATTACCCAGCAGTCACTGCAGTTATCACGAGAAACTGCATGTGACCGCCGGGGAAAGATGATGGCGGCCATCAAGCAGTCCAGGCCGTGACCGCCGGAGATCTTCTGCCAGGTAAGTGCCGCTGACTCCTAACAGACCCGACCGACGGACACTGACAGTGACAGTGACAATTCCAATTCCGGTATCCGATAAGACGACAATATCGGAACTCGGAATCGAAAGTCCGATACAGCTAATATCGGCCGATACCCGATATTTGCAGTATCGTATCGCTCAACACTAATGGCTATGTATGACTATGTCTACATATAATCTGGAAAAACAGAGACATTGTCACTCAGAGGATACTTTTTGAATAAACACCAATTCTAGGAGGATAGTTATTTGCTTCTTACTATAGACAAAATTAATTGGCAGAATCAGAAAATATAGCCAAATGTTTCAGTTGTTTGTTTATCTCACTATTGCCAACTTGGATACTTGCACATCTGAGGTTTTTATTCAACATTTCCTAATTTCTGTGATGTATTCATCTTGTGGGCGTAATGAGGAGCAAGACAAGATCGGCACACATCTCGAAAAAAAGTTTGAAGTAACCTTGAATTTCTCTGTGAGCTTGCAGTACTAAGTACTTAGTACTAGTGGCAGTATTAAGCTGCCACTAGTTCTTCTGCAATAAACTCAAGTATAGTACACTACATTTTGGCTGTATTTTATTTTACTAGAAATACAATTTAACTATGAAATGTAAGTTTTTGTTTGAAAGTGGAATTTTCTTTTAATGTTATGTGTGAAGCTTTTTTTTTGTTCCTCTTTCCAGGAATGACAAATCATATATACATTTAGGCTATGTGCACACGTTGCGTTTTTAAGCATTTTTGCAGCGTTTTTAAGCGGCGTAA
This sequence comes from Oophaga sylvatica, assembly GCA_033576555.1. Classification (NCBI taxonomy): domain Eukaryota; kingdom Metazoa; phylum Chordata; class Amphibia; order Anura; family Dendrobatidae; genus Oophaga; species Oophaga sylvatica. The sequence goes on along the minus strand of JARQOD010000005.1, from coordinate 210,256,106 downwards.
TTGTTTAAAAAATGGGTACAAAACGCATCCCATGCAATCCTATGGGATTACGCATTGCTGTGCACATGCTGCGTACTTTTGCGGAGCGTAATCACTTCGCGTAAAAATAAGCAGCATGTCCATTCTTTTGGCGTAATCGCCGCGATTACGCCGCCATAGGATTGAAGTGAAACGCTTACTTTACGCATGAGGCTATGCCCACCTTGCGTGAAGTGAGCGCTTCATGTGCGCTTGGTACCCAGAGTCTGTAGAAGAGGAGACTCTCCTCCAGGCCCTGGGTACAATATTCCTGTCAAAAATAGAATTAAAATAAAAAATATTGATATACTCACCCTCCGTCAGCCCCCTCAGCCTTCCCACTCCTCAGCGAAGTTCCCGCCAAGTTCCGTTCCCAGGGATGCATTGCGAGAATCACCCCACATTGACGTAGCGGTCGCGTGACCGTGACGTAGCAAAGGTCGTTCTCGCAATGCATCCCTGGGAACGGAAGTTGTCTGCAGCGTTGCTGAGGATCGGGAAGACTCTGGGGGCCGACGGAGGGTGAGTATATCAATATTTTTTATTTTTTTATTATTTTTTACATTACTCATTAGTAAACAGTTGGTCACACTTGTCACTATGCGTGACAAGTGTGACCAACCTGTCAATCACTTTTCCAAGCGATGCTACAGATCGCTTGGAAAACTGTTATGTTACGGTAGCTGAGGAGTGCAGGTAAAAAAGGAAATACACCAGAGCAGTTGGAATCCATGAGATTGCAGCACCCTGACCAACCACCACAACTAGAGGCAGCCGTGGAGTGTTCCTACGTTGGTCCTAGACGCCTCGTCACAGCCTGAGAAACTAACTACACCTAAAGATAGAAATAGGAAAGCTATCTGCCCCGGAGCAGAACCCCAAAGATAATAGAAAGCCCCCAAACATGTAATGGCGGTTAGACAAGAGGAAATACTGACACAGAAAGAAAATAGTATGAGCAAACGCTGGGGCCCAAACTATCTAAATAGAAAAGGACAGGAAGGGTACTTAACTGCAATCTCAGAAAACCCTGAAAAACACCAACTCTACTAATTTCAAAATCACCTGAGATCACACGACCTCTACCACCTAAATTAGTTCTCTGGTGTAAGAAAATCAAAACAGCAGCCACTGAAAAAACTGGAAAAAGCAAAAGAACAAAACTCAGTGGCTGAACTAAACTGAGAGGGCAGAAGCCCCCGGAGGGGACCCTGAAGGCCCCCAAAGAAGTGCAGGACAAAAATGCAAAAATATAGCAAAAACACAAAATAAGAAATTGTCTTATCTGATAGCAGGAGATGCAGACACGACACAGCAGGCTACAAGGGAAACTGGAAAGAAGGATTCAGACCAGAACAATTGATCACTGGCAACCCTGATGGGAAAATGACTCCCTTATACAAGACCAATCAGTAACACCTGATTCCCAGTCCTCACAATCCTCACTAGTACCGCTTGTAACCACCAGAGGGAGCCTCTGCTCAGAACTCATCTCAAACCCATTCACAACAGTACCCCCCCTTGAGGAGGGGTCACCGAACCCTCATTTGAGCAACCAGGTCGGTCAGGATGAGTTCTATGATACGCACGGATAAGTCTCCTAGCATGGATGTCCGAAGCAAACACCCAAGAATTGTCTTCCTGACCATAACCTCTCCATTTAACCAAATACTGGAGTTTCCGTCTAGAAAAACGAGAATCCAATATTTTCTCAACCACATACTCCAGATTGCCCTCAACCAAAACAGGGTCAGGAGGCACAGCAGCAGGAACCACTGGCTCAACAAACCTCTTCAACAAGGACTTGTGGAACACGTTATGGATCTTAAATGTCCCTGGAAGAAGCAAACGAAAAGAAACAGGATTAATAATCTCCATGATCTTATAAGGTCCAATGAACCTAGGCTTAAATTTAGGAGATGCTACTCTCATAGGAATATTCTTTGAGGACAACCAGACCAAGTCCCCCACTTTAAACCGAGGACCATCAGTCCTATGCCGGTTAGCAAACCGCTGGGCCTTCTCCTGAGAGAGGGACAGCCTCTCCACTACCTGGTCCCAAATCTGCTGCATACGCTCAACAACAGAGTCAACACCTGGACAGACAGAAGCCTCCGTCTGTCCTGAAGAAAATCGAGGGTGAAACCCAGAATTACAGAAAAACGGAGACATCAAAGTGGCAGAGCTAGCCCTATTATTAAGAGCAAACTCAGCCAAAGGCAAAAAAGAGACCCAGTCATCCTGATCAGCAGACACAAAGCATCTTAGATAAGTCTCCAATGTCTGGTTTGTTCTCTCAGTTTGACCATTGTCTGAGGATGAAATGCCGAGGAGAAAGACAATTGAACACCCAGTTTAGAACAAAAAGTCCTCCAAAATCTGGAAACAAACTGGACTCCTCTGTCAGACACAATGTTCTCAGGAATACCGTGTAAACGAACCACGTGCTGAAGGAACAACGGCACCAATTCAGAGGAGGAAGGCAACTTAGGTAATGGCACAAGATGTATCATTTTGGAAAACCTATCACAAATTACCCAGATGGTGGTCATTCTCTGAGAAACAGGAAGATCGGAAATGAAATCCATAGAGATATGGGTCCATGGTCTCTTGGGCACAGGCAATGGCATCAACAAACCACTAGAGCGAGAGCAAGGCTTGGAGCGAGAGCAAGTCCCGCAGGACTGCACAAATTCCCTGACATCGCGAGACAAGGTAGGCCACCAAAAGGACCGACTAACCAAGTCTCTGGTACCAAAAATTCCGGGATGCCCAGCCAATGCGGAACAATGAATCTCAGACATCACACTCTTTTTCCATTGGTCCGGGACAAACAATTTTCCAACAGGGCAGCGCTCGGGCCTATCCTCCTGACACCCCTCCAGAGCAAGTCTCAAATTGGGCGAGATGGCGGAAAGAACTACACCCTCCTTCAAAATAACAGAGGGATCAGATAGCTCAGGAGAGTCCGCAAGGAAACTCCTCGAGAGGGCATCCGCCTTAACATTCTTAGTGCCAGGAAGAAAGGAAACCACAAAATTAAAACGTGTGAAAAACAAGGCCCACCTGGCCTGTCTAGGATTGAGTCGCTTGGCAGATTCCAGATAGACCAGATTCTTATGGTCCGTAAGGACCACCACCTGATGTTTGGCTCCCTCCAGCCAATGTCTCCACTCTTCAAAAGCCCACTTCATGGCCAATAACTCCCGATTACCCACGTCATAATTACGTTCAGTAGGAGAAAATTTTCGAGAGAAAAAGGCACAAGGGTTACTTTTAGAGGTCTCTGGATCTTTTTGGGACAAAACGGCACCTGCCCCAATTTCAGAGGCATCAACCTCCACCTGAAATGGCAGAGAAACATCAGGCTGCCGTAGAACAGGAGCAGAAGTGAATCTCTGCTTAAGTTCCTGAAACGCAGAGACTGCCTCAGGAGGCCAATTCACCACATCAGAACCCTTTCTGGTCAAATCAGTTAATGGTTTAACAATAACCGAGAAATTACCAATAAATTTACGATAAAAATTGGCAAAACCCAAAAATCTCTGAAGAGCCTTTAATGAAGTAGGTTGGACCCAATCACAGATGGCCTGAACCTTGACCGGGTCCATTTCAATAACAGATGGGGACAAAATGAATCCCAGAAATGAGATCTTCTGTACGCCAAAAAGACACTTTGATCCCTTCACATACAGAGCATTCTCTCTCAAAATCTGGAACACAGTCCGAACATGTTTCACATGAGAGTCCCAGTCATTAGAAAAAATCAAGATATCATCCAAATAAACAATCAGAAACTTGTCCACAAAATCCCTGAAAATGTCATTCATGAAGGACTGGAAGACAGAAGGAGCATTAGTGAGCCCAAAGGGCATCACAAGGTACTCAAAATGCCCTTCAGGGGTGTTAAATGCCGTCTTCCATTCATCCCCGTGCTTAATGCGAATAAGGTTATACGCCCCCCTGAGGTCAAGCTTGGTAAACCAAGTAGCGTTTTTCACCCTGGAAAACAGGTCAGAAATCAAGGGTAACGGGTATTGATATTTCACAGTAATATTGTTCAAGAGACGATAATCAATACACGGCCTTAATGAACCATCTTTTTTGGCCACAAAGAAAAAACCGGCACCTAAGGGTGAAGAGGATGGTCTGATATGACCCTTCTCCAATGATTCCTTGATATAAGACCGCATAGCGTCATGTTCAGGTACAGACAAGTTAAAAAGGCGACCTTTAGGGAATTTACTACCTGGCACTAATTCAATAGCGCAGTCATAGCTCCTATGGGGAGGCAAGGATGCAGATTTACTTTCGCTAAACACATCAGAAAAATCAAACAAAAAGTCAGGAACATCCTCAGCCTGGGGGGAGGCAGAAAAAACAGGAGTGTTGGTATTAACACATTGGCAGCCCCAACTGGTTACAGACACAGATTTCCAATCCAAAACAGGATTATGAGACTGTAACCAAGGGAAACCCAGCACTATAATGTCATGCAGATTATATAGAACCAAAAATTTGCAGCACTCCTGGTGATCAGGTTCAACCCTCATTATCACCTGAGTAGAAAACTGGGGTTTATTCTCAGCCAAAGGGGTAGAATCGATCCCCAGTAAAGGAATAGACTTCTGTAGGGGTATCAAGGGAAATCCACAACGTTTAGCAAAATCATAATCCATCAGGTTAATAGCTGCTCCAGAATCAACGAAAGCCTGAGCAGAAAATGAGGACAGAGAGCATATCAGAGTGACAGTTAATAAAAACTTAGTCTGAACACTACCCAAGACAACTGAGCGTGCAAAATGTCTTCCCCGCTTAGGGCAGACTGAAATAGCATGAGAGGCATCACCACAGTAGAAACATAACCCATTGCGCTTTCGAAACTCATGACGCTGTGCCCCAGACACCACTCCATCACACTGCATGGGCTCAGCAGCTGGCTCACAAGGCAACACCACTCCACGCATACTTCTCCGCTCACGCAAACGTCTGTCAATTTGAATCGCTAATGACATAGAATCATTGAGACCAGAGGGGACAGGGAATCCCACCATAACATCCTTTACATTATCCGACAAACCCTTCCGGAAAAGGGCCGCCAAAGCGTCGTCATTCCACTTGGTCAGGACTGCCCACCTACGGAATCTCTGACAGTATAACTCAGCGTCATCAAGCCCCTGATTTAATGCCAACAAGGCTTTTTCAGCTTGATCAGTGACATTAGGCTCATCGTACAATAACCCCAAGGCCTGAAAAAACGCATCAACATCACTCAAAACAGGATCCCCAGGTATCAGGGAAAAAGCCCAATCCTGAGGATCGCCGCGCAGGAGAGAGATGATAATTTGAACCTGCTGCGCTGCGTTTCCTGAGGACTTAGATTTTAAGGCAAGAAACAATTTACAATTATTTTTGAAATTCTGAAACTTAGCTCGATCCCCTAAAAACAAATCTGGCATGGGGATCCTAGGTTCCACAACAGGCAACCCAGCAAGATAGATAGCAATACTCCAAACCTCAGTGGCAAGCTGATCCACACGGCCAGACAACTGTGCAAACTCCATTGGGAGAAAAGATCCTCCCCAGCACCCAGAGATACAGAGGGAGAAAAAAAAAAAAATGCAACAAACAGAAAAATATCTCTGACAACTTTTCTTCCTTCAAAATATTTTTTCCCTTCTGTGAGTACCATACAATTTTTAGGCCGGTGATACTGTTATGTTACGGTAGCTGAGGAGTGCAGGTAAAAAAGGAAATACACCAGAGCAGTTGGAATCCATGAGATTGCAGCACCCTGACCAACCACCACAACTAGAGGCAGCCGTGGAGCGTTCCTACGTTGGTCCTAGACGCCTCGTCACAGCCTGAGAAACTAACTACACCTAAAGATAGAAATAGGAAAGCTATCTGCCCCGGAGCAGAACCCCAAAGATAATAGAAAGCCCCCAAACATGTAATGGCGGTTAGACAAGAGGAAATACTGACACAGAAAGAAAATAGTATGAGCAAACGCTGGGGCCCAAACTATCTAAATAGAAAAGGACAGGAAGGGTACTTAACTGCAATCTCAGAAAACCCTGAAAAACACCAACTCTACTAATTTCAAAATCACCTGAGATCACACGACCTCTACCACCTAAATTAGTTCTCTGGTGTAAGAAAATCAAAACAGCAGCCACTGAAAAAACTGGAAAAAGCAAAAGAACAAAACTCAGTGGCTGAACTAAACTGAGAGGGCAGAAGCCCCCGGAGGGGACCCTGAAGGCCCCCAAAGAAGTGCAGGACAAAAATGCAAAAATATAGCAAAAACACAAAATAAGAAATTGTCTTATCTGATAGCAGGAGATGCAGACACGACACAGCAGGCTACAAGGGAAACTGGAAAGAAGGATTCAGACCAGAACAATTGATCACCGGCAACCCTGATGGGAAAATGACTCCCTTATACAAGACCAATCAGTAACACCTGATTCCCAGTCCTCACAATCCTCACTAGTACCGCTTGTAACCACCAGAGGGAGCCTCTGCTCAGAACTCATCTCAAACCCATTCACAACAGAAAACGGTAGCATTCTGCAAGCTAAAAACGCTTGCAAAATGCTTGTGCTTTGCGGGAAAACGCATACTAATTACTTATGCGTTTTACCCGTGGCGGGGAGTTGCGCAAATGCTCCGCAAAATTACAGAGCATTTGCGCAGTGTGTGCACATAGCCTAAAGGTACTGCCACACTAAGCAATCCCGCTAGCGATCTCGTTAGCGTTGCATACTAATGAGATCGCTAGCGGGATCGTTTCTATATCGCTAAATGCGGCCACATTTAGCGATATAGTTAACGACGCTATCGCCGTTAGCGATCTTCTTAACGACTTTAGCGGTACAAAAGTACCGCTAAATCGCTAAGAAAAGGTGCCACACAGCGATAAGATACTTACCCAGGGGAGCGCCAGCGATGAAATAGGGTCCGGAACGATTCCAGCGACGAGCGAGATCACAGCAGGAAGCTCGTCGCTGGAAGCTGCCGCACTGAACAATATCGCTAACGGGATCGCTAAATAGTGACGTTTTTTAGCGATCTCGTTAGCGATATTGTTTAGTGTGGCATACCCTTTACAGTCAATTCTTCTGTTCCGAAACAATTATTAAAGCAAATGCTACCTCTTTAATAGGATTATGAGAAGATTTCATCCAGTTTTGTACAGGAATAAAGTGTAAATCTTATGTTGATACAAATATTCAGCCACTGTTTACATGAATAAAACTTTCTGCAGACTTGAGCCTTTCTACAAAATCTTTACCTAGTGTAGTTCCAATTACAGCCACCTCAATTATAGTGTTACTGTTGTCAGTACGGGTGTTGGGCTGTGAGTCCCTGTAGCTATGCTGCTGTCTCATTCCTCAGTTTGTTCTGCAATATATTGTTAATCTGCTTAGAATAGCATCCAGAGCTCACTGAGCATCCTGCATTAAAGCTTTCTCAGAGAAGGTGACATTGTGCCCCATAGTAGCTAAACAGAATTAGAAAATTAATATTGAGCTCGGGGATCCTATGGGCAGCAAGTATTCTTTTAACAATTTTCATAACTGATTCACAATTCAGCAGTTTCCTAATTCTAGACCAGAGAGATCAAACTCAAATACACAGATCGACCTTAATATTTAAATTAAAAATTGTCTATGATTGAGAAAGTATTTCTTCATCATCAAATATAACAATTAACTTTTTTATATGGAAACAAACTTAAAGTGGTTGTCCCACAAAGTATGGTATATTTTAATTAATAGATCTTAGTATAAAATATTGGAATAATATAATATGCTTATATTTAGTAAGAGCAGTAAAAAGCATATGGCCCAATTACCTAACTTAAATATATAATAAGTAACACCACAAACCACTCATATTGAATTAATTTGTTTTAATGCAAACATGTATTTGGATAACAAATAAACCATATTGTATGCATATGGCATATTCAGCCAATAAAACTGGCCCTATATAAAGTACAAAAACAAACCCAAAAATTAGTGATGAAGACCCTTTGCCTTACAAATTATGGTAGATTGGTGGTGGTAATGCCGGGAGGTCAGCATGCGAGGTTTTGCTACTTTGTGTGCCAACCTGAGTTTGACCCTGCGAGATGGCAGATGATAACCCAAGATAACGGACTAAGGAAGGTTCCTGTTGGGGAGCATGGTACTGGTAAGTATGATATTGGTTGGTCTCCTGGGTAGTGGTGTGGCCCATTTGTTCATACCTCCCAATATGGCCATGTCGAGCATTCCCATGTTGGGACCAGCCTCCAACAGTGGGTCTGCTCAAGTGGCCATATTGTGCAGATGCAGCAGTATCAGAAAATTGTACCTGTGTTGGGCGATGTTGGGTTGGGGGTGCTGTGGCTGAGGTGTAGGCATATGTGGGAGAGGTGGCTCAGCACCTGATAGAACTTGCTCTTCTTGTGTTCCTGGCATTTGCAGTTGGTTACTGATTGACATTTGCCACCTTTCTAGGAATACAAATACTGGGTTGGGATTATTTGGTGGTGTGCAAGCATCTTACAAAATTTGGATGGCCCCTCTGACCCGCAGCCTGACCCCACGGGGAATTGGACGTAGGTAGTGTGCCAGACTGCGTACATAAGCTTCCTAACCATCATCATTTACAGTACATGACAGATAGTCCAACACCTCAGTGTCCACTTGCCTCCTGCTGCCTGTGGTGTAAAGCTTCCTCCTGCACCGCCCACGGCATGGGATGGTGGAAGCCTGGGATGATGTATCCAGTGGCAAGGTTGGACTGCTACTGTGGCCCTGGTCCTCATCCTCTGGATTGGCCTGCTGGTGGTGGTGGTTGGGTGCTGGATGATGGTGCCGAAGATTGGCCAGCCACTTCTTCACCTTCCCCAACTTGGTCAGTGTTCACCTCTGAGTCGGAAGCAGTTTCCCTCTCGATAAGGTTAGAGTCAGTTCTGTTTTATAGCACAAAGTAAAAAAAAAACATATTAAGATTTTCCCATAAGCGCATGTGTTAAATGTGGGGTCATGCATGCACTTACGGTCTGAGATCCATAACGGGAGCCAGAAAATTAAGTCTGTCGTAATAGATATATTTTCTGTTTTTTGGGACTGGATCACCACTCCTGGCCTGCTGCTGTCGTTCACGCCGGTACTGGTCTCGGCAGCTGCGCCACCATCTAGTGACATCAGTGGTGGCTCAGTGGATAGCACTGCAGCCTTGCAGCACTGAAGTCCTGGGTTCGGGTCCCACCAAGGACAACATCTGTAAGGAGTTTGTATGTTCTCCCTGTTTTTGCGTGGGTTTCCTCCCACACTCCAAAAAACATACTGATAGGGAATCTAGATTGTGAGCCCCATCGGGGACAGCGATGATAATGTGTGCAAACTGTAAAGCGCTGTGGAATATGTTAGCGCTATATAAAAATAAAGATTATTATTATTATCAGTGACTGCAAAGTAACACAATAAAGGTTTTAACTTTCAATCACAGTGTTTGCCACTATGTAGGCTTCAGTGTAATGTGGCATGCTATTTGCCAAGTGTAAAGTCTGAAATAGGCCAGATATTACAAACAACATCACATATGATGATGTTATGTGCATTTGTTGCATCATGTGGAACTTTTAATAGTACTTTTTGATGATTGTACTTACTAATTTCTTGCTGGACCTCACAAAGTCTTTCCTCAAAATTGGGGAACATTTGGATGCAGATTCTCTTCCATGCCACATCCTTTCGTGCATGGTCAGAATAATGTCCGTCATGCTGGTCCCATAGTTCTGGCCTCTCCTGAACCAACTGTCATGGCACTCGCATGATGCAGTTTGGCAATTTTCTTGGCTGAGAGACTGCTATCGATGAGCTGTTTTTTTTTCTTAAGAAATCTTCATGGCTGCTCCTCAATTCGAACCAGTGACCTTTTGATGGGAATCAACCTAATAACACACCAAGCTATTAGGGAATGTGAAAACAGGTTGTAATTTGTAGTATACAGGAAGAAAAATATTTTTTCACCATCAGGAGCAAAACAGTAACAATGCAGTGACATCACAAGAATATGAAGACATATAGGTATGAGATAGCCAAGATGATTGTCTATAAAATGATGGCAGTCTCACGTTCAAAGCCTGAAAGTCAAATGTTCACAACATTGTTACCCTTTTTTACTAGTCACAGTATGCATTGGTTTCATATGGCTGGTCTCGGACCCCCAACAATCTGATATTCTTGGCCTTATTAGTAGAAAACCCTGAGGATATAAATGTGAGTTCCATGCAGCAGTTTCCAGTGCAATATATTTGGTGCCCTCTCCGTCTGAGCTAGAAAAGGTCACATATTTTTTTTTGTTTATTTGTTGGCCTTTTTTGGATTGTGCAAAGAAAAGCATGAATTCTGGCTTCCATGCTCCAACTATATAACAGATAACTAGTCAAAAACTAAAAGCAAATGTGTATTGAACTGGATTCTTCGGAATGACCATAAGCTGTTTTTAAAGCATTTTGGAACAGAAACAGGACACTATTTATTACAAAGCAGGACTGTGCAAACCGTGGAGATGAGCCAGGTTCTGGTAACACTGCTCTGTCTGTGCTGGGCTTACAGACCATTTCAGGCATTTAGGAAGCAGTATTTTGGGCCTTATTGCCTCTTCAATTTCAGCTCATGACTTAGCAGTGCCAGTACAGGAAATTTCGCGTTTTACACGAGCTACACATTAAAGAAGTTTTCTCTTATTTTTTGTAAACATGAACCCAACTGTTAGCATTTCCAGAAAACTAGACATCTACAGCAACATAAAAGAACATGCTGCCAGCTCGCTTTTGTTGGAAACAGAAAGAAAGAAATGAGCAAGAAGCGGCATTTATCCTAAACATCAATGAGCAAACATTACACCACATCAGCAAAACAATGATTTACTGCAATCACCAGATTAAAAGAATATTTAGCATACTGTTGTTTTTCATACAGTTAGCAAAACCAATGAGCATAGTTTGCATACATTTCATATAGAAACTGCATTTGCACCTATGCTTCAGTTAGATGTGAAAAAAATACAGGTACAACCTTTTATTATTTAAAGGGGTATTCCTACTATAAACATTTAACGCAAATCCACAGTATGTCTGAGAGATGTTGGTTCCTTTCCCCAATTGTTGTTCCAGCAACACTGGTAAGAGCAATTCTTAATGACAGAGTCAGACAGAGCTGTATAAATCAGAGCGAGATAGGATAGCGTGCATGGACAGGCCGGCTGCTCCCCGACCCGAATGTGACAGTTACATAGAAATATCTGCAGCTGTTACGTCTCTCATGCAGTTCTCACGCTTGGTTCAAGAGAGCAGCCGGTCAGTCCACACACTGCGTTCCGATCTTCCTCCAATTTATATGGCCGTCAGACTCTGCCCTAACCTGCAGAACTAAACATTTAAGTTCTAAAACTGCTTGAAGCTGCTATCATGTTAAGAATCCTGAGTTAATGACTTGATAAGGAGGTAAACGTGAACACAATGACTACAGAATCGTCACTTGTAACTTAACAAACTTAACAATAATCACTATGACTAAAGCCCCAGACTCACATAGCGAGATCGCTAGCAAGATCACTGAAGCGTCACCGATCTTGTGACGCAACAGCGACCTCGCTACATGTGATACGCAGCGACGACCGGCCCCCCTGCTGGATATTGCTGATCATCGTCGAATGGCCAGGACCATTTTTTCATCGTTGGTGTCCCTCTGGCCAGCGTGCATCGCTGCGTGTGACAGCGGGAGACCAACGATCAGCGAGCTCCCAGCTCTGTACAGAAGACGCTGGGAGCTGGTATCCAGGGTAAACATCGGGTAACTAAGCGCCGCGCGGTGCTTAGTTACCTGATGTTTACCCTGGATACCAGCATGCTCGCTCGTCCTGATCGCTGGTGAGTCTGCCTATTGGTATCCAGGGTGAACATCGGGTAACTAAGCGCCGTGCAGTGCTTAGTTACCCAATGTTTACCCTGGATACCTGCGTGCTCGCTGGTCCTGATCGCTGGTGAGTCTGCCTATGTGACAGCTCACCAACAATCAGCTAACAATGTCCCAGCAATCCCATCCACGTCGGATCGTTGGTGGGATCGCTGGGACATTGAAGAGTGTAACGGGCCCATAGTTTCTTTAAAACTAAAGCCCCCTTCTCACATAGCGATATCGCTAGCGAGATCGGTGCTGAGTCACTAGTTTTGTGACGCAGCAGCGAGCTCACCAGCGATATCGCTGTGTGTGACATTCAGCGACGATCAGCCCCCCGCTGATCGTCGCTGAAAGGCCAGGACATTTTTTTTATCGCTGGTCTCCCGCTGACAGGCACGCATCGCTGCGTGTGACAGGCGGGAGACCAGCGATCCGCTGGTAACCAAGGTACACAGTGGGTTTCCAGGCCCGGGGCTGTGCCTAGAAACCCGCTGTGTACCTTGGATACCAGCTCCCTGAAGCAGGGAGCTGGTAACCAAGGTACACAGCGGGTTTCCAGGCACCACACAGTGCCTGGAAACCCGATGTGTACCTTTGTTACCAGCTCCCTGCATCAGGGCGCTGGTATCCAAGGTACACTGCGGGTAACTAAGCGATGTTACCCGCAGTGTCGCTTGTACTGATCGCTGCCTGAGCTGCCTGTTTGGCAGCTCAGCAGCGATAATGTAGCGATACACCAGCGATCCTGATCGTTGTCGAGATCGCTGGTGTATCGCTATGTGAGACCCAGCCTTTACCTTTAATGGAAAGGACTGGCAAAGTCTAAATCCAGACAAACACTTTAAAGGGAATTTGTCACCTTGGAAAACACTATTTGCATGCAGATATAGGATTAATCTGATGTTAAATAGCACTGCAGTGCTACCCGGCCTCCTTACTGAAAATGCGGCTGCTAGAAGAAAACATAAGGCTGGGTCTTAATTAACCCCTACATGTGTCAAATTTTGCACACATACACTCATGTAATTGTTTGTGAAAACCATATAGCAAACTACATGAAAAGACATGGTTAACTCTATGTAAACCATGTGTCATTTCATGTCGGGTGGTTCTGTATTTTCACAAAAGCCGGCATTACCCGGCAATTGAATCAGAGGCTATTTTACTATGTAGAAGTGTATGAACTATAAATTTATGTATATACATATATATATGTCACAATGACATGTATATATATATATATACATATATATATATATTCTATGTGTGTATATCTAGTGTTTACAAGGAAAGAAAGAGGTTTTTTTAGTTCCGATATTTCTGTCCCATTGACTTGCATTGGGTTTCCGGTATCGGATCGGCGATACCCGATACTTTTTTGAGTATCGGGCCGATCCAATCCGATCCGATATTTTAGGATATCGGGCAGTATCGCTCAACACTACTCAACACTACTTATTTGTTCACACTATCTCTTTAGATGAAGAGGGGACTGACTAGCACTTACCCTGTCCCCTTCCTTGCAAGGGCCTATCACTAAGGTCAGGCAGGGATAAGTTCTTGCTTGGCAATAGATGCAGAACCTATTTAGGGATGTTTAGGATGTTTGGGGCAGACATGGTGTTGTTAGATTTGGCTAGGGGTCTCCACTCCCACCTTCCTTGTGCACCTTGCTTCTCCCTCACCCAATGTGACACATGGGCAGCAATTTAACTCATGTTCACAGAAGACAGATAATTGCTGGATGCTCTGGGAGATATCCTGTGAGCAGCCTAATTTGGGAGAAACTAGAATGAATGTATGAACAAAAAGGTGTTTCAGAAATTTCTTTACATGTCTAATTTGCATTCATGGATCAGATTTCCAATCATAGCTGTTTGCTTTTGCTTTCAGTTTTTTTTGTTTTTGTTTTTCTTAATACAAGCACCCTAAAAATTGAAATAAGTGATTTATTTTATTATATCCTCTGTGTTTAGACCTTGTGAATATAGTTTATTTTTTTCAGCAGTATATACACGGCTCAAAAAAATAAAGGGAACACTTAAACAACAGAATATAACTCCAAGTAAATCAAACTTCTGTGAAATCAAAATGTCCACTTAGGAAACAACACTGATTGACAATCAATTTCACATGCTGTTGTGCAAATGGAAAAGACAACAGATGGACATTATTGGCAATTATCAAGACACACTCAATAAAGGAGTGGTTCTGCAGGTGGGGACCACAGACCACATCTCAGTAGCAATGCTTTCTGGCTGATGTTTTGATCACTTTTGAAAGTTGGTTGTGCTTCCACACTCATGGTAGCATGAGACTGACTCTACCACCCACACAAGTGGCTCAGGTAGTGCAGCTCATTCAGGATGGCACATCAATGCATGCTGTGGCAAGAAGGTTTGCTGTGTCTGTCAGCATAGTGTCAAGAGGCTGGGGGCACTACCAGGAGACAGGCCAGTACATCAGGAGATGAGGAGGGGGCCGTAAGAGGGCAACAACCCAGCAGCAGGACTGCTACCTTCACCTTCGTGCAAGGAGGAACAGGAGGAGCACTGCCAGAGCCATGCAAAATGATCTCCAGCAGGCCACATATGTGCATGTGTCTGCACAGTTAGAAACCGACTCCATGAGGAAGGTCGGAGTGCCCGACGTCCACAGATGGGGGTTGTGCTCACAGCCCAACACAGTGTAGGACGCTTGGCATTTGCCACAGAACACCAGGATTGGCAAATTCGCCACTGGCACTCTGTGCTGTTCACAGATAAAAGTAGGTTCACACTGAGCACATGAGACAGACGTGACAAAGTCTGGAAACGCCGTGGAGAGTGATCTGCTGCCTGTAACATCCTTCAGCATGACCGGTTTGACAGTGGGTCAATAATGGTGCGGAGTGGCATTTCTTTGGAGGCTGCACAGCCCTCCATGTGCTCACCAGAGGTAGCCTGACTGCCATTAGATACCGAGATGAGATCCTCAGACCCCTTGTGAGATCATATGCTGGTACGGTTGGCCCTGGGTTTCTCCTAATGCAGGACAATACCAGACCTCATGTGGCTGGAGTGTGTCAGCAGTTCCTGTAAGATGAAGGCATTGAAGCTATGGGCTGGCACGCCGTTCCCCAGACCTGAATCCGATTGAGCACATCTGGGACATCATGTCTCGCTCCATCCATCAACGTCATGTTGCACCACAGAATGTCCAGAAGTTGGTGGATGCTTTTAGTCCAGGTCTAGGAAGAGATCCCTCAGGAGACCATCCGCCGCCTCATCAGGAGCATGCCTAGGCATTTTAGGGAGGTCATACAGGCACAGGGAGGATATACAAGCACGTGGAGGCCACACACACTGCTGAGCATCATTTTGACTTGAGAAAATGACATTACATTCCACTTTAATTTTGTGTGTGACTCCAAATCCAGGCCTCCATTGGTTAATAAATTTGATTTCCATTGAGATTTTGTGTGATTTTGTTGTCAGCATATTCAACTTTGTACAGAACAAAGTATTCAATGAGAATATTTCATTCATTCAGATCTAGGATGTGTTATTTGAGTGTTCCCTTTATTTTTTTGAGCAGTGTGTATACTCAGAGGAGCATTTTTTACTTTCGCTTTTTACCAAAAAAGTGCTTTAGAATCAGCAAATACCAACTGTGGAAAAAACATTAAGGAGCAAACATTCAGTGAGCTCTGTCCCCGGAACTGAACACTTTAAATGGTACCTGACACCAGTAAAAATGCTATTAACCTACAGATATGGGGTAATCTGCAGGTTAATAGCATTACTAACCTGCCCGGCACCCGCACGGCGCTGGTTCAGTTGTACGGAGGAAGACCAGGCTGCGGGTACCTACATTGAGCCGGGTCCATAACTGTCGATGCTGCATTCCATGTTGCCTGGGGGAAGGAATAGGACAAGTCCCATGACCCGGGAAGAGGGGGCGTGTTTAAGCCACTTCTCCTGACGAAGCCGTTTTCGCAGCGGAGATACGCATGGGGCTTCTCTTCCTCCTTTTCCTCTTGCTCCTCAGAGGTCTTGCTGCCCCTACCCATGTCATGCCAATTTATGCCTGGTAACTATGTACTGATTGCACTTAGCACTTTTTTTGGCTAATCTTAGCTAATCCTTGGCGCCATTCTGTATTTGTAGCCTTATTCTGGCATCCCTATTTAGGTTTATATATGCCTTTAAGAGTTCATAGGTGCTTTTATTTTCTAATATGTTTGTCCAGGCTAACCATCTGTCTGTCTGTATTGTTTGATCTTTACATTTATCCAAATGAATATTGACTTACAGTATGGTTTGACATGTGTGTTATTTACTCTCATTGTGAATTGATTGCTATTCATGTATTATATGGGCTCACTCAGGCTATCTGGGCTTGGGTTTCTGGTGGGTTAGTGGTTCACTCTGTACATTTTAAATGTTTTTAAGTTCATTTTGTCCACTATGAAATAAAGGTTTTTTCATTTTTTATATATATGGATGTGCATACCCTTATTGACCTGGTCTTTCTTCTTCTTTCTCTCTAGTGTTTATGTTCAGGCCAGGTAGTGCACCCTATTTTGGAGATAACTGTTGGATATTAGTGCGCCCTTATTCAATCACTAAGCCACAAGGAGAGCTGAAAGCGTGCAAAGCAAGAGGGGGTTTCCCACCATCAGGGAGAGTGCAGCAGGGTGAGCAGCACACTCTGCCTCCAGCACAGCATAGCTGAGATGGGCAGCGACCAGGCTTACCTAAACGCTCCAGCGGGACTGTGATTGAGAAGAGCGGATAAACGTCAGGCAGCGCTCTTACAGAGAACCGTGGGCTGGCTACAGGACACTGAAGCGCGTTTCCCTCTGCTGACCAGCGCACTTCAGCCCACTCGTGATATAGAGACTCCTGCAGCTTCCTTCACTTTGGCTGCACATGTTTATGGACTTGGGGCTGAGCGGGTAAAACCGCAGACCGCTCGCTGCTGCCAGAAGTCGGATCGTTGAATGAGGATCCATCTCAGGACTCTTTGCCAGCCGTTACTGGTACTACAACCCCCATCAGACTATATCAAGCTTTCTGGTCCAAAGGGTTAAGATAATATTGGCTGGTGGCCATGTTTTCTTTCAAAGTGGCCTCGTGTTTCACGCTGATTGTTTTTGCACTTGGGTAACCAAAGTCATATTCTCAGGCTTTCAGGGGAATCAAAAAATCCCATTGCATCATAGTCTTCAGGTGTCTTGGGTTGTACTGTATTCAAGATCCTACAGTTGTGCTCAAAAGTTTACATACCCCGGCAGAATTTTTGCTTTCTTGGCCATTTTCTGGAGAATATGAATGATAACACCAAACTAAAACTTTTTCTCTACTCATGGTTAGTGGTTGGGTGAAGCCATTTACTGTCAAACTACTGTGTTTTCTGTTTTTACATCATAGTGACAACCCAAAACATCAAAATGACCCTGATCAAAAGTTTACATACCCCATTCCTTAACACTGTGAATAGCCCCCTCTAATATTAATGACAGATTGAAGTATTTTGTGGTAGTTGTGGATGAGGTTCTTTATTTTCTCAGATGCTAAAGCTGCCCACTCTTCTTGGTAAAAAGCCTCCAGTTCCTGTAAATTCCTGGGCTGTCTAACATGAACTGTGTGCTTGAGATCTCCCCAGACTGGCTCAATGATATTGAGGTCAAGAGACTGAGATGGCCACTCCAGAACCTTCACTTTGTTCTGCTGTAGCCAATGACAGGTCAACTTGGCCATGTGTTTTGGATTGTTGTCATGTTGGAATGTCCAAGTACGTTACATGCGAAGCAGTATTTGCTGATAATGTGCTGCATTCATTTTTCCTTCAACTTTGACCAAGTTTCCTGTGCCTTTGTAGCTCACACATCCCAAAACATCAGTGATCCACCTCTGTGCTTTACAGTAGGAATGGTGTTCCTTTCATCACAGGCCTTGTTGACCTCTCTCCAAATGTAACGGTTATGGTTGTGGCCAAAAAGTTCAATTTTGGTCTCATCACTCCAAATTACCTTGTTCTAGAAGTTTTGAGGCTTATCTGTATGCTGTTTTGTGTATTGTAAGCAAGATACTTTGTGGGATTTGTCAAGTAATGGCTTTCTTCTGGTGACTCAACTATGCAGCCCATTTTTCTTCAAGTGCCTCCTTATTGTGCATCTTGAAACAGACACACCACTAGTTTTCAGAGAGTCCAGTAATTCAGCTGATTTTATTTGTGGGTTTTTCTTTGCTTTCAGAACAATTTTCCTGACAGTTATGGACACATTTTTTGTTGGTCTACCTGACTGTGGTTTTGTTTTTACAGAACCCCTGATTTTCCATTTGGTAATCACAGTTTGAATGCTGCTGACTGGCATTATCAATTCCTTGGATATCTTTTTGCATCCCTTTCCTGTGTTATACAGTTCAACTACCTTTTCCCGTAGATCCGCTGACAATTCTTTTGCTTTCCCCATGACTCGCAATCCAGAAATGTTAGTGGGTGGATGAAAGATGCAAGAGTCTGTCTGGAAACTCACTCAGCTTTTATGCACACACGTTGATTACAATCAAACAGGTCACAGGTGAAGATGTTATCTTTAGTAGCCAGTCAAACCCATTTGTGTCAAATTTTGTGCTTGTTATCAGGCCAAAATCACCAGGGTATGTAAAGTTTTTATCAGGTTCATTTGGATGTTTTGGGTTGTCATGATTTAAAAAGAGAAAACTCAGTATTTTGACAATAAATGGCTTCACCCAAACACTAACCATGAGTGGAGTAAGCGATTTGGTGTTATCATTCATATTCTCTGAAAAAAGGCCAAGAAAGCAAAAATTCTGTCTGAGTATGTAAACTTTTGAGCACAACTGCATATTCAGGACTTATTGCTAGGCTTTTTCCTTTTCAATCCAATCTCACCTGTTAGACTAAATTCTATCAGGGGCGAAGTCTGTTTGGTCCCTGTTACTGAGGCTTTGTTATTGGGACCCAGTGTAATGTAAGGAGTACAGTTCATATAGTGTCTTGTGCTTGGGTGCGATGAAAACACAGGAGTCACAGGTTTGATATAGAAGGTCTTGTATTACTTCATACAAGTGGCAATAATAGTCACACAGTTTGCAGATACAAAGCAGGAGACACAGCAGGCCAGAGTAACTTAAGCTCAGCAATCACTCCCACATCAGGTTCAGGATCTCTTCTCTGTTACCATAAGTCCATGCAAACGTGGATTTATCAAATAGCAAGGTTCCAAAGTCCACGAGTGTTCCAAAGTTCCACAATAGGAAATAACTGGAGTACAAGGTCCAAGGCTTCCAGGAGTCAGGTCACAGGTTCACTGCAGGCTTGATTCTGAAGCACTGATTGCTCAGCTGTGGCTGCTTAAGAAGCAAGAGGGAGAGAATCAGGGCGGGAACATGCAAGCTGGAAACTCCATATTGACTGAGGGCAAGACAGCTGCAGCAAGACAGAAAGTAAAATGGCTGACGGAAAAACTGAGTTTCAGGAACATGTACACAGAACCTTACATTACTCCCCCCTTAGGGACAACCTCCGGATGACCTCAGACCAGGCTTGTGTGGGTACCTCTGATGAAACTGACGGAGCAAGCGAGGAGCATTAACGTTATTGACTGGTTCCCATGAATTGTCCTCCACTGGGTAGCCCTGCCATTTAATCAAATATTGTAACTGATTTCTATACAACCTGGAATCTAGAATCCTTTCCACCACAAATTCTTCCTGACCATCGACTAGCACTGGGTCAGGGCAAGGAGAAGAACGTCCAGGAAACGTATTGGGTGTCGCAGCCTTTAGTAGAGATACATGAAAGACAGGGTGGATTCTCATAGTTCTGGGCAGTTGAAGACGACAAGCGACAGCACTTATAATTTTACTGATTTTATAAGGTCCAATGTATTTATGTCCCAACTTAGATGATGGAATTCTTAACTTAAGATTTCTGGTTGACAGCCAGACCAGGTCTCCTACCTTGAAAGCTGGTGCAGGTTTACGAAATTTATCTGCGGCTTTCTTGTACCTTTCCTGAGCCAATTCCAGATTTCCCTTTAGAAGATCCATATTCTTTTGTAAAGACGTGATTCTTTCAGCCACTGCTGGCAAAGGCGTTTCTATGGGAAATCGAGGAAGAATATTAGGATGATAACCTAAATTGGAGTAAAAAGGAGACTGCTTAGTGGAGGCGCTCTGAGAGTTGTTATAAGAGAACTCAGCCAGTGGAAGTAGATCCACCCAATCATCCTGTAGGTGGCAGATAAAACAGCGAAGATACTGCTCCAGGGTCTGATTGGTTCGTTCCGTCTGTCCATTAGTCTGAGGATGAAAAGCAGAAGAAAGGTTCACTTTAATGTCCAATGCTGCACAGAAATTTTGCCAAAACCTTGAAGTGAATTGCACCCCTCGATCCGAAATAACCTCATCTGGTACTCCATGTAAACGAAACACATTTTTAATCACCAAATCTGATGTCTGTCTTGCAGTGGGTAAGCCGACACAAGGGATAAAATGAGCTGCTTTTGTTAAACGATCAACCACCACTAGAATGGTGTTCTTCCCTTGAGAGGTTGGTAACTCCACAATGAAGTCCATAGAAATGGATCCCCACGGGCGGGACGGGGTGGGAAGAGGTTGCAACAGACCAGTTGGTGAGGAGCGAGGTGTTTTGCATCTTGCACAAACTTCACATGAAGTGACATAGTTTAAAACATCCTTCCTGCAAGTGGGCCACCAAAAGAAACGAGAAAGAAATTCCTGTGTCTTTAGAATTCCTCTATGCCCAGCTATCTTGGAATCGTGAATGAGTTGCAATACTCTTAATCTGACTGTTTCAGGAATATACAGACGTTGTCCCTGAATCCACACACCATTCTTAAAGACAAGACTTACGTCCCTTGGGGGTTGTGCCAAAAAGGAATCCGCATGGTATGCTTCCTTGATGTCCTTAAGTAGATCTTGATTATCAATCACTCCCAGGAATCTAGAGTCAGGAAGAATAGTCTTAGGAGGAGTAAGTGGACGTGTCTCTGCTGAATAAATCCTAGAGAGTGCATCAGCCTTTCCATTGCGCGATCCTGGTCTATAAGAAATGATAAAATTAAATTGGTTTAAGAAAAGATTCCAGCGAGCCTGGCGAGGAGTCAGGCACTTAGCCGACCTGATAAATTCAAGGTTACGATGGTCTGTCAGGACGACTATTTGCTGTGCAGCTCCCTGAAGAAGGTGTCTCCTTTCTTTGAAGGCGGCAATAATGGCCAACAACTCTCTATTGCCCACATCGTAGTTCCTCTCAGCCGAAGACAACTGCTGGGAAAAGAAGGCACAGGGATGCAAGACATTCTTCTCACCTGTTCTCTGAGAGAGTATAGCTCCAACGGCACAGTCTGAAGCATCCACCTCTATTATGAAGGCAAGTTCGGGGTTGGGATGTACTAAGATAGGTGCAGTGGTAAATTTATCTTTTAGACGGGAAAATGCTTCCTGGGCTTGGGGAGTCCAGGAGAACCTAGACTCTTTCCGGGTAAGTTGGGTGATAGGTGACACTACCTCAGAGAAATTCCTAATGAAACGTCTATAGAAGTTGGCAAACCCGATGAAGCGCTGCACCTCCTTCACATTTCTAGGACTTGGCCAATCCTTGATGGCTTGGGTCTTGCTTCCATCCATACTAATTCCTTGTGTAGACAGTACATACCCCAGAAATTGAATTTCGGTCCTATGGAATTCACACTTTTCAAGTTTGATGTAAAGATGATTTTGTCTTAGACGTTCCAAGACCATTCTCACATGTCCATGATGTTCCTCTGTGGAGTTAGAAAAAATTAGAATATCATCCAAATAAATCACCATGAATGTATCTAGGAGATCCCTGAAGATGTCATTCACCAAGTGTTGGAAAGTGGCTGGGGCGGTACTCAGACCAAAAGGCATAACTAGATATTCAAAGTGTCCATAGCGTGACCTGAATGCAGTCTTCCATTCATCCCCAGGTCTAATACGGACTAAGTTATAGGCCCCACGGAGATCTAGTTTAGAGAAAATTTTGGCATGTCGCACTCTCTCCAATAACTCAGGGATTAAAGGCAATGGATAACGGTTTCTAATAGTAACCTTATTGAGTTCCCTATAGTCTACGCAGGGTCTCAGAGATCCATCTTTCTTCTTTACAAAGAAGATGGGTGCATCTGCAGGAGATGAAGAGGGGCGTATGAAGCCCTTGGCTAGATTTTCGTCTATGTAATCCTTTAAAGCCTTTAGCTCGGGCCCCGCCAGGGGGTAGATCTTACCAAAAGGTATCTCTGCTCCAGGCAATAATTCAATTGGACAATCATATGGACGGTGAGGGGGAAGCTTGTCAGCGTTCTTCTTGTCACATAAATCCACATAGTCCTGGTATACAGCTGGTAGTTCAGGGACTGACATGGTTCCTTTAGGAACAGAGCAAGCTGAAACTTTTGGACTCATCTGTTTCTCTGGAAAGTGTAATTCCTTGGTCTCCCAGTTAATGGTAGGATTCTGAGCCTGCAGCCATGGTAGCCCTAGAATAATGGGAAAGTGGGGAGAAGAGATAAGCATAAAGGACAGTTTCTCTTGATGATCTTTACCCATAAGAACCCTCAAAGGCTCTGTTTCCTGATCCACTGGTCCAGAGGTCAGCAGGGAGCCATCCACAGTTTCCATCTGTACTGGAGTAGCCTTCTTCACTGAACGTATCCCCTGTTTCAGAGCAAAGGAGACATCCATAAAATTTCCACTTGCCCCTGAGTCGATCATAGCAGAGCTAGACACCCAAGCTGAGTCAACCCAGAGTTTGATGGAAAGAAAGCAATGAGAATTGTTTTTCTTACAACTCAGCTGGGACACCGCTGAGGAAACTTGAAAAATTGCAGCGTTTACACAGTCAACGTCCTCAGAAGTAATGGAGTTTAAGTCCGAGAAATCAAGATCTGTTGCTGCAGATCTCTCTGGAGTTTGAGGCTCGGACCTAACAGATCCCCTCTCGCAACACTCACAGTGAATGAGTGCTGCAGAAGTCTTACGAGAACGGCTGGGGCAGTTTATAATGAAGTGCCCTGACTTACCACAATAGAAACATAGATTCTCCTTAAAACGATGTTCCTTGCGTGCATCACTAACCCGTCGTTGTAAAGGGTCTACCTGCATGGGTTCAGGTTCAGGTTCCCGTGTGATCCTACTCAAAGGTTCCTTAGCTGGAGAGGAAGGTAGGAAAAGGTTAGTGCGATTGCTTTCGAACCATCTCTCTTGCCTGCGTTCAGTCAGACGAGTATCAATACGGATGCAGTAGTTAATAAAGTCACCTAACGCAGTGGGAGGGTCGGCACGAGCAAGTTCATCCTTAATCAGTGGAGATAACCCCTTTCGAAAAATAGATTTTTTGGCGGAACTGTCCCAGGTGGTATCAAGGGCCCATCTCCTGAAATCCAAGGCATATTCAGCTACCGAGTGCTTACCTTGGCGCAAAGCTAACATGGCTGCTTCAGCTGTTGCACCTCGATTGGGGTCATCAAACACCTGCCCCATGGCTGAAATGAAAGCACCAAGATGATCCAAACATTCATCCTCAGTCTCAATCAGAGGGTTTGCCCACATCAAAGCCTTGTTGGTAAGCAACATAATTATAGTAAGCACTTTAGATCGTTCAGTGGGAAATTGTGAAGCATGTCCAGAAAAAAAAAGATTGCATTGATTAATAAATCCCCTGAATTTCTCACGTTCACCGCCAAAACGAAAAGGGGGCAACTTAGGAATCCCAGAACTCGGGGCTACTGCAGGAGCCTGGACTCGCTCCTCTAGAACCTCAATCCTGGCTCGCAAATCCTGGGCAGTCTGTCCAAACACTTGCAAATTGTGGTTAGTGAGGTCCTGTAGGTTTGTAAAACGGGTTTTTATAGTCTGCAAATCTGCAAGGATGTTATCAGTCACTCCGCAAAGTTCCTTTATGCGGGCCTCCATTTTCCAGATCTTTTAAGACAGGAGTACTGGAAGGAGAGGAGAAGAAAAAAAAAAAAAAAAAACAATAGTGTTTACCTGTGGTAACACTGCAGAGAGAAAAAAAAATTAAGGGAACTGCTCACCTGGAATGGTTGTGAGAAGTCACAACCACTATCATCACAGAAAGTTCAACCGGACATCTGATATCCACAGTTACAGCAGACACAAAAGAGGAAAGAGAAAAAAAAAAAACAATAGTGTTTACCTGTGGTAACACTGCAGAAAAAAAACTTAAGGGAATTGCTCACCTGGAATGGTTGTGAGAAGTCACAACCACTGTCATCACAGAAAGTACAACCGGACATCTGATATCCACAGTTACAGCAGACACAGCCTTTCCAGACCCAGCAGACACTAACGTTTGGCTTCAGAATCTTGTAATGTAAGGAGTACAGTTCATATAGTGTCTTGTGCTTGGGTGCGATGAAAACACAGGAGTCACAGGTTTGATATAGAAGGTCTTGTATTACTTCATACAAGTGGCAATAATAGTCACACAGTTTGCAGATACAAAGCAGGAGACACAGCAGGCCAGAGTAACTTAAGCTCAGCAATCACTCTCACAACAGGTTCAGGATCTCTTCTCTGTTACCATAAGTCCATGCAAACGTGGATTTATCAAATAGCAAGGTTCCAAAGTCCACGAGTGTTCCAAAGTTCCACAATAGGAAATAACTGGAGTACAAGGTCCAAGGCTTCCAGGAGTCAGGTCACAGGTTCACTGCAGGCTTGATTCTGAAGCACTGATTGCTCAGCTGTGGCTGCTTAAGAAGCAAGAGGGAGAGAATCAGGGCGGGAACATGCAAGCTGGAAACTCCATATTGACTGAGGGCAAGACAGCTGCAGCAAGACAGAAAGTAAAATGGCTGACGGAAAAACTGAGTTTCAGGAACATGTACACAGAACCTTACACCCAGCTGCTACTGGGGTTCTTGTGTTGCTTTCTCTATGAAGTTTCACTTACAGCAACAACTTGTATATGCAGTGGATGTCATGGAGATCTTTAGCTGTAACCGTTATATGGAATCTTTGGCTGGCACCATTGTGGAGGTGACTATGGCTGTCCCTCGGGGATCACAGCTATCAATGTTATGGTGAATCTACTGCTGTCCCCTTGATGGAAGTTATATGCATGTTATTTTTATGGGGGTCTATGGTGATCAATCCTATGAGGTGTTAATGATGGTAACGGTTATGGGTTGATCTGTCAATGCCATTGGTATTGGACATTGATGCCTGTCCCTGAATACAGTTAATTTATTTCAGTTCTTCAATACAAAAAGTGAAACTCATATATTATATAGAGTCATTACAAACAAAGTGATGTATTTCAAGTGTTTATTTCTGTTAATGTTGATGATTACGACTTACAGCCAATTAAAACCCAAAAGTCATTATCTCAGTAAATTAGAATACTTTATAAAACCAGCTTGAAAAATGATTTTAAAATCTGAAATGTTGGCCTACTGAAATGTATGTTCAGTAAATGCACTTGGTCAGGGCTAACATTGCATCAATTACTGCATCAATCCGGCGTGGCATGGAGGCAATCAGCCTGTGGCACTGTTGAGGTGCTATGGAAGCCTAGGTTGCTTTGATAGCAGCCTTCAGCTCATCTGCATTGTTGGGTCTGGTGTCTCTCATCTTGATCTTGACAATACCCTATAGATTCACTATAAGGTTAAGGTCAGGTGAGTTTGCTGGCCAATCAAGCACAGTGATACTGTTGTTTTTAAACCACATATTGGTACTTTCGGCAGTGTGGACAGGTGCCATGTCCTGCTGGAGGATGAAATTTCCATCTCCAAAAAGCTTGTCAGCAGAGGGAAGAATGAGAGCTCTAAAAATTACCTGGTAGACGGCTGCGCTGACTTTGGTCTTGATAAAACACAGTGGACCTATACCAGCAGATGACATAGCTCCCCAAACCATCACTGATTGTGGAAACTGCACACTAGACCTCAAGCAGCTTGGATTGTGTGCCCCTCTTTCTCCAGACTCTGGGACCTTGATTTCCAAATGAAATGCAAAATTTACTTTCCTTGTGGAGTTTGTCAATTACTGCCTTCTGGACATCTGTCAAGTCAGCAGTCTTCCCCATGATTGTGGAACCTACTGAAACAGACTTAGGGGCCTTTCTAAATGCTTAGAAAGCCTTTGCAGGTGTGTTTGTTAATTATTCTAATTTACTGAGATAATGACTTTTCAGTTTTCATTGGCTGTAAGCTATAATCATCAACATAAACAGAAATAAACACTTGAAATAAATCACTCTGTTTGTATATATAATATATGAGTTTCACTTTTTCTATTGAAGAACTGAAATAAATTTAACTTTTTCATCATATTCTAATTTTGTGAGAAGCACTTGTGTGTGCAGACGGACCTAGAAGAATTGATGTTTTCATTCTGTTTTAAAGGCAAATGGTGGGCTCGCCAAATATTGATTTGATTTAGATTTTGCTTTAGTTCCTTCACTTTGCATTTTTTTAATTGATAAAAACAAACTATTAACACTCCTATTTTTGAGAGCATTATTAATTTGCAGCATTTTTCACCATCTTTCCATGGTATAGTATATTGTTGACATGTTATGATATTTCTCCTTTTCTCTTGTTCTTGAAGGCTTATTCTAACACTTAGTGACCTATAGTCCACGTCACATGTTTATGTGAACTAGACTAGATGTTATTTTCAAAACACTGTGAACAAGTGATGTGGTTGAATAAGACGTCTGATTCTGGGAATGCTAGGCCTGTTACACTTCTGAGCTTGCAAAGTATAGTCACAAAGGAGACAAAGCCTAAACCTTCTACTCAGTTATCCGTTGTGAAACTAGACCAGGGATTTCACTTCCTTCATCATTTGAACCAGAATAATTCTGAGATCAGACTTCATTTGCAAGCCACAGAGAAAGTTTTTTTTTCTTTTAATGTATATTTGAGGTTAGTTATTTGTGCTGTGACCCCAAAAAACACATTTAATATCTCTTTTTGCATAAGAGAACCAGGTGTAGAGAATAGTGAATTAACTCTTTAAACTGTTTTTTTTTAAAAAAAAAGGTCTAAAATGTAACCTGCGCTCATAAATTCTCTGTGTCCTGTATAGAAAGCACAATAGTCTAAAGGAGGAAATTTTAATGCATACTTGAATTAAGATTATATTATAGTTTAGATGCCTAAATGTAATGTGAACGTACAGTACCATCAGGAAAAATTTAAATTCGCCTGTTCATGCGGATTTTCCTGGTACATTCAGCTCACAGAGAAGTTACCCTTTGCAAATTCAATGTCTCATACTATGATCTGAGGATTCTCCAGACTCCATAGCATAAGAAATGTAATATGTACAAAATGAAAAAAAAAAGTTATATGCACCTTACTGCTCACCTCTCCAACCACTCCGTTCTTCACTAATACCTGTCCGGTCCTCGATGCATCTTCTGATGTCCACAGGCCTTGCCTATCACAATGAGCCGGACAAGGCTCGCAAGGGTTCTATGCAAACATGTGAAAGGTCATGACATCATTACGGTATGTCACAACATGTAGTGCACAAAACAAAAGAAAAAATAGAGCCATCACTCCTTAGTATTAAATTAATGCACAGGTGCACAAACATGGCATGTGACCAACATACTAACATATACATACATGATGTATCAGCACACTGTGACTAATGAATACATGAACTCCAATATTGCTGCAAAACATTAAAAATGTAAGGTACTTGGTTAGCGTTTTTTCATCAAAGAGCGCAATACCCATCCAAAGACATCAAGGACTTTTTTTTGTGCAGTACATATGGGGGGTGGCCCCTCCAGGGTTAAGCACCCTTATCCACTCATCATTCCCACACATGGATTTAATTGTGAGCTACAACTGGTTCTTTTTCACTCTCCATTGACATGAGGCTGTTTTGTGACATACAGAGGTAAGACAGTTAGTGGCTAGGGACCATCCATTTTAAACGGTCACCTAGATGTGGTTTGATGGCTTTTGCCTAAGAAATTAGAAACTAATTTCCTTTACATTTTTTACGTTTTGAAGCAATATTGTAGTTCATTCATTAGTTGCAGTTTGCTGACACATTGTGTATGTAGATGTCACAATGTGTGTCGGGAATTTGCACGGGTAGATGGGGCCAGGTGCGGTTTGCTGGTTGCCAGAACTGAGTTCTCTTCTAAACAAGAGTCAGTCGTCAGTGTGTAGTGCGGTGGAGTTGGTTCTTTATGCACTGTTCTTTCAGGAGTACCTTCTACCTCCCTGTTCATATGATCGAGTCCAGCTGTAGCTTCATACAAAAGACAGGAGACCTTGGGTCCAGGTTAACAGGATCAGCTTTACTGTGCAATTCAGTTACACGTAGCTGAAGCATACAGAGTAAGACATAATCCCATTTTAATGATGTTTCCTTTGTTTCCTGGCCTGTCAGTCTTTGTCTCCTTTCTGCCCTACTTGTCCCTAGCCTAACTATTCTAGCCAGCCCTAAGGACTAGGGACTCTCCTCTTGGATTCCCTGAGAATCACCATCCTTTCCTTTCTCTGCCACCCGGCTAACTTCTTCCTCACAGGGAATACAGGGGTAGGACTCTGAACACCTCTTCTGGACTTCAGGCACAAAACTGTCCCAGCATCCAGATGAAACTTAGAATGTGTCCTCATGCTGTGGGGAAACCAGGACTGACACCACCCGTTCAGCTCTGCTGCATCTGCCTCTTCTTGCTTCTGCTA
Source organism: Oophaga sylvatica (assembly GCA_033576555.1). Taxonomy (NCBI): domain Eukaryota; kingdom Metazoa; phylum Chordata; class Amphibia; order Anura; family Dendrobatidae; genus Oophaga; species Oophaga sylvatica. The sequence goes on along the minus strand of JARQOD010000005.1, from coordinate 210,227,378 downwards.
ATGCTATCTTGACTAGCTTTGCTTTCCACTCCACTCTCCTTCACTGACTGAGTCTTGAACTCTAAGTCACTGATTGAACTAGGAAGTGCTTCTACTATTAGCTCGTCTAACCACTCCCGAGTAGTAGGCTAATCTCTTGTATTAACAATATGTTTCCCTGTGTAGTGAAAACTATATCGTATGCTGGTAATGGTCCCCCTAGTGGACAGACCTCCCCCCATACCCAGGGACGGCCTTGAGGCAGAACCAAAACAAAATACTGGCCATAGGAATAAAATATAACATACTTTATCACACACATATAATACAACAACAATATCAAATAATTCCCCTGTTGCCACAATGTCTTCTTCTACCCTTCCATTCCCCTACACACGCATGCGCAGAACTCTCCAGGGCATTGTCGGAGCCAGAAGTCCCGACCCTGTGTGAGAGGCCCAGGGATTTCTGCTCTCACAGCGATGATGACAAGATGTAACCAGGAATTGCCGAGTGACAGTAAAGACCAGAGGGACCAGAGAAGTGAGCGGTAAGGTGAGTATAAGGATTTGTTAAATTTCTTAACCTTTTGTTGAACCTTTACGGTTCAGAAAAATGCCTGCCAGTAGACACCATTTTACTGAATCTCTGTAGAAACAAATTACAAAAAATTCACCTTTTGATGAATGCAGATTTTTTTTCAATTGAGTTGAATCTAATAGTTAAAATGTAAGTTTATATGCGTAGATAGATAGATAGATAGATAGATAGATAGATAGATAGATAGATAGATAGATAGTAACCTAGCTCAACTTTCTCATTTCCTGGATCTTAGCACATTTGCTGTTAAGAAAACGAATTCTACAAGAACACTGTGGATTTTTTATGTGCACATTCATTTCCTCCCGGTTGTACAAGTTGTACAGAATAAATGCCTTGCATTTCCAGAAATTGCTATTGATCAGCCGTCCAGTTTACAAGACCGATCAATATTAGTTTCCCCAAGCCATATATTTATTTGTGATCAACCTCTCTCTTTTACCTCACCTCATACGCAGTGCTTTCTAATGCTTGCTGTAACGTGTCCAGACTGAATGGATGATTTCAGCCTATTCCTGGAAGAACTCACTGCTAAAAATACATCCAGTACAGAAAAAGTCTGCAAGACAAGCACATTCCCAAACTCATTAGTATTAAAGCTCTCTCCTGACACCACATGATTCAATGGTCACCTCGTCATTTGACATGATATTATCATCCTGGATTAAAGAAAAAAGTAGTCATTTTCGACCGGCATCTAAGTAATGGGAATTCTTTATATCTATAAAACAGCTGATAAATTGGCCTTTGTGTTTTAATATTTTCAATTTTTAGTCTTCTCTGTGAGCAAATAAAAAGGGCCTCAGAAGAGAGATAAGACTAGTCTGGCATACTACATGGTCTGAGTCTAACACCCACTACGCCAGCTCACTGAAACCACGTGATCTTCTCATGTATCCTTAAATTTACCTGATGACAGGTCTGAGACCAGAAGCATTATGCTCAAAAGAAAATATATTCATAATAGGTGGTTTTATGGATATGTAAAAGATACAATTCATATGTGATGAGGTATGCCTGCTTATTTTGGAGTGCTGTCCGATCTCTTTATTTTCTACAACTTTTGTACTTGAACTTATCAGCATAGTGAAAAATGAATTTAATATTCTTTATGTAACACTCACCAACTTTTTCAAGTTGTATAGATGAAGATCGATTTACTCATCACCCAAAGAACACAATCCCCACAGTGAAACATGGTGATGGCAACATCATGCTATGGGGATGATTTTTGGCAGCAGGAACAGGGAAAATGGTGAAGATGGATGGTGCAAAATACAGAGATATTCTTGAGCAAAACCTATTGCCTTCTTCTATTGATTTGAGTCTGGGATGGAGGTTCACTTTCCAACAAGACAATGACCCAAAGCATACTGCTAAAGTAACACTCGAGTGGTTTTAAGGGGAAAAATGTAAATGTGTTAAAGTGACCTAGTCAAAGCTTAGACCCTAATCCAATTGAGAATCTGTGGTCAGAATTAAAGATTACTGTTCACCAGAGGAATCCATCTAACTTGAAGGAGCTGGAGCAGTTTTGCCTTGACGAATGGGTAAAAATCCCAGTGGCAAGATGTGGAAAGCTCATAGAGTTTTATCCAAAGTGACTTGCAGCTTTAATTGCGGCAAAAGTAGGCTCTACAAAGTACTGACTTTAGAGGGGTGAATAGTTATGCACACTGAAGGTTTCAGTTATTTTGTCCTACTTGTTTTCTTCACAAAAACAGGAAACCAAATGTTCACAATTGTAGGCATTTTCTTTACATGAACTGATGCAAACCCTAAAAAAACTGAGATAGCAAAACACAAAAAATGCCAAGGGAGTGTATATTTTCATAAGTCATTGTATAACAGATCTCAATTTGATTATATTAAAGAAAAGATGAAGTTGAACTATAGATTCAGATTTTTTCAAACTACACAAAACTATTGGAAACAATATTTAGCTGAGATTTAAAAACAATAAATGACTTAGGGCTTATACCATAAACTGTGGTTTACAGATTACTGCTGTTCACTAACCTAATAAATGAAATACAACCATATAAATGCAGCATATCTAACTTATATAGTACAGCGCATGAGGTCATACTGGGTTCCTGTCTGCAGATAGAGTCAGTACAGGCTGCACAAAGTCACAGTTAATCTTGAAAAGCTTTAGAACATGAGGACGCTAATATCTTAGCTCAGTGCGTGTTTAATACTATTAAATCCACTCTGTCTCTGCTCTCATTAACATCTGTGATCTTAATACCCATTAACACGTCTCAGTGATAACACTTTATTTAGCTCCAGCACCGACCATACGGTTACAATACGTGTTAGGTGCACAGGATTCGAGAATCACTATTATACACAGATACAATACTATTTAATTAAGCATAGAATATACATGAAAGAACTATGTCAGGAGATTTAATTAGAAACTCTATTCCACTCGTTAATTAGAATATTGCAAGAAGAAGATTCATATTTAGTAATAATTTCCCAAATTTCACTACCCACATACCTTCTGTCTGGGACATCTGCCTTAATTTGCCTTTTTATACAGTCGCCGCAGTTTGTTTTAATATTATTTAGTAGAATATTTGTAATTTATACTGTATAATGTTTGTGTCAAACACTTCTTTGTGGTTTTTCGCAGCTTTATTAATCAGTCTGCCAAACAATCCTTAATAATTACTGGTTTTATAACTTCACAAAGTACTACTGGTTCTGCTGAATGTCCTAATTAAAGAGAAAAAAAATCTGGAATATCTGTACTAATGCCCCATTAGTGTACATAGCAAATGTGGGAAAAAAATCTTTTTTGCTCCACTGTGGAATGTGGGTGATGCAGCCCGTTAACTGTGAGAATATCCAAGCTATTGGTCCCATGAAAATTTCTGTAGCGATTTCATACTTGTCAGAGTCTCATGGCATAACAATAACCAATCAGAACCCAGATTTGATTATCTTTGGAGCAAGAAAGAACCCTCTATGATTTAATTGATGCTGACAGAGCACAGAAGAAGTCATTAGCAAGAAAACATTTTTGTGAGTCACCTTATGACTGGCTGACATTTCCTAAAACTATTACTATCCCTGTTAATAGTTATGTCTTAAGTGTGATAACGCAGTCTGGTCAGATTCACTAAAATGGAGCTGAGATGAAGTATTGGACACAACCTCTGGTGAGGACAAGTTATAACATAATTTTCTGTTAATATGGCTGTACTAAATTAGACAACATGACTGCGGCCTCCTTAATACAGTGTTTCTCCTGTTTATAGAATATATATGGTTAAGTCCAGAAATGTTTGGTCAATGACACAAGTTTTTACATTTTAGTTGTTTACAAAAAGATATTCAAGATACAATCATATAATTAACATGGGCTTAAAGTGCAAACTTTGAGCTTTTTTTTTGAAGGTATTCACATCCTAACTGGAGTAAAGGTTTAGGAATTAAAGCTCTTCAAAATATAGCTGTCTATTTTTCAGAGGACCAAAAGTAATTGGACAATTATCTCAAAAGCTCTTTAATCCCTTCACCCCGAAGCCTGCTTTCACCTTCCTCACCAAGCCAATTTTTACAATTCTGACCAGTGTCACTTTATAACTCTGGCACGCATCAATGAATCCTAAATTGAGAGTTCTCAGTGGTTGATACCTTTTAATGGCTAACTGAAAAAAAATGGTAACAAATTGCAAGCTTTCAAGACTACTCAGGTCTCTTCATCAGGCATTGACTCAGAAGAGACCTGAGTAGTCTCGAAAGCTTGTAATTTGTTACCATCTTTTCAGTTAGCCATTAAAAGGTATCAACCACTGAGGACTCTCAATTCTGAATATTTTTCTATCTACTGGCTAACACGGTACAAATATATACATCTTTCCTGTATCAATGGATCCTAGTGATTATGAGAATGTTTTCTCTAGACATATTGTACTTCATGATAGTGGTAAAATTTGTCAAATACGACTTGCGTTTATTTGTGAAAATATCGGAAATTTGGCAAAAATTTTGAAACTTTTCATTTTTATGCCCTTAATTGTGAGTTATGTCACACAGAATAGTTAATAAATAGCATGACTATATGGCAGAAAATACCCAAAAGTAACACCATTCTAAAAACTGCACCCCTCAAAGTCCTCAAAACTACATTCAAGAAGTTTATTCACCCTCCAGGTGCTACACAGGAATTAGGCTGGGTTCACATTGCGCTAATGGCAATGCGCTGACGGCATCCGTTACATAGCAGCACTAACGCTATGTAACGGATGCGTTAGCGCTCTCATAGACTGCCATTATGTAGTGCATCGCTAACGCATGTCATAATCGGCATGCGTTAGCGATGTGCCGTCATTCTGTCACCGCTAACATCTGCGCTAGCGTGATCGCATAACGCGATCTTTAAAAGGCACTTGCGTTAGCGCAGTCCGTTTAACGCATGTGTTGAGCAGACTGCACTAATGCAATGTGAACCTAGCCTTATTGCAACATGTAAAGAAAAAAAAATTAACAATTTTTTCACAAAAATTTTAATTTAATCACAATTTTTAATTTTCACATGGCTAACAGAACAAAAAATGGACCCCAAAATTTGGGCTCACAGCAGGGCTCGGAAAGGAAGGAGCGCCAATTGAATTTTGTAAAGCAAAATTGGCTGGAATCATTTGCAGACGCCATGTCACTGTCACGTTGCCATTGTATTCAGGGCCCTGGTGTTCCTGCCTCGGCCGCTGGGAGGCGCCGGACTCCTTCGGATGGTGGTGCCGGTGATAGGAGAGCCGTATCCTCATATGGTTCCGCTCCTTTGATGCCGGCCTCTGTCGCTGCGCATCGCCATGTTTTGCCTGTGGGTAATGTTGGCGACAGAGAATGGGTCCCTGCGCAGGCGTCTAGTGGGCGTAGGCTTCGCTCTTCTGTCAGAGGTGAAGTGGTTGGTGTCAGTCATGCATCACCATCTGGCCTGGTTCTGGGGGCGGTCCAGATGAGGTCATCAGACTGTGAGCCTGTGAGAGGTAGCCATGCCCTTCAAATACCTTGGAGTCTGACTTGCAGGCCGCCAGATATAGTCTTGGTTTCCCCAGTGTGCTAGTTTGTTTTGCTATTGTATTTTTGACCTTTGCCTGGATTTCTGACTGTTCTTTCTGCCTGCCGATTTTGTACCTCTGCTGCCCGCCTGGTTTTGACTTTAACTTTAGCCTGAATTTCTGACCCTTCTACTGTCTGCCGATTTTGTACCTTTGCTTCCCTCCTGGTTTTGACCCTTGGACTTCTGACTACTAGTGTTGAGAGATACGATACTGCAAATATCGGGTATCGGCCGATATTAGCTGTATCGGGCTTTCGATTCCGAGTACCGATATTTTCGTCATATAGGATACCGGAATCGGATTTGTCACTGTCACTGTGAGTGTCCGTCGGTCGGGTCTGTCACTGTCACTGTCACTGTCAGTGTCCGTCGGTCGGGTCTGTCAGGAGTCAGCGGCACTTACCTGGCAGAAGATCTCCGGCGGTCACGGGCTGGACTGCTTCATGGCCGCCATCATCTTTCCCCGGCGGTCACATGCAGTTTCTCGCGATAACTGCAGTGACTGCTGGGTAATCCCGGCCGTAAAGCAGTCAGTCCGATGACGTCACCGCCGGGGAAGCAGGTAATCAGCTGTGCTGCGTTGCGATGACAGGCTCTGCCTGTCATTGCGATGTAGCAGAGCTGGATCGTCGTGGGACTGTCGTTACTATGGACTGCGTCGGACAGGTAGTATACTGTTGGTTTTTTTTTTTTTTTTTTTACAGGAGATCGATGGCGTCGCAGGAATGAGAGTACAATAAAAGAAATGAAAACTGTGTTGTCTCTTTTATTTCATTAAAATCCTTTTTTCTTGCTTTGTCTTTTTTTTATACATTTAATAACTTTGGGATTAATAATGGATCGGTGTCTTATTGACACCTCTCCATTATTAACCGGGCTTATTGTCACCGTGCAATCAACGGTGACATTAACCCCTTATTACCCCACTTGCCACCGCTACAGGGCAGTGGGAAGAGCCGGGTAAAGTGCCACAATTGGCACATCTTTTGATGCGCCAAATGTGGGGCTGCTGTAGCCTGGTATTATCAGGCTGTTGAGGGCCAAAATCCATGGGCCTTGACAGTCTTTTAATACCAGGCCGCAGCAGTCTGCATTTTACTTGGCTGGTTAACAAAAATAGGGGGACCCCTACGCCGTTTTTTTTTCGAGGGGATCCCCTATTTTTGTTAACCAGCCAAGCTAAGCAGACTGCTGTGGCCTGGTATTATCAGGCTTGCAAGGTCCATGGATATTGGATCCTTACCAGCCTGAAAAACCAGGCCTCAGCGGTCTGCTTCATTTGGCTGGTTAACAAAAATAGGGGGGACCCCACGCCAATTTTTTTCGAGGGGATCCCCTATTTTTGTTAATCAGCCAAGATATGCAGACTGCTGTGGCCTGGTATTATCAGGCTGGCAAGGTCCATGGATCTTGGCTCCTTAACAGCCTGAAAATCCAGGCCTCAGCGGTCTGCTTCATCAGGCTGGTTAACAAAAATAGGGGGGACCCCACGCCATTTTTTATTCGAAGGGAACCCCTATTTTTGTTAATCAGTTCCCTCTGACGTCACTGATTGTGTCCCTGGCTGACCTGAAGTGAAAGTGGAAAGCAATCAATTAAGCTTTCCACTTCCTCTCCTGTCAGCCAGGAGAGGAACTCATTCATTTGGGGGTTTACTGTGAGGCTGCAGCATTAGCTGCGGTCCCTGCAGTAAACATTAACCCTTTCTGAAGGATTACACCGTGGGACCTGACTGTGCATGGGATAGGTAAGAATAATTTTGCTTTTTTATTTTATTTTTATTACAGGAAATGGTTTTTGCAGTCAAATAAAAGATGGTCAAAAACATGTGTCTTTATTTCATTAAAATGATTTTTAATTAAAGTGTGTGTGTTTTATTTTTATTTCATGCAATAGGATTAATAATTGATAGTTGTCTAATTGACAGCTCTCAATTATTAACCTGGCTTAAGGTCACCTTTCAATTGCAATGTGGCTTTAACCCCATATTAACCCATTCGCCACCGCTACAGGGCAATGGGAATAGACGGGCAAAGTGCCAGAAAGGGCGAATCTAATTATAGATTTGTCTTTTCTGGGGTGTCTGGGGGCAGATGTTAGTAGCCAGGGGGGGCCAAAAATAATGGTCCCTCTCTGGGCTATTATTATCTGCCCCCATTCGCTGGCTTTGTCTGTCTGGTTGCGAAAATAGGGCGGGAGCCCACGCATTTTTTTAAACAATTTTACACCTCATATATATATATATATACATGTCATTGAATTTGTGACACATATATATATATTTATATTTATAGTTCATACACTTCTACATAGTATAATAGCCGCTAATTCAATTGACGGTTTTTGTGAAAATGCAGAACCCGACATGAAATGACACTTGGTGTACATAGGGTTAACCATGTCTTTTCATGTCCTTTGCTATCTGATTTGCACAAACAATTACATCAGTCTATGTGTGCAAAATTTCACACCTGTAGGGGTTAATTAAAGGTGTAAATTCGTAGCAAAAAAGTCCGTTTTTTTTACAACGAATTTACACCTTTAATTAACCCCTACAGGTGTGAAATTTTGCACACATAGACTGATGTATTTGTTTGTGCAAATCAGATTGCAAACGACATGAAAAGACATGGTTAACCCTATGTACACCAAGTGTCATTTCATGTCGGGTGCTTCTGTCTTTTCACAGAAGCCGGCTTTACCCGGCAATTGAATCAGAGGATATTTTACTATGTAGAAGTGTATAAACTATACATATATGTATATATATATGTCACAATGACATGTATATATAATATATATATATATATGTATTCTATGTGTGTATATTTAGTGTTTACAAGGAAATAAAGGTTTTTTTTAGTTGCGATATTTTGTTCCCATAGACTTACATGGGACTTCCGGTATCGGAATCGGATATCGCCGATATTTAGTGATATCGGTGATACCATTCCGATCCGATATTTTTAGATATCGAGCAGTATCGCTCAACACTACTGACTACGCATTTGGTCTCGCTTTTTATTCCCTTCCTAGCATCCTTCCTACTCCAGTCCACTGCTCTCATAGGCAGCTACCCCCTGGGCTTCGCT